>CM052806.1:87872530-87986350 GCA_028533885.1 Nasua narica | reverse complement strand
GTCAATTATCTTATGGTTCCACTTATGTGTGGAGCATAAGGAAAAACATGGAGGGCATTGTGAGAAGGAAAGGAAGGGCGAATGGGAGGAAATCGGAGGGGGCGATGAACCAGGAGAGACTGTGGACTCTGAGCAACAAACTGAGGGTTTTGGAGGGGAGGGGGTGGGGGGGTGGGCGAGCCTGGTGGTGGGTATTGAGGAGGGAACGTATTGCATGGAACACTGGGTGTGGTGCATGAACATTTAATCTTGTAACACTGAAAAAATAAAATAAACATATTTGGGGGGGGAAGAAAAACACCACTCAGGAAGGGAGCCTCCCCTGGTTGGGAGAGTCTTCTTGCCTCGTCTAGTTCTGTCCCCATGTTAAACGGCAGAACTCTTCCCTTGTCCTCCGGGAAGCCCACTGACCTCACAGGACCACAGGAGCTGAGAGCTGGACTGGTGTCAGAGATGAGAGAGCCTAGTAGCATCTCCCCATTTTACAGAAGAGCAAGCTGAGGCCCAGAGCTCACCAGCAGACGGCAGACCCAAGGACCGGCCTCGGAGGGGAGCTGCCTTAACTTTCCCACGGCCCCACCACACCCCTCTGCTTCCCCATCCTACACGGTGTAGGCCTGGTGGGAAGGAGCTAGGGAACGCAAGGATTGATTTTTGCGCTTGCTTCCTCCCTTGACCTCCCTCCACCTGCACCCCTGCACCACTGACCAAGAGTCGAGGTTCAGGACGAGGCCTTGGAATTTAGAATGTTGAGAAGCTTCTCAGCCGGTCTGAGGCCAGACGTGGAGCCAAGGCCACAGATTGGAGTGCCCCCGTGGCCCACTGTCGCCCCCTGCATGGCATGCTCTCAATGGCCCCTGTGAGCCTGCTGAGGCCCGAGGCTTGTGTCTTCCTCTCAGGTTCCCCGGCCCTGGGCTGAGGGCGTCGGCGCCTGAGGTCGTGGCTGCTCAGCTGATGGGAGGTGGGAAGAGGGTAGATTTCCATCTGCTCTTAATCAGAGAGGAGCATCGGCTCTGGCCCAGACGTTTGAATGGGGTCCAAGTCTTCCTGACCTCGAGTCTGCTGATCCCACAAATTTATCTTGCTAATTTGTTTGGTAATAAGTGGTCTCACGCTCCAATCTAAACTTCCTCGGGAGGCCTCACCCCACCGTGCATGGAGACAGGCCGTGTGATCCCAGATCCTGGCAGGAGAAGGACAAATCCATTCATTCTCTTTGGAAATGCACCAGCGAGATATCACTTCAACTTTGCTCCAGAATTTTTTTTTTTTGGTGACATAATTTATTAAACTTTTGGGAAAACAACAACAGCCCAACACCTCTGAAAACCCTAGCAACAGCCACAGCCAGGTCACAGCCCAGCCTGACTTGGACGACCTCCCCCTGCCGCGGTCCTTACGCAGGGCAGGCCCGCGGGGCTGGGGCATGGCATCGGCCGCGTACAAGCTTCGGAACTTAACAAAATGAAATACAGCGCTGCCGCCAGGCTCCCTTTGCTCTCAGGTGTCAGCTTCGAGGTTTCGTCCAGGTTCCAGACGACGTGTGGCCCCCCCGTTGTCCGTGGGCGCGACCTGCGTGTGCGCGGCCCTGCGCCCAGAGCCCTCGGTGCCCCGGAGCGACGCGCACAGAAATTCACGCACACGTACGGAGGCGTCGATGCCGGTGTGTTTGCACACACGTGGACGGATCTGCTTGCATGGACACGCGTGTTTCAGATGGTTGGCGTGTGGGCACCTACGCCTGCACAGACGTCACCAGACTGGTCTGTCGAGACCGAGCCGACTCCACGGCACCGCCGGGAACTGGATGTGGAAGGGCATCCCACCACTGGCCGGCTCTCTGTCCCCAAGGCGCCCCTGCTCCTGACTGCTAAGACCAGCGACTCGCTCAAGAAGGACGGAGAGTGCCTAGAAGTGGGCTTTGGTGATGTGTTAATAGCCCTTGTAGGCTGGACTTCCCCTCCCCTCCCTGCCCCCATCGCTGCACTGTGCCCCAGGCGTTGCCCCCCACCCTCCCTCCGCTCTTAGGAGCCACACTCAGCGCTGACTGGAAATCTCCAAGTCCTACGTTCATTTGCACTTACTAGGCACTTTACATTCTTGTAATGTTCACATTTGACAGCTGAGGACCCTGAAGCTCGGAGAAGGTAGACACGGGGCCTCCACGCACCGTGCTGGGGGACATCAGGTCTCCCACTCGTGCCCCCCTCCCCACCCCATTTCCCAGGGGTCCTCGGGCGAGTGCACCCGGCCTGCCTTCCCGCAGCTTCCTGGCCCCCGCGGTGTCACGGGCTCAGTGCAAAGCTCACCCTGGGCTATGAACCCCTCTCCAGGCCCAGTGACATCGCAGGTGTGACAGACAGCTGGGGACCCAGCACCTGGCGCCCGGACGGAGCTCCAGCCGGCCGAGCCGGGACCAGGTCTTCCTCCCCGAGGGGTCACCAAAGTCCAGGCGGCGCTTCTTTCGCAGCCTTACCCCCTGGTGGGAGGAGTAACTGTGGCGGGCGAGGCGTGCGGCGAACCACAAAGCAGTGTCAGAACATCGGTCGGGGCGGGTGTGCCCCAGGCTCCTGGAATCGCAAACCCGACTGTTCTACGTAATCCGCACCGAGCACGACTTCGCTGAGTGAGAACGAACTGAAGGAGCGGATTCATGAACCGTCATTTTCTAGGTTGGGGAGACTGAGGCCCAAAGAGTGGGGGCAGGGAGTGCATGCCCAGAGCTGTGGAGAGTTCCTTAGCCGCAAACCCGGGCACGATTCCCAGTCTGATGGCTTTGCCGTGCAGCTCTGCCTGTCTGTCAGTCAGCTTTGATTTCTTTTTTTTTTTTTAAGATTTTATTTATTTATTTGATAGAGAGAGGTCACAGGTAGGCAGAGAGGCAGGCAGAGAGAGAGGGGGAGGCAGGGACCCCGCTGAGCAGAGAGCCCGATGCGGGGCTCGATCCCAGGACCCTGAGATCATGACCTGAGCCGAAGGCAGAGGCTTTAACCCACTGAGCCACCCAGGTGCCCCGGGCAGCATTGATTTCTTCTTTCTTTCTGCCTCCTTCCTTCCCTCCTTCCTTCCCCTTCCTTCCCCCCCCTTCCTCCCCTCCTTCCTTCCCTCCTTCCTCTTTTCTGGTCGCTCTCTGTAATTAGCTCATGACTGAGAAAATTACTACCTTTTTGGTCCTTGAAAAAACTGTTTTCCCATTTTGGTAGATTTCGGCCTGGTGAGCGCTGGGCGGCCGGGGGGTGGGGGCCTGTGAGCACATCGTGTTCCTAGACAATTAGGAGGCGGCCTAGTTCGCGTATCTGGCGGCTGCAAGTCTACAGACTTGGCACTGAAAGGACCCGCTCTTTTTTACGTGGACCTTACCTCCAATTAAGTCAAGCGCGGCATGTCCAGGAAGCGTGCTTGCCCGAAACCAAGGTGACAGCCTGAGACAGCTCAGGGGACAGACGGGGGACAGAGCGAGGCCAGCCGGGCCAAGCCTGCCGGAACTGCGGTGTTGGCCGGGACCAGGGGACACCAGGCCCTCTGCAGGCTACAGAACAGTGCCACGCGATTGTGCCACACCCCGGGCCCCCCTCTGACCCCAGCCCATGGCGCCCTAGAGCTCGGAGTTGGCCTCCGGGCTTCTGGTCTAATGCGTCACCATTGCTGCTTCTAGAAATAGAGGAGCCACCTGGAAGGGGCAGAAAGGTGGATGTCAGTCTGTAGGGTTTCCTGCTCCTTAAGCCGTCTTGCCTTGGCCCGTGCTCACCCCCGGGGCCCCAAGCCTTCACGGAGACTCCGTTCCTAACTCGCACACCAGCCCTGCCCTCACTGAGGTCTCTTCTCCGGACTGCTTTGCCAGGAGCAGCTGCCGTTAGCACCCCATGGGCAGGGCTGGTTTGGCTGCAGGCGGTGGGACACCAGGGTCC
The DNA here is from genome assembly GCA_028533885.1 of Nasua narica. NCBI lineage: Eukaryota > Metazoa > Chordata > Mammalia > Carnivora > Procyonidae > Nasua > Nasua narica. Next base: position 87,982,442 of record CM052806.1, on the reverse strand, counting down.
CTAAGGTCCCCTCAGAGGGGCCTTCTGCAGAAGGAGCAAAGGAGCGGAGCAAGGTCGCTAGAAGGTCATCAGTGCCTTAAAGGGAAGTGACCAATGTGTTAATGCTTAAAAAGCTCACTGCCAGCAAGGTGGGCAGAGCTGCACTGAGCCTGGAACCTTCTAAGTCCTCTCTTTCCCCGTCTCGACTTCAGATTGTCCCCTTTCTCAGGACAGCTTCTGATCTTTAAAAAATATTGATTTTAATAATTTCTGTATGCCTTAGTACTATACGGACTGTTTCTGTACGATTATGAGCGATTGCCTGCTTCTTTTGGGATGTGCATTTGCCTTTGGGACGGTGTCCGGGAGCAGATGATACTGGGATGTCACCGTGTCAGGGCCACCGTCCCAGGACCCCATTGGTTCCCTCCCGGTTTTCTTCAACCTGTGGGTTGGCTCCAGCCTGGAATCGAGGGCCATCTCCATCTCTGCCCCCAACTGCCTGGGGCTGAAGTGATTGTGTTATACTATCTCGGGTCATGTCTTCTCTGATAGAACCTTCTGGCGGCTCCATATTGTGATCGGATGAATATGGTTTCATCGCCTTTCTGACCCCATTGATTACCTCAACCCCATGGGCCGCTCCTGAGGCATGGACAGGCCTGCCTCCTCCTGCTGCCGGGCCTTTGCACATGCACTTCTCGCTGTTGGAAACCTCTCCTGAAATAATCCACCTGGTGAAGTACAGAGAAGACACAGTCTGTGACCTTAGGGAAAGGCAGAGCCTCTCATGGCCTTCCCTGAAATCGCAGCCCATTTTCCCAAACACCATCCCAACCCCTTCCTTCTTCAGGCTTATCTTGGTTTCCTCTTGTTTTCTGCATGACCAGGGGTGTGGTCTGTCTGGTCCCTCACAGCCCCCCTGATTGGTATCAGTGACTGCCGAGCTGGTGACGTGCCGGCCAGTGGCCGGGTCTCCCAGGGACGCGAAGCCAGGCCCGTTGGGCGGTGTGTGTCCAGGGAAGATGGGGCCTGGGCACGTGCCGTGGTCCAGATGCAGACACGGACGCAGACAGGGTCCCGTGTGCTCACGTGCTCCCACGCATGCTCGTGCACTTCCGTGACCTGTCACCAGGTTTCCCTCGGGGAGGGTCGTGTCCATTTGCATTTACAGCAGAGACACGCGAACACGGCTGTGGCCTCTTCTCCCGCAGGCTGGCTGCACAGAACGTGTCGTCCTGCTTCATCGTCTCTGCCGCTCAGATCGGTGACACATGGGTCTCGGGGTCGTCGCTGTGCTGCTGGCCTTCACGGAGCCGCCGCGTACCCGTGGAGAGGGTCCGACTCGGTGGTTTTTAGGGTACTCACGGATCTGTGCCACCACCACCGCAGCCAGCTCTGGAATACTTCCATCCCCCCCAGGACCCCCTGACGCCCAGGCCATCACCAGCGGGTTCCCTCGTCCGCCCCCCACCCCCCACAAGCACCCACGACGGGACCCTCTGCTCCTGTAGATTTCCCTGCTCCGGGCTTCCTTGTAAATGGAATCCTATAACATGGTCTTCGGCCCTGGCTTCTTCCACTAACCATCTGTTTTCACACTTCACCCATATTGTAGATGTAGCGGTTCTTCACGCCTGTTGGGGGGCCTCACACTCTTCTGTGGTGCGAATACACCTCGCCTGGTCTGTTCATCGGTTAAGGGACTTCGGGGGTCGGTTCCGCCTTTTGGCGTTGGGGACTCGCGCTGCCGCGACCCCTCACGGGCATGCGTCCGGGTGGACGTGTGTTCTCGGTTCTCGCCGGCTTATCCCCAGGAGCAGGTGAAGTTTCTCCGTGCTCCACTTTAGAGGAGCCGCCTGATGCTCCCCCGCGGTGGCCGCGGCTCCCGGCTCGTGCCCGTCCTCAGCGGTCCCTGTGCGTCTCCTCGCCGTGGCTGTCCTCGCGGGTCGGAAGGGGGTGCCTCGTGCTCTCCATCAGCATTCCCCTCGTGCCCGATGGGGTCGAGCAGCTTTCCCTGGGCTTTTGGGCCGCTTGTAAATCTTCCTCGGAGAAATGTCTGTTCACACCCTGTGCTTGTTTGGAAACGGTTGTCTTTTCACTGTCGAGCATTCCGGACGCAAATCCCTTATCAGATACGTGACTGGGTCATGTTTTCATCCATTCTGGGGGTTGTTTTTTCACGTTTTTTGGGTGTCTGTTGGAGCACGCCGGTCTTGAACTTCGAAGAAGCCCAATTTATCTCTTCTTCTGTCTTTTGTTCCCTGTGCTTTTGCTGTCGTGGCCGAGACTGGGCCCAGCCCATCGGAGCGCGAAGGGGCCCCCGTGAGCGCCTGTTTGAGCCGTATCCTGCCCGTTGAGAGCGCCATGAGGCCGAAGGCCCTGAGAGGGATGAGGGACGCTTCCAAAGTCTGCAGAAACTCCTTCTCTCCTCTCACTTTTGCTTTTCCACATTTCTGTCGCTGTCATCTTAGTGAGATGAGTTTTTCATCATTCGTTGTTGTTTTTTTTCCCCAGACATGATTCGTTCTCTCTGTCAACAAATACTTGCCGGGCACGTACTGTTCGTCAGGCCCTGTATGAGGCCCGATGACTCAGACGTCGGCCCTGCTCTCGAGGACGGCCCCACCCCGACTCGTGCAGCTGGTAGTTGCCGTCCATCCCGATAGCCTCCTCTCAGGACCGCCACACGCCCCCCACCCTCCGACCCTCAGTCCTGCCTCAGGCCTTCCTCACACAAGTGTGGAGATCCATGGACAAGGAATTGCACTCATTTGGGGGCTCTGGGCGGGGGCGCCCCCCTGGGCAGCAAGGGCGTTACTGCCTGTTGGATGAGTGGGTGGTACCCAGAGTCCCCGATCCTTGCACGGTCCCTCCATTCTAAGAGGAGCTCAGACCCCAGGCTCGTATGGCCCTGCATCTCTCTGCTGGCCTTTTCCTGGACGGGACGAGCATCCAAGCAGGATGAGGCAGGATGAGGTTCACAGCCTCCGAGGAGCATCGGGGAGAAGCAGCACGAGGATGGGGGGCCCCGTGACCCCCCCACCCCGGGCCTGTGCTCAGGGATGGACGGGGCCTGGCTACAGTAATCCAAGTTTTACTCAAAACCATCCCAAGAAATCTCTATGGGAACATGTGTCAGGAAAAGCCCAAGCTTCATACCCAGGAACTGGTCTGTTCTCTCTTTGCATAAAATGGGCACCTGTAGCCCGTCGTGTTTTTATTTTCCTTGGTCTTAACTGCCGCGCGTCTCAAACTTGGCTGCACATCAGGCTCACCTGAGGGGCATTTAAAACTCTCAAGTGCCCAGCTGCTCCCCGGATGAATGTAATTAGAAATTCTGAGGTTGTTGTTGTTGTTGTTATTAACTCCCCAGATGATGCGCGTCTGAGATTGAGAATTAGTGGGACGCAGGCATTTTGGAGCCGAATGTCTGAGTCGACTTGAGAGAGTTCTCCCCCCCTCGCCCGCACTCCCCCTGCCCCCTGCTTTCTCTGGTTCTCTGGCTTCCATCCTAAGCTGTCTCTGATCCTCCTTTCTGTTGGCTGGTGGGCAATAAAGTGGTCTTTGGCTTAAACATAGCCATTCATGGCTCCGGTCTCTGCCATAACGTGGCTTTGCGGTGCTGGAAACACGCTCTGCTGGGTGAATGGGGCCGTGGATGTAGGAATTAAAAAGCAAGAGGCAAAATGGAATTGCAGTGGTGTTTTATCGCTAAAGCTGCATTTTATGAAAAGCGGGCCTGTTCGGAGGAGGAAAAAGAGCTAAATAGACAATGTTACAGAAATTCCAAATCCTTCTAGACATCCTCGACATGACCAGGGATGCGAGGACCCTGATATTTTGGTTTAATTTCACTTTAAAACTTCTGTTTTCGCTTACAGTAAATTACTTTTTCCTGATGAATGCAAGTTCCTGGCTCTCTTCTTAGTCAGTGATTAGGGCTAATTTTTACCAAATAAATGAAACCCCGAAAGGAAGGGAAGGATGTTTCCTCCGTTACCAAAGGGCTGGGAAGTGGCAGCGTTCGTGGAGCTGGAAGTCAGGAGAGACAGAAAGGAAGTGGGCACGGGTGTGGGAGGCCCGGCCGGTGGTGGGACAGCCGCACGGAGGTACATGCCGCCTCCGGGGAGGGGAGGTCTGCGGGGGACACGGGGCAACCGCCTTGGTCCCTTCGGCACACCCGCTGTCCGGGTTCACTGGGGACTGAGTATTTCTTGGAATGGGGGGACTTTCTGTTTTAAAATCTGATCAGTCCTGGGCAAACCAAGACTTAACCTGTCACTGTCATTACTGTCGTTACTGGCAGAGGATATACTTGTTGCTTGGTCACTAATTTTTGTTTGGAGGCCATTGTGGGCAGGAAAGGGAAGGGAAGGGAAGGAGTCCTGGGTGGGGGCAGGAAGTGAGGCCTGGCTCGCGGTGGCATGGGTTTGAAGCTCCAGGGTCTCATTCTGGGTCGACCGTTACTTAACCCATTTGTCCCAAGGAAAGGGTAACACCCAGTAAATCCCTGATTGAGGAGTGGGCCCGAGGAGAGCCCCAGAGAGAGACAGACAGCTGAGAAAACAGGCTGTGGCCTGTCTCAAATGTCTTCTTTTCCCAGAAACTAGGACCTGCTTAAGGGGCTGAGACGTGGCCCTTCATCTTTTCTAAGTCATTCTAACCATTTTGGACCGAGGGCGGTTCGCTGCGCTGCCTTTGAGCATCCGAAGTCCACACGATTGCTTTTTAGTTGGCTTTGATTCAAAGCCAGATTCCTTCATGAAGGGAAAGCCCCGGTTCCTGACTTCCTATCTCCCTCCCCAAAGGCACCTTCGATTTTGAGGACGAATGATGCCGTGAACCACCGCATTATTTCCCTGCCTTTACCATGAGGTGCTGGTTCTTAATTAGGGTGCATTTCGGCCCCCTGAACCCCTGTTCTCAGCCGTAGAAATGCTGAGGCAGTAGTTCTCCAGACGAATGCCTAGATCTGGGCATCTAGGCTTTGATGAAATAGTGCCCCTGGGAACTCTGATGGTCCCTCCAGGTTTGGAGCACCAGACGAAGGATTTCGCCCGGAGCTGACCTGACCTCCCTTCCAGCTCCCACTGGAGTGGCTCTGGGCCTGCCTCTGGGCCCAGCCCTGGTGGAGGACCCCAGGATCAGGCTGAGGAAGCTCGAGGAGCAGACCGAGGGTGTCGTATCTTGCCCCCTCCCCACCCTCTCTGACGGGCCGAGCTGTGAAGCTTCTGGGGAAGGTGAGGCAACCGATAGTCTGATAGTCCCAGACTCCGCCTCGTCCGGTTTCCGGCGGGGGTGCCCGTGCTCAGCACAGCGCCTGGTGCGCGGTAGGTGCGAGGCCAGAGCAGCACTGGGACTCCGCTTACAGAGCTTTCCTGCAGCCGGCCTGCCTCTCCCGCCTGTCACCGCGGCTCCTGCCCCCCCCTCAGGTGGCCTGTGTCGGTCACTAGACCCCATGACGGCGCTAGGGCCCCCCCGGAGTTGCTTTTCTCCGTTTCATCAGCAGGGCCGGCGAGGCTGTGGGGAGACGGCGAAGTTCCCCATCACGGAGCTTGTGGTTAGCGCCCCCCGGCCCCCGCGAACTAGCAAGGGGGTGACGAGCTGGCCACAGACGTGTGGATGGTGGTCAGGCTCCTTCTGCAGCAGGGCAGCAGATGAGATGTTTCTGGAAAGGAGAATGTCTTGGGGGGGCGCCTGAGGGGCTCCGTCAGGTGGGCGTCTCCCTGCGGCTCAGGTCATGGTCCCGGGGTCCTGGGAACGTGCCCCGCGTCAGGCTCCCTGCTCCTTGGGGAGCCTGCTTCTCCCTCTTCCTCTGCCTCTCCCCCCGCACGTGCACGTGCCCCGCCAATAGATAAATAAAATCTAAAAACAAAAAACAAGAACAGAATACGAGAATGTCTTTAGAAGCTCATAGTGAGGAAGGGGCCGGAAGAATCAAGTCAAAACAGCAGTGATCCACTGCGTGCAGAACCTAGCACTGGGCTACCTGGCAGAACACTTTTTTTTTTGGCAGAAAACTTTTCTTCACCAACTGTTAGGAGAGCTCTGCAATTTGGGGAATTCTGTGGAAGGGCCCCCAAGGCTCTACCTGCCCGGTAGCCCAGTGCTGTCTCTGCGGTAAATGACAACTTTAATAAAGTGGCAATGAGTTTGTAAGACCCGAGGAGGGGACTAACAGTGACTAGAACCAGGGCTGGCGGGCCCCCCAGACCCCGCAGATGGTGGGGAGGGGGGACTCTGGGTCAGGCAGGCGAAGAAACCCACTTAAGGGCACAGAGTGATTCGAACTGATCCTCCAGCCAGCGGGTTCCCCCCGCCCCGGAAGGTACCGACTCCTGCTTACATACCGAGGCTTATTCAGGTTAAGAGAGTAGGAACCCACTCACAGAAGACCACGTGGTGAAGGATTCCCTTTATAGGAGACGTCCAAAGCAGGCAAGTCCACAGATGCAGAAAGGAGCTCAGGGGTTGCGGGGGGCTGGGGAGCGCCCAGAGGAATGGAAGGGCTTGCCTTCCGGGGTGACGAAAATGTCTTAGAATTGGCTGCGGTGATGGCCGCACGGCCCTGTGAATGTACCAAAAACTGTTGAATCGTGCACTTCGAATGGGTGAACTTGCCGTGAATACGTTTGTGAATTCTATCTTAATAAAGCCGTTGAAACACGAAGGGGGATAAAAGCACGTGTGTGTGTTTCCAGGGGTGGTTGTAGTAGGACTTCACCCACGGGGGGCTTGGGGGTCACATCACAGCTCTGGGGTCGGGAGTGTGAAACACAGGTGTGGGCAGGACGGTGCTCCCGCCTATGGCCCTCTGGTGGTGGTGGTGGGGGGTCTGCCCCAGGCCTCTCTCCCCGGTTCCTCCCTCTCTCTGTGTCTATGTCTGGGTCCAAATTTCCGCTCTTTATGAGGCCACCAGTCCCACGGGGCCAGCACCTCCCTGGGGCCCTCGCTGTAACCCGATCAGCTCTGTAAAGACCCACTTTGCAAATAAGGTCACATTCAGAGTTGTGGGTCATTAGGGTTAGGGCACGATCCGACCCATGACAGCAACAAAGGCTGTAGTGTGTTCTGAGAGACTTCTTTTAACACTGCGAAAATGTTTAAGAAGTTTTAACTGAAGTTTTAGTGCTCATTCAATTTTCAGAAAAGATCGTCGAGGTGGAATTCCTTTAGCCGACAAACCCGGAGACGTGGACCTTCCTGTTCTTCCTTCTCTCCTGGGGAGGTCTGCGGGCAGGCACTGTACCAGGACCCCGCCTGGCCGCGTGCGAGGCCTGCCTGCACCCCCCACCCCCGCCCCCAGGACCCAGCTCGGGCCTTGGGCTCCGCCCGGAGGTGGCGCGAGGTCAGGGAGCGGGCTCGGTGACTGAGACGCGTTCCTCCTGCTGTGTGCATGGGAGGGAAAGGGGTGACCAGGTTTCCCCCAGGTGCCCTCGGGACACTTCGATGTCCACAGCGATGCCCCGTGCTCAGCAGAGGCTCGGCTTCCCCGAGGCTGATGCACGCGGGAGGGTTGTTTTTCTATTCTTGTTTTTTTAAATCCAGGCTGACATTTTTCTGTTGTGGATTCCTTGTTCTCCCCGTCCCCAACAGCCATTCATTTCTGGGAAAGAAGGAAGCCTGGCTGCGTGGCTGGTTCCTCTCCCTGCCCCCGGGCACTCCCCAAGCACTGACCAGGGGCAGCGGGTCGCATCCTGCTGGCCCACGTCCTGGCCCTGGCTCAGAGCCTTCAGCCCAAAGGGACCCGTCGTCCCTGAGCGCAGCAGTCACCTGTCTGTCAAGCTCATCATGCGAGCGAGTTCTGCGGCTCTGGCCTCACTCCCGCCTCGGGGGTCACAGGCTTCTCCAGGGCAGAGCCCGTGTCTGGCTCCTGCGAGGCCCCGGCAGGGAAAGGCCCCTCGAGCGCTGGTCTGTGGGTCCAGTCCAGGAGGCGGCGGGGGTATCCAAGCCCTTCTCCAGGCCCTGCTGCCCCTTCTGTTGCTAGCGGCTTCCCTTGGGCATCCCCAGTTGGGCTCCAGCCCCAGACCCGCCCCAGAGGTGATCGCAGGCGTGTGTTTCCGGAGCTTTCTCTTGATAACCTGTCACCACTTTCTACTTGGCCCTACGGTTCAGTCTCTGAGGCTCTGTCTCCAGTGGTGATTACTGTAGCATGGGATGCCAAGTCGGCCTCCTTTAACACTTGCGTCACACGCCATTAAAATGGCCCATACTGCCTCCCCGGCTGCTGGTCCCCATCAGCTCCCGGGCCCTGTTCACCCCCCAGCACCCATCCAGCCCACGCTATGCGCCAGGCTGCGTCTCTGTCTGTACTTCGAAAACAAATGTGTGTATGCACCTATGTGCGCCTCTCTCTATCTGCAGCACGTACGGCAGCCCTGTGGGGTAGGTATGGTTACTCTTAATCCCGTTTTACAGAAGAGGAAATGGAGGCACAGAGAGGTTCTGTGCTTATCCAAGGTCACGGTGCTTGTAAAGGGCAGAACTGGAATTGGAATCTGAAGAAAAGCGGCATCCACGGAAAAGGACGAGTGAAGACTCTTACCCTTCACGGTCCGCCCAGGAAGGTGAATCCAGCCCGCGAGAGGACATGCCTGGGGGCGTGGTTATAGAGGGCAATCTGGAGGAAAAAATTGCTTTGTGTCCCAGTGTGATTTGCGTTGGTTTCAATTCAATCAGGAAGACTGGTGCGTGTTCGGCAGCCTCCTGCCGCCTGGGCAGCCCAGAGCCTTCTGTTCTGCGGTGCCTTTGAGGTGGTTTTAGGTCACAGACATTCAGAACTAGAGCACCTGCCGGACACGGCCAAGCCCGACCCCTCAGCATTCAGCCGTGGCTGCGCCGAGTCGACTCTGGGCTCAGAGAGAAGCTCTGGGGGCCCGGAGCCTTCCGTTGGCGGAGTGTCTGGGGATGGGAGGGGAGCTTGTGCTGGGGAGCCTTCCAAGTTCAAGGATGCCTCCACGCCTCTTTTTCTTAACCTGCTCCTGCTTACCTCCCAAACCCCCAGCCTCAACCGTACTCTTCTCAGGAAGCTCTTTTTGACGGCCTTCTTCCAAAGTCGTCACTGCTGGAAACTTCAACGGAGGCTGCTGTCTGTACCGTATCAACCCTCAGCTTGCCTGTTCCTTGTCTCCGTGACTTTCCTCCCAGCCAGGGCGCAGGTCCCCGAGGTCAGGGCTCTCTGTCTTCTGTTGCTCTTGTGTTCTGTAGCTGGGGGGCTCCATGAGTGCTTCTCGGTAGGAGAGGGACCCCCAAGAGATGTGGAGCAAGAGCCGTGGGGGCTGCGGGGACACGAGTGGTACTGGGGGAGAAGCCCATCCTGTTCTTAACGACAAAATGAGAAAGGAAAATGGGGGCTTCCCGAGTGCTGGGGGGGTTTCTGTCGAAGGTGAGGGCACTGCATCCCAGATGCTGGACTCCCACTTCTTGGATCTGAGGAGCGTTCTCCTTGGCTGACTGGTGACCCTGGAAGACACGGAGACCGTGTTGTGTTCAAAAGTGTGTGTTCCCCCAGAGCTACGGGGTGGGCCCGAGAAGCTAAGACGATGGACGCTGGAGGGACTGGGGCCAGGGGGTACGGGGGTCTTTGTGAGGCTGGAGGTGGGCTCCGAGAAGAACCTGAGAAGAGGAGAGGTCCGAGCAGGCTCTGGCAGGCAACTACCTAAGCGTGCTCGCGTGCGTGCGAGTGTGCATGCGTGTGTCTTATTTACCCCCAGTCCGCCCGCGCGCCCTCAGTGTGGCTGCCGGCACAGAAGGCCAATCCTTCGCCTTCCACCATCTGTTCTCTGTACCTTCCACACCTTGGACTTGCTCAGACGGGGTCTGGAGAGGTCACCATAGGACCACGGGAGCAAGCCCGGGGAGCTTTCCGGCAGGCAGGGCTAAGCCCGTCCTTGTCAGTTCGGGGCTCAGGATCCTGGCCCCCTCAGCACCCAGCTGGGTGGTCTGGGGGCGCAGGTCACCTCCCGGTTGGTCACCTGGGATTTAGAGCCTCTCCGCTCACTGGCTTAGCTGGGAGCTGCCACTCCACACCGGGGGCGGTGGGGGGCCCCAGCCCACGCTCCCCCGGTCTGCACACACGGCGCTTCTGTGGGTGGGGGGCTTGGGACCTGCCCCGCACTCAGGCTGGGGCGAGATGGAGGCCCGAGAGCGATCGGTCTCCGCACGCGCGGCTCCACGAAGTCTCGGGAGACCTTTGGGCGTCCGGAACTTGGCTGTGAAGAATGGCGAGATGGTTACGGTTTGGGGATTGGGTTTGGTTCTGGTTCCTCTCCACAGAAACCAGGGCGTGAGAGCTCGAGGGCTGCACGTGAGTTCACAGCCCAGGGGTGGCCGAGCTCCTAGTTCTGCTCGGCGGGTGGGACCCCGAGAGGGGCTGCGGGGCACGCGCGTCCGAGCCGGCAAGCGTCCGTGTGAGCTGGTGCGTTGCGAGGCCATGGGTCCCCCCCCCCCGACCCCTGCAGCCTTGGTACCAGGTGGTATGGTACTAAATCTCAGACTGGAGTTTGCCAGCCCCCCCACAGACAAATTTATTTATTTATTTTAAAATTTATTTCTTTTTATTTAAATTCAGGTAACATATAACACATCATTGGCTTCAGAGAGAGAGGTCAGTGACTCATCAGTTGCCTGTAACACCCAGTGCTCAACACATCACGGGCCCTCCTCAATGCCCGTCCCCCAGTACCCCCCAGTGACCCCCAGCATGCCCCCACCCGCCGCCCCTCCGGCAGCCCTCAGTTTGTTTCTTATGATTGAGAGTCTCTGATGGTTGGTCTCACTGTCTGATCCCACAGACGATTTTAGGCGGCAGGTACAAGCGAGTCCTGCAGCTCGAAGAGGTCTTGCCGCCTTGGGCGGATTCTCCCGCTGGTTTATCTGGAGGCGCTGGGGACTGTGCTGTCCATACTGAGCCAGCCTGAGCCACTCACTCCACGGAGAGAAAAGAGCTCTGACATTTCTTGGGCTGGTTCACAAGTCTTCTGCTGTAGATTTCAGCAAGGATGTTGGACGTGCTGAGTCATCCTCTTCGTTGTTTTGATTCCCAGCTGGGATATTCTAGAAGCTACCAGACTGCCCCCAACATATTGTAGAGGGCCCACAGAGGCAGGAAGGCTGGCCTCGGGCTGTAGGAATGGGATCCCAAAGTGAAGTGCCACAACCACCAGCAACCCTCCAGGACATCTGTTTCCAGCGGATGGCTGAGCCAACATCACGCCAGCACCGTGCCTCACCCCCTCTTCCAGGCTGCGGAGCTCCCCACTGAAATACATATGCAGCCAGTGCAGCCAGGAGCCGGGCACGGGGCCCAGGCAGCCCTGTGGGTTCAGTGCCTCTGGCTTCCCCGTGCACAGATCCGGCAATCCCAGGACAGCACACGGCCAGCACCGGCCACCTGCGAAAGGAGGGAAATAGGGCTTTGCTGAGCAGCTGCTGTCGGTCCGCGGGTTTCTGTGAGCAGCGTGACACACGGGCCCGGTGCCCTGGCCAGTGCGGACGTGGGGCTGGGAGTCCCTTTGCAGTTAGGGCTGTGGCTGCTTTCCTGCACTTGCGCCTCATCATGGGACGAGGTCGGCGTGTAGTATTCGGCGTGTGGGCTCTCGGCTGCAGGCGGCACGGGGTCCGGCAGAGGGTCTGTGCTGGATCCCTGGGCTGCTCAGAAATCGAACCCAGATCTGTTACCCATGACTGGGGGCGGGGGGGGGGGAGCACGGGGCATGTGTTTCTAGCCTTCTGTGGCTCTCACAGGGCTGAAGTCATGCAGGGAACAGTTTGGGGTTTTCCTGCCACATTTCCCATGTCATTTCTAGCCTTTGAAGGCACTGCTGTGATTTGCTGTCATTTCCTTACCCCGCGGCGCATGACTTCATCGGAGCACGCTTGCTAAGAACCCCGTGCTCGCACGTTGGGGGGCGTCAGAGCTCTCCCCACCGCGGCGAGCCCCACCTCTGTGCACACAACTCCACTTGCATTTCGGATTTTCTTTGGGACGGACCCCTAAAAGGGAACTTTCCAACTTCGAGAATGAGCCCATCTTCTTATTTTTAATCACGCAGTAAACAAGCCTGTGCTACAGATAGAAACCAGAAGAGACAAACAAGCAAAAAGAAATAAATACGAGGGGGCGGGGTGCGAACCTAGTCGAACAGTGCGGAATGCAATCAGGCTCTGGAGGGGACGCACCGGTGAGTAAATCCTGGCGTTGTCAGTGCTGTGTCTGTAACCTTGGCAACTCAGCCTCTCTGAGCTACGATTTCCTTGTTGATTACACACACAAAAAAAGTATTATTTTACCCATTTGCCTGTTATGCAAGTTGTAAATTCCCAGCACTAAAGTACACTCAAGAAATCAATTCCAGGAGAGAAGCCGGGTAGTCACCTCCAGATGTCGGGAAAGCCCGTTGGGAGTAGAGGGGACCCACGAGGACTCTGGATGCCAAACTGCGGAGTCGGTAGCGGTAGCGTGCGGGCGCGGGATGCCGCGGGGCCCGCGAGGACCCTGGGGGATAGCTTTGTGCAAGCGGAGCGGTTGGAGGGTTGGGCGGACGTGGGCCAGGCCTGGTTCCCTTTACCGCAGGACGCGGCTTTGTTGGGCAGGCAGCGTGGAGCTAGTGTTCCGGGTTTTGCTTTATTTTGTTTTTGCTTTGTCTTTTTTGGTCTGGTGAGGGTGCTAAGGGCAATGCTCGGAGAGAGCCGTGTTTAGGAAGATTAATTAGCGTGGGGGAGGTGAGTCGGAGGGGATGTCCCACAGGCAGGAATAGGCCCAAACCAGAGATGGCGGGCCAACGGTGGTCTTCGATGTCCCAGGCCTCTCCTTCAGGGGAGCGGACCTCCACCCTCTGGCGGAAAAGCTCCCAGCCTGAGGAGGAAGCGGGGACGCAGGGCGCAGTGGGGATTTGGGGAGCGGGAACGGTGCCGGTGAAAGCAGTAGGCAGGTCTGGGTTGGTAGCTTGCAGGCTCTAGTGGCGACTTCGACGTCGATGCTTCTCGAGCTCTGCTGCCAGGTCCCCGACCGTGGGATCGCTGGCAGTCAGAACTGCAGAAGGTCGCCCACACCCCATCAGTTACCCGCAGGCACTGGTCGCCAAGTACAGGCGGCCTCGGAACCGTCTGGATGGTGAAGCCCCATTTCTCTGGCATCTCTAGCCATTCCAAGCAAAACGAATTAGTCTTTTTCCTCGGGCTTATTTGTATGCTTTGGAATAAAGCACAAAATAAAACAAGCCTCGCTAACCCAGCGAGGCGAGTTCCAGAACTAGTGGGAGAAAATATTGTGGTTGGCTGGGTCCCCCGTGGACCACTAGTCCCGGAGCCCCGGGGTGTGGGTGGAGGGGTGGGGGGCCCAGCTGCAGGGTGGTGGGCTCCACTCATCGCTGAGTGACACCGGCTTCTTGCTGAGCCCGGAGTCTACACCAGCACGGCCCTCTGGTTCCAGAACTGCCCCACACATCATCCCGAGTTGCTGCTTATTTTTGTCCCGATGCTTGCTCGTCCATTATCCTAGCAGCAGCCCTGGGAGACGTGCAGAGCAAGTGTTTTCACTAAGATTATTTTCTCGGAGGAAGACCTGAGATTCAGGGAAATGGTTTGGAGCTGAGCTATTGTCACAGAATGTCTGCGTTTTGGTCCAGGAGGGCCCGGAGGTCCTTTAGGTGACAGGTTGCTCATTCTGCAGGCAAGAAAACAGTGTTTGGGTCCAGGCGACTTTCTTGGGCAGGCCCCAAGATTCCTGGTGCCCAGAGAGATCCTGGCCCCACGGCCAATGCCTCTGATCCCTCCTCAGTCCTCAGAATGGACCACTGGGTTACCGCAACCAGCCTGTAACCTCTGGGCGGAAAGGAACCTTAAGAAAGCCACAGACGTCCAACCCTGTTAGGAGTTACCCGAAAGCCCCAAAGTCTTAGTTGCCTTTTGGTTCATGAGCCACGGAAGCTGTGCAGCGTTCCTTTCTCCCCAGGAAGCGTCCTGCATACCTCATTTCCAGCTGTCACCCTTTCCTGAACCATAAATCTGCCAGCTAAATCCTGTCATAGGATCAAAGAACAGATTCTTCGAGGGAGACTCCACCCCAGGCCTGCAGACCTGCAGCCCTGAGTCATTCCCTGTCTTTCGAATCGGTTTCTCCACTGCTGAAAAGTTCAAGTCGTCCGTGAGTTTAATAGTGAACCTTGCAGGGTGCTGAAGTGAGGATCCTCATTTTCTCCTTTTTTTTTTCTTTTTAAGATTTTTAAATGTACGTTTACGTAATCTCCACACCCAACGTGGGGCTTGAACTCACAACCCTGAGATCAAGAGTCATTCGCTCTTCCGACTGAGCCAGTCAGGAGGTCCCCTCACCCCCATTTTCTCCTAATCCATTTTCTTCCCAACCAGCTTGCACCCTCCCCAGGAAAGTGTGTGACTGCGATGTAGGGAAGACGTTAGGGTTCGAAGCCGACCTCCGAGAAACAATTCTTGAGGCGTCTTTGGTGCAAAAAGGTGATTTTATAAGGGGCGCCTGGATGACTCAGTGGGTTAAAGCCTCTGCCTTCGGCTCAGGTCATGGTCTCAGGCTCCTGGGATCGAGCCCCGCGTTGGGCTCTCTGCTCAGCGAGGGGCCTGCTTCCCCCCCCCCCACCTCTCTGCCTGCCTCTCTGCCTACTTGTGATCTCTCTCTCTGTCAAATATATAAATAAAATCTTTTTAAAAAATAAATAAAGCGCGGGGATAGGCCCCAGGGGCAGAAAGAGCTGCCTTGGGGTCACGAAGAGTGTCCCATTATGTACTTTCAGGGTGGGAGGGGGTTAGGGAGAGCATAAGCCTCTAAGGAATTTGGAAGCAAGGTTTCCAGGACCCGGAGGGGACTAACTGTTGTTGGGAAAGGTCCTTTATTACCATCTGATACAACCTGAGTCCTGAGACCCTTCAGATGTACATCGGTGGGCCATATCCTTGGGGGATGATGGCCAACACGTATCTTGGCGGGGGGCGGAGCTAGAGATAAAGGAAATTTCTAAAGGAATTTTTATACTTTAAAGTAGACTTACAGGATTCTGGGGTTGGGGTAGGATTGCCTTTTGCCCTTAGCAAAGTATTAACCTCGAGGCCGTTGAGTCCCTAGAGGAAGGTCACTCTGCCTGTTGCAAGGACTTGTCAGTGGGCTCTAGGTGGTAAGGAAATTGAATATGAATGTCTCTCCTGCCTTTGTTTCCCACATCAAACGCTACCCAGGGATGGTAAAACACGCCACCGGAGATGACACAAAGAAATTGACCACACTCCCCGATCCCTAGAGACGGGGTTCCATTCACCAGGCGGGACCAGGCGGAGAGGCTCGGGGCTGGGGCAGGAGGCGCAAGGCGGGAGAGGACGGGGGAGGCAGGGGCCTTGACTGTGGTTGCCCCTGGAAGGCACGGGTGAGGCCGGGCAAGTGAGTTTGGGATTGGCGGGTTTGAGTCATTTCAGCGGGGCCGGGAGGTGCTGCCCGAGCCCGGAGGGAGGAGGTCAGGGCGTGTGCGCTCCGGTCGGTCGGACTGTTTTGCGTCTGAAAGGCGTGCTCCCAGGTGAGCCATTTACTCTCTCCAGGGAGTGGCTGACCCAGGGCGGTCGGTCGGTCGGTCCTGCCGCTGGGGTCAGTGAGGCCGCAGATGTCAAAGCCTCCGAATCACGGAACACCCGCGGTGGTTCGTACAGGGAGGGGCTGTGTTGCCTTCCAGACGCTGCAGGTTGTGTGGGCAGGGTGGAGGGCCCGGGTTTCCGACGGGAAGTTCCCCAGCAGAGCCTTTGGGAAGGGCCTCCGCCAGGATCCTCGCCCGAGAGAAGGCTGCATTCCCGTATTCCAAGCACAGGGGTCCCCGGGGAGGGGGGTCCGGGCTGCGGCAGCCGCCAACCATGTCCTCGGAAGCTGTGTCTCTGGGGACGGAGCAGGGCCCCTGCTGCATCATCACCGGCCCCGCCTGCCTTCATTTGTCCCGCTGCCTGTCTTTTTAAGAGCCCGGCTGAGCCCAGCCTCCAGCTCCCCAGCCCGTGGAGTAAGGAGTTGCCGCCCCGGCAGCCCCTGGCACAGGTGGTAATGACAGTTGGCCGCGGGCCCGTCACGGAGGGGATCTGCCCGCGCTCTGCCTGCGTGGTGAGCAGCACAGCCCCTCCAGCCAACGAGACTGTCGCCTGCGCTGTCTCGGGCCAGCTCATGCTGTCTGCCGTCCGCTCCGTGCGCCGCTCGGGGGACTGGGAACACGCCCAGCCCCGGTCCCCATCTGTTGCAGACGCGCGGCGGCGGCAGCTCGGGGAGCGGCCGAGCCCCACACCTCGCCTGTGCTGAGGGGGCTGGGAGACCCCTTCTCTCA
Organism: Nasua narica; assembly: GCA_028533885.1. Classification (NCBI taxonomy): domain Eukaryota; kingdom Metazoa; phylum Chordata; class Mammalia; order Carnivora; family Procyonidae; genus Nasua; species Nasua narica. The sequence goes on along the minus strand of CM052806.1, from coordinate 87,966,138 downwards.
TGGGCCTCCGGAGCCGGCAGCCGGATTTGTCGGAGCTGGGAGCGCTGTGCCCGCAGCCCCGGCATCCCGACGGCCAGCGTCCTGCAGCCGGCACCTGCCGTCCGCAGCCGCAGGCGGAGACCTCCAGGACCACTTGGGGCTGAGTAAGCTGACCCCCGAGTGTGCATGCGTGGTGACTGTGCGTTTTGGGGTAGGCGGCTTCCCCCCCAGGGGATGCTTTTGTCTCCTCTCTTTGCCAGACCGATGCCGAATTGTCGCTTTGTTCTGCGGGGGGCCTCTTATCAAATTAAGCTCCCCCAGGTGGAACTCAGCGTTCTTTCCCTACCTCGGAGCTGTGTGTTTTCTCCTTACGTAACTTTTCCCCGGAATCTAAAGAGGCGCGTCGTGAAGGTGGGATGTGTGTGGGGGCGCGTTGGTGGCTGTCCCCTCTCCGTCTCCTGTCCCTCCTCCCCCTCCTGTCAGCAGCCCACGCCTGAGCCCGGCGCTCCGCCCCCCCTTTCTCACCTTGGCTTTAAGATCCCCGCTGACATCTTGCAGAGTCGACATCCTCTGGCTTCCTGCTCCCACTTCCCGAGCCATCACTTAATAAATTTGTCCTGAACAGAAAAGATCGGGGATGAGGGGGGCGCCTGTGGTCACCACCCATGTTGTCCCTTGGAAGGCTCGTGACCACATAGTCGACTGGTCTGCTGCCTGATGAGGGCGAGCTCTGGGAGGCATACTTGTTGCTTTTGAACTTGCGGGAGAACACATGGAGGAAACAGAAGCCGGGAGGGAGCCGGCAGGAAGGGAAGATGGGAGAGGTGCTCACCCTGGACTGAGCCGAGGCTCCTCCGTTCTCTGGGTGGGAGGAGACGGGCGGGGGCTGAGAACCTGAGTCCGGACGGGGGCGGGGGGGGGCAGCGCTGCCACTGGAAAGGGCTGGATTTGGGGGCCACTGACATGGGGGCCCCTAACACGGGGCCATGCTGCTTGGAGGAAGCTGCACAACCCCCTAGGTAAGACAGGGACTGCATCAGTCGTGTGTGACCGAACTTGAGCTCAGAGTCTGTGATTGGTACTTGAGTCCTGGTGATGGGGGGCAGTGGGGGCAGGAAAATAGAAGAATGAGGCTTGATTCTGTGCTTCTGGACTTATAATCAAGTGGGGAGAGAACAGCATATTAGACAGATCAAGACTTGGGGAACAGAGAGAGTCAAGTATGGGATGGGGGCAGACGCCAAGGATGCCAAGTGCAGGGGCAGGGGCTGGTGGTCTGGGCGCAGCCGGGAGGGCGCAGCACGGAGTGGTCGGGGACAGCGGGACTCAGGCTTATGTCTGAGTGCAGGGGAGACCCCAGAACATAAATGGAGGGCCTTTCAGGTGCTGTCAGCTGTGGCTAGGTAAGAAGCGTGGGGGGCAGACGGGAGGCGTGTGAGTGGTCGGCCCCGGGGGGCTTCCTGGGGAGTGATGCACAGATTGCCCCGAGATTGGACCAGTGCCCTTGGGCCCGTCTGCCTCGGCCAGGCTGACTGCTGACTCCGAGAACGGCCCAGCTTACTTCCCCACTCGAGAGGAGGGTAGTACGGCCTCAGCTGTCCTCTGCTTCGGTAGTTTGCCCAGGAACTTCCAAGGGCTGGAAAAATCTAACGTGGGGTTTTTGGTTTGGTTTTGGTTGTTTTAGCCCAAAGTGAGGCCTAGGAGGCAGGCGTTAACTCATCTCTTATGCAAGAGGACACTGAATGCAGCATTCCCTCAGCAGGGGCCATCGAAAAATCTCGCCTTCTTCCCTCACCTGCAGTCACAAGGATTGAACTGGGAAGAGAAAGTGGGGGGCCCGAGGCCCAACCTGGCCTTCGCTGAGGCAGGCGTGGCAGGAGGGAGGAGGCTGGGTGGATGTCCCCTCTCGTCACGGACTTCTCCTGAGCTCTGGTCCCCAGGCCAGTGTCAGTCAGTCCCTTCACTGAGACCCTTCATTGAGTGCTGTGGGCCAGGCAGTGCCCAGCCAAGGTGAGCACGATGCTTGGTCTCGACCTCAACCGTCAGCAGTGCTGGCCAGCTGGGGATCCCTGAAAATGGACGTTCTCATTTTGCATCCTGATTTCAGCTCAGCTGTTAACTAAGAGAATCCTTCTTGGATTTTCCCTCCTCACTGTTCTCTTTCAAACCATATAGTGTTTTTTTTTTCCCTTTAAAAGTGTTGTAGTCTGGGGGCACCTGGGGGGCTCAGTTGTTAAGTGTCTGCCTTCAGCTCTGGTCATGATCCCAGGGTGCTGGGATCGAGCCCCGCGTCGGGCTCCCTGCTTAGCCAGAGATCTGCTTCTCCCTCTCTCACTCCCCTGGCTGTGTTCCCTCTCTCGCTGTGTCTCTCTCCATCAAATAAATAAATAATAAAAAAAAAATCTTTAAAAAGCGTTGCAGTCCGTCCTCCCACAGGCTGTCCACACTGACTAGTCTTGACCCGTACCTTCTAGCAAATCCCCTTAGTCTAAATTCCTTCATACACAGCCTGTGGGCTAAGACAGGTTCATGCCTATGCTTCTTGTTTTGTGCATTATTTTATATTCAGTTGTGTTCAGTTAGTTCTTGTAGGTGGATTCATTCAATTGGTAATTCCCCATGGTCAGTTAGGGTTTTCATTCCTTAAAGAGATTTGTCTCCGTATCACCAGCTATTAGCCCTTTACGCTCTGATAAATGTTTATTGACTATGTATTAGCCACCAGGAGCCCCAAATGGCATTTTCATGCGTGTTAATTATTCTCTTAGTTCTCACGATGATCCTGGGAGGTTTGCCTCATTTTACACAAGAGGGGATCGAGGCTCTGTGGACCTGAACTATTTGCCGAGATTACCTAGCTGGTACATGACAGACTGGGGTTCAGGTTCAGGTCCTCTGACTCCAAAGTAGCGGCCCCCGCTCCCTGCCTCCCCCCCCCACCCCCCGCACTGCACTGTTTGAGCACATGGCAAACTTCCAACCGTGCAAACGTGTGTCTTAGCCGCAGTCATGTCATGGCAACCAAGCAGGGCTCCAAGGACCTACGCTTTCCCAGCCCCGAGGCCCCGAGGCCTTGCCGTCCTGCAACCAGGGGTGAAGGCGTGAATCCATGGACTTTCTGTGTCTCTGGCAAACCTTTCCTCTGCCTGGACAAACGTCTTTTCCACGAGCATGACTTAAGGCTGTAGAGCCCTAAGAGAAGTTAATGACGGAGTACAGAGCTCTGACCTCAAGGACGAAAATTTGGGATTTCGAGAAGGGTGTAATCATAAGCACCTGATGCTCAAAGACCTGGCGAAGCTGCCTCCTCGAACCCAGAGCCCCTTGGTGCTGGCCTTGGGAGTTGGACTTGACCTTGAGCCCATGTCCTGCTCTTTACTAGCTGGGGACCGTGGGCAAATCATTTCACCTTTCTGAGCCCGATTTTCCTTCCGAAACTGGAGATGGCCATACGAGTTCACAGGATGGGGGGGAAGACGCGTTGACAAGGGCTAGTTCCCCACCTGCGATGGATGCTCTTCCTGTCGTACGCAGTCAGTTGTGGGGTGCCCGTGCTGAGCCCAGCGGAAGTCCTCCCAAAGCAGGGCCTTGAAGCGATCCAGCTTTCCGATAGAATTCTCCGGGTCTTATCACTTCGATTATTCACCAGGAAATCAAGGCGGAAGGCTGTGGGTCCTGTCGGGTTCCTGTAGTTCCCTCGCTGCCCCAGGCAGGCCGGCCGCCAACCTGTCCTTGGCGCCACGCAACTCGCCCCGTCCCTCCTGCCCCACGTGCCGCATGCGGGCGCAGCTGCTTCTGGCTCGCGTGGTTCCTGCCCCCGCCGTCTCCTGAAGGCCACAGTGGCATGTCTGCCCCGTCTTCCTTGAATGATACATTTCTTTCTCGATTTCCTTTGGCATCTTTTCGCCTGAAGATAGAGCCATAGTGGGAAGTAGGGAGAAAGTAGAAAGTAAAACCAGACTCAGGTTCTTGTTTTCATTTTGCTTTGCGAGCAAGGTGTGTGGCGGTATTTTATGGCCTCGCGTCTGCTTTTACGGGAGTCTTCCATCTGCCTGGTAAGAATGGCTTCATCTTGTTCGTCACCTGTGAGTTAGAGACGCGCCGTGCAGATTCCAGGGACTAAGAGAACAGACACTCAGCATGTGGGAGCTGACCCTCTGGCCCGCAGTTACCCCGCTGCCATGTCGGGGGGCTCACAGCAGGATGGGGGACTCCGGGCGGCCTGAGGAGGGTGGAATGGAGGCTGTGGGGTCGGGGCTGCCCTACCTTTCCTTTTTGGGTTTGGGACTGCTGTGGTTTGAGAGCCCCGAGGACAGGCTTCTGCTGCTTCTGCAGAGAGAACCAAATACAGAGACAGGAGAGGGAAGACGAAGCACCAAGCCCCCAGAAAACTCCACAGGGCTCTTCCTTTCCGCATAACCCAAACAGCCCGTGTATTTGACCTTGAATGCAGACCTTCTGCTCGCTTTGCGAGCTCCGTTGGCTGAGTCACATTCAGAGTCACATGTGTGCAAGTAAACTTGGAGCTGACACTTGTGGGCCTTTGAGGTTGTAGAGACTTCCAAGGTGGAAGGCTGAGCTGGGACAGCCTGTGTTCGGGAAAAGGTCATGAGGAGACAGGCAGAATGTGACCCTGACGTCGTGACAGGATAGCACACAACCCTCGCCTTACGGGGGGCACTAGGCAGAATCTCCCATGAGCCAGATCGGGTGTGGGATTCTCTCCAGAAGGAAAAAAGATGGCAGAACACAAGGTGCGGAAAGACGCCTTTCCGGAGAGAGAGCGTCGGCCGGGGGCCTTGGGTGCCCTGCCCCCGCCCTCCGTCTGGGGCTCGTGGAGGTAGAGGCCTGGCGCATCCCACCCACTGTGGCCATCTGGTGATTAGACCCTGCCCACCCTGTGCTCCTTATCAAAGCTTTGAGATGTGTGAAGATGGTTCTAGAAATATTTTCACCAGTAAGGATCAGAAGGGTGGGGGCACCTGGGTGGCTCAGTCAGTTGAGCGTCTGACTCTTGATTTTGGCTTGGGTCATGATCTCAGGGCCATGGGATCGAGCCCCGTGTCAGGCTCCATGCTCAGCCCCGTCTGCTTGAGATTCTCTCTCTCTCTCTGCCCCTCCCCTACTCACACTCGCTCTCTCAAAATAAATAAAATCTTAAAAAAGGGTCAGAAGGGTGCTTTCTGCTTATCCAAAAAGTCGAGTTAACTCTAAATGGGATCCTTCAGGTGCCGTCACCGGTACGCACTGCTGCCTGACACAGCTGTGGCCAGAGGTGAGGTTTCTGGATGACAGGACCGCCTGGCGATAAGGCGTCTCAGTGCCAGGCTCCGAAGACAGAGGAGTCAAGACTGAGCCAGTAGGGAATCCAGCTGTGTGGCCTTGGAGGGGTGTCTGCGTTTTAGTGGAGAGCAGGGATGCTATGCTTTTAAGGCCTGGCAGACAAAGAAGACAGGGAAACTTCCAGCACCCAGATGCTGGGGGGAGGGCCTGGCACGGCACCCCCACGGACCCCTCCAACACAGGGGTTCCGAATTCTGACACAGGTGCCCAGGCTTCCTGAGGACCCTGCTGCCGGTGCTGTGCCGAGTCGCGGCTGGGGGGGAGGGGCTGGACGGGGCTAGGGAGCCATCCGTGTGAACACATTTTCCACTCAGAATCCCAGAGCCCTCTATCCCCTGGTGGGATTCGCCCTTCATGTCAGGCCAAGACCCGAGCCAGGCGCTTACCCAGAACCGGCCAGGCCTGGATCAGAGCTCGCCGCAGGCATCTGTCACCACCCACTCGCTCTGAGTCACCCCACGCTTATCTGCTCAAATCAGAGCCTGGAAAGGCGCTTACCGCTTGGCCTTCCAGCACAGACTCCGGGGGACACTTGGAAAGAAGGGTGGGTCTTCGAGGGGGTTGGGGCTTGCTCCATCCGGCCTGGGGAGCGGGAGGGGCTCCGAGTGCCCCACTCAGGGACCTGGGGACCCCTCTCCTGCGGGCCCCTTGGGATAGGGTCGGGATGCGCCTGCAGGCCTAGTCGGCGGCCACCTGGCAGCTCGCCCCAGAAGGACTTGTTCCTTCTCCCCACTGCGTAGAGACAGGGCACTGGGCCACGCATCACATACAGAATCTGTTTTTCCTCTTCCTTCCCACATCTCTAGTTGGTAGGTGAGAACCATCACCCAGTCACCCCCGCCCGCCCCCCCACCTGCTTCCGCTGCCTCCTCAATGGGGAGGAAGGCCCCTCTGCCAGTGGCCCAGAGCCCCAAGTGTTTCTCAAAGGGTCACCCTGGAGGCTTATTAAAGTGCCCCTTCCTGGGCCCCACGCCAGCCTGCTGGATGGGGTCTCAGGAGCTTCTTACCCTCTCCACCGACTGGCTTTACAGGAGACAGGACTCTGTGCTTCCAGTGGATTGACTTAGAGCCGGCATTTCCCCTTCCACTCGTGTATCTAAAAAGAAAATTCTACAGACATCTGGGTGGCTCAGTCGGTTAAGCCTCTGCCTTCAGCTCAGGTCATGAACTCAGGATCCTGAGGTCAAGCCCTGTGTCAGGCTCTGCACTTAGCAGGAAACCTGCTTGTCCCTCTGTTTCTCTCCCTGCTCATGCTCTCTCTCTCTTTCAAATAAAAAAAACTATTTTTAAAAAAGAAAAAGAAAAGAAAAGAAAATTCCAAACCTTTTTGCCCAAATAGACACTGGGTCTAACAATGCCCCCTCCCCCCACCCCACCCCAGTCAGCTTTCTCTAGTTTCGTTCATGGAGATAGATAAGGAGAGCATTGTGTAATTGCAAAAAAAAAAAAAAAAAAAAAATCCAAAGAGAATTTTTCAATAATTCCAAATGCCTCAGGACTCTGGTTAATCCAGAGTTCTGAGACCTACAGCTATGTCTTCTTTGGAATGCTGTCAAAAAGGAGCTCTGTAAAATGCATTTAACAATGAGGCAAACCTGACATCACCCAGCTTCTGGTACTTTTAGGCCCTCGGTAATGCCGCTTGGACAAAATCTGGTGTGCCAGGGAGTAAGGATGTCGGGTTGAGATAAGCTAGCTGTGATCGGCATTCGTCATCACATTTAAATATCCACTGTGTTCTCGGTGCTCAGTGATCCCTGCACTTCCTGTTGGCTGGGGAGATTGGGGTAGTTAATGGGGAGGTGGTGGGGAATGGGGGCCTCAGCCCACGAGCACCTCTGGGTATCCCCTTCCCCACCCCGAGGGCCTTCCTAGGATCCCCACTCCAGTGCTCTCCAAACTGGCCTCATCCAAGGGCTTTTTCTGTCTGAACATCTCTAGTGCATCCGAATTTCTCTCTTTTTCTTTCCTAGGCTGTCAGGGCCCTTTTCTGAGATTAGCCAAACCAGTAATCCCCCAATTCAGAGGAGGGATTCATGTCATGGGCTGTCTCTCATGGTTATAATTTAATATTGCTTTGATCCAAGTAAAGGGCCTCGGGATAGCAAATTTAGGATTGTGACGCCTCACGCTATTGGGGTTTTCCCCTTGGAAGAAATTGGGTTTTTGGTGTCCAACACATCTCTCCTCCTAGATCTGTAGCAACTGTGCGTCTAGAGCGGGTTCTGGAAGGAGAAATGCCAGACTTTCAGATCCCAGGAAGGGGAAGAAGGGACAACTGTGCCCCATCTGATAGGTGGAACCAGGTACTTTGTCACCAGGAGGGCGACTGAAACCAGAGCATTTTGCTGGAAACAGAGTATAGCTATCACCCACACTGCACAGCTGCTTCCTGAAAATTCTACTCCCACTGCGTGAGAAAGCACATTCAATATTCCAGGATTAATAATGTAGGCATCTTCCCCGTGTTCTGTAGATTGTACGTTTTTCTCTTTTCTCTCCTGAGGTATGGGGATGGGTGGTGGCTCATGGGTCACTTCAGGCTTGGATTTATTGGCCTACGGTTTACACACAATAACATTCACCAGTTTTCAGTGTGCAGTTAGATTGATAGATGGGCATAGGCATGCCGCCACCCTACTCATGATGGATCACTTCTGTCACCTCATGGGTCCCTCGGGCCCCTTTGCAGCCTGTCTCCTCCCCCAGCCCCACCCTGAGACTGGGGAGGAGCGGGTAGCTTCCCTATGAATGCCCAGTTCCAGACACACAAGGCTCCCTGGCACGTGTTTCAGTGAATAAAGACATCAGGGGCTCTAACGTATTTTAAAAAATCCTCCCGAGCCTCCTCTGGTTTCTCCCATTCATCCCACCTTTCGAAAGACTGTCCGATAAGCCCTTGCTAATAAATAGTTTCTGCATTTAGTCACTCCTGATACCAGCCCCCCGATCAGCCCTAGACCGTCAGGGTTACCGGAGCCGACGGACCGAGAGCAGGTGAGAGCCGGGGCTGGCCGTCCTCGTGGCCTGCGTGGTCACGGGCGTGTGTGCATGTCCTTCCCACCTCCTGAAAGACCGAAAAACATGGCAGGAGCACCCCACCCTAGACTAGAAGCCCCCAACCTATATCCCCCCCCCCCGCCTTTCTCAATAATAACAGCATTTTGCCCCTAAATAATGACATCGGGCTTTTACAAACCAGGGAAGTATCTTAAGGTAATAGGTAGCGCTTTCCTATAATCTCTTTATATGTCAGCTCGTGTTACGTATTTACACGTTCATATATGTTAAGTCATAATCTGATAGGAGCTCCTGTGATTCCCATTTTATGGATGAGGAAACTGAGGCGCAGAGAAGCTAACTTCTGCAAGATCGCTTAGTTTTGTGGTCATCTGCTGCTGTATCGCAAGCCAGCCAGAACTTAGAAATATAGTTGGGGATCATCGCAGGTCCGGGGGTTTCCTGGCTCGCGGCAGGCCCAGCTCCCACATGGTGTGCCACCCGTGTTCTCGGCCAGACGGCAGCTGAGGCCAGAGGCTCTTGATCAAGGTCTCCTCACCCTGTGTAAGGTGCCCGGGCTGGCGGACGGCTGGCTGGTTCTCGGTGCGTCCCCTCCCCTTGGCTAGCGTGAGCTTCCCCATGGCGGGGTGGTCTCCGGGCAGAGGGATTTTTAACAGCTGGTGTCCCCCAGGGCAGATTCCAGGAGATCCAGGGATAAGCCACCGGCTTCCTACCACGTGATCCTCCTGCGGCATTTCTGTTGATGGCAGCCCAGACTCCGGGGAGGAGGGAGGGACTCAGTTTCTCGGCGAGAGCGCCTGGCTTGTGTGTGCAGGGAGGGAAGCCTGAGTGGTGGCATTGGGAGCCTCCAACTACCACTCAGCCAACCCGCCGACTGCACACTGCACGCGGTCCCCTCCCCAGCAGCCCGCTGACAGGGACCGTGAGTCCGGGCGAGGAGCGTCACATCCCGGCTGGCCTGATGGACACACCATACGACACGTTTCCAGGGGCATCACTTCTGTTTTACTAACAACAACCACAAAACCAGTTGGGTCTGCTCTGATGTCAGGACCTGGGTCGCACCTGCAGGTGGAGAAAGACTGTCCCACAGCTTGCCGACCCAAGTACTTGACTCTGCTGTCCGGCACGCCGGAGGTGAGATCCAGCAGGTGAGACGTAGATGACACAGGGGCCGTTTCTCACCGCTCTGGCAAAATCCCCAACTTTGACAGCATAGACAGTCTATGGGTGAGGCTCTGAGGGAAGCAGAGCTTCCTCCTCCCCCATAGTGGGGAGGGCGGAATGGCACAGTCCTAAGAAGGACGCGTGACAGTATTCTCTGGAAATCATAAATCCACGGCCCTTTGAGCCGCAGTCATGCTTCTGGGAACGTATCCTAGAATATGAAGAATGCACAAAGTTCTCATCACAGCCTTGTCCTGATGGCCAAAGACTGGAGACTCGGACCGCCACCGGGGCTGGTACACCTAGAATGTTCGATCCGAAGGAGTGTGCGCCGGATACCGGAAAAATCTCTCTGTGCCGATAGTGAACGACGTCCTGAATAAGCAAGGTGTGGGGCGGAATGTATGCATCCCGGGGTCTCTAGTGTTAGACAGGGTGCTTGTGCATCAAGAAGTCTAGTAGTACGTGCAACTGAAGGGCAGTCCCTTGGGGACACAGCATGGATGGGGCAAGGGTGGGACCCCAGCTTTTCCATTTTGCGTCGTTTTGTTTTGACTTCCAAATCCCGTGAATGTAGCTCTGACCCACACGCATGCAAAAATTAGCTGGATCGCAGAGCCGTTGCCCTCAGGAGTGCTCACCATCTCTACAGAGATGAAATTTATATGTAAATCACAGACAATGCTTGAGGGATTTAAATTCTTAAAACTGTAACTCGAAACTCTTTAAATTCTTAAGGGAGTATCCGGAACTCTTGAAATGCGTGGGATTAGAGGAGGGTCCAACTGGACTCGTTAGGAAAGGCGTCACGAATTTGTGGGACTTGAGCGAGTTCTTGGAGGATGAGTAGGTCCTCTTGAGCCTGTGGTTAAGGGAAAGGGGAGGTTCGCCCTGGCAGGGGTGTGCCGTCACCTCGCATGCCTCACACGGTCACGCAGGAGGAATCACATCTCCAACAAAGAGGGCTGTGCTCTGGCTAGATGAGCAAAGTTTGAGTGAGAGCCCCAGCGTGGCCGAGGGAGACGGGTCGAGGCACCCTATGCTGTGAGGAGACAACCTCCTGGATTAGAATTTCTCAGCTTGTCTTTAGAAAGATGCGATTTCCTATTTTGCTCCAGACTGTGTTTGCAGTAGACCTTGGTTCTAGACGACAGGAATGAATTATAAAGGCTCTTCAGTTCCCTGAACCTGACCTAGAAATTCCGTGAATGTTGAACAAATGTCGAGCCCAAAATAAAATTGTAATGCATAAAAAAAAAAAAAAAATCCTTTGTGCGTCTTGACCTTCACTGACGTGCGAGGTGCCGGTGATAGCGTGCAGGCCAGGTACACATGCCCTGGCTGCGCTGGGCTGTGGCGACTTCGCGCTCAGGCAGGAGGGACCCCAAAGGTTTCAGCCAGCAAGGCTCCCGTGCGGCGTGATCCCGTTCTCTAAGCTGGGCGCACGCACAGACCAGGGAGAACTAGCCTACGTGATCTTTTATTTCTGTCCTTTAAACCATGCAGATGGGGCGGTGTGCACAGAAGGAGGGGCAGCAGGGAATGTCCCTGGCAGCTCTGGTTTCCCTTTCTGCCTGTGGAATTTCCCTTTCTTCTCCGTGGACCTCCGCCTGATCATCCCCACGATGGTTCTAGAAGGCCAGAGTCCATGCACTCTGGGCACGAGGACCTGTGGTTTGCACACAGAGGGAGGTGTCCCCGGGGCCTCACAGATGTAAAGGGTCCGGAGGCTTCTAGGACATACTGGTAGTGACCACAAGTGAAAATGAGGGGCTGGCCTGGCTAAGGGACAGACAGTCCCAAGGGGTCCTCTGGCTCTAAGAATGTCCCCACAGGACTTGGTCCAGAATCCTTTGTGCTTTTTCAGCAAGAAATAAAGGTTCCAAAGCACTCCAGCAGGGAGTAGATGAGAAATACAGAGGATATGCTCAGGGACATGTTTCTTCCGAGCCCCATCCTGGCCCACAGCGGGGCACACGTGGCCTGGGGACACAGGCTACACACGGGGAGACTTCTCGGTGATCAGATCCTCCTAAGAGATGACGGCTTTTAATGCAATTCTTAGGATGTTGGAAGCAGGCTTTTTTTCCTCCCTTGAAAAAGCAAAGCCACAAACAACCCCAGTGTTTTGTACCTGACTTCTTGCTGTGGCAGCAGCTGATCTAGAAGTTTCTGCTGTTCTGGTGACTTTGGCCTCGTGGCCAGCATTTTTCTTCCCTCCCCGACTTGCATAACGAGCCCCTCCAGAACAGAATGGGTTTGTTGGCAGCAAAAAAACCCCAAAAAACAAAAAACCCCAGCGAATTCCTTGTTTGGATTCGTGAGCACTGTGGTTTGTGGCTTTGCGTCCCCGACCAGGAACCGTGAGTTTTTCTGTGCCCACTCAGTCCCCAGCCTGGCGCTGGGATTTGTCCCCCACGCCACACATCCTGAGGCTGCCTGGTGGCTCAGCGAGCACCTGCTTCCAACTGGAGCACGAAGGCCCGAGCCCCCCGACTGGGTCCCCACTGGCCGGCTTGGCCAAGAGGGGACCTGGGCTCTCAGAGCTTCCTGGCCCTCGTGCTACCCAACCCACTGGTCATCTTATCTCCTCATTTATCTCCTCTGCCTGGAGCCTTAGTCAGGATCCTCTCCACTCAGGACCCTGAGTTGACGTGGGCAGTGCACCTGCTCCTCTGCGTTCCGGAAGGCCTCAGAGCCGTGGACGTGGGGGGAGTGGCCACACCCCAGCTCCTGTCCCCGAATGGACTGATGCATGGGCCTCTCCGAGGAGCTGCAGGCAGGCCCCTCAGCTGGACTCTGGGCTCCCTCTGTCTCCGGATGGGGACGGCACAGGGTGGGTTCCGAGCCCAGTGGGACGGGTGACTGGTTGGCCCGTGGCACTGAAGCCAGCTCTAGCCCTTTGTTGCTCTTGCTTTTTTCTTTTATTACTAGAGCAGTTTTAGGTTTACAGAACAATTGTCCAGGAAAGTACAGAGAGTTCCTGCATACCGCCTTCCCCTCCCTTATTATTAACGCCTTGCATTCTGAGGTACATTTGCTATAATTGATGAGCCTTTATTAATGCATTATTTTTTATTAACATATAATGTATTATTTGTTTCAGGGGTACAGGTCTGTGACTTATCAGTCTTACACAATTCACAGTGCTCACCGTGGCACACACCCTCCCCAATGTCCATCCCCCAGCCACCCCATCCCTCCCCCCTGACCCCCCAGCAACCCTCAGTTTGTTTCCTGAGATTAAGGGTCTCTTCTGGTTTGTCTCCGTCTCTGGTTTCGTCTTGTTTCATTTTTTCCCTCTTTTCCCCTATGATCCTTTGTCTTGTTTCTCAAATTCCTCATATCAGTGAGATCATATGATGACTGTCTTTCTCGATTGACTTATTTCGCTTAGCATAATACCCTCTAGTTCCATCCACGTCATTGCAAATGGCAAGATTTTGGGTTTTTGATGGCTGCATAGTATTCCATTGTGTGTGTGTGTGTGTGTGTGTGTGTGTGTGTGTGTGTGTATCACATCTCCTTTATCCATTCACCTGTCAATGGACCGTTACTACATTATTATTAACTGAAGCCTAGAGTTCACGTTGGGTTCACTCTTGGTGTGGTCCATTCTGGGGGTTTGCACACACATACTGACACGTATTTACCATTTCGGTATCAGCGTCGAGTGCCCTAAAAGTGCCTGCTCCCCTCCCCCACCCCACGGTGGCTCTGACTTGCTCCTGTGTGTCCTGGTGCCTCTGGAGCCGGACCCTCTGCCGGGTGGGTCAGCAAAGACCCAACTGTGTAGACAGGAGTCCTCTGTCACAGGGCTGGGGAAAGGGATGGCCCGGAACAGAGTGGGGCGGTTCGGAGGGCCTCTGGGGTTCGAGCTGGCACACCGCCCATCTCAAGCGAGGGAAATGAGGACTAGACATGCGAAGTGGGTTTCCATTTGGCACCATGGGTCAGGGCAGAAGTCTGTACCCAGGCCTATCGCGGAAGGGGCATAAGGCCCAATTCAGCTGCTTTTTTAACCACAGGAGCTAAATTAGGAAACAGGACCAAAAAGTAAATTTTAAAAAAGAGCCAGTCATTTGGCCATTTTGACTGTCATTAACTTACCCTGGGGGCAACTTGGGCCCAGGATGGGGTCCCTGGAAGCTTCCGTGGTCACGAGCTCTGTGAGAAGGTGCTGTTGTCCCCGAGAACTCTGGTTCCCCCGTGGAGCTGTCCGGTGCCAGCCTCGAGTGGCCCTCGGCAGGCCCGGCCCTGGAAGGAAGGGGAAGCGGGCAGTTTCCGTCTCCTGGCCCAGCGGTCTCCGTGCACCGCCTGCACCGGGCTCTGGCTGGCAGCACCCGGGGCCCCTCCGTGGAGAGCGCCCGCCAGCCTTCAGTCAGCCGGACACAGGTTCCTGTGGTTCCAGTAAGTTCTCAGAGCAGCCCCTCCCCCCCGATTGCCGCCCCCCGGATGTGGAGGATTCCGGGAATCACACATTCACACAAAGCGGATGGTTCCTAAGAAGGGCAATTTGGAACCAGAGCTTTGTGGCTGAAGAAGGATGTGAAAATGCCAAACCTCCATCGGAGGATGGTCTTGTGGACCGACCACGACTGACATTTACTGCACGCCCAGGATGGCCAGGCCCACGCGAGGGGTCGCACTGTGCCGTGACTCTGTAAGATCATTCGTTGTCCTCTTCTGTGATAGAGACGGAGGCTAGAAAATCAGAATCAGCTACAAAGAGCATCGTGTGTCAGAGAGCGGGCCTGGCTAGAAGTTGCAGCACCCGGATTTGGTTCGTGACTGTGCCGCGTGGCTTTGAGCAACTCGGTCCGATCTCTCCAGACGTCCGTTACTCCACCTGGGCCGGAAGGGGATTGATTGATTTGGAAGATTTCTCTTTTTAATTCTATTTATTTGTTTGACAGAGAGAGAGAGAGAGCGCACACCCGTGCACAGCCAGGGGGAGGGGCAGAGGGGGGAGAAGCAGGCTCCTTGCTGAGCAGGGAGCTGGACGCAGGACTTAATCCCAGGACCCCAGGACCATGACCCGAGCCGAAGGCAGATGCTTAACTGACTGAGCCACCCAGGCGCCCCCCATTTGGAAGATTTCTGAGACCTTTTCCAACTGTCCTATACTGTGACTACATTCTTCCCCTGGGCTTAGGTGTCAGGAGACCCGGGGGTCCGCCGAGATGTGGGCCGGGGGGGCACAGGTGCTGATACATAGCATTCTGCAGGGCTGGCTGGTTGTCTCAGGGGCGGGTCCCCTTGCTGGCGGGAGCTGCTGGGGTTGGCGGAAGCAGGCAGCCCGTGTGGGCTCGGAGCAGGGCCGTGGGAGGGAGGCCGGGGGACTCGGGCAGGACGAAAGGGGAGCAGGGAAGGGCTTGCCCACCTCCCGTGACAATAAAGAGAAGTGCTTCTCTGTCTCTTTGCTCCGTGCATATTTCTGGGCACAAAATCCGAGGAGAGGTCGGAGGGCTCCGGCCAGGACAGAGGAAAACAGCTGGTGCTCCTCCTTCTCCACTCTCAGGCATCCCGAGGGACCAAGGGTCGGCTCCTCTCTCAAATCTACCCGTACCTGCCTCAAAGCTCTTTCGGTGCCCAACTGTTGCGTCTCCTTTGCCCTCCGCACCGTAAGACGTCCGCCTGTGTGCGTGTGTCAGGAATGTGGCGAAACAATGAAAGGCATCCTTCTTTTGTTCTCATTCCCAGTATTTTGATGGTTATGTGATCCACTAAATCAACCTGATGATCCATGGATGGGATCAGCCTATTCGTTAGGAAACCGTGGCCAGATGTTTCTGGAGCAGCCAGTTCAGGGAGGAACAAAGAAAAGCACCTCTCTTCGTGATGCTTAGTGCAAAAAAGCCTTTGAATTCTTTCTGCGTCCTTGGCGTTTGCTGCTTACTCTGAACGTCTTGTACTTAGTGTGTGATGTGCTGGCCTAGAGCAGGTGGGCGGCACGGCGAGAGGGCTTGGAGGAGGAATCCTCCTTTCCTGCTGAAAGTGGGAAGAACCTTCTGATGTATGGTGTTACAAACAGGGACATTGGCTATTCTGGAAATTGTGAGCTGGAAAGCTGGGCGGCTAGCAGCTCAGCTCCTGGGCCACGCCCCAGAGCCACACTGGGGAGGTGGTTGGGAGCAGAAATGAGGTCCCTGCCCTTGCACGAGACCCTCCCGCTGACCGGAGAGTGTGTCTCAGCACCAGCCGGCAGCGCCCCGACCTTATAAAAATGTTCCCTGGTGCTGAGCGTCTGCCTTCGGCTCAGGTCACAATCCCAGGGTCCTGGGATCGAGCCCCACATCGGGCTCCCTTCTCCCTCTCCCACTCCCCCTGCTTGTGTTCCCTCTCTCGCTGTCTCTCTCTCTGTCAAATAAATAAATAAAAATCTTTTTTTAAAAAAACTGTTCCCTGGGTTTCCAGTTGTACTCTCGTTTGGGGTGTCCCTCCTACAGTTTCTCTTCAAGCATAGACCCAAACTGTCTGCTTTTCCCTGTGGGGCCAGCACTGTCTGCAGGGCGGGGGGCGGGGGGGGTCTCGGGGCTGACGCAGGGCCATTCAGGTCTGTGGGACGGACCTGGCGGCCCCTCCGCTTTCCCTCGTGGTTGGTGTTTTTCCTCGTGAAGGGGACGTTAAAGTGGGGGAGCCCCCAAGACCAGAGTCCCCCGGCTGACCACCCAGTGCTGGCAACGACAGAGGCTTCAACCTCAAGGCCACCACAGTCTTGGTTGGGTGGTTTAGCATTTTATTTGCAAGTAAATAAACCCCATCCAGAAACCCAGACTTGGTCTTTTCAAGCCCTATCTTAAGATTTGTCTTAGCAAAATAGTGAAATGTCAGGGCTGAAAATAGCGCTAGAAATGAAGGGCTGTCCCTCCTCTCACAGATGGCTGACCTCTTGGGTCCGTCCTTGCCTTCGGAAGGCCTGAGCAACCCAGGTGAGCCCCAGGGGCCTCTCTTGTCCTCAGACCTCGTGTGGGGCGCACTCCGGGCCGTCGTCCGTCTCCGATACCCCACCTCATCTGCACCTTTTCAGCATCCGTTTTGTCTCGCGGAAAGACAGACTCATTTGAGTCCCACGGCGAGCCTGCCACGGTGCAGGAACGAGTCGCCCTGGGGAGCCAGGCGAGGTCCTTGCCGTCAGCCGGCTGCCGGTGTCGGAGGCGGAAGGGCCCCCGGACGTCAAACGGCAGGAGTGGGTGCCCGGTGGAAACCCGTCACCCAGCCGGCGACAGAGGGCCAACTGCTTTCCCCTGACAGCTGCGGCTTGAGGAGATGAGGCTACAGTGTGATGGTGGGCCTTTCCTAGATCTGCTGCTCTGCTTTATGGGTGGCAAAGATTCCCCCACGACGGTAAAAATAGGCCTACTTGGGCTGTTTCCTGGTTGGTCAGTTCGTACAGTACTTCCTCAGTTCCGCTGGAATCGGCCGCCTTTCCTATCCATCTTTGTCCCCTCATCCAGCTACTTCCTTCGGAGACTTCTTATGGCCCTTGGCAAAGTGGACGCCCAGCTGAGGGGACAGAGGCCCCCTCCGACCAATTGGGCTCACCCCTCCTTCCCCCGGGGCGGCCAAGAGCCTCTCCAGTGCTGCCCCTGGTCCCTTCTTCCGGGAGGAACTGGGTTGGGAGAAGACAAGAAACGGGGTTGATTCTGGTTCCTAATCCTCAGTGGTTCACAGAGGCTGGACTCGACCTGGTCTGGGGCACGTCCCTGGGGTCACTCCGGGGGCCTGAGTGAGGAGGGGGCTTGGAGGGGGCCCGGCACATGCAGACTGGGGGCCCTCAGGCCTTGCAGAACCCAAGTCCCTGGCGGCTGTGGGCAAGGCACCGTCCCCTCTGCACAGCGCCCTCAGCTGTAGGGCCAGGAGCCCGTGGGGACCCTCCAAGTTTCTGCTTAGCGCTAGTCAAGCTGCGGACCAGCCGGGCAAGGCCCAGCTACCTTTCCACAAGGGGAGAGCGGGAACCGCCCGGCCTTGGTGATCCCGCTTCAGAAGTGCTCCCACACGTCGTCAGTCAGCCTGTCTTTCGCGGGGATGGGGTAAAGGCTGCTCTCCGTTTACAAGGAGGAGCAGCTAGTGTCTTGTTTTTTTGTTTGTTTGGTTTTTTACGATTTTATTTATTTGAGAGAGAGCAGGAGCGGGGCCGGGGGAGAGGGAGAAGCAGGTTCCCCCTGAGCAGGGAGTCCAACACGGGGCTCGATCCCAGGACCCCGGACCATAACCTGAGCCGAAGGCAGATGCTTAACCGACTGAGCCCCCCCAGGTGCCCCAGCAGCTAGTATCTTTACAGAACATTCACAACTGGATTACCGGCCTAGGTTGAGTGGGCCTGACAGACCGCCTGGGCTTCCCAGGTGGGCGGTTGAGCCGGGCCTCAGGGCGGTGCCCTGCTGATGTCCTGTGTCCTCTCCAGCCTTGACTGGTGAGGCCAAGTGTGTCCCTGGCCTCGGCCCTCACAGTCCCGATACTGCAGGTCATCCATGGTCCAGCCTCGCTTTACAGACTGAACCCCGAGACTCACAGGGGCTAAAACGATCTGCTGCACCGGCAGCTGACGGGGAGTGGAGCCCTCTTGACCACCCCAGTCTAGGGATTCTGTTGAGAAGAGACTCTACCGTGTGGTGCTGCTGGGGAGCTAGAGAAGCCGCTGGGGGGCTAGAGAAGCCGCTGGGTGGGAACTCACAAGAGCAGCTGGGCCCAGTACTTCCTCAGGGCCAGGACCGAGTACTTCCTGGAGCACCAGGACCAAGTACAACCTCAACTCTAGGACCGAGTACTTCCCCAGTGCCAGGATGGAGTACTTCCTGGAGCACCAGGACCAGGTACAACCTCAGCTTCAGGACCAAGTACTTCCCCAGTGCCGGGACCGAGTACTTCCTGCAGCACCAGGACCAAGTACAACCTCAGCTCCAGGACTGAGTACTTCCTGAGCACCAGGACCAAGTACTTGCTCAGAACCAGGACCGAGTACTTCCTGGAGCACCAGGACCAAGTACAACCTCAACTCTAGGACCGAGTACTTCCCCAGGGCCAGGACTGAGTACTTCCTGGAGCACCAGGACCAAGTACAACCTCAACTCTAGGACCGAGTACTTCCCCAGGGCCAGGACCGAGTACTTCCTGGAGTACCAGGACCAAGTACAACCTCAGCTTCAGGACCAAGTACTTCCCCAGAGCCAGGACTGAGTACTTCTGGAGCGCCAGGATGGAGTACTTCCTGGAGCACCAGGACCAGGTACAACCTCAACTCCAGGACCAAGTACTTTCTCAGGGCCAGGACTGATACTTCTGGAGGACCAGGATGGCAGGTACAACCTCAGCGCCAAGACCAGGTACTTCCTGAGCTCCAGGACTGAGTACAACTTCTGCACCAGGACTGAGTACTTCCCCAGTGCCAGGACCGAGTACTTCCTGGAGCACCAGGACCAAGTACAACCTCAACTCTAGGACCGAGTACTTCCCCAGTGCCAGGACCGAGTCTTCCTGCAGCACCAGGACCAAGTACTTACTCAGAACCAGGACCGAGTACTTCCCTGGCGCCAGGACCGAGTACATCCTCGGCGCCAGGGCAGGGTCAGGCTGCCATACTTCGGCCTTTCTTGGGGTCCCAGGCTTCTTTCTTTGGAGAAAGGCTAGCCCGGCCCAGCGGCTCAAGTACTTTCCTTGGCACAAAGCCAGAGGGCAGTCGGTGGGGGAGCCCAAGCCAGCTGTGTCAATCAGCCGGGACCCCCAGGTGGGGGGCATGGGGCAGCCCAGGTAGCTGCAGGAGTGAAAAATAGTGGTTTTCTTTTCCTTTTTACATCAGGAAGTCTCTCAGACGGCAGTCAGAAACCACGATGTCCTCTGTGGAAAATAAAGAACCCTGGAACTTCTCCGAGAGTTAAGTTTAGGCTTTCCCTAATTTGGCCCCTGTCCCTCCCCTGTTGCCAAGTTCCAGCGATTCAGGGTTTGTTCCTTATTTTTCTGAGGGCAGTTATATAATGTGAATGTTTTTCAAAGGCTCCAATTGACCATGGCTCTGGTCACCACCCCCCACATCGGTACCAAGAACTGCGCGTTGGGCGGTTTTGAGGGATTGCGCAAACATAGTCCATCTGGAGGCTCCTCGCGCGTGCCTCCCACCTGAGAGGCCTGCCAAGGCCCTCGCCGCAAGAGGCGAACTTCAAGCCACAGCACCCACGGATCAGACACAGAGGCTGACCCACACGAGGAGCTGCGCTGTGGGGTGATGGGGACTCGGAGAGCCAGGCGGACGGGCTGGGCAGCGACGTCCTCTGTGGGACCCGAGTGACTGGGCACCCGTGATTCTGAGGATGCTGCTCCCGGCTTTCCTGGAGTCACGCCAGGCATCCAGGAGGACCCACCTGGCATTTGGGCTGATGATCCGGGAGCTGGTTGGGGGGACCTTAGTACCCAACTAACCCAGAAGGTGAGCAGCTGGGAAGCAGATTAAGGGGCACGTCGAGACAGACATGTGGCTGAGTCACCTCACCTCTGAGGTACCCACGGGGAGCACGAGACATGGCCCCACCCCTCCCCTGGGGCAGCCCACGTTCCCACAGACTCTGCCCCCAAACCTGGGCTTCAAAAGCCAGGGAGATTATCTGGTAGTCTGAGAGGAGAAGAAAATTATTTTTATGACTCATCATAGGAGGGGGAAGCTGCATTTTCGTCTCAATCCAGCACTACTTCTTGAAACTGCTCCCAGGATCCCAGGATGATGTTTAGTTCAGTGGTAAAGACCAAGACCACGGGAGCCAAAAGGCTTCTTCTGGAATCTTCTAGTTAAACCCTCTCACCTGACAGATGAAAAACTGACTTCAGACGTGCCCAAGACCCCCCCCCCCCGACACACACAGAAAACAACAGGGCTGGGGCTGGAACTCAGCCTTCTGGCTCCTTCCCCGTGCACGGGTCATGTCCTCACGGGCGGAGGGATGCGGGACCCGGCTGTGCCGTCCTCCCAAGGCCGGGGTGGCTCCCGATGTCGCTGGTGCTCTCTGTGCTCGGGTCTGCTCGGCGGGAGCGGAGAATGAAAACCACCCTCTGCGTGTTCCTTCCCCAGTAGGAATCAGCCCGCTGGTAATTGCCCTGGAATGTTCTATCGTGAGCCTGATATCTAAAACCCCTAGTCGGGCCTCAGGTGCAGACCACGGGCCCCTGACACTGGCAGCCTTCCTGTTTGTCCTGTATTTATGCTTTAGTCAGGCCTCTGCCCGGGGTGGCTCGCAGCTGCATCAACAAAGGCGTTTTGCTTGACGAAGCATCGGGAATACCGCAAGGCCAGGCCACATCTGATCGATACACGCCTACCTCACACCTTCCTTCAAGGCTCAAACGTGGGTAAAACAGCCCCTGTCCTCCGGGAATTCTCAAATCCGTTCAGCATCCACAGCAGGGGAGGGGGCGACTGCCCACAAGCCCCCAAACGCCACAAACTGTAGACACACCAGCGAGCGGAGTGGTGGCATCCGGTGGTGGGACGTCGCTCCGGGCCACAGCGGCGGGAGTTGCTTTTCCTTGCGAGAAGGCCTGAGAGAAACTGGCATCAGCCGCTTCGGGAAAGAATGAGCTGCTGAACCGCCTGAATCCTCACTCATCCTTCTCTTCTGGTGAGGTTGCACTGGGCCAAGGCTCCTCATTTGGCAAGGAAGAGCGCTACATCTTCGCAGCCTCTGATCCCGAGCTGGTGTTTGTTCGTGGGGCTGAGCCACCCCAGGGAGACCCTGAGCTGGGAGGGGCCGGCGTTGACACCGGTGGGCTGGCTGGCTGGGCAAGGGGCTTCGCCTCTCTGGCTCTCGGTATCTTCAGCTCTAGACGGGGCTGATACCCTTGCCCTTCCTACTTGTGTGGGCTGCTCTGAAGAAGGGCACAGTGAGGGCAAATTATGACAGCTCTGTTGATGATCCCTTTTTTGTGGTAGAATGTAGGCTTTTGCCAGAATTTCTGAAGAGAGGTGGGGTTGAGGGGGTTAAATGGGCTACTTTGAAGGTCGGCTCACATCTTGGGAATCTTCTTGAACTTGGGGCTTTTCTCTTTTGTCCCTACGCTTTCCTGACAGGTGACTTGAGCGAGCAGCCCAAATCCTGAAAATTCACTTTCCCTGAAGAGCCTGATACTCGTCTCCAGAGCCTGGGGTCAAGGTCTAAAATGTCGTGTGTGCCGCTAATGACAATTCCAGAGTCTCTTGGTAGCCACCAGCTCTTACCTGTCTCCTGGTGCCTCAGTTTGCCCAGTAAAATGCCCACCCAGCGCCAGGACTGGCCCCGGCCGGCAGACCAGAAAAGGTTGCTCGGGCATGGAGGGGAGACGACAGAGCCGTGAGGAAAGCATGAAGCTCTGCTGGGACTTTAATATTTAGCAATCACATTGCCAGGCCCGGGAGCCTGGGCCTCCTGGAATGTCCGCTGAGCTAGGAGGCCAGGTCTCAATTATTCCACGGGCTAATAGCGTTGTGGCCACAGTGACAGGTTTCCCCATACCTGGCCCCCAAGGGGCACGCCGTTTCTTGCTGAGCTCTGAGAGATGGGAGCCAAGATTAGAATCGTGGAATGTGGGCTGGGGGAGCCTTCCAGCAAAGCCTGCCACTCCCGCCCAGGGACTTCCTGTAGGGATGCCCGACCGAGCAGGCCGGCGGTGCTGAGGGGCGGGCGGGCCGCCGGGGTCCGGGGGGCTGGATGTTTTCAGGAGCTCACGCTGGTCAGAAAGAGCGGCGGGGTCCTCGCTGCGCCCCTTTCTTCCAGAAGCCGCCCGTGATGGGGACTGGATCAGCATCCCGGCCACTGCTCTTTCAAGACTGGCCGACATGAGTCATTTCACTGCTGGGGGCCCTGGTGGCTAGAGCGAGATGGTGCTCTGAGGAACAAATGAGCATTTGTGAGAAGGCTTTCGCGTGTGGAGACTGTTGTATCGCACGCATGTTCGAGGGTAATGATTATTTGAAACCGGAGAGGAATGTACTCATTAAAGTGGGAGATAAGCACCCACAGCTGGTTCCTCCTCCTTCCCAGGGAACTGAACCGCGCGGGGCCTGCTCGTTGGCAGGGCCGCACAGCCCCCCCCCCCCGCCCCTGCACTGGCCGCCATACAAGGTGCCTTCCATACAAGGTGCCCATATGGAAAAAGGAAATGTATGAAGAATCATCTTCATCTTGGAAAAGAAACAAAGAATGCTTTTGGGCAACTAGTGATTAAGTCACACATTTTTTAAGAGTACTAAAATTAAATTTGGTAAACCTCAAAAAAAAAAAAAAAAAGAAGAGGGTAAGGGGGTGCGGGTTCAAACCCGTCTGCGTGCCCGCCGTGTGCCCAGCAGATGCGGGCAGAGAAAAGCAACATAAACAGCTCGCCCTTGCCCCTTGGTGAACTCAGAGTCTGGCTAGAGAAATAGACTGATAAATGTTCCTACTATGGCCTGGTAGGTCCTGTAATAAAGGCCTGTCTACGGTGGTGTGGGAACACAGATAAGACAAGAATTCACTCTGCCTGAGGGCAGGTCCCCGCCAGAGATAATACACGAATTAGGCTTTGCGTGGCCCATAGAAGTTCACCCTGTGTGACCCAGGATTGGCGGTTGTGGGGGGAGGGCAGGAAGAGCCACAAAGCTCGGAGGCAGGAAAGAGCGCGGGGTGTGTGGAGGACGGCGACCAGAGCTGGCCATTCCCCCACGGCCCTGGGCCCGGCTCTGTGCAGGAGGCCAGCCCTGTCCGGGAGGGACTCATGCAAGGCACGGGCTGTTTTCCCAGGACGGGGTGGACCCTTGACGAAGGGCGGCCTAGAACTGCGGTGTGGGAGGGGCTGAGATGGCCTTCCAGACGGAGTGTCCACGGACATGCAGCTGTGTGCGGAAGGAGCACAGTAGTGTGCCCCTGCACCTGCAGAAAGGTCTGCCGACCTACAAGGTTGGCAGATCCACGGGGCCCGGACTGGAGGCTGCGAGGCCTGGCCCAGAGTTCCTGACCATGGTTCCTCCCAGCGGTCCCCTGTGGGAAGCTGGGGGCCGTCCCCCAGGCTGCCACCTGAATGATGGAGACGCCCAAACTGCATGGTAGACTAACCAGCTCGCCTCTGTGGTGCGACCCGAGCTCCCCAGGTGCCACCAGGCCAGAGGCCACGGACGGATGTGAACGCCAGAGAGGCCGAGTCTGGAATCTGCACACAAAAGAGCTCCCCAGTGTGTTCCAATCAAACAGGTGTGAAAGCCATTGCCAAGTTCCCCAGGGCACGAGGGGAGGGGCCGACGTACTATAAGGCCCACACCTTTAGGGATCACTCTTGGAGCAGAGGTTTGAGATGGCCTGAAAGGGGCAAGGCCGAAAGTCTTAAGACCAATTAGGCAGCCCAAGAGAGAGCTGGCGCCTTTTGGGGAAGAAATGGAAAAATCTATCCTAAGTGGATCTGTATGGAGATACTCAAGGAACCCTGAGTAGCCAAAACAATTTTGAAAAAAAGAACAAAGGACAAAGTAAGAAATTTCATGGTTCCTGATTTCAAAACCCATTACAAGGTCATAGTGATTAAAACGATGGGGAGCTGGCAGGAAGACAGGCATAGAGAGCAGTGAAATAGAATAGAGAGCCCCCAAATAAGTCGTCACATATGTGGCCAAATAATTTGTGATAAGATTGCCAAGAGCATTTAGTGGGAGAAAGACTGTCTTTCCAGTGCACGGCGCTGGGAACATTATAGACGTGGGGAAAAGTGAGGTTGGGCCCGCACCGTACACCATACAGGAAAACCAACTCAGCACAGATGACAGACCTACACACGAGAGCTGAGACTAGAAAAGTCTTGGAAGACAACAGAGGGGAAGAACTTCGTGACATTGGATTTGGCACTGAAGTCTTGACTCTGACACCAAAAGCAGATGCATCGAAGTAAAAATGGAGTGATGGGACTACTCAGAATTAAGACGAAGGACACAATCCACAGAGTGGAAGACAACTTACAGAAGGGGAGAAAATATTTGCAGATCACGTATCTAACAGAAGGCTAGTGTCCAGAATATAGAAAGAACTCTTACCAACTCAACAACAAGCCACCTGGGTTAAGAAATGGTCAGAGGGCTTCTTGAACAGACATGTTTCCGAAGAAGATGCACCAATGGCCAGAAGCTCCTGAAAAGAGATCCCACGTGACCCATCGTTGGGAAAAGTCCGATCCAAACCACGATGAGATGCCAGCCGACACTCTTCAGGATGGCTCCCATAGAAACAAAACCAGACCCAGAAGGTAGCAAGCATTGGCGAGCATGTGGAGAAGTTGGAACACTTGTGTCCCATTGGTGGGAATGCAAAGTGGGGCCTCTGCTCTGGAGAACGGGCTGGTGGTTCCTCAAAAATATTAAAAATAGGATTCCCATGGGATCCAGCAATTCCACTTCGGAGCGTTTACCCAAAGAATTAAAAGCAGGATCTCAGTGAGATACGTGTATACCTATCCGTTTGCTAGAGCTATCGTAACAAAGTCACACGGAGCTGGGTATCTTTCTGTCTTCACCGTCCTGGAGGCTCGAAGTCCTAAATCAAGGTGTCGGGAGGGTTGGTGTCTTCTCGTAGATGGATGGCCATTTTCGTGTGGTCTTCCTTCTATGTCGGTGTCCTAATCTCTTCTTCGAGGACAGTAGCCACACTGGATCTCAACCCACCCGTGTGGCCTCATTTTAACTTAATTCCCACTTTAAAGACCCTGTCTCCAAAGACAGTCACATTCTGAGGTTCTGGGAGTTACAATTTCAATCTATGACTTTGGGCAGTTATGGGGGAGATACACAATTCAATGCCCATGTTCGCAGCAGCATGAGGTAGAAGCGACCCAAGTGTCCATTGATGGTTGAATGCATAGGCAAAATGTGGTACATCGATACAATGGAATGTTACTCACTTTCAAAAGGAAAGAGACTCTGACACAGGCTACATCATGGAGAAACCTCGAAGACATTATGCTTAAGTAGAATGAATATTCCGGTCCCAAAGAAGGCAAACAGGGCATGATTCCACGTAGTCGAGATAGTGGCCTAGTCATGTTCATAGAGACAGAAAGTAGGATGGTGAGTGCTGGGCTCTGGGGGAAGGGCATGGGGACTTGTCTCATGGGGACAGAGTTTCTGTTTTGCACGATGAGAACGTTCTGGAGGCTGACGGCGGTGACGATGGCACGGCGGGAACATACTCAACACCACTAGGCTGTACGCTTAAAATGGCTAAGATGGAAAGTTTTATGTTACGTGCATTTTACCACAATGACAAGGGAAAAAAGGAAAGGTTAAGGACTCAGGCAAGTTCTCCCACATGGGGCTTCTTTGCGGGGTGTGCAGGAGGACACCAGGGGAGAGCAGGGGGAGGAAGAGCGGGGGGGTGACCCGAGTTTGGGTTCACGCCCCTGCTCTTGGCCACGGTGTCACCCAGCTTCACTGACCATTGCAGCCCAGTCACAGCCCCGAGCTCCGCCCCACGAGGCCCCGTCATCTCTCCCAGGAAGACGCGCATCCTGGGCCGCTTCCTTGAGGCCCCATGTTCTGTGTCCTGAGATGAGGGCCTGTCCATCAGCCATTTCCAAGGCGCTGAGAAGCCTTTGCTCTCCACTCCGGCTTTCTTCCTGGGGTGCTTTCCCTCCTGCCTCCAGTCCTGGCCTCTCCTTGCTCCTCCCTGGGGCGATGGGGGGCAGCGTAGCCTTATGTTCTGGAAGGGACTGTGAGTAGTCTATGTTGTCACCCCTCGTTTTACTCCCCTTGCATCCACACCCCTCCGTGGCGGTCGGTGCTCATGGAGGGCCCAGGAAGGGGGCGGTGGTGCATGCACAGAGCCAGTGCTGCCCTGGACGAGGCTGGGTGGGTACCTGGGGCCATCCCGTTGACCATATGCTCTCTTTCCATCCTAGGACCTGAGTTCCTTTGCCATGCCGCTCCTGGATGGAGACCTGGAGAGCTCAGAAAAGCATTCTTCTCGTAAGGTAAGGCCATCTTTCTCACAGCTTCTCACATCTCACCAGAGGTGCCACTGAGGCCAGACTCCCCCATTGAGGGCCCAGGACAAATGTCCACCTGCTCAGCCACCTGGCTCCCACCTGCTCAGCCACCTGTTCCCACCTACACATCCCCCTGTGCTCCCACCTGCCCATGCACCTGCGCTCCTACCCGCACTCCCACCTTCTTACCCACTGGTGCACCCGCCTCATAAGGCCATACCCCTCATACCTGCTGGCCGTCTAATTTGAGAGCCTGCTGGGCTTTGCTCCTTTCTCTTCTCCGTCTGGGTTCAGCCACGGCCCCCTAGACACCTCAAAGGAGGCAGCGGTAACGTGGAAAATCAACAATAAGCCAAGAGAAGGGGCTAAAAGTATCAGTAAATGGGTGATTTGGAGAGCATTCGAGGCTTTTGTCTTGTCCCATCTTGGACAGGAGCTCCTTCCGCCTGCCTCGCCCCCACACTTGCCCCGTTCCAGGCCTTCCTTCCCTTCGGTGTCCACACCACGTTTCCTTGCCTCTCTTTAGCTCATTGACTCCCCTCCCCCACTGGGCGGTCAGCAGTTCGACAAGGCTGGTGGCCGTGTAGGGTCAGGCGGCCAAGAAGGAGCGTGTATCCCGTGAGGATCGTTGTGCATGGCGAGAAAGGGGAGGTCAGGGCGGCCTCAGTCAAGACTGAGGGGCTGCGCAGAGAGCTGAGGGGCAAGTCCTTCCTGGGCCCCATCACCCATGGCCCAGAGGGAGGTGGCCTCAGGAGGGACCAGCCACCGGGGTGCCACGATTCTCTGGGGATACAGAGCCACGCGATTCTTCGACTCTGGGTACTGCCAGCCTGGGGCTGGGGCGAGAGCTCCCATGCTGGAAAGGCTAGCCTGTTCTCTAAGCATTCCGAATTGCACACAATGAAGGCAACATACTGGATCAGGCCTGAAGGTTTCCATTGCTCCCAGCGCCCTGTCCTGAGTGGGGAGGTGACCCGATGAGCAGTCGCTGTGGCCCAGCCTGAGATGGCGCTCCGAGGATGCCCTCAGGAAGGACCCACTGAGCTCCCAGCCCAGCAAGGCAGGATCTGGGGCTCTTCCTCCTCCCAGGCTGGCCACCTCCAAGGCTTTGATTCTGAGAAGCCTTCCTTCACATGAAAACCTAAGGCAGAACTATGAGCTCAGTGAAGAATCCCAGTGAGGACTGGGGCCTCATCCAGCCCCACTGGGCCCCACCTTGGGGGCTCCCAGGGGGTTCCAGAACCAAATCACCATCATAAATGCAGAGCAGAGAGGGACCTTGGAGGGTTTACTGTATCCTCGGAACGCTGTGGGATGCTGGCGATCGTGATGTGTGTCACACGGGCCTCCCCACCTGTGGCCTCGAGGGAGAGGAGGACGTGAACTCCCAAGAAGGCAGCCAAGTGTTCCAGAGGGTCTGACCGGTGGCGCAGGAGACGGAGGGACCTACGTGCCGGGTTACCTGGGAAGGCGCTTCTCCCCGACACAGCCTGGAGACGGGCCTCGGGTGAATGTCACGTGGGATGCGAGTGGCCAGGCGGGCACGCCTGGGACTCCCGCTGACCTTGTTGCCCGTGGCCTTCCCATGGCCTCCCCATGCCCACTCCTGCCCCATCCCCAGAGGGCAGGCCTTCCCTCCTCCTGACCCTTGAACCTGGGCAGTTCTCCTTCCCGTGAGACTCCAGTGACCTCGAATTACATAGACATAAAGCCGGCCTTCTGGAGAGGCAGAGTTTGGCCACTACCGAGAAGAATTTCCAGACGGCCTTGGAAGGGTCGCCCTCTTCCCCTGCTAAACCCCATCCCTTCGTCTTCGCCATCCAGATGGAAATGTAAACGCCCCTGTGAAGGGGAATGTGGGTTAGATTCTCCGGCAGCCAGCCCTTTCTGCAGACGTGATGTGGGCGGCCAAAGTGGGCGGGAGGGCCCGCTAGGCTCCGCGGGTACAGATGTGTGGGGACAGGCGGATGCTGGGCGGCCCCCCTGGGTGCCAGGAGCCCAAGTGTAGTGAGACAGATGGCCCCCCGGGCTCCCCTTCACAGGAGTTCCTGACGACTCCAGGATGCCCACCTGGCGTGCCCTAATGTCCGTTCATGCCGTCTCCCAGGCCCCCTCACTTTACCCCTGTCTGTGCCACCCTCGGCCCCCGAGACGGCGGCTCTTTGTCACATCCTGTGTGTCTGTGGGGAACTTCTAGTCCCCTTGACTTGACTCCACACAGCTGAGGCATGCGGTTCCCAGGCCAGCCTCTGGGGGAAGGTCAGTGCCAGGATCTCTAGGTCTTTCCACACGGTGGCCGTCACTCTGGATCCACCAGCACGGCCTGGTGTCTGGGCTGGGAGGCGTGGGTTCTGAGCACCAGGCGGCCTGGCCTTCGCCTCAGCGGCCTCCTGGCAGACGGCCCGACAGCCCGCCCCCCATTCGCTCCTTGCACGGCCAGCACACACTTGGGGAGTCTCTGGGCCCTTGTGTTCATCCAGACGCAGGGACCCATCCAATGGCATTTATCGGAGTTCTGTCGGATGGCGGCTTGCCCGTCCCCGTCAGCTTCTGTCGGTGCCCGGATCTGCATCCCCCTCCTCCCAGCGGGTGGGGAGCAGACGGTGGGCGTGCGGGGCCATCTTGTCTTCCCGCTGCCGGGGAGCACGATTAGGCTCTCGCGGTCCCTCCCTGGGAGAAGGCTGAGCCAGGCCATGTCCCCCATTATTTGCCCCTTTTTTGGGAAGGGTCTACTTCCTGTGGGTTTCCTCCTCAGTGCCTGACTCAGTTGGCCTGGAATTCTCAGTATAGAATGGAATCCCAGGCAGGAGAACCCTAGGGTTCCCCCTGGTTTATCAAATGAGGTTCAGGCCGGCACTCAGGCCCTCTGTGATGGGCTCCCCGGTGGTGGTTGGCGCCACCCGTCTGTGGGGGCCCAAGAAAACGGCTGTGTGTCTGTGCTTCCCATTCTGTCTCCTCCTTCTCCGGCCCTGGTTGCCCTCCGCCCATCGGCCTGTCGGAAGCCCGGTTTTCAGGGTCTTCTCTGACTCTGGGCCCCCCCGTGGGACGCAGCGTTTCACCCTTTCTTCACGGCTTCGGGCTCATGGCAGCCACGCCTTGCCTGCCGTCCTCCGTCTTGTCCCCCCACCCGTGCCCCTCACTCGGACGCCAGCACTTGCTTGGTTGCTCTGCCTTCTCCCTGCAGAGCTCCCAGCGCCGTGCAGAGCATGGAACACGGGGCTCACCTGTGCCATTAGCCTTGCAAGTAGCTCCTAAGTGGGACTCTCGCCTCTGCCCTCAGACTTGACCTTGACCCCCTGTGCATCTGCCAGGCTGCTCTGCCTCCCAGATATTTCTGCCGCTCTCGGGAGGGATATGGGGTAAAGATTAAGGCCATGGGCCCCGAAGTCCCATGTCACTACTTAACCAGCTTTGTGACCTTCACCCTGCCTCCCGCTGGTCCCTTCTCCTAGCTTCGGGCTAGTGTCACTCCGCGAGTGACGGGGCGAGGCTAGCAGATGGTCTGCCCTGAGCAAATCTGACTGTGCCACTTCCTTGCTAAAAGCCTCAAAGAGGAGACTATTCGTTCCAAATTCATGACGAGGCATGTGGATGAAATATGCATGGAGGACTTACCGTGTCCAGAATTGTGCCAGATGCTTCCCTGTCGCAGATCCCCTTAAGCACAGACCCCGTGAGTCAGCCTAGTCCCCACTGGATGGAGGAGGACCCCGAAGCTTAAGTCACTTGTCCACGCTGCCGGGAACTGAGCCGAGATTCCAACTCCCTGAGTCTGGACTCCTTACCTGTGTGCTGTAGGGTCGTTTCCCATCCCGTGTGTGCTCCCCCTCCTCCCTGCCCCCACCCCCACATCGACAGCCACATCTGCTGCCTGGAGAGCTTCTCCCTGGGGTTCAGAAAAACCCCAGAAAGCCGGACTCCCGTGGGTCGGGGGGAGAGTAGCAAGACCCGGAGCTCTGAGGACAGGGATTGGAGGGTTAGAACCCCTCCATAGTAAATGGGTAGAGAAAAACCTAGCTTCTCTAGAAGGAGAGGTGCCTGCATGCTGCGTCCGTTGTACACGTCCTCTGGCTTGGAAACTCACTCGCCCAAGGGACCGGCAGGGAGCCAGCCAGCACTCCCCCCGTATGGCCACACCGGCCCTTTAGTGTAGGGTGGGGAGTTGCAGGGAGAAATGACTTAGGATTGAGGGTCTCTGAAAGGGTCCCTACAAGGGCGCAGCCTCCTAGAAGGACCCGCAAGCCCAGTTCGGGGTGCCCTCTGGTGGTGGGAGAGCTCACTGGGGCCCTGAGTCCCTGTTGAGCCCCCATTGCCCACCCCCGTGTGGACAGAGCCCAGTGCTGCACAGATGCTGCCCTTGGGCCCTGCGGCCTCCGGCCGAGAGGCGTCCCAGGCTCTCAGCATGCTGGCTGCAAGCCGCTGTCCTTCCCTGCTGTGGGACCGGGCGGGCCCTGAGGTCCTTCTGGCTCCTGTGTCGCAAGTTTGCCGAAGACACAGCAGAGCACGGTTCCTGTGCATCAGGGGTGGGCACGACACCTAGTCTTAACAGATAAGGAAACTGAGGCACAGAGAGACTAAGTGACTCAGGGTGGCCCAGTGAGGGGTGAGCTGAGGTCAGACCCTTCCCCTCAGGCTGCAAGTGACAGCCCCTGAGCCCCCCAGCAGGACCCATTCGGTACTCCTCAAAATCTGGGAGCTGTGTGCTTCGGCTTAAAGTTATGCATGGAGTCTAGACCTTTCTCAAACCATCAAGGTAAAGTCCTCAATGAAGTGTGCCTCCGAGCTTTTCGGCCTTGTTCACTTTCTTCCTGAGCTCTGTCAGCAACCCCTGTCGTCCCAGTGCCACAGCAGCTGGAGGTGGGGGGACAATTCAAGCTTCCAAGTCTCGGGCCTGAGCCCTGGGCCCTTGGCGTTTCAGATTGTAGAGATGCCTGTTTCCTCCTTCGATGAGGGCCAAGAGAACATCATGCCGGTGTAGTCAGACCTTGAGAAAGACAAATGTCAGGATTTAAGAAGAAAAGGCCAGGGGACCGACCCGCAGATGGGATAAAGGGGAAGATACACCATGGCGAGCCGTCTGGCTGCCTTTCCCGTCCTCCTCTGGTCTCCCGGAGTCTCTTCTAGAGAGCTGGGACGGAGGACAGTGGGCCTCTGGATGGCGCTGACGAGCCTTCAGGCGGGCTTTCTGGTGCTTTCCTCCAGACCATGGGGTGAGCCCCTCCCCCCCATGTTTGCACAAGAGCTCGGGGCTGTTTCCAGGCTGCGCGATAGATAGAGAACGTTGGCAGGGACAGGCACGGGAGGGACACATCCAGTGCAGGGCTGGGGGCTGAGTGCCTGTACTCGGAATGACCCATCCGTGTGTCTGTCTCTCCCCAGGTGGACAGCCCCTGCAGCTCGGGCAGCCCCTCCAAAGGGTTCTTCTCTAGAGGCCCCCAGCACCGGCCCTCCAGCCCCGTGTCTGCTCCCGTGAGGCCCAAGACCAGCCCCGGCTCTCCCAAAACCGTGTTCCCGTTCTCCTACCAGGAGTCCCCACCCCGCTCCCCTCGCCGCATGAGCTTCAGTGGGATCTTTCGCTCCTCATCCAAAGAATCTTCCCCCAACTCCAACCCGTCTACCTCACCCGGGGGCATCAGGTTCTTCTCCCGCTCCAGAAAAAGTAAGACATTGATGCTGTTGTTTCAGGTGGGGGCTGGGCTGCTGGGGACCTCCCAGGGCCGGTGGGCGACGGGGCCCTTTGCAGGGGCACCCGGGCCGGCCGGGGGGCTGTCGGTGACTTGGTGCGGAGTGCGTGTGTCTTGTCTGCCCCTCAAGGACCGCGCTCTCTCCAGAACATGGTGGGTTTCCACCTGCCACTTCCTGCCTACACGAAGCCGTCGGTATGGGGCTAACTGCAAATGTCGCAGTCCTCACAGTGTGACTTGTAAGGACAGTCACCTGAAACCTGGGCCCAGAGCCTTCCCTGTAATCAGTAGTGGCAGCAAGCTAAGCTTCGGCACGTTCCCCGGGGCCAGAGGACCCAGACCTTGGTTTGCTCTGCCAGACGTGCCCCTCACTACCTGTGGCTTGGTCTTGCGGTGTTTGAATGCACCTGTTTCGGACAGATCCTGATTTTCTGTTTCGGGCGCTGGGCAGCTGGGGTTGGTTTACTGGAGATACAAGGGAAGGAAATGTGTGTTTAAGAGAGAGTTCTTTACGCTCTTGAGTACCTGTGATTTAAGGGCAAAGTACTCTCAGCACCGTTGATCATACCTGGGAGTGTGACAGGCAAGCCATAAGGCAGACGGAGTGGATTTCCTCCTGCCCTGTGTCTTCGCGCATCTCCCCAGGCCTTCGGAGTCTTTGTGATGACGTTGACAGCTCCTGTGTGGGACGGCAGTGACGGAAACCAAACTTGCCCTTCGGCGCGCGGTCGTCTTCCTTTCCTTCCAGATCCCGTGTTACCCTCGGGACCTGCAGGATAAGGCCGCACTCGATCCGCGCGGCCAAGGCTCGGAGCGCACATTCAGTCTCCGTGGCTTAGAGGGAAAGGGCGGGGGGCTCTCTCTTTCCTTTTTCATGTGGTGTGGTGTATGTTGCTGGTACCCCTAACGTCATCCCCTTCAGTGACTGGCCCTGAGCGTAAGTGCACAGAGGTCATGGGACAGGGTGGCCCTCTAGCAGACAGTACCGCTGACGTGCCCTTGGGAATTACGTGTACAAAGCCCCGGAGGGAGGGGCGTGTCTGGGCACCGACTTCCGGATGCTCTAGAAAGCATTGCTGGCTTCCTTGACCAAGATCGTGAAACTCTCAATTATCCTGTGGGAGGAGGGGACGCCGGGCACGTCTACGCCAGGACCTCTCGTTTCACTGGTGGCGTCGTGGCCGCGTGGGTTATAAAAGAACCACCTTGTATCAGCTGCCTTGTATCTGCCTTGTATCACCTTGTCACGCGGCTGCCGTGACAACCAGGTGGTTCGAACAGAAGTGTAGACCTCACGTTTCTGGAGGTCGAAAGTCCAAATTCAGGATGTCGCTTGAATGACAGAGGTGGTTCTCCCTCTGAAGGGTCTCAGGAAGAATCTGTTCCAGGTCTTTCTCTTGGCTTCCGGTGGCGCCGGCCAGCTGTGGTCCCCGTTAACTTAGGGCAGCGTCACTCCAATCCCTGCCTCTCCCTCTGTCATCGCACAGCATCTTTCCTTCGCGTGTCTGTGTCCGTGGGTCTCTCCGCTCCTCTTCCTGTAAAAGCTAAATCTCCGATTAACAGACCATCCTTCTCTAGTAGAGTCGCATCTCATCTGCATGGATTACATCTGCAGTGTAATCCGCTCAAAAAGGTCACATTCTGAGGCTCCTGGGAAGGCATGAAAGGAGGGGACAGTGTCCAAGCCCGTACACGGGTCACACAGGAAAAGCCAAGACGTACGGATCACGTCAGGGGCGGGAGATGGAGAGGATTTGTGGGTGGGGAGGGGCAGCCTGTGAAGACCGGGGTCATTTCTGAAGGCAGAATGGAGCCGCCTAGATACGGGGTCTGGGGGGTGGGTGCCGTGGGGCTGGCCTTCCCTGGGAAGCGGGAGTCCGTGCTGCCTTTTTCTGTTTGGCATTTTAAAAGGTTCTTCAATGTTCTTGGCCAGAAAATCCTCTTTCCAAGGTCTGTCTTCTAAGATGTTCTGGAGAAGGCATAGCTTGTCAAGGCTCGTCTCTACCATCTGGCCAGGCAGCTGTAGGCTGAGCTCGGGAAGGCTCTGGTTGACTGCGGCCGCTCGGGAAGACAAGTATCGATCAGGTGGGGGTGGGCGCTTCTCTGCAGAAGCTTCCCTGGGAGGGGACATTCAGACCAGAGCAGGCCTGGTCCCGAGACGACTGCCCATGCTATTGACCTTGAACCACCGAGCCCAGGACCTTGGTTTTCCTCACGTGGAAACCAATCCTGCCAGGCCCTGTCATTAATGAAGGTCTGTTTCCGGGGGGTGGGGGGGTGCCCTACTTCGCCGGGAGGGCTCCTTGCCGCTTGGTCTGCAAGCGTGCTCGCAGGAGGCTGGCTTGGAGGGTATGCCGTCTACCGCCTTTCGTCCTGCTCGAGTCAGTTCCTGGATCAAGGTTCCCAGACCTGTGTTTCTCCCTACTGCCGCGGTACCGGTTTCACACATGAGAGTAATGTCACTCATCCGTCTGCATGGACGGTCTTTACGAGGAAACAGCCCGCTGCATCCCCTGGAAGAGCGTCAGAGACATAGTTCCCCCAGGCCTCTGGGAGTTTCCTGTCCAGCCCTAGTCCCGAGAATCTCTGAGCCCGTGAGCGATCGTGTCGTTTTGTCTGTGATCGCCACTGACCGCGCAGCAGCCCCGTTGCCTGCTGGACATCTCGGAGCTGCCTTTGGACGAGGGCCGTGAAGGGTGCTTCTCTAGCCTCACTGCCGAATCCCATTTTGGTCCCTATCCTTTACTTTCATACCACTTTTTTTTTTTTTTTAAACAAGGAAGATAACTTATTGGGAGGATTTGTGGGTATTTATAGAATTCAAAGAAGAACTGACTGCTCAGGACTCAGGAAGGGAGGGAACCAGGCTGGCTGTGCAGGGCCTTGGCAGCAAGAGTGCACAGATCTTTCCACAAGATCCAGACTCTTCCTCGTCTGTGTCTCTCCTCTTGCCATGCTAAAGTCATCATAGGTTACCTGATTAGTCCAGTTAGGGTCTCTGAACCAGCTGGTGGTTGGAGGGAGAGGTGGATCCTGCAGCAAGACCAGAAGGACCGATGACCCCACATCCCCTCACCCCAGACATGGGCAAGAAGTTCCCAGAGAAGAGCCCAGCAGGCAGCCCCCACACTCTACTCTCCCAGGGCTCGGCATGTGTGCGCATACATGGCTTCCCTTTTGGAACTCCGTCCGGCCACCCTACGTACCCTTGTGAGTGTGCACACCGCTTGCTCGGTAGGCGGCAACCCTGCATTGTGTCTGACCAGCACAACTAAGGATGTTTTCCAAGTCCTGCCTCTCGAGGCCATGCCCCTTTCTCCTCAAGTTCTGTCGGCAGCCCGTCTTTCTATCATGTGACTTAGGGCCCACAGGGTGGACCTCGAATCTAAAGGTTCAGCAGCTCCCCAGGTGGCACGGATATGTAGTCGAGCTTGATGAACACCGTTATCAACGATCAGGGCCAAAGAAAGAAGGACTTTAGAAATCATGAGTGCAGTCATCTTCCAAGGGGACATAAAAAAGAAAAAGGAGATAATTCAGTCTTTAGATGCTCTGAGAACAAGAAAGGGAATACGGGTGGGAACTAAAGATCCAGATGCTACATCTGGTCTTGGGACCAGCAATTTCCTAGGCTGGCTGGTGTTTGCAGCCCAGGGAAGAGAACCAAATCTTGGTTCTAGAAGGTTCTATCTCGTGGAGGACCCGCTGGTGCGGAGTGGCTGCCGTCTCCCACTCCTTCTGCTCTACTGGCCCAGTGGCATGTGGATTCGAGGCACATCTTGGGAAGTCTGAGTTTTTATCATACTCCCTCCAGCCCCACTTTGTAGCAGCAAATTGATTTCTCATGATGGTCAAGGTCTTATCCCACCCAAAACAATCATCCACTCTTCTGCCTCGTCCTCTAATACAGTGGTGGGCAAACCACAGCCCAGAGACAAAATCTGGATGGCCACCTGGTTTTATAAATAAAGCTTCATTGAAAAGTCACGCCCATTTGGTTCTTTGGCGTGTGGCTGCCTTCACGTTGCAGCCGTAGGATCTGGCCCCCAAAGTCTGAAATGTTTGGACCTCGTCTGGTCGCTCCAGAAGTCCGAAGTGGTCATGTGGCAGGAGAAGCTTCTGGAAAGGTGAAGCTTTATCTTCAAAAGGGTTCTTAGAACTGGAGCTTGCCTTTGGAGATGAGGAAGAGAAAGCCCAGTCAATATGTTCATGAACTCAAATAATAAGATTAAAGTTTTAGAAAACCAGATACACACCCCTAAGTTACATCCTGAATCTCAGAAAAAGAGTTTCAGTCAAAAGTTTTGGTAATAGCTACCAGTCATAAAGAAAGTTCAGAAAATTTATGGAAAAAAATTCAGTAATTCTTTATTATAGTGTCCCTAGGGAACACTCATATGAACATTCTGAAACAGGGAAAATAAAGTCTTAGTTATTTTGTGAAAGCAAAAAAAAAAAAAAAAATTAAAGTTTTAAAAAAATAATAAAATAATTTTGCACAGTCAGCAAGGAAGGACCTCAAGAATGGCCTAGGGTCATGTTTTGAAACTTTGCTTTCTAATCATTGCAAATAATTACAAACATTATGCCTAACAATCATAAATAATGGCAAATGCTTTTTCTGTGTCTCCTAAGTGCATCATACATGACAATTGTTTTTTATGACAATTTTTTTAATCCTTGTATAAAACTCCATAAAGTGACCTTTTACCTTTTTACCTTTTTTTATTTTTATCAAAATAAAAACTGAGCCACAGAGAGGGTAAGTCATAGAGCAAAGACCACACAGCTGGTAAGGGGTAGAACCAAGATTTGAATTCAGGTGGTCTAACTCCCAAATCTACTTTTAACCCAGATGTGAGAACTCTGCTTTGAAGGAGTGGATTTTCGGCATCTCTACACCAATAGTCGGATAACAACCAGTAATTTAGGAGAAAGGAAAAGAAAAGCATTTCTTTGGTGATTCCTTACACCAAAATGATTTCCATATGGAGCAAAACTACATGTTATTCACATGTCCCCTCAAACAGAAAAATACTGTAATCTTGGGGTGTCGGGCCCTTCTTTGTCAAGGGTGAAAAATATGTTTATAAATGCGAGGTAAGCATTCACACCTTTTTCACCGTTGCTGGAAGTTTGTAGGCCTGATGCTCACAGCATCAGCGTGGTGGTCTGGGTAGAGAAGAGCTGGAGGGTCTATATGAGAAAAGGTAGGGAGCGTTCCAAGGGAGAAATACATCTGTCCATGATGGGTGGTCAGATGAGTGAAGGCAAGGCTCCAGAGGGTGGATCAGAGCCGGGCCGGACACGGGAGTTTTGGCAGTGAGACCAGATGCAGCCCAGTCACTGTGCTGGACAGAGGAGAGGAAGGACACATCCAGAGGGGGCGTTCTCATGTTCGGGGAAGACCACAGCACCCCGGCTCCCACTCTGCCTCCTAACACCTCCTCTTCGGCAGGGCCTTGCTCTGGGGCCTGCACAAAATCGATGCGTTCTGCACGTTACATGCTTCTTCTCCACAGTGGGTACTGTGCATTGACTGATTCCCTTCGCCTTTCCCACTGGAATGTAAGCTCCCCGGCAGAGGGGCTCTGTTTGGTCCCAGGCTCTTTTCTCAGCGTCTAGAACAGCGCCTGGCACTAGAGGCCGTCGAGCAACCCCTATACCTTCCGTCCATCCCTGATTCCCCTCCCACGGTGGTGCTCGGCTCTCAGGCTTGGGCCCCTGCACCTTCTGAATGCCCAGCAGGACTCTCTCCGAAAGGATAAAGGACAGACGCACGACAATGGACCGCCTCGGGATAACTGCTTCAGATATGCAAACATGAACAGAAGCAGAAGCTCCCTCTTCACCAAAGGCAGGGAGCTCTGCCAGCAGGGAGGTTTCTCTCTTGCCTTCGCACAAAAGAGAGCTTGCCACTAAAACCGAATTCCGGGCTCCTTGCAGCCAGCCAGCTGTTCCACATTGTCCTGGACGCCCGCCCATCCATCGGGCCTCGCCCTCGGCCCCCTGGGAAGGTTGACTTCAGATCCCAGCCCTGCTCGAGAGAGGAAGCCGCCAGCCCACCGGCCTGCAGCTGCTTTCTCTGCTGCCAGCCCGGCCTGTGGCTTTGCAGAGGTGACCTTCCCACAAGCTCTGGTGAACTCGACTTGAGTCTGAAATTGCTGTTTATTAGGGTTCCTGGAGGTACATTAACAGGCTCTGCACACGACCATCCGCGTTAGGAAGGCCCTGGATCCGGCTGCAAATGCCACGGGCAGCAGCAGGTGCGCGGGGCGGAGAACAGGGCTCATGTAGGAATTAAGGTCAAGTTACGGGCGAGGGCTCGCTGGAGAATCAGGTGAGATAAATCATCTATTTCAGGTAGATTACTAACATATAGGTAGGTTTTTAAAATCTATCTCTATTCGGTAGATTATTAAAATATATCAGTTCATTTTAATCCTTAGAATAACTTTTGTGGGTTTACCTGTGTCCCCACAAAAGAGATAGTTTGAGGTCCTAAGCCCCGTATCTCTGAATGTGACCTTATTGAAATAAAGCGGCTACAATTGTAACGAATTAAGATAAAGTCGTCCTAGAGGAGGGTGGGCACCAAATCCGACATGATTCGTGTATGATGAGAAGCGGGGGACGTGAAGACAGGCACACGGGGCGAAGCCGTGGGACGAAGGCAGAGGTGGGGAGGTCAGTCCGGAGCCGAGGAATCCCAGGTGTCGCCAGCAGCACTGGAAGCTGAAGGAGGCAGGGAAGGATCTCCCACAGTTTCAGAGGGAGTGGGGCCCTGCCGACCTCGATTTCAGACTTCTGAGCTGCCCACCGTGATGTTCTTTGTTGCTGTGACCTTGCACGGGACAGTGATGCCATTTCACAGATAGGAAACAGACTTTCGTATCAGGGTTGGCTCGCGATCTTTACATCACAAGAACACCTTCGGGTCAGGGGAGGTAGTTCCCACAGGACTCAGGAGCCCCCACTCTGGGGAAGAAGGAGGCTGGTCCTGAGGCCAGTTCCTCATGGCCCGACTTCAGAATCCTGGGTGATTTTCAAGAGAACCTGTTTCAGTAGCTGAGAAAGGAAGGAGAGAGTGTTATCCGGCCGAGGACTGAGTTGAACGTATTATCTGGCCGAGGACTGAGTTAGAGATGTCTTCTTTCAAGGCGTGTGGGTCGGAAGGGAAGGGGAGCAAAGGGTGGTCAAGCCTGGTGCCCAGCCATGGCGCAAGCTCCTCTGCTTCTCCTGACTCCTCCCTGCAGCCGGGTTGGGGCCACTGTGCTGAGGGGCTTCAGGAGGCATTTAGCCCAGATCTGGCTCCTCGGTGGAGAGGGCATCCCTGGGCCAGCTGCCTCCCTGTGTGGGCTGGCGACCTGAGCAAAAGAAACCCATTTTATGTCGAACCACTGAGAACCTGGGGCTCACTTCTTGCTGTGGGTCCATCTCTGCTGTTGGCTTGTGTTCTCCATTAGGCTATTGGGTTTTTACTCTGGGGACACTTGATGGTCCTCATGGCCCCAACAAGGCTGCCTGTCCTCCAGAGCTGCCATTCCTCCACATCAGCCCTCTGGGTCCCTCTGGGTTGTTCTGAGCTTTGCATCACTGGTGTGTGGACGTCCCGTTGGGACCATGAAGCGCTTTTCCTCAGGTGGTGCAGGTGCCATGCCTTCCCTGCTGCTGCCACAGCGTTCAGCGGTGAGCTCTTCGCGAAGACTCAGGTTCAGGTCTGCATGGCACCCCTGAAAGGCAGCTGCTTATCCCCGCCTTGCTCAGGGTCGCCAAGCTTAGTGGTGGCGCTGGTGCATGTGAGCTGATCTGCCCCGAACGCGGTGGGTGCTGGGCAAGGTTTGACCCATCGCTTTCCTGAGGACTCCCGGATTATTCTCAGAAGAACCCGTCGGCCCCTCTGACTTCACTGAGTTCACTCTGCCTCTCAGTGGTGGCTCCTCTTGGGGCCCTGAGGATCTGTCAGAGTCTTTCCTCTGCCTGTTTGGTCCTTAAACATATATATTTGAGAGTGTGTGCACACATCTGTGCAAATACCATCAGATAGCTAAGTCCCCTTCATCCGTTAGACACAGTCTTAGAAATGTTTTCCTGCCTCTTGCTGAGATCGTCTCTAGCTCTGCAGAAACAGATGGGAGGCTATGCTGCTCTTGGCCACCATGTGAAGCCCCTTTCTCATATCTTTTCTGCCTCCCCTTCTCTTGGCCCTTCCTTCTCCAAAGTTCCAGTGTGTGGTTTCCTCCTTACCAGGTGGTATCGGACTCCGACAAGTGCTCCCCCTTTCTTCATAACAGAGCCTGGTTTTATTCAGGACCTAGGCCAGGGCAGGACTTATCACTGGTCTACTTCAGTTGGAATTATCCCTTTCCCATTTGAGGAGGTGCCTGGTTTCGGGGTCACTGGCCTTGAGATGAACTAGGGACCTATGTCTTGCCAACAAAATATAAGGAGAACTTTGAAGGATCCAAA
Source organism: Nasua narica (assembly GCA_028533885.1). NCBI lineage: Eukaryota > Metazoa > Chordata > Mammalia > Carnivora > Procyonidae > Nasua > Nasua narica. Next base: position 87,925,516 of record CM052806.1, on the reverse strand, counting down.
AGGCATCTCCCCCAACAAAAAGAGACACATGAGGACTAATGCCCTGTCCTTACTTGGACTGTGGTGTGAGGATGTGGTTTCCAGAGCCATGGTGGCCATCTTGTGACCATGGCCCACATGCAAGATGGCGGAACAGGAAGGCGGGAGTGTAATCCTCAGGGCAGTGCACATCACTGAGCTCAGTATTCCAGGTAATAGACATCCTTGTCGTTTAGTCTCTTTCAAGTTGTATTTTTCTGTTATGTGCCGTTAAAGGATCTTGGCTGATAGACGTCTCTCTGGTGACAGAGGTGAGATTCATCCAGATTGGGCAACCAAAGGAAAGCTGGAGGAGCTAATTGGGAATATTCCAGATGGAGGGCTGGGGGAGGGAGGAGAGTTGGAGCACTGATAGCCTTTGGTTTTCCCCCTGTGCTATGGAGAAAAACAGCAGGGTACGAGGACCGATGGGGGTGGGAGCCGTTTTATGTAGGAAGGTGCAGGAAGGAGCAGTCCCATAAGGGGACTGACCCAGCCCGGGAAGAGCTGTGCAGAGGTCTTGAGACACAGGGAATACTCAGTGCAGATTAGCAAAAGCCTCACTATATATGTCTGTTCCCAGCTTTTTTTCCTCCCAAAGTCGAAGTCGATGAAGTCGATAAGCAAGTGAGTGAGCTTATCAGGCCGACTTTTGGCATGGTCTGATTGTTAGGTCTGAGTTCTGCCTTCTGTAAGTTCACTTTTTCTGCGTGCCCCTCCTTCCACTCTTTCCCTTAAAAAGAAACGTTTACTTTTGAGAAGTTCCTACGTTAATCGATGCCTGGAGAGGCTCTGGAGGGCTGGCCTCCTCGCCCGTAGCCAGAGCCCCAGGGCAGCTGGTCCACCTGGAACCACAGCAGAGTGAAGTCTGTCCGTATTAAATCTCTCACATTCCAGACAAGATGGGCTTAACATGTGCCCTCCTTGTGCCTCTATATCCTGAATGCTCCTTTGAACCTGATTTTCCAGAGAAAAATGTGGGGGCGGTTTTCCGGCTTTGTGGCCAGGTGACCACGAGGGGGCGATATGGCCCCACGCACGGAGCCTTCTGCCCCCGCAGGGGGCCCCGCCCAGAGGACGGAGGCAGGACCCGCTTTCCCTGCCTGGTTTCTCCAGCGGGGGATGTCCACCTTCAGATGCACGCCCCGAACGGAAGAGAGCTGATGATACCGAGCACACGGGGGACCTCACACCTCACCAGCCCCCCAAGGGCTTCTAAAGTGGGGGCAGGGGTCCTCGCACGTTGACTTCTAATGTTCAGTGTTGAAGGAGAACCTGCCACACACTGGGGACACAGCCAGGACAAGGGAGTTCCTGCCCTCGTGGGGGTTACCTTCTAGGGAGGAGAGAGCATGAGCCGTGTGTATTGTGTGTCCAGCAACGTGGCGTGGTACCGACAATGACCGGGCAGAGGGGTGAGGGTTGGAGGGTGCTGCTCTGGGCCGGACCGCGGGGTATGGAGGCTCTGAGAGGGGTGGGGATGGAGCCCGGTGGATGTGTGGGGCCGCAGAGCCTCGCGGAGGGTGGAGCAGTGCAAATGTCCCGGGCAAGGGCATCCGCTAGTTGGCTAGAACTGAGTGGGGAGGGGGAGGCGGGGCGGGGCGGTCAGAGAGGTGGGCGGGGCGGTCAGAGAGGTGGGCGGGGCCTTGCAGGCCTGGCGGGGATTCCGGGTTTGCAAGGGGTTTGCACGCAGTGATTCGGGAAGCCGTCAGCGCCTGTTGGTGAGGGAATGTCCTGCCCTCTGGAGGACTGAGTCAGGGAGAGTGCGGGACCAGCTGGGGGCCACTGGAATAGACCTGGAGATCAGTTCTGGTGGCCTCCCAGCTCCTCTGAGACCTCCTGGGGCCCTGCCACCTCCAGAAAGCCTTCCGTGATTATGCTTGCTCTGAGCAGTCGCCAGAACGCTGAAGCACGTGTGTGCTTTTCTGTGTCTGTACCGCGTGGGTTCCCTTGTGCTGTGCTTCTGCTCCCTTCTGTCTGTGGGGAAAGCGTGCGTTCAGTGTTTCACGTGCTTGCCTCTTACCTCCCCACACTCTTCCAGGTCCCCCACCCCCCCACCACCACTTAGCGCCTTAAGCAACATAGCCCTCCGGTGGGCATCCGGGCTGGGAAGGCACCGGGGAGAGCAAGTGTGTCTGGGGAAAGGGAGGAAGGCTGTTGCAACCGGCAGGGAAAGGGCTGGTCCTCACCGCACCAGGAAGAGGCAAAGTCATTTTGGGGACCCTCGAGCTCCCGTTCCCGTCTTCTTCCTCTCGTGGGCTCCCGGCTCTGAGAGTGCCGTGCCTTATCCTTCCCCCCCACCCTCTGACCAAGGGGAGGGCCTGACAAAGTATTGAAACTAAGGTGTGCATTATAGAAGTGAAAGTTTACGTATTTGGGGGGTTGTTGACGCATTTAGTGTATAACCGAGGGGGAATTTCTAGCACCCAAACCGGACTTTTTTGGAAGCAGTTGTCTTCTTGGAGCCCTGAGACTGCGGGGATGGCTCTCGGCGGCTCCGATAGGGTGGCATTTTGCCAGCTGTCCCCCTCCCCCACTAAGCTGAGAAATGGTATCTGGTCCTACATGGACAGCGGGTTGCACCAAGTGACTACTACCGACAGATGTCAGTCCCTCCAGGCACTGGAACATTATCTTGGTCCCGTTAGGAAAAAAAGCATTGAAAATCGCTGACCTCGGCAGCCACCTACTCTGATTACAGTGATGGCCACTCAAGGTCATGACCATGGTTTCTACAGGAAGGGCTAACAGGAAAAGGTGGAGGACAGACCCTGGCACTCAGGGAGTTTGCACCAGCCTGGTGGGAGGAACCTACAGCTCGAGGCATGACGATGAGGCCAGCAGCCTCATCATGGAGGGACCCTCAGCAAGAGGCGCTTTTTATGCTAAAATCCAACACACGTGTACTGACAACCGAAAACTGTTTCTCAGGAAACAGTGCTGACCCTGACCTGTGCTTTCTTTTACAAGGCAATGCCTGTTTGTTCTAAAAGCAGGCTCTCTCTGCCCTACATGGCTGGTTTCAGGGTGGGGCGGGGCGGGGGGTGCTCTCTGGAAGACCACCGTACATGGTCATAACCCGCACGACCGGTGGGGAACGCCTGCGAAGGGCGTCTGGCCGGGAGCCTCTAGGGCACTGAGGATCAGTGGGGTGGAAGGAAGCGCGGGGGTTTAGCCAGAGATGTGCAATGCTAGATGTTTGAACTTTCTGTTTCTAAGACCGGCTCACCACTGAGACCAAGGTCACGGGTACTTTGAACACCCAAAATAAACGTCATGATCTGTCCGTACTTAAATTGACACGTCGAAATCCCGCCTCGGAGGACTGTGGTCCTGGAGTAGGTCAGTTACAGCCCCGTGCTTTCAACCCGGCTCCTTGTCTGTGGCTCTGGATCAAAGGATGCCATGACAGTCATTTGAAATTCGCACGAGCATTCCAGAGAAGTTTGTTTAGCTTGGAAACCTCCTGCCCCTTTCACACCATGTCTGTCTTGGATCACAGACAGCGCCTCCTTTCTCTCCCGGCAACTCGCGTTTATTTTTCAAATAAAAGTTTGTTTTCCCGTAAAATGCCAGAGGTTTTGTACTGTGTGCAGAGGAATGAACTTTAATTTAGAGCCTCAAGTCTCTGATTCACATGCCAAGGGCTTCCCGGTGCCGAGAAGCTCCCTGCCTGGGCTCGCGCGCATGGAGCCGGCCAGCCCCAGGCGGCCCGCCAGCCTGCGAGCGCCCGGGGCCCGACATGGCCACGCGGGGAGGGCGCCCCAACGGTGACTCACGGCCCCCAGCCCATGGGTCTGAACCTCGAGGCTGGTGTCTCTGCAGAACGTCTGTGCTGAGCATTTTCGGGAATCTGTTCACGTTACATGTCTGTCGGGGTCCTTGCGTATTTGCCACGGCCGGACCTGCAGGGCTGTGTGGTTGCAAAGGCGGGGGAGCTGCTGAGAAGCCAGGTGAGGGTCGGGGAGGGAGAGCAGAGATCAGAGAAAAGCCTGTGCCTTGCTGGGTAGGAGAGGCGAAGGGAGGAGGGCAGTCCGGGGCGGGGTGCACAGGCATGAGCTGTGGGAGCTGGGATGGGGGCCGGAGGGGGTGCAGCCATGGCCGCCATGCCACCCAAGGCCTATCTCATGCCCTAGCTGGAAGCCAGCCGAGAGGGGACCCGGGGCCTCATGGCTCAGGGGCGGTGCACTGCGTGCCTGGCAGATGGAGTAGGGGACCCACTAGGGGTGCAGGGGAGGACCCACAGCAAAGTGCCAGCCGCTGAGGGACGGCCCGCCCTGGGTGCTATGCATCCGGGCGCACCCCCTCCCAGCACTGGCGTGACGGCAAGCCGAGAGGTTCTCAGGGGAACCTCTGCGGCACTTCCACTGAAAGGAGTTCGCCCTAGGATGTCCTCGATGTGTGGTCCAGCCGCCGCTTCCTTGGGTGCAGATCCCCGTGTTTGCAGATTGCTCGCAGGGCGTCCTTTGCAGGGCTGGTTTGCACCTCACTCTCAGAGGGGGTCCCGGGACCTGTGGCTGGCGTCCAGGCCGCAGCAGCGAGAGGCCGGAGGAGAGGGCGGTTCAGCCAGCCACGCGCATGCAGCCTTTCCTAGACGCTGAGGGCACGCGGCAAGCAGGGAGATTTTGCCCTATGACACGCTGGAAGGGGCCCTCAAACTCTCCCTTCCCAGCCGCACTCTCGGACAGACAGACGCTGGCTTCTCCCCACCCCGACCCCAACCGGACGGTGCTCACCTTTCCACACTCTCCCAGATTCCAGCTGCCCCTGCCTCGGGCCTCGGGGACCTGGCTTTCTTTTCTTCCACACATTTTCTTCTCACACACAGCAGCTCGTCCTTCGGACTCTTCATCCGGGTGGCCCTCTTCCTGCCCAGGATGGACGCAGGGAGGCTCCCAGAGGCCGAGGAGCACACACAGGGGCCTCATCCCGGGGTTGGCAGGGCCCACGTCGGTGGAGGCTGGGCAGGCTGTTCCCAGCACGGGTGGGGATGCCAGGGACCGTCCCTCCACTGCTCCGGTGACCCCCTCGTGCCCAGGAGGCCCCGACAGCCCGGGAGCAGCCCCTTGGGATATGTGGGTGATATGTACGTATTACAAATACGAAAGGATGCAAGCTCAGCCATTAAACCGAGTGGTGTAAATGCGGGGGTGAGTACTGGCAGGGTCTCCAGGGGCCTCGGACCCCGTGGGGCCGTCTGGCTGCTGGGGGGACACTGGAAAGAGAGGGTCCTCTCAAACCGGGGCTGGCGAATGTTTTCTGCACAAGGCCAGATGGTAAGTATTTCAGGCTTTGTGGGCCACCTGGTGTCTCTTGCAGATACGCAGCCCCAGACAGACTGTAAACTGCCTTCTGATAAATCTTTATTTATAAAAGCAGGTGGCCAGCAGGGTCGGGTCCCCCCTATTTTAAAACATAAACCTGATTATCTTATCCCCTTTTCAAGCCCCCCCCCAATCCTCCCACCACACTCAAGTGGCTGAAGGCTCACCATGTCCTCCACACCCCGGCCCTTGGGTGGCTCTGAGCCCATCTCGCTGCACGACCCCCCAGCCTTTGGCACTCCCGGTCCCCGTGATGGACGCCATGCTGTGCCTCCCGGCTTCCCCTTCGGGAAGGAGGGACTCAGTCCCCGAGCAGCTGTCTGTGCCCATGACAGAAAGTCACCAGACACAGGGTCCTGCCCCTTCCTGAGCTGGCCCCAGGTCCCGTGATCAGAGAGGCCGTTTGAGTGAATGAAGGCAGGAGGGAGTGGATGTACCGCACACGGGCAGCCAGAATGCAGAGCTCCACGAGCTTTACCGTGTGCCTGGCTCAGTGCGATCTCCCCTGGCCTGCTCGTGCTCCCCAGGGCCGCACCCCATCCTCAGACCTCCCCTGAGCCACCCTGGCTCGCCGGCCGCCGCTGGAGCCGTCTGGATCGGGGCAGCTGGTGAGACTGAATCCTGGGGCCGAGCCGACTTCAGAAAAACGTGACTCATCTCGCCTACCCACAAAGAAAGGAAAAGTATGCCTGGCATCCAAGTTTCCTGAAAAGTTCAGCCAACACATTGCAGAGCTATGCGGTGGCCTGGCACCCGGTGTGGGTCCCCTGGGAGAGCGCCCTCTGCTGGCCATCATGCAGGCGTCCCTGAAAGGTGTGTGCACCTGGGTGCCAGCTGGGGCTGTGGGGGTGTTACTATTTGGGAGAAGCCAAGGGGAAGTTTCCGGAAGAGTCTCTTTTCCCTGAGAGAACTGTAGAGCTCTCCAGCGCTCTAAGGGACTACTTGGGGGATCGTGGGACAGAGTAGAGGGAGATGCTAGTGAACTCTGCATTCTTGCCCAGCTGCTGTATTTCTGAATTCCTTTTTAAAAATAGCATTTCATGTTGGCCATTTCAAGCTTACAGAAATGTTGCAAAACGAGTACAAAGAATGCTCATATACCCTTTGTCCTTATTCCCTGGCATTACCATCTTCTCGCATTGGCTTGTATCCCCCCTCTGAATACATAAATATTTGGGTGTTTGTATAAAATCTGAACCATCAAGAATCAGTTGCAGCATAATGTCCCTTTACCCCTAAATCCTTCAGTGGGTATTTCACAAAAACAAGCGCGTTCTCCAAAGTAGAGTTCAATGATCAAACTCAGGAAATTAACATTAATCGGATAGTATTCGCTGAACTACAGGCTTTTCTCACCATTCGCAGATAATCTCAGTAGCATGATATTTTGGGAGAGGAACCGCCTAATCAGACATTGCCTGGGATTCTCGTTTCTCCCGAGATGTCTTAATCTGGAGAAGCCCTCAGTCTTGTCTCTCGTGAGCTCAACATCTTCCAAGTCCCCAGACGCATTATTGGGTAGACTTTGCCTCATTCAGCGTTTGCCTGACACATCCTTACAATTAGATCCGGATTTGCTGGGTGGGCAGCAGGGCCGCACGCCTCGTGCCCTATCCTCGTGTCACAGTGGGAAACATGTGATGTCACTCAGACCCGCTCCCGGGGATGCGGACTGATCGCTGGGTGAAGGGAAGCCTCTGGCACAACGAGATCTTGACAAAATTACTGTTTTTCCCTCTGTAAGCTACACTACTTTGGAGTTAGGTAAGTATCTTCTTTCTCATCAAACGTTCACTTGCTAGTTTTGGCATCCATTGATTAGTTCTGCCTGAGTTATTACTGTGGCGCTTGCCAAAAGGTGATTTTCTGATTTTATCACGGATTCCATAGTGATTGGTTGGAATTCTACTGAGGAAGGAAATTTCCTTTCCTATGAATGTATGTATGTCGGTCCTCACGGACTCCTGTTTTATTCTTTGGTTTGGTTTGTCCTGATCATATTTTGACCTTCAAGTTGTCTTAGACTGGGCCAGCAGGAGCCCCCAGGCTGGTCCCTGTTTCCTGGGATGGTCCCTATTGTTATGTCAGAAGCCGTGCCTTACTTTCCGGTAAAACAAAGTATTCCGGGGGTGCCCGGGGCGGGGGGGCTTGGTCCCATTGGATAGCCTGGTTCTCCCTCTCTCTCTGCCCCTCCCCACCCTCGTGCTCTCTCGCAAGCTCACTCTCTCGCTCTATCTAAATACATAGATAAAATCTTAAACAAAACAAAACAAAACCCTCTTCCAGCTTCATCTTGTCCTTTCCCTGCCCTGGCCTGGAATCAACCATTTCTCCAAAGAGCCCTTGCTACTCTTATTGGCCAACAGTATCCGGAAATAGGATCCAGGTGCTAAGTGTGCCCATGGCTACTGAGACATCACGGCGTCTTGGTCCCTGAGCAGACACACTGGAAATATGCATGCACCTAGGAGAGTAGTTGGATACAACAAAGAAGGTATGTCCACACAGGAGTACCATGCGGCTATGAAAAAATATAAAGATGGTATCTCTGAGCTAATATGGCAACAGACGTGAATAGACAATTCTCAAGAAACATAGAAATGGCCCTTGGACTGTAGGTAAAAGCACTTAGACATCAATAGAAAGCGTTTCCCTAAATCCGGATTGTAGAGGAATTCATGTATATTTTCCTCTACTATCTGTATGGTCTAATGTAACTCTTTTTTGTGTGGTGAAATACAACAGATCATTTACCATCTTAAGTGTTTTATTTTATTTTAGGAGGGCAGAGGGAGAGGGAGAAAGAATCCTAAGCAGACTCCCCAGTGAGTGCAGAGCCCAACATGGGGCTCGGTCTCATGACCCTTAGATCATGACCTGAGCCAAAACCAAGAGTCAGATGCTCAACCGACCGAGCCCCCCCAGGTGCCCCATCTTGACCATTTTAAAGAGTACAGTTCAGAAACATTAGATGCATTCCCATGGTTGTGCACCCATCCAGTTTCAGAACTTTTTCATCACCCCAAATGGAAGCCTGATACCCACTAGTCCCCATTCCCCTCCCCCCAGCTCCTAGCAACACTGATCTATTTTCTGTGTCTTTGGAGTTGCCCCTTCTGGACACTTCATATAAATAGAATCATACAAAATGTAGCCTTTTGTGTCTGCCTTCTTTCACTCAGCATACTGTTCTCAGATTCATCCATATTGTACCAAGTGTTAGTGTTGTGTTCCTTTTTATGGATGAATATTACTCCTTGTACTCCAACCCACAGAGCATGCATCGTTTACTCATCCGTCTGTTGATGGCCATTTGAGTTGTTTCCACCTTTTGGCTACTGTGAACAGTGCTGCTGGGAACGTCGACGTCCAAGTCTGTGTTTGAACACCAGTCTTCAGTTCTCTTGGGTAGCTGCTAGGCGTGGAGTTTCTGGGCCCTGCGGTGACTCTGTGTTTAACTCGATGAGGAACGGCCATGCTGTCTTCCCCAGCAGCTGCGCCATTTTGCATTCCAGTTCCTCCACCCCTGCTCCAACACCTGCAGTGTCTCACTCGTCCCCGTCGCCCTCCTGGTGGACACCCGGAGCTGACTGTGGTTGGGACCGGCCCTTGCCTCAGGACGTCAGGCATCATCCCGTGCACTTCTTGGCCATTTGTGTATCTTCTCTGGGCAAACATCAATTCGTTCTTCCATGGGTTGTCTTTTTGCTGCTGGATTATACAAGTTCTTGCTACATTCCAGATGCCAGATGCTTACCAGACGTATGCACTGCAGTTTTCCTCTCCCTTTCTGCGGGCAGCATTTTTTCCCTCTTAATCACGTCCTTTGCGGTACAAAAACTTTTACTTTTGATGACAGCAAGGTCTTGATTACCAAAAATACCTTAATGTGTTTCTCCTTAACCCTTGGCCCATGTGGACGCTTAGACTTGTTGAGATGAACGGGAGGGGGGATGCTGGTGACCGCAGGTCATTGACTCTGGAGGTGCCAAGACAGGCTGATGGACGAGGGGACTGTCTCATTGTCACCACATCGTGACGGGCTGGCTCAGGGTCTGACCATCCCCTTAAAGCCCCCAGTGAGGGGAGAGCAAAGATAAGAGATTCTCCAGAGCATCGTTTCTGAGTTTCATCCTCTGACCTTCTAGGAGCCCCTTGCTTGACTGCAGGGGGTCTAATCTCTTTCCAGAGTTTCCTCGTGGTGGGGATATCACTCCACTGTGGGTAGACACTCCACTGTGGCTCTCGTGGCTCATAAGCCTCTGGGACGGAACCTCCCACCTTCCTCCTCGCCCTCTGATCCTGCAGGGACCCTTGCTCGACCAGCCCCAAGCCTCCTGAAGGGCAGGAGGCTGCTTTACGCTGGGGAATTGGTGCATTCTTCTCACTGGGGGAGGGTTGGGAGACCGTCCCCCACTAATCTTCCACCTCCGGGCCATAGATTAGAGATAGAAACCCGAGATGGGCATACACGCCAGGAGATGCTCTTCCTTCAAGCTGCTGCTTACAACAGTTTCCCAACATTTTCCTTTTCTTTTTTTAGCCTTTGCTGAAGCAACATAATGAGAATGCCCCTTGCTGATTTTTCTTGCTATAGATACTAATCCCCATTGACAAGATTGGTTTGCGTTTTATTTTTTCTCCTCTTTGCAGTTCAGTGTTTAGTGAAGCAGTTCTGTCACGTGATTGAAAAAAACACAGACGAACAATTTGTCATGATAGATATTGAAAGGCAATAGTTCCTTACCCCACTCCACCAAAACCTAAAAGGAACTTTTTAAAATTGTGTACATATTCAGCTGTTTTATGGCTTATCAGTAATACAGCTCACACGTTCTCCTATAATCCCTCACATCTGCAGTTTCCCGTCTGCTTTCCTTTTTTAAATTAATCAGCCTTTTCTTCTTATCACCACCCACCAAAGAGCCTTCTTAGACATTTGTTTCTAATCACCCCTTTGCAATTTTAGAATAGACCTACCGAATATTATTTATGTACTATGGGTCTGGTCTGTGCTTTATATGGGAAAAGAGTATGTCCCCCTCTCCAAGAGCCATTTTCACCCCCACCAAAATCGCCCCCTCCCCAAGAATCATAATATAATTGGAAAGGAAGTTGAGGTGCGTGATGTCAGTGACTACAGTAACATCTGACTAGTTTGGGATAAGGCCAATCTGAATTAGCCAACGATCTGAATTATGGAATACCACTTTTGTATTTTGTCCCCATTGAGAAGTGAACCAGCCACCCAAGTTAACTTTCAAGATATTTGAAACTTAAAACATTAAGCACCGAAACATGCATCTTTTTAAGTGTTCGATGCACTATACACTTAGCAATTTTCTTCAAAAGGTATGAAGCATAACTTCACGTTTTACAGACGATTTAGCGTCCTTGCCGGATTTTCCTGGGATGCAGGCTGGCGTAGCCGGCTAGCCAGCATAGAGATACAGACTCAGTTCTAGATCATGAGGGCTTCTGACTCATGACATGATGCTCCCCACCTAAAACGCTCTGCAGCTTTCAGAATATTTCTGCAGTTTTATCTCATTTGACGATGCCCCACAGAAGACATTGAGACCATCTAGGGAGTCATGCTTTTAGGCATTGCACTGGGGCGTGCCAAAAATAATTATTGCCATCGTTTTTCACTCTTCATAAACACTCTCTCCTCTTAAAGATGATAGCCCTGCTGTCACTGAGTTTAGATGTCCCTGGTGCGAGTTGAACTATTTAGGCTGAGGTGGTTTGTCTTTGCCAAAAAAGTCACCCTCTTGTCACTCAGACAGGAGCCTCCAGACTCCAGCTCGTGGGGACCCGGTGAGTGACTGTGACCATGGGCGTGCTGCAGTGACACGCGAGCGGGCACGGGGACCTGAGTCAGGGTGGGGGCGTGTCCCTGTCCGGGGCCTCAGCTGCATAAACAGCTCCGGGAGGGGACACAGAAGGCCCCGGTGAGGTGACAGAGCAGTCTCACTCAGAGTCAAGTGCCATGGTGACCTTTAGAACTTTCCATGAAATATGACCCAGTCTTTGGCAACCCGCGGGACTGCGCGAGCGGCTGTGTGCTAACGCGCCCGGGCCACCCGCTGCCCTCTTACACAACGGGATTCGGTTTGGCTCACAGGCTCTCCTCGGGGCTCTGGGTGCTTTTCAGGTACTGTCACAGGATCCTCAGAGGCCTTCGGAGTCAGCTTTCAGTCCAAGTGTCTTTATTTACTCTTCCCACATCCCGACAGAGAAGAGGCAACCCAAGGTCCTAAATGGCGCTGGACGGGGGAGCCGGCGACCCCGGGTCTGGCCTCCCCTGGGATCCTGGGCAAATCAGTTGGCTTCTCGGAAGCTCCATTTCTTTTTATTAATTAAACGGAATCGTAAGGGCTGGCCTCCTGCCTCCCGGTGTGGTGGGGAACCCCCGGGGAGACCTCTGTCTCGTCTGTTCAGGTGGGGGGTGTCCCTAACAGGGTGGGGCCCCCGATGGCGGCTTCAGTCTGCACCTGCGCCTCGGCCGCAGCCCCCCGGGGCGCGGGCGCGCTTGAAGGGTTCATGGGCTGTGAGAACCCCTCCTGAAGGCAGGAAGGGCCTCAGCGAGGGTGGCCTGCGGGGTCTCTGGTACGTGGCTCTCATCCCGGCCCCTCGTGACCGTCTGCACCTTCACCTGGCGTGGTACACAGGCGGCTTCCACGATAAAGCTTTGGGCCTTGGGAAATTTTTGTTCTAATATAATTGGAAATCCAGAGGGAGGGTGGGCTTCAGGGGGGATTGCTCCCTGGTCGGCCCCGCCCAAGCTTCCGAGGGGGAAGGATGGGATGGTCTCCTTGACCTGTGTGGCCCCGTGAGGACCCCCTGAGCGGTGGGGCCCCCTGCTGCTGCACATCCATGTGTACAGGGATGGGGTGACGAGGGGAGGTTGGCATCAAGCGTGGGGTCTGCCGAAGAGAGGGGACGAGTCCTGGTGGGAGCCACGACCACGAGCCTGGAATAGGACCAAGTTATGGGGACAACAGAGGCCTTATGTCTTAGCACTTGCCCCAGGGCTGTGAGAACGAGGCCTCCGGGATCACCAGCGGGGAACTTCCAGTGACTGCCCTGGATTACGTGTGCTTCGAGGTCTCACACATCAGAGCTCTATGAACGTGGAAATGCTCAGGGCGTGGAGAGGCCGCGGGCCGTGCCGGCATCCTGAGGCCGTGGTGAGGGAGTGCAGTCTTGAGGGCCTGTCTGCGGGCCCCGTGGTGTCCCTTCTCCTCCATGTCTCCTCTGTCCAGCAATGCCACCGGCTAGAGAGTCACCTCCACACTCTGGCTCCTGCACGGTTTGCAGTGTTCACATGGGCAGAGACTGTTCCCCTGGGTCAAATGTAAACATTAGGGGAAGGGGACCCATTCCCTATTGTCACCGCGGCCCTGGCCTCAGCCCTACCCTCTGGATGCCACCCAGGGTGAGTGCAGGCCTTCGGCTGACCAAGGGCAGGGGCCATGACAACAGCCTCCCTTGGCTCCTGGCCTCCGGTAGAGGCAGCCGCGGGGGTCAGGTGACCGCTCCCAAGGTGACTGGGGCAGGGCCGGGGGGCGGGGCACAGAGCACAACATACTTCTCTTCCCTGGCCCGCCGCCTCCCAGCCCAGGAGCTGCCTGGAAGAACTCCTCCACCAAGCGCTGATTGTGCTTCTCCTGTGGGGCGAGGGTCCCACTGCGGGGAGCGGTCGGCATCGCCCCGGGGAGCAGCAGCGCACGAATACGCCGCGTGTGGGGGCGCGCTCGCCGTGCGCCCTGCCTCCGGGAAGCTCAGCTCTTCGCGCTCTTTTCCCCTTCCGGTCGTCAAGTGTAGGTTCATAGTCGAAAAACTACAACTCCAGCAACAGCAAACGAGAACGGCACGATTTGAATTACCCATAATTCCGCCGCTCCGCAAACCTTGTAGAACCCCTGAGAAGGTGATCGGGGAGGCCGTGTTCCCTCCGCCTGGGGCAGTGCAAGGACAGAAGGCATCTCGTGCCCCCGGGGGCCTGCTCCTGGCCCAGGCTTGCAGCTGTAACCCCAACAAGTGATGTGTAAAGTGTGATCTGGAAAGGCCCAGACCCTTTAAAAATACATTTCAAATGACAGTTCCAGGGGTGCCTGGGTGGCTCAGTTGGTGATGCATCTGCCTTCCGGTCAGGTCATGATCTCGGGGGTCCTGGGATTGAGCCTCGCGGCTGAGCAGGGAGCCTGCTTCCCCTCCCCATCTGCCCCTCCCCCCCACTCATGCTCTCTGCTCTCTCTCGCTCTAATAAATATATAATTTTTTTTAATTTAAAAAGATTTTTAAAAAAAGGATAGTTCCATCTTGGGAGTCACTAGTTCCTTTTTTCCCCCCAGTCCTTGTCTTAAAAAAAATCCCCAAGTGTGGAAAGCCTTCCCTCGGAATGTCTTCGTGCTAGCTGAATCCCATTTGTGGAAAGGCGGGTCGCCCTCGTGCGTTGGAGGCCATCAGCTGATGGAAGCGGTGAAGAAGGGAGCGAATGAGCGCCTCTCCCAGCCCCTCAGTCCAGTGCTGAAGGCGGGTCCTGGGACACTTGGCCTGCAGTGCGAATGTGTTCCCTCCGCCAACGCATCAGTGTTTGTCTCTGATTGTGGAACACGAAGGGTTGTCCCCGTCGAAGGAATTCCAGGCGCGTGTGAGTGAACAGGAAGACCCCAGTGTCGAGCGAGACAATCGTTAAATTATCAGGAATTTCGCAAGTCTGCCCATGCCCCACTGGTGCCTTCAAATGGGCCGCGGTTGGAGCATTTACGCCACGGAAAGCGGCCGACCACGTCCCTCCCTCCCCGCCGCCGCCGCCCAGAGGCCGGCCTGCAGCACTTTCCAGGCCACCGCCGCTGCTCCGTTTCTGAAATCAGGTGTCGCCGACAGCCTTTTCCTCTGCTCTTGGGTAAAACCGACCCTGGGAAGAAGCTTTCGAGGGGGGTGAGAAGTACGGGTTGGCGTAGATGGGGTCTCCCTGGGGACTCGTGTTCGTGTCGGGCCGAAAGCTGCCCTGAACCTTCCATCTCGAGCTTTCGAGACCCATCCTGCAGAACAGGCCGCATTCCTGGGCCGAAACCTTCAGCTGAATCAGACCGAGTCCGCCATTTCTTTCCGGAATGTTCTGTCACTACCTCAGTAATGATGATCTCAGTAATCATTGGAGCTGTCACATCCTTATGCCACTCTTCAAGGCCCAGACACCCCACTGAGTGAATTCAGACAGTGGGGAGCGCAAGGCTGAGCGCAGCAGCAAGTCCGGGCCGAGCCGCGCTGAGGCAACGACAGGGCTTCCCGAGTCTCTGCTCAGCGACCCACACGCATAGCGGGGGGGTGGGGGGGGGGAGGCAAGCAGGTCGGCTGTTTCCAGAGCCCAGCAAGTTCCTTGGTCGAGTCAGGTGTCACAGACCACCCACCTGCGGGCTGCACTTTCAAACGGGGTCCTTCTTTCTCCTGTAAGTCCGCCAGCCTGAAGATCGAAAAGTCCCAGTGAGAATAGAGGAACTTTCCAAAGCACTCCGGTCCCCAGCAGTCCTCTGCGTCCTGTAAGATTCAGCCTAGGGCACTGCCCAGACTCTTGCCTTGCTTGTGGTGAATTTCCCTGTGCATGTGTCTGACGAAGGTTGGTACCGTGTGGAGATGTGAGTCTGGGAATCAGATAACGAGGGGTCCGTGTTCTCCCAACTTGTTAGCTGTGTGATCCTGGCCAAGCTACCTCTGTGACTCTGTTGTTCATCTTTTTTTTTTTTTTTTTAATTTTATTTATGAGAGAGAGAGAGGGCATGAGCAGCGGGGAGGGGCAGGGGAAGAGGGAGGGGCAGACTTCCCGCTGAGCAGGAAGCAGGACGCAGGTCTCGATCCCAAAACCTTGAGATCGTGACCTGAGCTGAAGGCAGACGCTTAACCTATGGAGCCACCCGGGCGCCCCTACTGTTCATCCTGAAATGAAATGGCATTACTAATGCCTGCCCCACAGGGCAGTGGGAAGATTGCAACAAGGTGATAACTGTGGGGTGGGGTGGCCAGCACTCCAACGGGCTTGTGGTGGGCGCGCAACAAACGGGGTTTATTATTTTACTAATGAAAATACAGTTCTTAGAGGACAAGAATGTCTGAGTTATTCCTAGAACTAATCTCCTCCATCAGCCACTGTCCTGTACCTTTGGTCTAATAGCCACTTGATGAGTGAGTGACCACAAAACAGACACAGAACCGCCAGGCACACCAGTGTCACTGTTTTATTTTCCATGTGAATTTACACTCGCCCGGGTTTAGCCGCCACGCTTTGAAACGTTATCTTCTCGCTACATTCCTTATCATATAGTACAACGAACATTATATTGGCTTGGACCAAAACTTTTCCTTTACCTTTTCATCAAATATGCCCCTTTGTTACTGAAACACGTGTCTAGTAGCCTTTTCCTAAACAAGTCTGCTTTGCTTCTGTTTTTCCAAGTGAATTTTTATTCATGATTCTTTTTTTCAAGTAATCTCTGTGACCAGTGTGGGGCTCGAACTCATGACCGTGAGATCAAGAGTCCCACGCTCTACTGACTGAGCCAGACAGGTGCTCCTGCTTTGTTTTGTTTTATTATTTTTTTTGTTTTGTTTTGTTTTATTTTTAAATCAGAAGAACATTCCAACTTCTGTTAGGACCTGAATTAATATTTTAAAAAAAAGAAAAGGAGAGGAGGGGAGGGGCTGGGAGAGGAGAGGAGAGGAAAAGAAATCCCAGTGGGAAAAACCTACCTGCACTGTCTTTTCACAGTTTAATCCCAGTCGGTACGGGCTCCCATATTTAACAAGAGAGGATGCACTTGTACATTGGGGGACCCAGCTGGAGATGGGTCTTGCGACTTGTTGTGGGGGCTTCGCTGGCCTGGCCTCTCTCCTTTCCTCCAGACCCTCCAACCCTCAAGGTCAGCTCAAGCGCTGCCTTCCAAAGGGGGCAGGGGGCATACAATTGCCCTCCGCCCGTGTGTGCTGATGTCACTCACTGTCCAGCCTGGCCCCTTGCCATTGATCGCATACAGCTCTTCTCACGCAGTTACTATTGCTTTACGGTTTATCCTCGCCATTTGCAAATTCCTTGAGGGCAGAACTATTTTGTTTGTTCATTCATGCGTCCTGGCTACAAATGTTTGATCACTGCTTCTGTCCGTCAGTCCCAGCAGGAAAGAAAAGGCACACCCAACAGCCATTCGAAGTTCAGCCTTCTGGAAGTCGATGAAATCCTAATGTGATCAAGTCTGGTCTTGATACGCAGAGGGGGAAACTGAGGCCCAGAAATGGGAAGTAACTTTTCAAGCTCAGAAAGCTAGTCGGTAGCACATCCTGGAACTTCCCTTTAATCTAGTGAAGATATCAGCCAGAAAAAAAATTTTTTTTTTTTAATTTAAAAGTTATTTTTCTATCTCATATTTTCAGACCTTAGTTTATTAGTTACAAAACACATATGAGGTTGTTGTTGTGTTTTATTAGATCGGGGTTGGCTTAGGAGTCAAGGAGATTAGAATTCGAGCCCTGGTTCTGCCACCAGCGACAGGACCTTGGGCAAGCCCCACCCCTACCTGAGCCTCAACTTCCCCATCTGTAACGGAAGGGAGTTGGACTAGATCCTTTCTAAAATCTCTGTCTAGAAGCTCTGTCATTCCAGGGGGTGCCTGGGTGGCTCCTTCGGTGAAGTGTCCGACTCTTGAGCTCAGCCCAGGTCTTGATTTCAAGGTTGGGAGTTCACGCTCCGCGCCCACGGGGAGCCCACTAAATAAATAAAATAATAAAATAAATAAATAAGCCCATAAACAGAAGCAAGCAAGCTCTGGCATCCTGCAGTTCATAAGCCCGGGGCTCAAACTGTGCGTTTGCTGAAGAACCTCCCGGGGAATGCCAGGGGCCCCCCATCCCCATCTCACAGGTGGTCTGGCATCTTTCATCGCGAAGGGGCGTGAGCTGAAATAGATTCTGTGATCTCCAGCCCGGGGACCTGGGGCTCCTCCACCCAGAAGCCGCCGGAGCCTTCTGACCCCGCGGAGCTCTGGAACACATGAATCAAAATAGTTGTGTGATGTCATGTCATAATGGGAATGTGCTCCGGCCCATTGGTGCCAAGAATTGTCTGTCCGGGGCGGTTTCCTTTTACAGTCTTTTTAAAGAGACATCTGCGGATCTGCACATGACCGGCGGCCCCGGGCTCCTCTTGCCTATTTAGTCTTTTCTGATTTTAAGGGGAAAAAGCCCTGGAGTGTATGAGCGCACAGCTGACCTTCGCTACATAAACAAACTAGCAGCTTCTGCCTGTGCTTCCGGCAGCTTCCTGCCTACTTAAGGACAGCCGGGCTGCTCCGGCGTCTGCGGCCGGAGGTGCGGAGGGGAGGACGGCGGAGCTCTGTCGCGGAGGAAGGACTGCCGTGGGATTGCCCGCGAGTCCTGCCGCGGCGCCAAGAGTGACCCACCCTGTGCTGGGGTGAGGGCCTCCGGCCAGGACACCTGCACTCACGGGCTGTGTCTCTAAGCCCTTGCTGGCGAGGCTGCCGCGTGCCCCACACCTGCCGGCTGATGCTGCACCTCTCCCGGTGTCCCGCCACCTGGTGCTGACCCGGGTTCGACGGGTCTTGGTATGGTCACCTGTCGCCGCTCCTGTGGCCGCAGCTCCTCATGAAGCGTTTCGGCAGCCTCAGGGGAAACAAGAAGCCCAAGGACCCAAACCGGAGCACTGAGAGGCGCCAGTCGGAGCCCCATGGCCTTTTTGGTAGGACGCTGCCCTTGGCCCCGTTCTCTGCTGGTCCGTGCCGCAGGAGGAAACCCCGCGGCATGCGTGCGAGCGTGTGCATAGCCTCCTAAGCGGTCGCTGGTGCAGGGTCATTGCTAGGCAGGAGTTCGAGGACTAGGTTGGCAGGTGTCTCCTTGTGGATGGAAATGCTTATGGTGAATTGCCTGACGCTATTCTGAGACTGTCCCCTCTGTTTTACCCCACCTGGCTCAATGAGGTTAGTGATCAGTTAGATTGCCATTCAGGCAAAACCAGCAGCTTGGGAGAGAGAAAGAATCGGCTGGAAATGTCATTTTTGGCTGTTAAAGATGAAATGTGTGTGTGGAGAGAGAACTAGCATTGGGGGTCACGGGGACCTTGACCTGTGGCTGAGGAATCGGACAGATCAAGGGTTAACGTGGGAGGGAAAAGCGCCTGCTGCTTTGTGTCCCTTGGCGGAGAACTTTGCTTCGTGGCCTCCCTGGCTTCTGGGACCTTCCACCGCATCTCCATGCATGGGGGTTGGGACCACTGTGACCGGGACGTGTAGGGGAGTATCTGCAATTCAGTATTTCTAGTGACCTATGCATTTGGAGTAGGTTTCCCTCTAGCTGGCTGGTGTAGCAGGTAGATTCCAAAGCATTCTTAGCTCCTAGAGACCTAGCTAAGTCCTGCCCACTCGAAATCAGGCGGTACACTTCTTTAAGTTCCTGGTGGCTACTGCCTGACATGAAATGTTCCCCCACTCTGAGACAGAGCAAAGGGCCCCACACACATCCCAGACACAGTGAGGGTGGGGAAGCCGAGCAGTGCATTAAATCGTGTCCCTTGAACAGCATATGACACCGTACGTGGCAAAAAAAAAAAAAAAAAATAGTGCAAAAAAATTGTGCGTAGTAGGGAAATGACTTTGGCAAAACTTCTGAGCAGTACGTGGAAATAAAAAGGTGAGTATAAAACTCGCTGACGTTGCTTGCTCGTCCAATTTAACCAGCTGCTCCCAGAAAGCCTCTGGCGGCCCCGCTGGGAGGCTGGTGCCCCTGGGGAGTGTGGCCAGAGGACACGGCAGCTCTGGAACCAGGGGTTTTCAACCTCGTGAAGGAACCAAGGAGGGTTGTCTGATTGGATGCTCCGGGGAGGTTAGGTAGGAGCCTGACGCCTGCTCCCTGCCCGGGGAGGGGATGGCAGATGTCTTGAACTTGATTCATGGATGTGGTTTAAAAAGAAGAGTCTTTTTTAAGTAATAAAGTAATAAACACTCATTTACCTTAGAATTAAATCTGAACCCTGTGTTTAACTAAAAGTCGCGTTTTGCCAACGGGGACGGGCAGGCCCATTCATTGTTAAGAGCCCATTATTTGCCAGACTGTGGTTTCTCCTCTCGCATGTAAGACCCGGCTGTCGGCTGTCGTCGTGTCTCCTACACTTCTGAGGCCAAAAATAATATTTGCATGTCGACCAAGTTTTCTAAGTGCTCACATGCAAATGCCAGCTCTGACCAGGGTTAGGAAAATCAGGGCTCCCTCCAGAACCTTCCTCTGGGGCTCGGGAAGCAGGCCGAGCTGCTTCCGACCCCATCACATGCTCTCACTGCAGAATTACTGGTTATGGGATGCCGTAGCAAAGAATTTGGGAAGGGGGATCTCTTCTGACCCCAGGAAAGCTCCCGTGAGGGTGGTGGCGGTGTCTGTCCCGTACTCGTGCCCCATTTCTCCCAACTCAAGCGCGCTCAGGTAGTCGGCCCGGGGTTCTTCACTCCCCAGGGTCATGCCCACGGTCCCAGGAGCCGCTCACTGCATCCCTGCTCCGGGGGCGGGGCGGGGGGACTGAGCCTCGTGGGACGGGGTGCACTCTGTCACTTTGTCTCCTCGCTGGCCTTCCTGCAGTTCCTCAGGCTGAGACACCTCTTCGCCGCACACGTGCGCACCCGTACGGCGCGCACACACTTGGACCCGGCTGTCTCCGCAGCCTCCCGACTGGCCAGAGTGACTGGGAGAATCAGGCCACGGCCCATCAGCGATCACGAAGCCCATTTGTATTTGCCTGGATGGCATTCTTCTTTGGAAGTGCGGGGCTCTCGTTGGGATTTTGAACCCTTCAAGCCTTGTGCTAAAACACCCTCGAGGGTTCAGGGTCATGAAAAGCTCATTGCTTTTGGCCTCAGAGTTTCGTGTCTGCAGCTCCCCTGCAAAGCGAAGCAGGAGGCTCAGGTTTTGGTTCTCTGTGGGGTCTATAAGTGATGATTTCAGCTTTTCCAGCCCCTCGGGTCCACAGACATCCAGGTTACGTAGACAAAGAGCGTGTGGCAATAATAATAAGGCACCAGGAAGATTAGGAAGGAACATGCTGATCAGATAGTCGAGAGAATTGGCTGCAGAAACTTCTCTACCCTCTGCAGTTAGAGGGGAGTAGTTAAAAGATATACGCTCCTGGAGTCTTAGGAGAGCCCCTCTGAGGACCGTCCTAGAGACGGGAAGCCAAGGGGTGCGTCGGGAAGCTGGTGCCTTGTCCCCAAGCCGCAGAGGTCTAAGTGACGCTGAAGACCAGAACCTCTGGTCTTTGCATCACAGGGAGTCTCCCCTTCCTGTTAACCCTCCTCGGGATAAATGCACAACCACTTCTGGAACAAAACTCCAGAGTTCCTCCTGCCAGATGCCCTCATCTCCCTGACACTGTGCATCCCAGCTCTCCTGTCCTCTGTGGTAAATACGCTTTACCACCTTCCCCACTTCTAAGTGCACAGATGAGTGGCAGTAAGTATGCTCACACTGTGGTGTAACTATCCTCACCATCCGTCTCCAGAACTTCCCGGCATCCCCACCTGAAACCTCACACCCATTAAACAGCACCTCCCATTAAACAGCACCTCCCAGGTGCCCTTCAACTCCCGTCTCTCTGAGTTGAGTCTCTGGGGACCTCATACAAGTGTGGTCACACGGGCTTTGTCCTTGGTGTCTGGCCCATTCAGCAGACAAGTGAGTCTTCGTTTGCGACGCCAGGCGGTGGCGAGGGCCCTCCCCTGTGCGGCCGTCACCAGCACTGCCCAGCGGTCCCTGGACGCGGGCCCTGGTAGGCGACAGGTGGAAAGCATGGCCCGGATGAGGGCTTCCTGGGAAGAGCTCAGCTAAGCACTTCCAGATTCATCCCTCCTCTGCGGGCTCCCTGGATCGCCCCACGGGTCAGGCGGTCTGCACCCAGCAGGCAGGCGGGCGTTGCCGCGGGTGGCGTGCTCACCCGCTCTGTGCCTCGGTTTCCCATCCGTGCACTGGTGGCTCCAGGGTTGAGTGAGGGCTGGGGGGAGACCGTGGTGGCCTGTGTCCACGCCCCTTCCCTTCTCCGTCCTAGCAGGACAGAGAGGAGCTTCCTAGCAACAGGCCGAGTGACAGCCAGGACAGGGAAATCCCGAGAGGTTAGGCGGCCCGTCAGCGGTGTGATTCCGGGAGCTGCTGTCCTCTGGGGCGCCTGGTCTGAACAGAGACACTCGACTCTGCACAGATGAGGCCGGCACCGTGGACGTCTGATGGAGTAGGACAAGACTGCAGAGCCGGTGGGGTCCCTGGAGAAATAAGTGAGAGAGAAATTCTGGGAAGGGGCTGGATTTAAACACAGTGACTCTGGACAGCGATGGAGAAGCCTTCCGTGGCTCAGTGACTCGGCTCCAGGCTGGAATGCCTGGCTGAGGTCCTGCGACTCTGATTCAGACCCTCTGGAAGGACCTGACCCGGGGTGGGTCTCAGGGCCCAGGAGCCTTGGCACCTGATGGCTTTGTGTGGGCCTCCTGCCTCTGGATGAGATCAAGAGCCTTGTACATCCAAACGGCAGATTGAGTTCTGTCCTCCGGTAATAATCTGTCTTTAACGATTGAGAAGGGAAAACATCCCGGGTCCAAATGCTCCTGAGGACCAATCAGCATGGAGGTCCCCTGAGGGCCTAGAAGGCTTCTGGGCCCACAGTGTCCCTGGCCTCCACGCGTATCCCTTGGCAGTGGTGGGGATGCAGCAGGTAAGCCCCTGGGAGGGCACCCGTCCCTCCCAGGTAGGCCCCAGGTCAGAGCTGTGCTCGGCCCCGGCCGCGAGAGGGGGTGCACGGGGCCCTGTCGTGGGGCTCCGGCCCGAGAGCACTGCTGTGAAGGAGGGGGTAGAGGGTTCGGGCCGGTTCAGAAGCCATTCTGAGTTACCTGGCCGAGCCCCCCGCTGGGCTGAAAGACACGCCACAAATCAGCTAATACTGGGGATTTCATCACTCCTAGGACCCAGCTTAGCTCCCTTCAGCCTCCCTACAGCTTTCGCGTCTGTAAACCAAGTCACAGAGAGCCCTTTCTCCTAAAAACTCAGCTCTAGGCTGGCTAGGACCTACCAGGCAAGGCTGGACCGACCAGAGAACGGGACGCCTGAGCTCCAGACGGCAGGCTTGGCGCCCGCTGTCTTTCTCTGCCCTCGGTTCCCGGGAGAGTGAAGGCCTTGGGAAAGCACTGTAGTTCGGGTGCCCTTCATCAAGGGTTTCTGAGAAATCCTCTGTTAGTGGGGCCGAATGCATGTTTCCGTGGAAGGTTCTCGGTTGGCAGTTTATCGCGTGGCTGGATATTGGGAAACCTTGTCATGTCTGCCGGTGTGGAGCAAAGAAGGGAAAGGGGAAAGGCACGGATGATGGGGGATGGATTTCCCAACGGAGATTTTATTATTACTCGGGTTTGCCGAGGCCGACGGACAGCTGAGGGGTCGCTGCCCCGGATGGCTGGTTCCCGACGGCTCAGGAGGCAGAAGCTGTCGGGGGGGTGTGTGTGGGGGGTGTCAGACGTCTTCACCGCGGTTTCCATGGGGAGGGCAAAGCCAGGCAGGGTGAGCAGGTTTGGAATTGGCCGGTTTGGGCAATTCCCGCAGGCTGCAGGGTGTCGTCGGGGTGACTGGGCTGCCTGGTCCCTGGCCCTGGGATGGTGGGCTAGGGCAGGGGGTGGGGCCTTCTGCGTAAGCGGACAGGGGAGGGGTTCTGAGTCTGGGCTCTGCACTGGCTTGTTTGCATACGAAAGGGGTGCTCTCTCTAAGAATTGGCTGGACCCAGGCCCCAGCAAAGAAGAAAATAGAGTTCGTATTAGGTCTCGTCCCCAGACTTGCCACTCCTTACCTTTCACTTCCAAGTGGTTTCAGCTCAGTTGGGTGGCCCTCCGCCTTCCTTGAGAGCTGAGCCTCCCGCATGCAGAGTCAGGGTAGGGGGGGCGTGTGTCCCCAAGTCTGGACACCCTGGCCTCCTGGGCCTTCCATGCCCGGCTCCCCCTTGGGTTACTTCCCTCTGGGCACAGGTTTCTCTCTTTCACTTCAAGGACACCGTCTTCCGCGCCTGCCGCCCAAGGTGAAGGGCCGTCTTTCCTTGGCGGAGGTATCTTTAGGCCGCAGAAAGTGCCGTGTGAGCATCTGTGGACAAGTGTGCTGTGCGGGCTTCTCTCCCACTGTTGGGGACAGGGTTCCACGAAACACCCACGTGCCTGGTGGGCAAATGACAGGGATGTTTTGTGTCCATTTGCTTGGAGTCTGGGCCTCGCCTAACCATGGCCTGATTTCTGGAAGAAAGCAACAGGAAAGTTCTGGTTTCGTTGTGGGGGACGGGGAGAGGAAGGCCGCTCTGGACAGAGATCACCAGCTGGGCGTCTGGTGGAGGGGAGAGGATCGGGAGGGGCGCGGAGAGGGCTGGAGCGTCACGGGCCCGTAGCAGGGCTCCCCAGAGTTCAGGGGAACGGCACAGGCGTCTCAGCGCCTGGAAGGTCCTCAGTGGCGGCCCCCCCACATAGAGCCCCTTGCACACGTTGGGCCCCAACCTCCCGCCCCTGACGTTCCTGCTGAGATCCGTGTGGCCTCGCCGGAGGCAGGTCCCGGATCCACCCCGGAAAGGTTTTCTCCCGAACAAGAAGCAGCGGGTGTTCTGGAGGTTTCCACCGTGCAGCTCTGGCTGGCCTGGATCCACCCCGCACTGTTTGGGTTGGTCCGGGGTGCCAAATGTCCAGATAACGGTGGCCCCTGGGGAGTTTGCTCTCATTCCAGGCCAATCAAAGACAAGCCGGCCCCGAGAGTCACTTCTCTGGGTCACATGGCTGACAAGGGTCCCTTCTGGCTCCGCGTTGTCTTCGGAAGATAAGCCAAAGAGAATGGGGCTGAGTGTGTTTTTCCCCTTGCTGGACGTGCCCCCCACACCCGCCTCGTCCTCCCCGTCCGGGCCCACCACCCTCTCGGTGCTTTTCCACGGTCTCTCCCGAGCGCTCCAGGACCCGCCGCCGTCTCGCTCACGTTGGCTCACTGTTCAGTCAGTCCGGTCGGGCTGACGCGCCAAACTCCTCGCGTGTGGAGACTGTCTTGTCTCTCCGCCTGTGGCAGATCTCCAGTTGTTGCCCGCATTCAAGACCCACCCTCCTTAGTAACAGGACCCCGGTTTTCATTCTGCGGCCTGCATGTGGCTCAGGAGGGCCTGCGACCAAAGTTACTCAGTGAGCTATAAAGGGGAATGTTATTTACACTTACGAGAGAGACTCATCAAAGAGGGAAAGGGGGCGTCCCCATAGATTCTTCTTCCTTCCCCCTACCTTGAATGCAGCTGTGATGACTGGAGCTCTAGCAGCCATCTTGGGCCTTAAGGTGACTGCTGAGGATGAAAGCACGCCCACTAAGGACAGAGGGATCTAGGGACAGGAGTCTGGGTTATCAGAGAGCTCTGGACTGCTTATCGTAAGGCATCCTTTGTGTGAAAGGAAAGTAATCCTTTCCCTTGCTGAAAGTACTGTGATTTTGAATTTTCCTGTGAAATGAGAATAAACTGAATCCTCACAATATAGCTGAACATGGAACTTGGTGCACACGGGGCACTCCCTAATGACTTGAGGACCATGCAAGTGATCTGTGAGCTTCTCCCCTAGTGGAGGTGAGGCTCCTTTAGACCGAGGACACTGAGGTGCGTGGGTGGGGCTGGCCCAGGCAGCGATGAGGGCCTTGTGTCTGAGACCATGCCATTGACCTTTGTCCAGCTCTGTGTCCCCTAGAGCTGTGTGTTCACTCTAGCCCAGTGGATTCATTGTAAGAAAACTCTGATCATCTAAAGTTACATTAAAAGAAATAGGAGACCTGTTAATGCTTTATACAAATTGGTCGTTTTCTTGAAATTACTGTATCCCTCTTTATGGATTTAAAATAGGACTTAGTTTGGAAAGATTCCACGGTAGGGAGAGATGGACGGGAGAGATGGACGGGATGGTTCGATGGCAGGTGCACTGGTCGATTTCGGACCAGCCTCTCGGGCCATGCAGTGAGCCTGGAAGTCCGTGCAGGCTGGACTCTGTATGGACCAGGTTTGGACACATTTCTCTTATGATGTGTTTCTGGCCGCACAGCGTTAGAGAAGCAGAAACCGCAAGTTAATCCGTCTGATGAATGTATGTATCACGTGTGTATATTAGCCTGGTGCTAAAAATGGGTGCGATGTGGCTCGTGCCGCCTGCAGTCTGGCGGGTGGACCCCTGCCTACAGAGGCGGCCCCCGGGTGGGCGCTGGTGCCTCGCGCTCTGGGGCGGGTAGGGCTGGGCTCTATCTGCCGCGGACCCAGGAGGTGAGGCTGGACTAGTGGAGACATGGGAGGAGGGGCAGTCAAAGAAAATTCCAGAAAGTGAAAATAGGGCCAGGTTGCCCTGGGCTGGGGCTCCCGGGAGGGGTCCGTCAGGGAGGGGAGATCCTTGGGGGAAGAGCTAGGCTGGTCCTGCATGAAGAACATCCTCCCTGGGCTTCTGCAGCCCCTTCCCTCAGCCTCCCCCTGGGAGGGGGCAGCAGGTGTGTCAGTCCCTGGGGCAGCCCCGCCCCTGCACCTCCTGCCACTTGCTTGCAGGCAGCTCCGTGACCTGACTCTACAGTGTTTCATGTTCAATAGCTCTGTTAAGGCAGGTGGAGGCAATGGTGGAGGGGTGTTCCCATTTTACAGGTGGGAAAAGTGAAGCCCAGAGAGGCCAAGAGGTATGTAGTCACGTGCGGCCACCGATCAAAGGAGATGAGTGTCGCCGCCCTCTGCAGGCAGCCTGGCCCCAAAGCCCTGGGCCCCCTTTCTATAGGGCTTCCCTCTACTGAATGCGGGAGAGGTGGGCCGCTGGTGCCCCTCCCCTCTGCTGCAGTGACACCCAAAGCCTCCCCTTTCTCTGCCACATTCTTCACCCACACTCTGGCTGCTACTGCAGGTGGTCCATGAGTCATGGGGGATGTTGAGTCAGAAGTCCCCTGCCCTCCCTGTTGCTCATTCCTGGGTGACTCAGCCTGGTCACCGCACAGCCACAGCCCATTAGAGGAGAAGCAGAAGTGGCTGTAGCCTCAGGGTCACCTCTGAGCAGCGGTGGCCCTGTTGTGAGGAGATGCCCAGAAGGGGCCCCAGGAGTGAAGCGCTGTGTCTTCGGGCTCGCACCTTTGGGCCAGGAACCCTCAAAGTGTGCCCAGCCTGGGGGCATGGCCGTCGCCTACCAAAGCCCATCCAGGGTCCCCCTTCCCAGGGGTCTCCTGCGACACCAGCCTCCCTTCTCCCGACGGCCCCACAGCAGGGCTCCTGTGCTGGTGGTGGGTCACCTGGAGTCACCCTGTCCCTATGACCGTGTCTGGCACTTCTGTCCCTGGACTTGCTGGAACCACAGGGGGCTCGGCTCCACTGATCCCGGAAGGTCCCAGCACCCACGAATAGACCTACCTCGGGCACCACTTTGTTCAGACTGTGACAACACAATCGTAACTTCTAAAACCCCGTTAATGCAGATGCGACGAAGGTAGAAGCGTTCAGAAGTAGGTACAAATCAGAGGCGATATTTGTGCAGTTTGGGCACACGCGTGTAGCTGACATGCAGATCAAGGGACGGAGCATCATGCGAGCGCCCCAGGAGCCTCCCGTGCTCCCTGCAGGGCACGTCCCCCCACGGTCAGCGTGGTCTGGTGCTGAACTTTCTATCTGGGCCCATAGATTTCTTTCTCTTTTCTTTTTTTTTTTTTTAAGATTTTATTTATTTATTTGACAGAGAGAGAATGCTCACTAGTAGGCAGAGAGGCAGGCAGAGAGAGAGGGGAAAGCAGGCTCTCAGAGAGCCTGAGGCAGGGCTCAATCCCAGGACCCTGAGGACCTAGGAGGTGAGGCTGGGCTAGTGGAGACATGGGGGGAGGGGCATAACCTGAGCCAAAGGCAGAGCCTTAACCCACTGAGCCACCCAGGGGCCCCCGTAGAAGATTTCTTTTTCACCCGGCTTCTTTCCCTCGCACGTTGTGGGCTAGAGCCCCGCTGAGGCTGTCGCTACTGTGTACCCTCATTGGCTGCCCCGTCCCCTGCATGGAGAGCAGCTCCTCTGGCCAGGCCCCTGCGTGGGCATGGCGGTTTCCGGCTGGGGCTCTGGCGGAGGGCCGCTGTGACTGTTCTCGTGTGTTTGCTTGCTTCTGTTGGAGGCGGCCGCCGGCTGCTGGTCGTGGCCCCCCGGGCACAGTGGCTCGCTTTAGCTGTGCGTGCAGCCCGCCCCCCGGGCTAGTCTCTAAGCACGCACACAGGGGCTTTTCCTCGCCTGGGGATTGAGGGGAGCGTCAGGCCCAGGGGAGGCGGTGAAAGGCAGTGCCCAGCATCCCACGGCGCCGGTCATCTTCCCCACTGGCGAGGACTCAGGCTCAGCCTATGCACGGCACACCGTGCGGCGTAGCAGGCGGGGTCCCCGGTGGATCCGGGAGGAGCTCCGGGCTCTGAGGCTGCGTGCTGCCTGGGGCTCGGCATCGGGGGTTTATTTATGACTGGGAACTGTAGCAGGACCTGGTCTGTAACCACCAGCTGTCGCTATAGCAACTTCTCACTTACAGCAGCCTCTGCGCTAAAAATAGATCACCTCATCCCTACGATAGAAAAATCAAAGAAAATCAAAGTGGGGGAGGGCCCGGTCGGCTCAGGCGTGAGTCCCCAGACAGATTTCGAGGTGTGGTGATGTAGCTGTCCGGGCCTTTTTAACCAGCCACCTAAAAGGAGAAAAGCCCGGAGAGGGGTGGCCAGTCACCTGCAAGCATTCTTGGGGCCACTGGGGACACGGAAGCCTCTCCCTGCTTAGACCTCCTCCGTCTTCTCCTTTCTGGTCCCAACCACAGGATTTAATACAGAATTATAAACAGTCATTGCAGGTGGGCCTTATTCCATCTTAAATTTTCATTCTTCTGTGGGGTTGTAAACATTTTTCAAGGTCAGGGACTTAATTATCACGGTGCTATGAGACCTGAAAATCTTGTCATATGAAGAGGAGTTGAAAGACTTGGAGACCGTTGGCATGGATGGTGGTAAGCTTAGCAATGGATGGGAACAGCCTTCAAGGATTTGAAGGCGCGTCCTAATGAAGCAGGGATTACCGTGTTCTCATCCCAGAGGGAAACAGAACTCAACTTCACAGGAGAAAAATATCCACCACCCCCACCATGAAAATACGTGTATTTTTTAAGTGCATTCTACTATGTTTTAAAAATCTAAGACCTCAAACAAAACATCAAAGCGTTCGAAAGCCAGAAGAAGTTCCCCACAAGCTGAAGCCTCCACAGCACCCCAGTCTCTCTGGGGGCCACTAAGGAGGACAGCGTTCTGGGGGCAGCGCTGCAGGAAGGGGGCGCCCACCTGTGCGGGGCTGGGGCAGGGCTGACGGCCCTCGGGGGGTGAGCACCCTGCCTGCACACAGTAGGCGCTCAGCCGTGTTAGTTGTCACCACAGGGGGTGTTCCAGCAAAGGCGCGTTTTTAAACCTCGGATGGGAGATTTATTGGGACCTCCTCAAGGCCCTGGCTCTCAGATTCAGGCAGAAGAGAACGTGGATGTGGGTGACGGCGAGAAGTAAGCTTGAAAGGGGGACTGGTTGGAGCCACAGGTCCTGGAAGTCGCCCTCTGGGCCCAGGGTAGGGGCGGGGGTGGCGGGGTGCCTGGGCTCCTTGGATTTGGACCTTCCCAGGGAGTCCCCTCTCCGCTCCGCGGGGACTCTCACTCCCCCGTGAGTCACCCGTGGCGGCTATGTGTGACATGCCACTCCTTATGTTCATTTTGCTTTGTTTGGGCATTTTTTTACGTTGGGGTAAAAAACATGTAACCGTGAAATTGACCATTTGTCTATTTTTAAGCGTACAGTTCTGTGGCCTTAATTACATTGCCACTGCTGTGCGAGCGGCATGGCCATCACCCCCAGGACTTTCTTCGTGCCCCCATTAAACACTAACGCATCCGCTCTTCGTCCCCTATAGACCCACCTTCTAACTTCCACGTCTGTGAATTCGACTGTTGCGGTAACTCACGCAAGCGGAATCATGTGGCCTTTGCGTCTTTGTGACTGACTTACGTCACTGAGCGCGGTGTCCTCCGAGTTGTCGCTGGGGTATCGGGGCCCCGTGGGAACCCACGGGGCAGCCGCCTGCAGTGTAATCCCAGGGACACAGGGAGCAGCCCCAGGTCCCCCACATCCGACTTTGCCAAGGCGCAAGTGTCAGCTCGGGGGCCTGCAGGTGGATCCTGGCCTCATCTGCGGCTCCATGGCCCTTCCGACAGGCCTCTGTGTCTCTGGAAGCCCGTGAAAACCGCATCAGTTAGCCAACCACACAGAGCAAGGCTCTGGGGTCGGCAGAGGCATAGTGACTCTGGGTCGGGAGATGGGCAGGGGGCTCGGAAACTGGTCTGGCCTGGGGAGGTGGCCCGGGGGCACGGGGGTCCTTAGGAAAAATGGTAGAGAGAGGTCCAGGAAGCCTGGAGGGGGGGCTTCTGGGTCGGGGGGGGTGGGCAGTGGGACATGGAGGCAGGCCTGGCATTCGTCCCGGGTGAGCGAGGACCAGCCCTGCCTTCTAAGGGTTCTTGCGGGATTTCCTGACCCAGGGGCGTCCGAGCCCAACAGCCCACGGGAGAGTCCCCTCTTCCCTCGGGCGTGTTGCCTGCGAGAGCAGGGCTGAGCTGCTCACCCAGGGGAGATGCTCGCTCCCGGGCTTGCCGAGAGGGTGCAGAAGGGCTCCAGGGGCGCAGAGGGCTCTGCGGTTTGTTTGACTGAAACGCGGACCCAAGGGGGAACCGACATTATGGACGCTCTAGAGGAAGGGATCCAAAGGCTTCAGGACACGGGAGTGTGAGAGTAGATGATGATGAGACCCGCTCACCTCCCTCCGCCCCCACCCCAGGGGAATCCCCACCCTCACTTGTCACAGAGACCGTGACAAATACTTTGTAATTACGGGGCACCCCAGCTCCTTGGGAAAGCGCTATGGTCGCTCTTCTCTGAGGGTCCAAAATTATAGTGGGAAATGCCCCCACCGCCCGGAAATCCAAAATGCAGTGGGGGACGGTTAGATCGCAGGCGGCACCACTTAATCCCCAGAGACCGGAGGGCTTGGTGGGACAGCAGAAGCGGGGCAGCCGGGGGAGGGTGTCGCTCCCTGAAGGCGCTAGTCCTGGGAGCGAGGCAGAGGGGAAGCCTGCTGCTTCTTGCCTGCATAAGGAGGCGAGTCCGAGGTCAAGTGCGTGAACGTCTAACTCGACTCATAGGAACAGGGTCACAGGCCCTTAGTCAGTTCCCAGACCTGAGCCTGGTTAGACCCAGAACCCCGTGAACGAAGGGGAGTCCGGAGGCCCTGACTCGGAACTGACACTGATCCCAGGAGGCCCGGGACATCTCCGCAGGTGCTTGGGGGAGAGAAGGAGCCGCAAACTGCAGCCCAGAACCTCTCCAGCTCCCCCTCAGGGGCAGGTGGTCGCCTCTCCTA
Organism: Nasua narica; assembly: GCA_028533885.1. NCBI lineage: Eukaryota > Metazoa > Chordata > Mammalia > Carnivora > Procyonidae > Nasua > Nasua narica. The sequence goes on along the minus strand of CM052806.1, from coordinate 87,894,678 downwards.
CCCACAGTCCCCGGCTTCCCCGTGTGGGCGGGCAGAGACCCCAGGGAGGACGGGAGGGGAGGACGCGGGACTGGGGTCACAGGCCCTGAAGCGGGGAGCTGCTCAGAGGACTCAGAGGCATTTGGGGGAGGGAGGCCTGTCCTTTACCACCGCCTGTGGGTTATCCGTTCGGGTGCGCCAGCAGCACCGTCCATGAGAAGAACGTGCCGGACGACGTGAGGGCCCCGTGCGCAGGGACCGGTGTCGAGCTGCTGGCGGAGGCTGGTCCCTGGCTGCTCCAGAAGCCCGTGGAGGCAAGGCTGCAGGCTCTGGGTGTCCGGCCAGAACCTCGCTGCTTTCGGGACAGAGGGAATTCTTTCTCCCCGCCGGTTAATGACTAACATTCCGTTACCGAGCAGAGCCCTTCTTGCCAGTGGAACCGCCGGGGGAGGAGAAGGTACAAAGGCCTGAGAATAGGTTCTTTTCCTGGAGCAGGTTTTGATGCCGAAAGGAGAGGGCAGCGTGGCCTTGTGTCCAAGGGAGAAGGCTCTTCCCGCAGGATGTGGGCCTCCTAGGGGCCGCTTCCCACACACCTGGCCAGAACATTCTCAGAACCGTGCTGCCTCTTGGGCTCTTGCTGCCGGTCCTCCCTTCCCCCTCAGTGCCCGGGCGTCAGCCTGCATCCAGTCTGGGGCTCTCCCAGCCTGCCCTGCTCCCTCCCTTCAGCCTGCCCCAGAAGCCAGTGGGCTTCCTGCAGCCCATCAAGGCTCCACTTGGTACGCAGCTTCTGCCAAAGGGATGCTGTCTCGCCCCCCATACTGTCACTCTTGGGCCTGTGCGCTCTTTCATCCCCGCCCAGGAACTGGAGGCCTGCCCCCTGGCCTGCACTTCGCCAGCTCCCTGGACGGCCCTCCGCCTTTCCTGTGACACGGCTAGGGACCTCCGGGGCCACCCCTGTCAGCCTGTGTCTTGTGCTCAGAGTCCTCCCTGCTGGCTGGACTTGCAGAAGGGCCACTCCTAGCCCAGCCCAGCTCCTCCCGGGCCCCCGGGCACTTGCCCGAGGATGGCCGGCTTCTCTGGCAAACCGGGGGTTCCGACGGACCCGGCAACCAGTCTAGGCCCAGGCCGGGCGCTGCTCGCTGGGGTTGGGGGCTGCCGTTCCAAGGTGTGGGGGAGTGTTCCTTCTTCTTTCCCTCCTCCTGGGACGTGGGCATAGATGCTGCCCCGGCTGCCGGCAGCCCTCTGTGACCGGGAGCAAAGGGAGCTGAAGCCCAGACAGACAGAGAGAAGGGACACAGCCCCGCACTGGACTCCCTGTCCAGGGGCAAATGCTTTTGTTAAATCCAGTTTGAATCAGGCTTTGTGCCACTTAGAGCCCAAAAGCACCCTTCCCAGGAGATCCTAATGCAGCGACACCATGAGAGGGAGGAGGGGCTGGCCTACCCTTGCATCTGGTGAGCACAAGCCTGAGACTCCCCTTTGGAAATTCAGGGAAGCCAGCTTGGGACTCTGTGGGGAGGGGTCCTGTGTGGCCCGGCATCAGAGTTCTGAATTAGTCCCGATATTAGTTCCAGTTAGTTTAAGTGGACCCCCCGCCAAAAATTGTCAAAGGACATTGAGTAGCTCAGAGAATCCCCAGCGTGCAGAGAACCAAGCTGCGTGTCCCCAAGAAGTGCCCAGAGTCACTTCCAGAGCAGGGGCAGCAGGCTCCCCGCAGTACTGGGAGGGCCAACCCCTGTCACTGCAGTGCCCCCAATTCATGCAGTGACCCCCACAGGTCATATGTGAAAGCCCTAACCCGCCAGGTGACCGCATTCAGAAATACGGCTTTTAGGAGATGGTTAAGGTAATATGAGTTCCCAAGGATGGGGATCCACTCTGATATAATCGGCGGCCTTATAAAATGGGGAAGAGGGAGACGCTCTAGCATGGGAGGACACAGTGAGAAGGCAGCCATCTGCAAGCCAGGAAGAGAGCCCTCACCGGAACTTGAGTGTGCTGGCACCTTGACATTGGACTTTCCCGCCTCGAGATCTGCGGGAGAATTAATGTCTGCCGTAAGGCACCCCGTGTGTACCGCTCTGTTACAGCATCCTGAGCGGACTTCCCCAGCCAGCCATGTCTGGAAGCCAGGGGATCCTGTTTGCACCTGCTTCGGAGAAGTGCGGCTCGGGACGTCCAGGGGTCAAGTCTGGGTGTCCTGGCGACACCCAGAGGGGCTGGAAAAGTGAGTCTCGAGGGACTTCCCCCCGCTTCACAGCCCCTCTCCCTCTCTCTGGAAGCCAAGCGTAAGGAAGATTCCAGAGATGCTGGGTGGACACACAACTCACCCTTCCGACACAGGACGGTAAATTCGAGGGAGGTCCCCAGCACGCTTGAGACAAGCTGCCAAGAGACCTCCCCGATGTGGTGACGTTTCTGGGTGGGTTACCAGGTCTCAGGGTGAGTCATCCACTTTGTAGGCTCAAAAGCCCACCAAGAACACGCCTCTTTCTCAGTTCATAAAACCATCTGGACCTAAAGCTTTCTCATCTCGGTGGCCCAGGTGATGGGCACACGTGGACCGGGGTGTGTGACCGGGGTGCAGAGCACCCTCCCTGCGGAGCGATGTGGGGAACCAGCCTGACAGCCGCTGAGTGAGTTCAAGTTTGATCTAGGATTTTCTGGCGCCCGGCCACCCTTCCTTGGACCACGTGCGGAAAGGTATTTGGAACTTCCTGTTTTGCGCCCTTGGATAACCACTGCTCTCTGGGCTTGGAGTTTCTCCAAAAAGTTTCTGCTCACTAAATTTGAGTAAAATATTATTTCTGCCTCCCTGCAGGTGACCCAGGTCACCTCGAGTGGAGTTATGGCTATTCCCAAATTCTTAAGCTAGTCACAGTCTCTTGGGTAACTCTCATCAATGGCTAATTACGTCTTCTTTTTATGTGCTTTTCAAAACTTAACTTTATAAGGGCAACCTCTTTCCTTCTTTTGTTTCCCCACATTCTTATGGGGCGAGCTGCCGCTGCTCTCATTACCGCCAACACTCCTTTCCCTACAAGGACACAGAAGCTCCAGGTGTGAGGCTGTCCCTTCCCCCCGGACCCGCGTGCACTCCCACCGGCCCGGGAGATGTTCAAATCTTCGAACCGGCTGCCTGCCTCAGACCTCCAGGCTTTCCGAAGCACTCTGGGTTGTAGAAACTTTCCCTTAGAGGAATCCAGACCAGTAACAGGGACAACGGTATTAATCCCTATTATTTTCTAAACAAATTTCTGTGGAGCCACATGAAGCTTGAGGGTCAGCCTCAGATTCCATGGTGGCGTGATGGGACTATGTCCCCCATCTGCCTTTGTAATTGATTGTCATGGGCCTACTGTTTGCGGGATGGGCTGAGCTCCGTGAGTGACAAACCGGGCAGTGAGGTTTATGACCGGATCGGGTCCTGGCTGGACGAGGTGGGTCTGCTCCCCCCCAGCCCCCTACCCCTTCTCTGAATGCCCGGAGTCACGGGGGGGCTAGGAGGGCAGGGCGTCGTTGCTCCCACCTTCCTCGGGGGTGAACCCCAGAGTCCCCATCTGTGAGAATCCTTAGGGGGAATGTATGGGGAAAGTACCGATTCTTGGACCCTAAACCCTAAGGTGACAGGTACTCAGTCTGGGAGGGGGCCCAGGGATTTTTAATGAGACTCGTGAGTGATTCCCTGGCAGGTGTTGGAGCGACGACGCTCACACAACCGTCTTTGTGAGTCTGCAGTTCTTGAAGCCAGGGAAGGGGAGGACGGAGTTGCGTGATTCTGTTCTATCTTTGTATGTGTTTACGTCTTTCCGTGCAAAAACGTAGAACAGCACTGCAGTACACACACGTAGAAGGTTCCAGGCACCGAGTCCATGAAGAAACAGCCTGGCTTGCGACCAGGGGCATGTCCACGGCCCCAGAATTAAAGAAGAGAGTCTGTCTTCTGGGGGCCACAGTGGGGCGAGGGTGGGGAGTGGGCATCAGAGGAAAAGATAACAAACCCCAAATTCCCTCCACTCCTAGAAGACCATTTAGGGCATTCAGATTTGCACACCAGCATATCTGATTTCTAAGATGTCAGGCTCTGAATTCTCTCTTCCCTGACCCGCTGCCCTTCTGGGATTTTTGCTTTTGAGTCTTCCCGTTCCCGTGTCCAACATATTGTTATCCTGCCTTGATTTAATTATCCGGCCACAGAAAGGAGAAATTGGAAACCGCTTCACCTCCAGAGGCAGATCGGTGCACCAGGGCGAGGAGTGTTTGTGAAGGGAGCAGAGAGAACACCCCCACCGGCTTGCGCCCCTCTCTTCCTTGGCCTGCCTGCTCTCCCCGAACACCCAGGGCACCCCATAAATAGGATTGGCTTTGGGTGCTGGGAGTCTGCTGAAAATATCTTGTACCCAAATGAGTGATGGAAAATGTAAATGCAAGTGGAATGAATTTGCATGACTGGAACATTTTTCTCCCCTGAATCATCGAACCGTGCGTAAGGCCTCGAGGTAGGAGAAGAGGAGGATGGTCACATCTTCCCCCGGGGAACCAGGCTGGGTGACCAAGCACGTGGCTCTTACCCAGCACTGACCCCCTTTGGTGGAAACAGGAACCTTCTTTTGCCCAAGCCCCCTCCTACAGCAGCAGCCCCCCGCAGTGTCTCCTGGGCAGCCCAGCGGGCAGCGAGCACCCCGGCCCCAGGGGGTTTGCGGGTGGACGTCAGCTTCCAGAGCCCAGAAGGGCAGTTTGTCCCATCTCATCGGTGGGGGACGGGGACTCTCTCTCTCCCGGGGGACTAGAAGAGAGGACCTTTTAGGGCTGTCTCTGTGGCTGCCATCTGCAGCCTTGGGGGGCCTGGGAGGAGGGTCAGTTCCCCGGAGGGAGGAGGGAGACCCCACTGGGGCCACCTCGTTTGATTCCCTGGAGCCAGCCGCGCCGAGCCCGGGACTCGGGTGCGCAGGCCTCCCGCCCTTTGGCAGCAGAGCTGGCAGCGCAGTCGGGGCGCGGGGGCGGGGGGAGGGGCGCGGGAGGGCGGAGGTCATGAGCCACCTCCTCCTGTTACATCACGTGACAGGCAGGCTGTGGGGGGAAGGCCGGGTCCCAGGTGGCCGGTCACACCTTGACACTGGATCCTCCTGGCTCCCCGTCATCTGAGAGGTGGCCCCACTGCCGGGGGAGGGGGAGGTGACTGCCACCCACGAGGCAGCACCAGGGAGTCCCAAGAGGGCTGCCAGCCCGGGGCCCCCTCGGCGAATGGCAGGGGGCTACCAGGGTGATGGCACCAGACCCAGCCAGTGACGCTCCCCCCAACACGTGGCCTGCATCCCCCAGTCCCTGGGTCACTGCGGGACCCGAGGAAGAGTCCTCGGGTCAGAGGATTTCTGGAACACAGAGGAGAACCCGGGGTCTTGAGTCCACAGACCGGTAGTGCTCTTGAAAATCTCATCCCAGCCACAACCGCCTGTCACCCTAACAAGCAGTCCTCAGCTTCTGTTCGCACATTTCTAGAGTTGGGTGACTTGTTCACTTATTCGCTCAACAAACATGGATTAGACATCTGCGGCTGCCTACCCTTCCTGGGCCTCAGTGTCACCGTCTGTGCGATGGACACATCGTTAGTGCCCACCCGAGAGGCTTTGCGGGGGAAACGAATAGGCAGAGCATTTAAAGAGGTTAACCCACTGAATCCGAGTGTGAGTATTTTCTGAAGGGCGTACGCCGAAGTGCTGACCTGTTTCTCGGGTTTCTAGTTCTCCTGGTTGCCCCTGGGCCACCCCGCCCCTGCCCGTCGGCGTTCCCGCTGTGCCCGCCCCCACTGCCAAGTCCCCACTGGCCCGGGAGCCCATCGCCGGTGGAGGAGGCCACGGGGGTTTACCGGTTACCGTGTTGGGTACTGAGTCAGGCGGTGAGTGGAGTAGAGGATGCAGGTGGAGGGAGCGTGTGCTGAGGGAGCGCCGGTGGGGTGCCGGGACCCCATCTGTGACCCCAGATTTCGTCTAAGTGGGATGGGGCCATCACAGAGCCTCGAGTGGAGGGCTGCCAGGACCTGGCCCCTGTTCTGAAGACTCGTGCGGCTTCTGTGTGAAGAAGGTGGACGGGACGCCGGGTGGCTCTGTGGGTTAAGCATTCGACTCAGTTCCGGCTCAGGTGGTGATGTCAGCGTCCCGGGATCAAGCCCCGCGTCGGGCTCTGTGGTCAGTGCAGAGTCTGCTTGTCCCTCTCCCTCTGCTCCTCCCTCCAGTCTTTCTCTCGAATAAAAAAGTAAAATAAAAAAAAAGTGGGGGACCGCCGAGGGGTGAGTGCGTCCCAGGAGCAGAGGAGGCTCCTGTGTGTGGTGCGGGGCAGGGAGTGTGGATGGGAGGGGTGCGGCTGGGAGGGAAAGCCTAGGCGGGGCTCAGGGGATAGCAGGTGTAGGACTAAGAGTCTCGATTTAGAATACCCCCACTTGCACAGCGGAGCTCGGGGGAGAGGCCCAGAGGCCTTGGATGGCTGCTCCCCCCAGGAAATTGAGTTTAGAACATCGTGTAATTTCCATTCCCTGGCCTTGGCTCAGCTTTCTGGAGTGCTCTTTGGGGCCCCAGCGGAAATGCTCTTCCCCACAAAGACCCTCTGAAACGTGCAGCGGTCATCGAGTCCCCCAGGATGGGGCGTGGCTCGCCCTCTAGGTGCCCGGCGACCCGCCGCCCGCCGTTGGCAGCTCTCCTCTCGGGCGTTTGGTTGACTCGGGCAGCCCCCGGCCACACTGGCTGTCTGGGCGGCCACATTGAACTTGAATTATCAGCACGGCCGAGGGCTTCCTGTGGGTGTAGTTACGAGCCATCACCGTCCTGAACTTGGCGGATTACATGCCCGTGTAGAACTGACCACACTGCCAGAACATTTCGCCGTTCTTGTGGTTGTCCTGGCATTTCCTGGGCACAGTGCCGTACAAAGAGGAAACCGCGTCCTAGGTGGCCAAGGTTTTCTCACTGTCTGGGCATCAGCCCGAGCTGCTCTGGGCTGCGGCGTGCGGGCCGCTGTCGGGGCAGCACTCGCCCGTGGCCCAGGTCGTCCACCTCGATGGCTCAGGGCGATAGTCCTTGCAGATGCCCCACCTTGCCTAATCGGGAGGGTTAGAGAAGTAACCACGTAAGCTCCTTAGAAGATACTTCTGTTCTCCATTTTCTATTTCCTCCTTCCCCCGAGGGTGAGCATAGGAGGGTGGAGAGGCAACGGAATGCCTGGTCGAACGGCTCTGGCCGAGGACGAGCCCCGACACCAATAGCTCCTAGAGTTCTGAGCTCGTTAATTTGGCCTCTCAGGGCCCAGTCAATAAAGGGGAAATAATAATAATAACATCCATCGTACTTTTCCTTCATGGTATTGAACGGGAGCTGACTACGTGGGGAGTTTCGGGACCGAAACAATTTGGCGCTGGAGGCAGACGGTCCGGGGTTCGGTCCGGCCCTGTGGCAGGTGGTGGCCAGCATCACATACGACGGTGCCTCTGGGGGCCTTGCCAAGGTCGATGCTCTGCAGGCCGTCCCTACACACCCTTACCCCCCAGTCTTTGTGGGTTGGATGCGTTTTCCTGCTCCCTCCTGGGGCTCCCTGTGCCTTCGGACCAGCTCCGCCGTCAGGCAGTGCTTTGCAGGCCCTGGTGGCCCCGCGGCTCGCCGGCCCCGTTTGGAGCCTCTGGTGACCCGGGTCCAGCTCGCGGACTGGGCCTGTTCGACTTAGCTCTCGCTCCGGCACCGGACCCTTTGTGCGACCTGTGTTTGCCCCCGTGGGGGAGCGGGGACCTCATCAGTGCCCCCCTCGGTCTCCTTTCTTAGCGCCGACCCGCGGCGAGCAGGTGGGGGTCAGAGGCTGGCTTGTTGAGAGAATCGGATCACCTTCCCGGGAGCCCCCGCCCCCGGCCCTCCCTCCAGGGAGAGAGGGTTGCTGCCGGAAGAGAGCCTTGGCCTTTGAATTGCCCTTCCTCTACCCAGAGACAGCGGCTTTGGAGACCCTGCGGCAGCTGACAGGCGGGCTAGAGGGTGGGGTGAGTTGCTCGGAATGGTGCTCTGCGGTTCGCCAGTTAGTGTGAGGGGCCCCTAGACGTGAAGCAGCCTTTGCAACGCTCCCCGCCCCCCCACCCGCCCCCCGCCACCAGCTGCGTGCCGTGCCCCCCGGGGTTTGCCCCAGCGGGGTCTCCAGCTCCTGGGTCGGTCAAGGGAGGTGACATTGCCCTTCGTTCTCCTGCAGCAAGCTGCCGTGTAGCCCAGATAGAGACGCCCCGAGTTTGGGAAGCTTCTGAGAAGCTGGGGACTGCACTTAGTGACGTGCCCCACTTGTTACCCAGATGTGGAAGCACTTCTGGTCCCTCCCTGCGTCTCTCCGTCGGAAACAGAGAGAGTGCAGGGTTCGGTTAGGCTGGGGCTCCCGGGGCCCGCGGGAAGGACCTCCACCCTGTGTCCTTCGGCTGCTGCAGGCTGGCCCAGGAGGAGATGCCGCTGGGGGGTGGGCCCGAGCCCCGGCTGGCCTGGCTGACCCCACCCTGCTGTGGGGAGGTGCTCCCACGCTTTGGGGACCCTTGTGACATGGCCTGGGGAGACTCGTGGAGGCGCACACTTAGAGAATCAACTGGCCAGAGATCGGGCGGGCCGGGGCCTGACTTCCCAGTGGGTGAGGGCTGCGACTTCCGGCCCCCCACCGCTAGCCGGTCATGTCCGTCTACCTGCGAAGCTCAACTTGCCTGTTGGGGCTGCAGGCCCAGAGACGGGAGGAGCCTGCGCCCGGGCGCCGGACTGCAGGGGTGACCGAGCTCTGGCATCCACGGGCTGTGCGGCCCCCGGCGAGTCATGTGATCTCCCTGGGCCTCCGTTTCCTCATCTGTCGTGGGCCCCAAAGCCTCCCTCCAGGGGTATCGTGAGGTTAGATCACATACAATCTGTAAATCACCCCCAAACAGTGCCTCATACGGAATAAACACTTCATTAGAGGGCTGGGGAACTGGCTTTCTCATCAATGAGTCTTTGAAAGAACTGAAATTTGCCCTTCAAGGATTCCATCCCAATGGCATCTTTCTAGAATATTCCCCCAAGCACCCCTGCCTCCCCCAGCAGCAAAATACTGTGCTAACTATAATTAGCCTTCCTTTATGACTTGGCGCCATCCCTGTGAATGGCCGGGCGTCCTGCAGGCAGGCTCCCTCTGGTGTCCCCTGGGCCCCTCTGGCTTTCTGCTTCTCAGAGGCCACAGCTGAGGGCAGCCCAGGTGGCATTCTGTGGCAAGAGCAAATGTGCTGTACGGGCCCCTAGGACTCCTGCTGAGTCAGGCCCCCCCGTGGCTTCGTAAGCCTACTGCTCTAGCTGTGGTTACAGTGGGGACGGTGGCCCAGGGCGTGACTGCTAGAGAGACTGCGGAGTCACGGCCTCTCCCTGGCCACCCCTGCTGCTGGCCCAGGGAACTTTCTGTGGTTTTTAGCTGTCCTCTGTGGGTCATGTCCCCGGGGGTGGCCAAAGAAGGGATTGACACTGGGGAGGGCCTGACTCAGCTTAGAGAAATGGGGCCTCTGATAAGGCCTGGCGAGCTTGAGACCGGAGGCCCCCCCTTGCCCAGTGCAAACCCCTCCAGGCTGGTTTTCCCCAGGAGGAGGGTCCGCTGCTCTGGGCCACACCGCAGCCATAGGAGCAGCTGGTAGGTAACCTTCCACTGCAAGGAAGGATGCCATCGCTTGCCGCCCTGCCTTCCGGTGCACGAGGCAGACTGTCACTCTGCTCCCTGAGAAGCAGGACCTGGGGAATCGGGCTCCAGGCTTGAAGTCCTACCCTCCACGACACCGATCTTGGGGGCGGGGTCATACAGCTATCGTGTGGGTATGTCAGGTCGAAAGGCAACAGGTAAGGTGCCATTGACCAAGAAGGGTCACTTTGAGGCCAGCCCTGTCCCCAAGACTCCCAAGGGCATGAAGCCAGCAGGAGAAAGGCAGATCCGTGGCTCTTGCTCTGACTTCGGCTGGGGACCCCAGAGCCTGGGCAGAGAACTGGAAATTCACTAGACTCTTGGATGGTAAAGCCAGGAGCTTACAGAGCTGATCTTTTGGACAAACAGAATGATTTTCTCTCCAGGCCCTTGTGAACACTGACATCCCTTCTGTCTCAGAGAAAAGTCCCTGTTTGCCCTCCTAGGGCTCCGTTGGCCAGACATGGCCACATCCGCTGTCCCCTTACGTCAGAAAGCATATCAGGAGCGTGCCTGACGGGGACACACACGTGGCTTCCACGTTTGCCTTCCAGATCTGCTGAGCGTAGCCATCGCCCACACCTGCCCTCGAGCCCTGCCTCACCCAGTGACAGCATAGCAGGAAAAGCCACAGAACCATCTCGTGTGGTTCACGGCGTCTTATTAAGTAGCCATGTGGACAGACGCAGCCCCTCCTCCGTCTGTCTCCCCGAGGAGCGTCTGTCACACGCTCCGCACATCTGTGGCAGGAACTGCGCCCGATGGGCCCCAGGCCAGCTTCGTGGGAGGGATGGGTGTTGGCAGCCCTCTGGTCAACCGGCTGGGGTTACCCGGTCTGGGGCTTAGTGGTCTCCAACCAACTTTCCCGGCAGGGTTCACCTCTAAATCGTGTGTGTGTCTGTGTGTGTGTGAGAGAGAGAGACAACCGGACTGAGAAAGGAGAACCTGGCCACTAATCCTTTGTTTTCTTGGTGTTGCTCAAAAGGAAGTGGACTTTTCTCTTAGCGGCAGGAATGACAAGGAAACTGACGTCCTGAGCCAACTCGGACACCAGAGTTTCCGAAACTGCTGATAGCAGCCCATTCGTCGCGTATGTCCGATGCCGGTGCCTCTGTCGGGGCAAGTACAGTCCGACTGTATTTACCTTTTATCAGAACCCTGAGAAATTCTCATCAGCCTGCTGTCGGTCGTCGTGGGGTCGGCACTTGCCCAGCACACCCAGGGAGGTATCCGACTGTGGGTAGCGCCTGACACTCTTGCTCGGCTCAGGGCTCTCGGTTTCCTGTGGCCAAGGCTGCCAGGGTCAGGCTGTTAGACGCTAGCATTCGGGGACGCACTGCGTCCCCTAAATCACAGGTTTGGGGCTGGGGCAGAAGGGTCCAAACTCTGGTCCCCCAGCCTTCTTCTTGCTGTGTCTCCCTGAGCAGGAACGCGCGTGGCCACCAAGCCGTGGCGGTCCGGGTGCAGAGGGGTCTGTGCCTGCTCCACGGGGGGCGTCAGATGAGGTTCCGCAGACCCGGCCCGGCATAGATGTCCCACGCATGCTCCAGCTCTAGGCTCCGCCCCCTTCTCTCCCATGACATGTCCGTGTTGAATGGCCAGCTCAAAGAAAAGCAAGCAGCACCCCCAAAGAAAGCGTGCATGCCCTCTGGCGAGTGTGAGTACAGAACGTTTGGGTGGCAGCGTCCGTCAGGATGAACCGCCCAGAGGCCCAGCAGCCGCAGAGATGGTAGACATGCGCGGCCGTCGGTTCACACCCCGGAATGTTCTACGGTTGTGTGAGTAAGAGATCTGCCCCGACGCGCAGCAAATATAACGAACCTCACAAACAGCGGGAGCAAGAGAAGCCTGATGTGGGAGAGTCCACATTGCCTGGCTCCATCAGTAGAACCTACGAGAACAGGCAGAACCGGACGTGAAGTCATGCCTGTGGCTGTCTCAGGAGGTGGGCAGAGGGCTTGTCCTCCCGCATCGGAGAGCTGCTCACACAGCCGCCCTCACTTCCTGCACGTCCATCAGGTCGCCCACTCCTGTTCTGTGCACTTTTTACGCAATGCTCTGATAAAACATTTTTGCAAACACGAGCCACAGGAAGGTGCAGGAGGAGGCGATCGGAGTTCCCCTCCTCGATAATACAAACCCAAGAGCACCCCCCAGAGCTCGGGCAGAGCTCGGACAGAGCTCCCCCACTCCCAGGAACGACCTGGCGGCTAGTGACACAGACTTATTGGCCCATCGGTAAAATAAGTTGGAAACACATTGGGAAGACAGCCAGAGGAGTTCCGCAAACAGATTTTCTTGCTTAGAGTAGCTGCAGCCTCTTTGCAGAGCAGTATTTGGTTTGGTGGAAAAGAGCCAAAACTCTTTCTTCTTTGCTTCTGGCTCCCACCGATGAGAAAGACAAAGACCATCCAAAGGCATGAAAGAGACATGAACCATGTTCGGCGACAGACAGTGTGGGAGCCTGGGAGGGGAGCGGGGGCAGGTAGATGTCCTCCTGCCAGGCTTCCCTGTCCCCTGGGCAGGCTGGTGTGTGCCGGGCTGGAGAGATTGGCCAAAGAGAGGAAATGAGTCCGGGGGAGGTGAGTGGTGAGAAGATGTGTAGGAAGGGGTAGAGGCACGTTAGCCGTTCCACATCGACCTTGTGGTCTTTCCTACAGTCCTGGACTCGGATCCTTCCCACGACTCTGGTCCTCCACTCCTTCCCATCATCCAACGCCTCACCCCTCTATCAACTTTGCTGCCCTGGGAGCCGTGCCTCCCCAGGCCTTCACGAGATCACCAATTCATGCTACCATCTTATCGCCCAATAATTTGCATGGTGTGCTCTCCTGTGAGTATTTTCTCTTGCGATTCTTAGGCCTAAGAAGGCCTCCATCCATTCCCATTTATAAGGGAATAAATTATGAACAGGCAAGTGTTGGACAGGTGCATTAGCAGACAAGAGACCAATCCAGATAAAAGGTGAGGTGGGCGAGCAGATGGGGACTCGCACGGCGAGCCCACTGGAATGGGCTTGTTCTGGGGCTCGGGTTCTCGGGCTCACCCTCTGCGATCCGCATTTAGGGAGAGTGGACCTAACTGTCAAGGTCTACTTTCTCATGTCAGGGAGGAGAGCCACTAGAGCCCCTGGTTTCCCCTTGGCAATGATGGGCCCCCTCCCTTCGGAAGGACTGGGACTAAGGATGTGGACAATATGGAAGACAGGATTGGGCCAACCCAACAAACGTTGACTTTTTCTGAAAACCAAACTGTTCATCTATGCTTCTTTCTCATAAAGAGAGAGAGCTTCTTTCTACCCTACCGTAGAGTGACACTGTCCAACAGAACCTTCTGCAAAGATGGGAGTGTGTCTCCATCCGTGGTCGCCGCTGGCGCATGCGGCTCTGGGGGGGACGGGGACAGCAGGAATAAGGGCAGTGTGCCCACGTTAATTAGTCCCCAGGCCTGCCATAACAAAGCACCACAAACCGGAGGGCTTAAGACAACAGAAATTCTTTCTCGAAGTTCTGGAGGCCAGAGGTCTGAAACCAAGGTGTCGGAGGTCGGCTCTTGCTCGAGGCGCTGAGGGAGAATCCGTTGCAGGCCTGTCTCCCGCCGTCGGGGGGTGTTCGCAGTCCTGGGCATGAGGCTCGTCCTGCCCCTGCCCCGTCCCCACATCCCCACAGCTCTCCCTCCTCTCACAGCTCTCCCTCCTCTCCCTCCTCCTCATGACCTGATTTCAACTCGATTACCTCTGTGAAGACCCTATTTCCAAGGAAGGTCGCACCCCCAGGTTTTGGGAGGGCATTAAGACTTCCAACACATCCTTTTGGAGGATGTAATTCAACCCTTAAAAGCGATGAGGAACTGAAGTTTCTCTTTTATTTAATTTTAAATATCAACAGCCGCCCGTGGCTAGCGACGGCCTCCTGGTCGGCACCGTGGCAGACCGTGGAGAGAAAACTGGGGTAATTCAGCATTTCTGTTTAGAACCACCCTGACCCCCGTGACGGCTCCAGGCAGCGGCCCCCGCGAGCTGAGACGGAGGAGGGGGCAGAGCGACCCCTGAGAGATGAGGGAGGAGGGGACTCTGACATTTTGTGGGCCCTCAATGCATTTTGTGACCTCAGTGGCCCAGTAAGGCTGCCTCCAATTCTTCATGGCTTTGTCAGCATGGAACACCAGGGGACCCCGGAAGATCCTGCTCGGAGGTCCCAGGGAGGCGGTCTGGGTTCCACAGAGACATACATTCTCCATACGGGCAGGACAGGCGTTGAGGACCATCTGGGGCCGGGCACAGAGCCAGGCTCTTCCGGAATGGAGGGAATGGGTGTGGAGAGTAAGGAACCGTGGCCTGGCCATGCAGGGGAAGCCGTCGTCCTGCCTTTCCTGGAGCGGGGGACCGGGGCGTCCCCAGCTCCCCTGGAACCCGAGGAAGCCCTTAGAACAGTAGGCTCTCAGAGCATGGTGACCAGCCCAATCGCCACCCGGGAACGTGGGAACTCGGCAGAAATGCAGAGTCCCGGGTCCGCCCCAGCCCCCCGAACCCCAGGCTGTGGGGGCGGGGCCCGGAGGACTGCGGTCCCGCCAGCCCCGCAAGGGATGACGCTCCCCAGTCAAGTCTAAGCCGCTGGCCCAGAGCCGAGCTGCACGAGTCACCGGAGGATCTCGTTAAAGGCAGATTTGGATTCTGCGGGTCCGGGGTGGGGCCTTGGGGCCTGCGTGTCTGACAAGCTCCCAGGGATGCCAGGGGGCTGGTCCTCGGACCACGCTCCAAGTAGCCGAGGTCCACAAACCCGAGCTCCGTGACGGCGGGGTTTGTTCCCGTGCTCAGTGTTCCCAGCACCCAGAAGACAGGCAGGCCTGTGCTTCTTCCCTAATCGTTCATCTTAAAATATTTTGGTGCCGGAGAGAGGGTTGCCAAGACTCACCTCGTATCCCCTTGTGGGGGAAGAAAACATTTCCCGATGACTTCATGCAATGGCCCGTTTCCTACTAAATACGAAGACGGAAGGCACGCTGCTCGGAACCTCGGTGCGGGATTTCGCGGGGACTTGTTCGTTCATCTCGGACGCAGCCAGGCATCGGCCGGCGTGGGAGCTCCCGCTTCCGCGGGCTGGGAGTTCGAATTTGTGACAGTCTGCCTCCAGCCCCCTTCCCCTCTGCCACCCTCCTCCTTCCCTAGCCCTTCCTCCCCCAACTAACGGGGTTCGAATCATTCTCAAAGGCCTGCCTCTTCTAAGATCAGCCCCCGCCCCATGCCGACATCCCTTTGCCCCGCTGTGTACCAGGCCCCTTAGCTCAGGATACTTGGGCGTACTTATGAGCAGCTCTTCCTTTTCCAGAGAGGACTGATGCACCCTTAACCACATGCTTCCTTGCGGCTTCACGGGCTCGTACGTTTCTTCCCGTCTCTGGGCCCGGTTCCAGCGCCCCGAGCACAGGCTCCGTGGCTCGTGCCTCCTCCGTATGCCTCCGAACGCGTCACTCTGCGGCGGGCACCCAGGAAACACCCATCGCCTCACTGACGAACTGATGACTTCAAAGCAGAAATCCTCAGCTAAGCCCCGTTGCCACTTCTTGATCAAAAATAAACACCGGCAGCAAGACGGGGGTCCTCCTTGTACCAGCCTCCTTCCTCTAAGGGTTGAAGAGCAGTGCCTCCCCATCCCAGCCCCAGGGAATCTGGGGTGCCGCTGGTCTCCCCAGCGCCTCTCTCTCAGCAGGGAGCCGAGACGGAAAGCCTGCGGGCACCCTGTGGCCTCGGGCCAGAAGGGCGGCATCTCCACAAGGTCTCTTGGGACTCGGCCAGCGGCGGCCTCACTCCGGGGGCGGGGAGGGTGGCCTTCGAAGGGTATCATCAGGAGTCAGCAGCCACAACCCACCGCCCAGAAATACCGAAGCTGCCTTGCGTTCAGCATAATTGTTCGTTTGGCTCCTCAAGAGTCACCTGCCACAAAGCAGGTTAGTTTTCCTGGCTGTCGGCAGGAGACATTGTGGTGCCCGGGGGTGTGGGGGGAGCTCAGAGGTGAGGTGCCCTCACGCTTCCTCGGGGCATTTAGGGACACTGCCCAGGTTTTCTGGAAGGGCTGCTGACTTGCAGGTTATTTCCTTCGCTCACTGCAACTGCCAGTTCAAGCTCGGCGACCATGTTCCCGGGAGCGTGCCCGGACCTCCCGCCGGGGGGGGGGGGCTCGCAGGGACCCTGGCTGCGTCCCGGTCTGCCTCGGGGGGCCAGAAGGCCATGCTCGGGTGTCTGGAGGCACTCTTTTCTTCCCAGGCATGCAAGGGGTTGATGCCAATGCTCATTGAACCCTTTCTTGGCTCGGACCGTGGATTCCCTCAAAAGTGGTCTCAGAGATGGAGACTCAGGGACAAGAAGTTGGTTGGGTTTGCCTCAGCCCTCTGCACCCACCCTTCTCTGTTCTGATGCACCCACCCTTCTCTGTCCTTCTCTGTGTCAGGAGGTGAAAATGTGGAGGACTGGGCCATTTCCATGACTCCGGTTCTGGTCCATGAGTTCTCTCGTCCCCCCACCTGCCTTGGCCCCGCCTGTCCCCCCGGGTCCGGTCCTCGCTTGGCGGCGTTGGCCTCCGCTCCTGCCCACAGTGGGGGCTCAGGTCACACTGTCTGTCCTTTGAGGAGCGCATCGTGGCGGCACCATTGACCACCCAGCTGTCCCAGCCAGAAACCTGGGGCTTCCCTCCTCCCTGGACCCCGACGTCCAGCAGGCCCTCCCCATCTTCTTGGATGCAGGATCCAGGGTCCTGTTGCTTCTCGACCAGGTTGCTGAAGCAGCCCCCTCCGAGAGGGGCCCCCTTGGCCCGTTCCGGACTCTGCACTTGCGTGAAGCGTGATGGCGGGCCCATCGGGCATCGGCCTTCCCGCCTGCAGCACTAGCTGTTGGCTTGGAGTAAAGCCACGAAGGCCAAGGCCCTCCGCGGGCCTGCCTGAGCAGCCACAGCCGAACCCCACTTTGTTCAGGCCCTGGAGTTCCCTGCGTGCGCCCCCCCAGGCCCCCAAGCTGTCACCCCAGGCCCCAGCCCAGCCGTGGGCTTGCTCCTCTGCCCGGCCCCTCCCGCTTCCCTTTCACACCCTGTCATCCTTCCAGCGGCTCCATTCTGACTTGAAAGGACAGGGAGGTCGGCCCCAGCCCAACCCTCACCTGGGTCTCGAACCTACTTTTCAGACTGGGGTGTTTAAAACCTAAGGCCTCTCCAGGCCCCCTCCCCCAAATAACCCACGCTTTGGCATTTGTGCCACCCTCCCAGGGAGACCAGAGGGATTTTCTTGAACGGCTCACTGGGGCAAAGGCAGCCGAAGAGAACCCAGGGCCGGGGTGACCGACGTTGTAATGGGATGGTCACGTCAGGGGAGCGGGGTCAGCTGAGACAGGGACGATCAGGTGACTGTTGCTTTCATTTATACCACACCGAGTCATCGGACTGGGCCCAGCCGCCGGCTCTCTGCCCGGGGACACACCCCCGGCCCTTCCCCCTCTGGTTATGTCACTGCCGGCAGCCTCCCCAGGTGTCATGGAAATGTCACATTACCCTTGGCAGGGCTTCTCTGATAGCACATCGGAAACTTGGCTGCAGGAAGGCAAGGAATGTCTGACATCTCGCCGGACTCCCTCCCACTGCAGGCCCGGTGACCCGCTCGGGGTCCTGTGACCAGGGCCCGGCCTCCCCACCCCACACGGAGCCCAGAGCGAAGGGGCAGCCCAGCTAGACCATGTCCTGACCAGGAGGGTCCGTGGGGGCGTCCCCAGGGGATCTTTGGGAGTGGCGTGGGCATCACAGTTCTGCCTCCTCGTTCTGGGCCTTTCGCAGCCCAGCCAAGGGGCCACGCGGAAACTGGGCTGTGGGAGCCACGGCAAGCCTGCCGCCAAAGGGGAGGGCAGTAGCGTGCCAGGAGGATTTGCCGTCTCTTGAGAGAAATGAAGCAATGGCAAAGCTGGGAGGGAGTTTTAAAGGAAAGTACTGTGTGAGGGGCGCCCGGGGGGCTCAGTCGGTGAAGCTGCTGACTCCTGGTTTTGGCTCAGGTCATGATCTCAGGGTCGGGAGATCGAGCCCCACATCGGGCTCCCTACTCAGTTGGGAGTCTACTTGAGATTCTCTCTCTCCCTCCCCCTGCTCTCTCTCTCTCTCTAAAAATAAGTAAATATTAAAGAAAGAAAGAAAAGGAAGGGAGGAAGAGAAGGACTGTGTGTCCAGCCACACAATGGAATGGTGTCCGTCCCTGAAAAGGATAAATCCGGACACATGCTAGGACATGAATGAACCTTGGGGACATTATGCTGAGTGAAATAAGTCAGACACGAAGGACAGATCCCGTGTGAACCCCGTGCATGAGCGCCCTGGAGGGGTCAGATTCACAGACACAGGAAGTAGAAGGGTGGGCGCCAGGGGCTGGGGGAGGGGACGGGGATGCGTGTTTAAGGGGGCCAGGGTTTCAGTTTGGGAAGATGAAAAGTTCTGCACGTGACGGTGCTGACGGTTGCACAACGGTGTGAATGTACTTTATGCCCCTTAATTGTTCACTTAAGAATACTTAAGATGAGAAATATTATGTTTTTTGCATTTTACAATTAAAAAAAAAATTTAAGATGTTCTGATCATCAAATTAGCTTATTCAGAAAGTTTTACTGACATGTTTCTCAGATATTCCTGACTATTCCTGTACTTAGCATGTAGGTTTTTTTTTTTTAAAAAAGCAAAACCCTTATTTTACCACAATGTTTTAAAATGGGGAAAGCTCCCCGCAGTGATGCAATTGTGCAGAAACCTCCGGGGCCTGCGGGGGGCCTCCCTGGGGAGCCAGACACCCTCCGACTCCCAGGGAGAGGGGAGAGCCTGGGACGGGAGGCGGGCATCGTACTCCACGGTGCTGCTTTGTACCCCATCCCCCCACGGCCTTGATCGTGAGGTTGGTCCGCCAGGGCCTCCCTTGGCCTGCTTCTCCCTGTTCACTCTCGAGGGACTAGAATTCTTCCCTTCCTCCAGCCTGACCTTTGAACTCTCCTCAGCTGCTCCCCTTCCCAATGGCCTGAAGGGCACAGGCCGGCAAGCTCAGGGGCTCCCAGAGCGCAGAGCTCACTCTTTCCCCCTGCTGAGCAGTGGTCACTCCGTGCTGTCTCTGGAAACAATCTGGCCAATCTTCTGGCTGTTTGTAACTGAGCAGGTCACGGGTCACACGCCAGGGCCGCACCCCAGCTGCAATGTTGCGCAGACGGATGCATCCCAGCCCTACCCGTCTGTGCATCACGGCCCCGCCCGTGCCTGCATCAGAGCCCTACTCTACCCATCTCTCCTTCAGGGCCCAGGGAAAATGATACCTGGTCCCCCATTATCCCAAGCTGGATAGACAGCCGCCCTCAAACTCATATTAGAGTTTTGTTTTTTGGTTTTTTACTGTCGGGTGTACTGACATACAATTTACATACAGTAAAATTCACCTTTCCCAGCGTACAGTTTTGTGAGGTTTGACAAACATATATAATTGTTATAGTCACCACCACCGTCAAGATACGGAACCCGAAAAATTCCTTCATGCCCCTTTATAATTTTTATAACCTATAATTTTTCTGTTCCCTATAATTTTGCTTTTTTCCCCCTATAATTCCTATTTAAATGGTAAAATCTAGTGTACGGTCTTCTTTTATTTAACAAAATGCCTTCGAGATTCATCCGTGATGCTGCGTATCTCGGTGGTTCTTTCCTTTTTGTTACTGTGGAATGTTCCATTCTTCAGATACACCGGCTTATCTGCTCATTCACCAGTTGAAGGACTTTGTGGGTTGTTTCCAACTTGGGGCAACGATGAATAAATCCACTATAAACATTTGCATTTCAGTTTTAATGGACGCGAGTTTTTACTTCCTTTCCTAGTGATTTTGTGGGGCTGTATCATAAATGTATATTTAGCTGTCCAACGGTTTTCCAAAGTGGCCGCACCATTCTGCACGTATGAGAGTTCCTGTTCCTCCATATCCTCACCAGCACTTTGTATTGTTGGTTTTAGAGAGAATTTTCACGAGTCTCCCAGGGTGTGGTGGTATCTCGATCCTGTCATAAAGCGCGTGTCCCTCATGACTAATGATCGATGATGTGGGCACCTTTCAATGTACTTGTCGTCTGTCTTCTTGGCTGAACTACCTGTTTTAATCTTCTGTTCCCTTTCTTTATTGAACCATTTGTTTTCTTATTATTGGTCTTGAGTGTTCTTTATATATTCTGGATACAAATTCTTTAACGTGTATGTTTTGCCAATTTTTTCTCCCTATCACTTATCTTTTCTTATTTTCCTAACGGTATCTTTTGAAGAGCTTAAGTTCTACATTTTAAGGAAACCCAGCTCATCCGTTTGTTCTTTTATGGACTGTGCTGGTTGGGCATTCTTGTTGAACCCAGGTTGCTGCATAGCATTTAGCGAGCAGGGATTGTGTACCAGTCTAGGGCACGGTGGCAAATAAAATTCACTACCAATCATGCTTAGCAGAGGAGACAGGATACATAAAGAAGTAACTATAGCATACTGTAATTTGCAATGTTGGAACATGCAAGGTGCATAAAAAGGAGGAATAAGTTAACTCTATAAACCAGTGATCTCGGAGTGCCTGGGTGGCTCAGTCAGTGAGGCATTCGACTCTTGGTTTTGGCTCAGGTCATGATCTCAGGGTCAGGAGATCGAGCCCCGCGTCGAGCTCCTCAGTGATGGGCAAGGAGCCTGCTTGAGATTCTCTCTTTCTCTCTCCCTCTATCCCTCCCCTACCGTGCATACACTCTTGAAAGAAAGAAAGAAAACCAGCGATCTCTAGAAACCAGCTTTCAAAAGATGAGCTTAGCCAACAAATAGATGCTGAAGCCGTGGAGTGAATCAGAAGGTAAATGGGGAAAATCCTATGCCCCTAAGCACAGCGTTCTGATATCATTTCTCCTGCCCCGATTCTAGAAACCCAGGGAGGGGAGCACCAGAGAGAAACTTGGTGGAGGCTACGTGTGCTCACTGGGTACAACTGAATCCGGAGTTCCTGTCCTTGTCCTTCCTGCCCTCGCTCGCCTTCCCTGTGACGGCACCTCCTTGCTGTCATTTGTGGGGTAACCTTTATCCAGGCCGGCCTTCAGCAGCTTGGCCATGATGAACAGGAAATGCAGTCCTGTAGGTAAAAATAACATGGAGAAAGGGGAGGCTTGGTTACCGGAGATGACCATCTACTGATGGAGTAGATGATGCGTTTGCAAGGGATCAAGGGACCTTCCGAACCCGAACGTCCTACAAAAAGAAGGCTGGCTTCCTTGACCCATAAAACGATTTGGACGATGGTGGTTAATGTAAGTCAGACTCTGGAAGGTGAGGAGTTCTGGGCTCCCCTTCCCAGTTCCCTCCGGTTGACTCGTTACCGTGCTACTAAAAGCACAGGGAGAAATTCAGGTCTGGCGACGCCATCTTTGATCCTCAACTCCCAGAACTGCTGTGGGATTGTCGGATTGTCGTCGTTGTCGTCGAGGGCAGAGGCAAACCCTGGCCGTAAGGTTCTGGATTGCCTGTAAAAGGACACAGCCGGGACATGTGCTGTCAGCATGAGCTACTTGATTCCCTTCTGCTTACAGCTCTCCTCGCTCCCCTCTTCCTCCTTCACAGGGAATCTACCCATTCTCCCCCGGGGGCAGGTATCCAGTAGGGCCCACGGTCTCTTTCTTCGCAGGATGAATGCGGAGAGCAGAGAGCCCAGACCAGCACCATAGAAACCAGTGCTGGTGGCAGAGGCGGCCTGGACGCCGGCCTGGCCCGGGGCCTCCCTGGCCTCGCACACACCCGTCCAGTCTCACTGGCACCTCGCACGCAGAGGGCCCAGTGTGCCTGTCAGGTGATGTGTTGAGTCAACAGACCACGGGAGAGCCCTGGTCGGAGTCCCGTGGCAGCCGGCTGCCGCCGGCACCCTGGGGAGGGAATGCCCCCAGCTGGCTGCCAGCCACCACCTGGCCTGCCCGGAGCCCCGGCAGGAGGGCGAGAGCCAAGCTGCAGCCGCTCAGACCGCCTCCCCGGCGGCCGGCCTCTAGGGCCTCCTCCTGCTTTGCTGAACGTGGCTTCCAAGGGAGAGGTTTGGAAACTCTGCTCCCGGGACCCACAGGCCCTCGTGCCTGGTACGGCAGTGGGTCTCGCCCATCTGGAAGTCACCCAAGACCTGTCTCAGGGAGGGGACAGTGGCCCTGAGCACCTCCTAGACCACCCACATGCCCTTCGTCACTGGGATTGAGCCCAGAGCGAGATAGAGGCAGGGGGGACCTGGGAGCGCCCCCCACCCAGGGTCAGATTAAACAGCCCAGAAGACTTCAGAGTGGGGCATCAGACACAGATCCCAGGTTACCCATCACTAGCAGCCGCTAGTACTAGTACAGCGGCTAGTAATCAGGGGTACCAATTAGATTCAAATAGCCCGAATAGCGGAAAGTGTAGGAAGTTCTCCGCTTGGGAACCTCAGTGTGCCA
>CM052806.1:87805933-87872030 GCA_028533885.1 Nasua narica | reverse complement strand
GTCCACGCTCTAGGGACTAATCTAGGGTCAGCCCCTGCCAAATTCCCCTTTCCTTCTCTATCCCTGTCTTTGTTTTGTTTTCTTTTCCAGTTTACCTACGCAAATACCGATATGCTTGAGCCTGCGATCTAATAGCTAGGTCCAGAATGCTATGGGGTATACAAAGCCTGGTAAAACTAGTTTTTCCTGGGTGCCTTCTAGGAGAATAAGAACCTTAGAAAATGTCCTAAAAGAATTTTTGTGTGTTTTGAATAGAAAGAAATTTTCACCCACCGAATTACCGTAATGCTTAGATTCGAAAATGACTCTGGACAGTCTCCAACATGCTTTGAATAGTTTCAACTATTAAAGATTATAAAGTGGATTCTTAGGATCTATGAGCAAAACTGACAGTCTAAAACCTTACTTCAGATTGACATGGAACTGAGAGTAAACTCAGGTATGGCCAGAGCCAAGGCCATTGGCTGATAAAGATATCCAGGCCGATCCTGAGACAAGAGTCCCGAGATGATACCCCTAGGAGAAGGGCCCTGCCGGGGTGGGCAGGGGAGGACCTCAGGAAAGGGTCTTTTAGGAGATGAGTGATTCTGGAGCTTCTGGAGCTTCTGGAGCAAGGGTTCCAAGCAGCCAGCTGAGAAGGAGAAGGGCCCCAGGGACAGCTGGCCGGTGGCTGCATGGACACCTGGTGACGAGGGATGGGACATAACCCGGGGGTCATCTGCGTGAGACTGTGGTTGACTGCAGGAAGAGTGACTTCCCTCAGAGACCCAGCCAAGGCCTTGGGACTCTGAAAGAAGGGAATTCACCAACTCAGAGAAGGGAGCTACGAGAGAGAGGGCTGAGACCTTGGTTCTCCGCAGCCACAATGTAGAATGGGAACTAGAGTCCTTGAGAAGTTTCCTATCTATAGAATGGAAAGTCTGTGTTCAATTAGTGGTTCAAAACCTGTCTGGCCACTGAACCACCTGGGGAACTTTAGAAAAGCCAGATTCCCAGGCTCCACCTCAGACCCACTTGACTAGAATATTTAAGACCTGAGAACATGTATTCTCCAAGCTCCTAGGCAATCCTTATGCCCAGCTGGGTTTGAGGACCTCAGGCCGGCAACACCTCAGCTTGTGGCCCAGAAGCTGTGCCGAGTGTGGGGGGCTAACTCAGTGAGGCTGGAGATCAGGGACTGCCCAGACCAAGGGTTTTGAACAAAACCTTCCCATGGGAAATGAAGGCAGAAAATTGTCCAAAGTGCAATTAAAAAGATGTGGGGACTCTCCAGGAATATTCTACAGAGAGCCTCAGAGTAGATCACTGGACTAGGGCAAACCCAGACCACACACATACCAAGGACTGTTGGCCAAACCCTCCTCGTTAGCAAGTAAGAATGGTTGCTTATGTTTGCACCCATTGCAACGCCAGCCCACTGAGGCCAGAGAAGTCTGGTTTTACCCCACAAGTAGATTTCATACCCCCAGAAAGTCCAGCTGCCACAGGACGTGATTGGTTCCTTAAAACCAAGAAGAATCTGGAAACCTTCCATCAAGGTTTAGACCTCAAGGCCTAGGATTCATGAGGGTCTCGGGTTTTGACCCACATTTCCTGATAATGAAGCTGCTTATTCCTTTAGACACAGAACTATCACTGCCTTTGGTGTCTCCCAAGCTCCCCTAGGCTCCTCAAGGGGGAAACCCAGGGAGAAGAGATGGGAAGGAATTTCCTGTCCTTCCTGAGTTCCCCTCTCAGGTAGTTCCCACCTCGGGTTGTTCTCACCTCGAGTAGGTCTCACTGCAGGTAGGTCCCACCTCAGGTACTTCCCACCTCAGATAGGTCCCACCTCAGGTAGTTCCCATCTCATGTAGGTCCCACCTCAGGTAGTTACCGCCTCGGGTAGGTCCCACCTCAGGTTAGTCTCACCTCAGGTAGGTCCCACCTCAGGTCAGTCTCATCTCGGGTAGTTCCCACCTCAGGTAGGTCCCACCTCAGGTAGTTACCACCTCAGGTAGGTCTCACCTCAGGTTAGTCTCACCTCAGGTAGGTCCCACCTCAGGTCAGTCTCATCTCAGGTTAGTCTCACCTCAGGTAGGTCCCACCTCAGGTCAGTCTCATCTCAGGTAGTTCCCACCTCAGGTAGTTCTCACCTCAGGTAGTTCCCACCTCAGGTAGGTCCCACCTCAGGTAGTTCCCACCTCAGGTAGGTCTCACCTCAGGTAGGTCCCACCTCAGGTAGGTCCCACCTCAGGTAGTTACCGCCTCAGGTAGGTCTCACCTCAGGTGGTTCCCACCTCAGGAAGGTCTCACCTCGGGTAGTTCCCACCTCGGGTAGGTCCCATCTCAGATAGTTCCCACCTCGGGTAGGTCCCACCTCAGGTTGGTCTCATCTCGGGTAGTTCCCACCTCAGGTAGGTCTCACCTCGGGTAGGTCTCACCTCAAGTGGTTCCCACCTCAGGAAGGTCTCACCTCAGGTAGTTCCCACCTCGGGTAGGTCTCACCTCAGATAGTTCCCACCTCAGGTAGGTCCCACCTCGGGTAAGTCTCACCTTGGGTAGGTCCCACTTCTGGTAGGTCCCACCTCAGGTAATTTAAAGCAAAAAATGAAGGGGGCCAGTGCAGGGAGGAGCAGAGGGGAACCAGGCCAGAGGGAAAGCCAAGAGGAAAAGGTTAAAAATTGAAGCAGTAAATTTACTTGTGGATAAGAGCCATCCTAAGCAAAGTGAGTGGCTGATGGGCTTCTTCTCGTACCACACCGGACCCAGCGTGTGCACACATCAGTGGTGCTGCTCGTATTGCCGAGGCTTTCTGACCCTTTAAGTGCCCCTTTTTGTGGCACAGTTCCTGAGCAGCAAGGACTCCTGCCTCTCCCTGCCTGTGCCACCCTCCCCTCACCCCCATGACCCTCGTTACCATCCCTTCAAAGTTAGGAACAACAGCCATAAGTTCCCTCATCTCTATAATGAGTCATTTGTTGTTTTTAAAACTGCATATAAGCAAACCTTCCATCCGGTGTAAATTGAATATATGCTCTTTTCGTGAGACAATGGCCAGATGGCATCTGGTCTACCTGCTTTATTTTTTTTTTTTTACCAACACAAGGGCTTGATTTGCTCAAGGGCCCATGGCCAGCTATCAGTAAAACTCGGCTTAGAACTTGAGGTTTCTGAAATCCGGGCCTCCACCTTCCACGCCACACTGCTGTCCCTTTGCGAACGTCTGCCCCCTTTCTGCGAACGTCTGCCCCCTTTCTCCCAGGGGCACCCCTGTCCTCCCTCCCCCTCCATCTCTCTAGACATAGCTCATGCCAGGACGGCCTGGCCCTGTGAAGTCACCAGCTCGCGGCTCCCTGGTGTCCTGTGTGGCTGCCAGAAGCCGTTTCTGTGCACTCACTGTGCCTATTCACTTGTCCTGGCCGCTGCCCCAGGGGAATCAAAGGCATTGTTCACACTCGGGCTGACAGCGCTCCTAAACAAAGTCCTTAAGAAGCAGAAGAAGGAGGGAAAGCCTTCTTAGAAGAACAAAATGGGGGAAACCTGTCTGCTCTGGGTACTATTGCCACAGCCCAGTCTTGCCTGGGCCCTTCAGAAAGTCGCCTTCATCGGGGGCAGATCTGTTTTGTTTTCCAGAGCGCGGGCCCAGCCCTTTCCTGGTGTCTCTACTGAGCTTTCCCACCCCCTCCCTGACCTCCTCCTTTTTTACTGTTCCATGCGTTCGATTCCCCCGTGCTCCCTGCGTATGGGCTGATTGGTTTGGGTTTGGGTGTTGTTTTTGCCCCACTTTCCCCAACCGGACTGAAAGGTGGGATTCGTTGGCTTCGTCAGAACACGCCCCCTCCCCCATGCCTGCCCTCGCTTGGCCCCCGGCAGCTGGCTGAGCGGACCCTGGTCTTCCTGAAAGCTCTGCAGTTTGGCCGTTGGCCCCGTGATTAGGAAATAAATTGGTCTATTTCAAAGTAATGGGGGATTGTGGCGGCACTGCCCCATTCTCCTCTCTATTTATGAATTGTGGCACCGATACTCGAAAGAAGAAAAAGACTCAGGAACGTCATGCTAACCCACCCTGCTTTCTTTCATAAGATATGCCCCCCCTTTCCCTGGTGAAACAGCATAAATGCGAGTAAAATTCTCCTCTGCATTGAGTACGTCTCCGCTCTTGCTGACTGGCAAGGAAGCCCACCCCTTGGGAGGAAGCCCACAGAGCCCCAAGCCCACCCTCTCCTCCCATCCCCCTTCCCCTCCCACCCACCTCTCACTCCCCTTCTGCGCCCAGTGCTTTCTAAGCTCCCCTGCCCGCCGGCCTGTGAAATCCTACTTTCGCATGCCCAAAATGTCGTTTTAAGTCTTTGTGATCTTTCTCGTGGCAAGCTCCCTGTTCGATCCTGACCAAGGGGTTTAGGATTTGGAGTCAGGACACCGGTTACAGGTGTGCCCTCTGCCATCATTTACTCACTGAAGGACCAGGGACAAGCAGCTTCTCTGGTCATTGGTTTCTCCCACTACAAAGAGGGAAGGTAAAGCCACCCCGTGGGGCACGGCTTCTGGGAGCCAATGGGGTAAGAGTGTGTAGGAGCATGTTGTGAAGTGAAGCATTGTGCAAAAAAAGCCATTGCTATGGCAAGACTCTACCTCTCTTACAGGTGGTTCAGGTGTCAGTGAAAAGAGGGGGCGTAATTTTGGTCCTAGGAAGGCTCTTTCCCTGTACCTTAAACTACACATAGTGCTCATCCTCCCCTCATTTTACCTGGTCCCTCCTCCATCATCCTGTTTTTCCCAGCGGGACCGCCCACTCTGGGAAGGGGGCAGAGAGGAGGCAGGAAGGCCAGGTGGAAAGATGAGGCGTCTTCTGAACTCGGAAAGACTTGACTGAGACGAGCTTTCCTGGGGGCACGGAGAACCATCCTGTTCCGTGAGAAGCCAGTCGCTCCCCCCGACCAGACAGGAAGCCCACTCATCTTCTCCTCGCCCCAGACAGCTCAGCAAGTGTATGTCCAGGGCTGTGCGTGTCCTGCACCATCCTTCTTGCCCTCCGTAGCATGGGGTTTGGACCATTCCAGAATTCAGGTGGGAATGGCCCACAGAGGATGAGCCATTTGGGCTTTAAAGGGCCCTCTTAGGGGGCAGCTGCTTAGTCATGTTCTCTTAAATTATTTACACTTGGGAAGGAACATTCTGTACCCAAAGGGCTTGCGAGGAAGTCCACCAGCTGCGACTGTCCCTTACACAATGGCATCCGGGCTCCATCCCTGACGAATGTTGCAAACAGGACAGTCTCTCGTAGAGAGAGAGAGAGAGAGAGAGAGAGAGAGAGATGGACAGACCAGGCCCTGCCCTCAGGGTGCTTCCATCGGCTGGGGGGGAGAGGCAGACCTCCCCAGCGCTGCCGGGGGCAGCTGGGATCAGGGCAAGAGGCGGGAGGCACGTCTATCTGAGCCAGCCTCCTCCCTCAAAAGCAAAGCAGTGGCTGGAGAAAGTCATTTTCTGAGTCACTAACACAACCGCACAATACGAGAGTTGTAAAACAGGAGAGAGTGTGTGGCGACTGTCCCTGCCAGCTCTTCCCATCTCCAGGCGCGGCTTCCACCTCCTTCCCGAGATACTCTGGGCACTTGCAGACCGGCCTCTTCTCTGAGACCAGGAAGGAGTGGGCTCATTCCGTACAGGTGGCCCAGGGGTTTGCTGCTTCACTTCCCGCGTGGGCTCAGGGGTAGGGAGAATGAGGCAGCGTGTTGCGCCCGGCAGGGAGCCGTGACCTTCTGCGTGGCCGTGACCATCTGCGTGGATGTCCCGACCCCGTGTTAGCCCCTTCCCTGTCGGTGAGCATCTGTGTCTTCAGTCCCTACTTTTAAAAGCACCTCTGGTCAAGGAGCACGTGCATCTGCAATTTGGGTAGATGTTGCCAGAATGCCTCCACAGGAGTCCATACTTGGCCCGGCTTCTGGAAGCAACTCTGGGGGTGTGTTCTGAGCCAGAGTCTGAGCTGGATCTGGGAGTAGAGTCACAGGCAAGATACAGCAGCTGGTTTGGATTGTGCCCTGTGTGTGGGCGGACACGGGCGCGTCAGCACCGGGGGCTGCCCCTCCGTAAGGTGGAGACCCAAGACCCCCACAGGGGCTTCGCCTGGGGGTTCTCACATGCTGTTAGAACGGGTTGGTAGCCCAAGCTCTGAGTCCAAATGCCCCCCACCCCTCTCGGTTTCACCCATCTGTCGCGTCTCCAGCACTCGCCCCCAGAAAGCACCCAGGGGGCCTCTGTGTCCAGGGGCCGGGGCGAGCGTTGGGAGCACAGGACGTAAAATTCCCTCTTCACCTGTGACGTGAGAACTAGCCTGTTCTGGGCCGCTCTGTGAGGAACCAGGCTAGTGGGCCAGCTGAGGACTCTCGCTGGAAGAACCATGGAAGGACGGGCCCCCACCCCTGGGGGCCTGAGGCCCACAGGGTGCTGGGCCCCACAAACAAAGTAGAACAAGGGCTCCCCTCTTCTGCTCCCCAGCAGAGCCCTCTGAAAGGCCCAGGCACGCCCCCTCTGAGCCTTGGCTGGGATCCTCATTCCCCACCGTGCTGTGGGCGTCACTGGGGACGGCCCGGACCTGGGCCAGGCGGCTTCTCTATCACCCTGCCTGCCGGGCCCCCCCCCCCCCACGCCTCCTCCAACAGCTGGAAACCACCAGATCCCCTGCACTAGAGCCTCCCTCTCCTTCCTCCCCCACCCCCAAGCCCCACCTCAAAAGGGGCTTTGCTTCTCAAGACCTTTGGGGGAAAGTTTTTGTTTCTTAAAGAGTTGAGGTCTTTCCTGTTGGGGGCCTTTGGTATCTTAAGTTTTGAGACCCACAAAACCGTGGGTGACTGAGTGTTCTATCTCCTGCTTTCACCTCCACCTGCCTCCCAGAGGTCAGCCCGGGGCCTGGAGCAGGGCTTTCCCCTTGGGATGGCTTCATGGGAAAGGGGGTTCCCTAGAAGATGACACCCCTCCTTTCATTGGTTCCTTCCAAAATTCCTTCCGGGGAGATATGTACCCCCCACACACACACTCTCTGGACATGGGGAGGGAGAGAAGACGCCAATGGAGCTGGAGCCTCACACTCTTCCGGGCTGTTCTCTCACCTTGCGTGTTGGGTAATAAGCGTCTTCTAGGCACCTTTCCCTCACCGGGGCAGTGCCGACCACTGTGGGGACCCAAAAGGCCAACCCAGAACCCCTGCCCCAAAGACAGATGGGGGATTTGTGGGGGCCAGGAGACTTACATACTTCCGCATCTGGTTTCAGCGTTAAATAGCGTGTCGTGACCTCGTGATGCGCAGTCTGCGTGAGAGGTGCACACAAGCCCAGGGGAGGGTCGCAGGGCTGGAGAGTGAGGAGAAAGAGGTTGGTTGAATTAACTCCCCGAGGAATAAGAGGTTCTTCCGGGGAGCAAAGATGGAAGCAGAGAAGGGAACACACATGTGCACAGGGACTGAGGACTGTGAGGAGAGGAGGTTGGAACTCGGGATGGGGTAGCCCCGCTCTGTAGGCTGACGCATCCTCGTCTGGGTCAGAAGCAGCGAGTAGCAAGTAGGTAGCCCTTGGTACTGACGTCTTTGCTTTGAGTCCCATGGTTTAAAATTTTTAAATATCAAATTTAAAACAAAAAGTTTACTTAGTTATCCATAGATGTGAGACACCAGACTCAAATCCAGATTCTGCTTCTCTTGGAAAACAAATCAATATCCAACAACTTGACTAAACAATGGAGGTTTGTTCTCTCACACTTAAGCGTAGAGGTCTGAAGCCAAGTTGTCAGCCGGGCCTCCCTCTGAGACCCTGGAAAGCGTCCTTCCCCCCTGCTGGCTTCCAACGGTCACCGACTACGCTCAGCGCTCCTTGGCCCGTAGACTCATCGCTCTGTGAGACATGGCTTCTCCTCTGAGTGTGGCCTAGGTCTCCCGTGTCTTCTCCTTTTATAAGGACGCGGGTCTCACTGGGTTAAGAACCAAGCCGACTCCAGTGTGACCTCATTTCAACTCGATGACATCTGCAAAGATCCTACTTCCAAATCTTCACAGGCGCTGGGGGTTAAGACTTGAACACAGCTATTTGGGGGATGCAATGCAGAAATAGATAGATACAAACGCACTTGTCCCCAACATTCAGAATTTAATAACGCAGACCCTTGCCATTTGAGAATTTGGGTACTAAGAAAGGGAAGAGCATTCTCGGCCTTCCTCTGCCTGAGCCAGACTTCTGACAGCACTCTCTGGTCTCCTCCGCAGCCTCAGGCCTCTCTTCCTCTCCGTCGACACCCACCCAGGTGGTCAAGCAGCACACCTTTCCTCTCGAATCCTACAAGCACGAGCCTGAGCGACTGGAAAATCGCATCTACGCCTCGTCTTCCCCTCCGGACACAGGCCAGAGGTACTGCCCCTCCTCCTTCCAGAGCACCGCCAGGCCTCCTGTGGCATCACCGACACACTATGCTTCCCCCAGAACCGTAAGTCTGGCTTCCTCCTGGGACCCCGGGCCTCCAGCGTCGGGAGGGGGGCGCGGTGCGTCGGTGACTGCACACCCCTGATGCGTTGGGTGTATTTTTATCCTGAGTCCCGGGCTCAGGAAGAAATGCTGAGGGCACAGCAAGGCAAAGGGAGACTAAATAGAACGTGATAACGTCTGGAACCCGACCAGAACATGTGTCTTGCCTCAGCCTCTTTTAAGACATCCGTCACTAAAAGCTTTATTTGAATTTACCTAGATTGGGATCTGAAAGAATCATGTCCCTGAAGTCCATCTATGTGGATGGGACTGTGGGGTCCAGTGGCTGTGGTGGTTCCCTAGGGCTGCTGGGACGAGGCGGCGTGAACTGGGGGGCTTAAAAGAACCAGAAGCGACTGCCTCATAGCTCCGGAGGCTGGAGGTCTGAAGTCCCAGTTTGGGCAGGACCGTGCTCCCCGTGAAGTCTCTAGACGGGAGGATCCTCCCCTGGCTCTTCTAGCTTCTGGGGGCCCCGGGCGACCCTTGGCTTGTAGCAGCATCACACCAGTCTCTGCCTCTGTCCTCACGTGGTCTGTGTGTGTCCACGATGTCCTCTTAAGGTGACAGCACTCATGTCGGATCAGGGCCCGCTCAGCTCCCGTGTGAACTCGTCTGCACTCGATCACACCCGTGAAGACCGTGTTGCCAAACAATGAGGCCTCAGAGGCTAAGACCTCACCGTGGCTCTTTGGGGGACGCTGTGCGACCGTAAGCGTTGTTATCGTTGGAAAGCAAGAAGGCGCATTTGTCATGTAGGGAACACGCCGTCCCTGTCCTCCTTGTTTCTTCAGCGATTCCTTTATGCGATGTAGGTGTCACAGAGTGTTGTCTGAGGTGCTGGGGGACCAAACACAAGGGGTCGCTCCTGCCTTCTAGGGCTTTCCGTCTCACTGGGACTGGAGGGCCACTCAGATGAAAGAGTTAAGTCAAAGCGGAAAGGAGGTTGGGTGGGGGCGGGGGTCCGCCCTAGACGAGGCGGGAAGGGAAACGCTGTGGTCTGATAAGGGCCGCCCAGTGAGCCGGGCTCAGTGGTGGGGTTGGCTGAGGGCAGAGGTGAAGGGAAAGCCTTCCAGAGGAGAAAAGTCGCCATGACTTGGGTGGGAATGAGAGAAGATCTAGAAAGGCTCTTGTGGGCGTTTCAAAAAGAGGCTTGGCTCTACCGATAATGGAACAGAAAAGAATCCAAAAAGGGAATGGTGAGGCGACCCAGAGAAGCAGGAAGCCACTGCTCCCCTAGGGCTAGAGGGGCCATGAGAGGTGGTGGGGACCAGAGCCCATCCGGGGGGAATAGAACCCTGTGTGTCTGCCCGGCTGGAGCTGAAGCCACAGAGAAGCAGCCGCTGGCCAGAGATGCTCTTTGAGGCAGAGGGATAAAAAATCCTGGCGCCCTCTGCCTTTTCCTCCCTCGAGCCTTGGGCCAAACCTACCCAGAAGCCTGTGTGCCATACCTACCCAGAAGCCTGCGGGCAAAACCTACCCAGAAGCCTGTGGGCCTAACCTACCCAGAAGCCTGTAGGCCCAACCTACCCAGAAGCCTGCGGGCCAAACCCACCAGAAGCCTGTGTGCCATACCTACCCAGAAGCATGTGTGCCAAACCTACCCAGAAGCATGTGTGCCAAACCTACCCAGAAGCATGTGTGCCAAACCTACCCAGAAGCCTGCGGGCCCAACCTACCCAGAAGCCTGCGGGCCCAACCTACCCAGAAGCCTGCGGGCCCAACCTACCCAGAAGCCTGCGGGCCCAACCTACCCAGAAGCCTGCAGGCTAGGCCGTCTGGGACAGAAGGAGCCTGTGGGGGCCGGGAGCAGGCGCGGGAAGACTGAAGAGGGAGGTGACCAGCACAGAGGCTTCCAAGGGTAAAGGAGATGTAATAATCTTAAGATACTGGCTTCTTTTCATTGATTAGTGATACTTGATAGAATAACCCCATTTAGGAAGAGATACCAATTTGCAGAGAAAACCGTTATTTGGGGTAGAGATCAGTGGAAGTGATGGTGACAGCCCCAAGGCTTGTCCGTGATGGCAGAAGTTTGCCGCTGGCCTTTCCCAGTTTAAAGAAAAGAGAATCCAGAGAGCGACCTCCCTCCAGAGTCAGTTTTTCCCTCTGGCAACAGTGACCGGGAAGTGGTGTTCTTAGCTGTTTAAACCTCACACCACTCAGAAGCCCATGGCTGAGGCCAGCAAGCCTGCGTCCTTCCGGGACTTCTGAGGCGGTCCTGGGGCCAGAGCGGAAGTGTCCTCAGCTGTGTCCCACATGCAGTGACGGACATGCCATGGGCCCTGGTCAGGGCCTGTAATCCCACACTTGCGGCCCACACTGAGTGTGACATTTCAGCGACCATCCAAATGTCCTGAGGGGAGGAACAAGAGGTGGTCATTCTGGGCAATGGGGTCTTACTCAGCCTTAAAAAGGAAGGACATCCTGACACTTGCTACAACTTGGGTGATCCTTGGGGACATTACGCAGAGTGAAATAAGCCAGTCATACAAGGACGAGTCCTGTGTGATTCCACGTGTCGGAGGTCCCCAGAGTTGTCAGATTCATAGACACAGAAAGTAGAAGGGTGGGCAGCAGGGGCTGGACGGGGTAGACTGGGGAGTCGTCGTTCAGTGGGGAAGAGGTTGAGTTTGGGAAGATGAAAAAGTTCTGAAGATCATGGGGGTGATGGTGTGAATATACTCAATACCGAATCGTACACTTAAAAATGGTTAAAATGGTAAATTTTATATTATGTATATTTTTTACTATAATTTTTTTAAAAAGTGATCCAGGCATGACTATAGCGTTTATGTAGTTTGGGCTTCAGAAAATCAGGGTGATCACCAGAGGCTCCCCGCTTACGCTCTGCAGCGATACATTTCAAAATCGGAAGACATGTCCCCACTGGCTCCCTGACATTAGGCAGGCCTAATCCCATTGGTCAGCTTTATCACCGGAGGCGTCCCAGGGGCCCCTGTCATGGCCTCTGTAGCCATCAGGGCACTGGGTCTGTCCTGCTTTGCAGCAGGGCTGGTGGTCGTTTCAAGTTCATACAAAGTTCATTTCTTTATCATTGGACTATGTCGATCGATGTGCCAAGTTCCTTAAGAGCTTGGCTGATTTCATGCATTTGGCTACCAGCACGATCTTCACCGGAGAACTGTGATCCCTTAAAGACTTCCGTCAGCTTGAAAATATTTATATATAATTTGTCCCTGCCCTTTGGAACAAAATGACACTTTCTGTAAACATTGACCCCGAAGATCACTTTTATAAAATGTGTTCCCATGAGTCGTACTCTAAAATTGGAATGGGGATAAGGGTAGTTAGTTTGTCTTTGGTGGAAAATACTCATTTTATCACTTATTTACTGAGCAAAGACTTACTAAGCAACTGCTGTGTGTCAGAAACTGCTCAAAAAGGGCGAGCGGGTGACAACCGTTTGAGGAAGAGACATATTTGTCCTCGTCACTACTTGATTAATGGCGCACTCTGCATGGAAGGCTGTCTGGATGGGTGTGGAAACTAGATTGGATTGGAGTAGGACGGGAGCTCAGACGCGGCACAGTGTGAAATTATCTGGGGCTGGTGGGAGCCGACGGTGGAATGGAGTGGACCAGTAGAAAGAAGTAAAGAGCTGTTTAAGAGGTTGAACTGAGAGGAATTCGGAATACAGTGATTGATAAGTTGAGGGGGAAAGAGAAGAGTCAAGGATGACTCCAGAAGTTTTGCCTTAGGAAACTAGACGAATGGTAGTTGCATTTGCTGGGTTAGGGAACAGGGGAGGAAGAGGAGCAGGCGATGGGCGTGTGCATGCGTGCGTGTGAGCCCGTGTAGGCTGTGTGGGTGTGCATAGGCACACACGCACATGTGCGTTCAGGTGCTGGTGGTATAATAAGGTGCCCGTGGAACATTCCCAAGGAGGTATCCAAAGCGCAGTTGGATATGTGCATCTGGAGCCAGAAATTAAGATTGAAAATCATCAGGATATGAAGGGTAATTTATGCCATGATTGTAGATGAAATTATCCAGAAAAAACATGGTAGGTGAGAAGAGAGCCAGAAACACGTGGACATGTAAGGCACAAACAAAGGAAAAGGATTCTGGATTGCCTTGAAATTAGGCAGAAAACCAGACAAACACAGTATCATGGAAGCAAAAGGAATGTGTTTCACGGTGTCTCACGCATTTGGAGGGAGTGACCCGTGACATCAGGTGCAGTGGGGTGGCCTGCGATGTAAGGACTGAGGTCGGCGCTGGTGGCATTGGCAGGAATACTGTGGTCAAGTGCAGAAGCCATGGGATGTGGGCTGAATGGCGAAGAGTAAAGAAGTGGAGATCTCTAGTGTAGATAGTTCGAGAATCCTGACTTTGCAGGGGAGGGGGTGGCGCTATCGCCGTTAGAATGTAGGTGATGGTTTCTTCCTATAGATGGAGATAGGTTTAAATGCTAATTGGGACAGGGTTAGTAGGAAGGAAGCAGTAAAAGACTGAAAGGAGAAGGCGAGCCTTACATTCGGCTCTTGTCAAGGAAATGGGTGGGAGTCCTTGGGTGGAGGGAGATGCTCGTCCTGGACCAGGAGAAGAATCATCATCTGTTGCACTCAAGACTTGAACGTGAAGGTATTAGAGGGATTGGTACTTTTCCGGTTCCTTTTGCACAACAGTCATTCTCATGCTCCTCCCCTTTTTCTTCTAGGAATTTCACTCTCGACCTACGTCTTGGGTCAGAGTCCCTAGAAGCGGTGTCTGAGATGGGCTTTGGGCTGCACGTTTGTTGATTGATTACAGAGTGCTCAGAATAAACCTGTAGGTGCAAGGGGAGGAAAGAAGGAAGGTGAGCGTGTGGTTTGGAATGAGATGTAACCTCAGCCTGAAGACAAGGGCTCTCTGGAGTGTAAACTGCGCCAGCATTTGCCCTGCCTGGAGGCAAGGAGGCTGCCTTCTTCCCCTCACACCAAGCAGCCGTTAGTTTGGGGGATGCCCCAGGCTGAGGGAAATTCACCTCCAGCTGGGATGGCACCTGTCACCCAAGGACAATCCTAGAAGAAGGTTGTGGGTTGAGCCATCAGCAGTGGCCCCTGAGCCAGTGACAGGGAACCCAAGACTTTGGCTGAGGCCCAGGGTCCCCTTCTCTTGCCTGGTTGGTTCCTGTATCGAACCCGTGCTTCTGTCGCCACCAAACAAAGTCCCCAAAATTTAAGACAGCAACTGTTTCTTGAGCTCACAGTCCTGTGGGCCATCCATTCGGGTTGGGCATTCTTCTGGTCTTGGCTGTGCTTACTCACACGTCCACGGTCGCTTACCAGGTTGCTTGGCGGCCAGTCAGACCCGAGGGGCCTCAGCTGGAATGTCTCACCTCCATTCCGTGAGGTCTCTCCTCCCCCGGCAGAGGCAGTCCCAGACTTGTCCTTATGACAGTGGCACGATTCCAGGAGGCACAGAGGCAAGTCTTCCTGAGGCCTAGGCTCAGAAGCAGTACCCTCAAGTCCTACCAGAGATAGAATCTCTTTCCTCTCCCCTCGAAGCTGGGCTGGGGTGTCTCCTTCTTTGGCCAACAGATGAAGCAGAAGTGACAAAGTCCCCCTGCAAAGAGCCTAGATACAGCAAGAGGTGAAGGGTGTGGGCCAGTTGTGAGATCTCCCACACGCCTTATCACTTGATTTCAACAGCTGGGCCTGCCGCCGAACACAATGCACTAGAGCCAAGAGGTTCCTTTCTCTCTGTGTGAGGAGTCTTATTTAGATGGTTAACTCTTCCGAGAATAATTCCCTGAAAAGGTGGCTGCTGCAGTGTGTGTTCCCTGAGAAGCACACTCCAGACAGAAATTAATGCACAGCGTGTTCATTAGGAACCATTCTGAGGATCGGTGCCTGAGGGAGAAAGGAAGGAGGGAGGCAGGTCTGAGGGAGAAGCCGCAAGGCAGTGCTTTCTCGACCGGGTCCTCGGCAGACTCCCAGGGAGCACTAAAACTGGGGCGGCTCCCCAGACTTGTCCCAAGTTGGGGCGAAGGAGCCGGGCCCTTCTACCGTGGCATCAACCAGTCATTAAGATGGCTGCTCTCGGGACGCCTGGGTGGCTCAGTTGGTTAAGCAGCTGCCTTCGGCTCAGGTCATGATCCCAGGGTCCTGGGATCGAGTCCCGCATCGGGCTCCTTGCTCAGCAGGGAGCCTGCTTCTCCCTCTGCCTCTGCCTGCCACTCTGCCTGCTTGTGCTCTCTCTCTGACAAATAAATAAATACAAATATTAAAAAAAAAAAAAAAAAAGATGGCTGCTCTCCTGGAACAGGGTTCAACGTGGCCAAAGTAACTCACCTCAGCCAAGGGCAGTGCCGGCTAATAATTGAGTCCATCATTTGGCAGATTCCCAATAGCTGGGAGTGGTGAGGAGAGATTCCTTCACTTCTGAAAGGGGATCTGAGTGGTGCATCACAACCTCTAATCACGGACCTGTAGTCTCTACCTTATTCTTTCAACTTATGATCTCCAAATTCTGACAGGTGAAAATAAGGGGTATCATATTTCTTCTTAGGATATACTTGAAATGTAACTAAACTGAAGAAAAGGGTTCAGGATGGTTGGTTGGGGATGAGTGAGAAAGGTTTTATTGGGCCCAGGGTGAGAGGAACTAAGGCCCCAGCCAACACCCATCACCAACTCCCCGGCTGTGGGAGTGAGCCCCCACGGATGTGAATCCTCCAGCCCCAGTCAAGTCTTCCGATGGGACTATAGCCCCAGAGATCCAGGAGCACCCATCTGAATGGCTCATGAATTCCTGACCCGTAGAAACCATAAGAAATAAGGTATTGGTCCACTATGGCTACTACAACAAAATGCTACAGACTAGGGCTTTTAACTGAAATCCATTTCTCAGGTCCCTGGATGGCTCAGTCTGTTAAGCATCTGCCTTCAGCTCAGGTCATGATCTTGGGATCCTGGGATCAAGCCCCACATGGGGCTCCCTGCTCAGTGGGGAGTCTGCTTCTCCCTCTCCCTCTGCCACACTTCCTGCTTTTGCTTGCACTCTCTCTCTCTCATATATAAATTAAAAAAAAAAAGAAAGGAATTCATTTCTCATAGTTCTGGAGGCTAGAAGTCCAGGATCAGGGTGTTGACAGGATCCAGAGGCCTCCTCGGCTGCAGATGCTACCTTCCCACTGCGTCCTCACATGGTCTTTCCTCTGTACTCACACACCCCCTGGGGTCTCTTCCTCCTCTTCTCAGGACACGAGTCCTATTGGATTAGGGCCCCACCCTATGACCTCACGTAACCTTAGTCACTTCTTTAAAGGCCCCATCACCCCTGACACAGTCTCATTGGGAGTCAAGGGCTTCAGCCTGTGAATTTGGAAGTGGAATGGGGGGTACACAGTTCAGTGCATCACAGATAATAAATTACCATTACTCTCTTAAGCCACTGAGTTTTGGGGTGATCTGTTATATATCAAAAGATAACTAGTACCTGTTTTATCATGTATGTGGGGAAATAATAAACTCAGAAGTTTGGGGCTCTTGCCACTGACTCAATCTCCAAGATCCCTGGTTTTCCTAGTGTGACTATTTGGAAGGAAATCACCAGCCAGCCTTTCAAGATAGTTATTTGAAATAATTACCTTTTTTTATTTTTTAAGATAGGAAAGCACTCTGAAATATCTAAAGATATTTCAAATCACTTGACAT
The DNA here is from genome assembly GCA_028533885.1 of Nasua narica. Lineage (NCBI taxonomy): Eukaryota > Metazoa > Chordata > Mammalia > Carnivora > Procyonidae > Nasua > Nasua narica. The sequence goes on along the minus strand of CM052806.1, from coordinate 87,855,883 downwards.
TGAGAATAGATAAGCTTTTATAGGCACTATTTTGTTTCTTATATTTCCATCTGCCATTTTAAAAATCAAATTACAACCTAATAAGGTCTTGGTGTTAAGACCATCTGCCCAGAAATGGCAAACTAACAGTTCCATCGTCCATTACTCACAACAGATTAGATATTGTAAAAATAGTCTGGGAAAAATTCACATAGGTCGAGGAGTAGGAGCGCCAGCAAGAACTGATTCATAACAGGATGGTTATCACGAGAGCTGTTGCTTACACAAGTGTTGCCAGTGTGTTGAAGAGGCAGGCAGGGAATATCTACCCTCCCGCCTGTCAGAAGAAGGTATTATAATTGGCATCCTTCCTGGGTCCCTGCACTGGTAGGATCGTGACTCCGCGAGCAGAGAGAAGGCAGAGCCCAAATAAGAGAGAGAGACTTGGCTGAGCGCTTGGCCTGTTTTTCTGAGCACCGGCCTGGGTCTGGGGGATTCTTATTGATTCTGTTCCCCAGGGTAGCTGAGCTCCAGGAAAGGATGTTGAATCTTTTTACCTCAATTTTTCTTTAATTTGACAAATGGCCTACCTCTGTCACCTCCCCAGGGACCCATAAGGGAAACAACTTATTCAATGGCTGTTTCCTAAGATCCCATCATCTGCCAGGAAGCAGGCTAGGCACTGAGTGCTCGGGGATGGTTGAGAGCATTTCTGCATCAAGAGTCTAAGCAAGGACAGGTCCCTTGGAGGTGGGACCCGGGGCTAAAGCAGCTGGGCTGGTGGGGGGGTGCGGATGCCTCCACCTCTTCCCTCATGGGCCACAGGCTAACGATGGGGGATATGCACTCGGCACCATTGTCATCGCGGGGGCACATATGTAAATTTCCCAGAGTGAGTTATTTTGCCGTCTTGGTTGATACAGCCAACTCTTCCGTTGGTGCAATGTCCCATCATGACAACAATCGCTTTAAGATTCACCTTGAACTTTTCCACCCAAAAAGAACAAGCCTGGACAAGGGAATGGTTCAAATGTTGGTGTCCCGTGGAGTTGGGAGGCTCACTGGGCTTTCTCAGGGTGGCCTACAGATAGCGCCTCTGCTGGGAGGAGGAATCCATTGCAATTAGTTCTTTCCTTCCTCTGGCGGGCGCTGTCAAGGGCGGGCGCCATGGACATGGCGGGCATGTCCTAACCATGCAGGGGGCCTTGACTAAGTGTATCTCTTGTTGAAGAATCATCTTGATCGCAGCTGTCTGTAAGCTCAGGGCAGAAGCCGGCCTACCAGGGGCCACGAGGTGAGTGCGCGGTGACGAAGGGTAGACGGAGACAGCTTTGTCACGAAGTTTCAAGTGAAGAGGAGCCATGTGAGGGCCAGGACTGGCGGGGGGGCCAGAGGGTGTTTCAAAGATGGGCATGGCCTGAGCGTGTGAAGTGCTCATGGAGGGAGGTACAGGTTCCCGAACCTTCCACCCTCTCTAACCACTCCTCCATCCTCCAAAGATGCGGGCTTTACGTGAGGACCGAAGGAGAGCACGTGCGTAAGCTTCCCAAAGTTCTGTTGCTGGCAAACACTGAAGTCGAGTCTTGAACCAAGGAAGCAGGGCTCCAAAGCCCGTGTCCATGGTGTGATCTCCTGTGGCCTCTAGAAAAAGTCCAGGCTTCTCAGCCCACCCATCGCACGCTGACACAGCGGCTTAGCGCACATATGCCTCATTCAAGGGCCGGCCCCGGGGCCAAGCCTGGCCGGTCTTCTCTTTCTGTAATTCAGCTTTTATGAATACACAGCCACACCCTTTTGCTTCTGCATCATCTCTGGCCGTGTTCACACCACAGAGGCAGAGGTGAGTCGTTGCAACAGAGACCAGATGGCCCGTAAAACACACAGTATTTATCATCTGGCCTTTTTTCAGGAAAAAAACCTGCCAGCTCCTGACTAATCTTTGCCAGAGCCTCCCTTTCCTGCATCTCATTAATTAATGGATGTCCCACGCATGCCAGGGTGAGACTAGTCCTCAGAAAGGCAAGAGGCCAGCAGGAGAGCACTGCCCCGCCGAGGGCACTGCACCCACAGGAGAACACAGGGAAGCCCATCGTTGGGCCTGCCCGCCGCGGCCCAGCAGGCCGGCTACACATCACGTTGGCAAACTGGCAGGTAATCCTATAGAGTTGAGACTGGGGGGAGCCTGTATTCTCCTTGCCCTCGGAGCCCTGTGATGTCATACAGTCTGCTTTGGGACTGGATTGAGGAGATTTGGGGTAATTTAAGTTTCAGGTGGAAGAGCCATTGACGATCCCCTTACTCTCCTTGAGTGAGGAAAGGATGCAAATCTGAAGTAAATAGCACAAAGGCGCCTCATGTGAAGTTTTCGCTGCCTCTCCGGGCAGCGGTTTCGAGGAATGAGTTGGTGAGCTGTGCATTTTTTTTTCAAGGATATTATTTCTTTATTTATTTGAGAGAAAGAGTAAGAGCATGAGCTGGGGGAGGAGCAGATAGGGAGAGAGAGAGTCTTTCAAGCAGACTCCACACTGAGTGGGGAGCCTGACGTGGGGGGTCGATCTCCTGACCCTCAGATCACGACCTGATCCGAAACCAAGATCCAGATGCTTCACCGACTAAGCCACTCAGGGCCCCACAGCCATGCATTTTAATAGAAGGGTTACTCCAGGGACAGGCAAGCAGCCAGAGAAAGCCTCCAGAAGACCAAGCAGGCAGACCCGTAAGGAAAGGACAACAGTAGTTCAGGGAGACACAGCAAAGGGCTGGGTTAAGGCCACAGGAGTGAAGACTTAGAGGAAGAGGTTAATTATGAAGGCACATAGCAGATAAAATCGGCTGGCCTGGGTGAGACCCAGGGACATGGCCTGTGGGAGGAGGGCTCAAGGTGACCCCAGTTTCTGGCACAAAAGGTTGGATGGCAGTGTCCTTAAACTGGGAGGGGAAGTAGATCTTGGGGGTGAAAGTTAACTCTGTTTGCGCCACACTTCCCTTGATTCTTTTGGGACATCAAATAGAGGCATCCAGGGGCCTGGATGTGTAAGTCTGGAGTGGGGAGGCAGAGGTTCGAGAAATGATTCTCCTTGTCCCTTTTATGCGCCGTGCATTAAATCAAAGAAATCAAGACTCTGAACACCTTTACCTCTACCTCGGCTGGTGCAGCGAAGAAAGCAAACAGAATTCCTTTCTAATGAGGGACACTTCTTACCAGTACAGCTGTACGAAAATGCATTTGGTGGGGTGGAGGGGGCTGAACATTAGATGGTGGAAAAATTACTCTATCTGCTCATGCATTCTAGACGGGCTTGTCTTAATTTGCATTTAGATGGGAATTCCTTCCGCTCCGAACCAGGATTGTCCTCTAACCCAGAGCACTTGGAAAAGCATTCCTGGGGCTCGGGAAGTGTCGTTGGTACCCTGGCGACCCAGACCCTAACACCAGTATTAAGAGTGTTGCTTAATGACTCCATAGAAATTAGCCACAGGAATGGTGGAAAAGTTTACGACAGGCGTCCCCTGGCTGGTCTCTGATTCTGCAGTGTGTAAACTGTTAATGAGTGACTACCCAAACACCCTAGGGTGCTCGACCTGCTTCAGGAGACCGCGTGCTGTCTTTGCTGCTAGTTCTGAGGCTAAGCGCAGAACCCTAGAGCACCGTCGTGTGGAGTCCTGAGTACGAAGGACATCTGCTCATCACGGGCATGAGTAGGGGGTCCAGTAACAACCCTCTAGGGCACCACACAGAGAAAATTCCAGCACGATCTCTACGCCTCGGCCAACGAGCTCCTCTCGCACGCTGTATCAAAAGCAGATTAAAAAGTCCATTGCTTATCGTGATTCATTCGCAAATTGGTAAGGTTATTCAATTACCTTGGGTTAGTCTAATTATGCTGTTCCATTGGCTGTCTTTGCATTTAATTTTTAAAATGAGGTACATCTGGAGAAGTCTTTGATTATATCTTTTAAGAATAGCGTCCCTCTGGGATGAAGGGGGTCCTGGAGACTGGTGGCAGGACAACCATGTGTGTGTCCTGAAAGCGACTGACCCATGTGTTTAAAAATGGTCAAGAAGGCAAATTTTATGCTACTTTACCAAAATTCGAGAATTTTTCAATAATAACATTCCTAATTATAAAAAGAAAAGCATAAAGGGAATAAAAACTTTGCCCAATTCTGCCATCCCAAGACAGTTAAACTGTGCAGGGGCGTATTTTGCTTGGCCTTTGCTGTGCCCTCCTATGCAGCCATAGCTGTGGACATGCGACAGACATAGGCCTGAGCTCTCCCCACTGACGTGATAATCAGGCTTCTGTCTTCAGTTTACAGAGTTCTCCTGTCATCTTTAAAGGTCTCGTTTTCATAAAATCACACGATATACTCTTCAAATTATGGTCTAAGCCAATGAATGATAAATATTACCTGTAGCCTACAGAGCACGTTTAACATACCCAAAGCCCTTCGGGCGCCTGGGTGGCTCAGTCAGTTAGGGGTCTGCCTTTGGCTCAGGTCAGGTCCCAGGGTCCTGGGATTGAGCCCCACATCGGGCTCCCTGCTCAGCGGGGAGTCTGCTTCTCCCTCTCCCTCTGCCTGCTGCTCCCCTTGCTTGTGCACTCTCTCTCTCTCTCTGTCAAATAAATAAAATAAAATCTTAAAAAAGAAAAGAAAAAAAGGACGTTACAAAAAAAACACAAACAGATCCAAAGCCATCAGACTGAGATCGTAGTGATATTTGGATAAAAGGTAGTACGATTTCGTGCAACTTAATCACTAGCGGTCAGATTCTTTTAAGAAACCGAGTTAACAGCACTGGAGTACCGGGAGGCCACGGGGGATCTGGAGTGGTTTCCCTGCCGGACGGGGACTCAGCTGCCGCTCTGAGAAGTCAGATGAGCAGGTGAAAGAAAGGAACACGTTTTCCCATTCTTAAGATCTGTCCCTCTTCCTGGACTTGATTCTGGCCTTTCACTTTTACCATGTCTGGCAGTTGGGGATTGGCTTGGGGGGAGGGTCCCCAGAAGTAAATTTACGTGCCTGCTACCCGTATTTGAAGATGCTAGAATTGGGCTGTAATATCAGCATAGTTTATTTTTTTCCAGAATGTGAGAATGATTGCAGAAATAATTTTCCACTGGTGGAAAAAATACAGGACTTTTTTTTTGAAGAATGAATTCTTCATTCAGGACTTTTCCTAGTGTGCCCCCCAGGAGGCTGTGTATAGCACTGCATGCTGAAAGAAAGAAAGAATTTCTCTTCAAAATAGAGACCTGGTGTTAGTGGCTCAAGAAGGAGTTTGCAGCCCTTCCTGCTCCCGGGACACGCGTCCATAGATGGGGCTGTGTTATCGCTCTGCCAGCCCGCTTACCCAATCTGCTAAATGGGCAGAATTAAAGAAAACGTCTAATTCCCACTGAGCATAAACTATAGACGGCATTTAATTTATGCGTTAGGTTCACACACATCTGGACGAGGGCACCTCATATTAGGGTATCTGTGTGATATGAGAAGAGAAGCCATAAAGTCAACATAGAAACTCATCTATTGCCTGTTTATAAGATGGCAAAAGCAAGTCCAAAGGGCCTTTATAGGCAGTAGCTCCAAGGACTTAGAGCGTCGCCAGCATTTAGCTCGTTGGCCTGACTTACATGGAAGGGGGTGTCCACATTCCCCTCCACAAAGCAAAGCCATTTTTTATTTTTTCTGAGAACTAGGAGGCAGAAAATGAAGCAGAGCGCGGGATACGTTGCCTGGATAACACAAACACAAGTAATAAAAGTAGGTCCATTCAAAACAAAAATATAAAGAGACCGCTTTTTAAATAAGCTACCGAGACCGAATGTGAGAAGGTCAAGTTGTATTGACAAATCTATTTCATTGAATAGTTAAGTGCATAGAATAAGGTCAAGTTTTCTTTCTGTTCCAACAGCCCTGCCACAGGTTAGTTTGGATCGTGGTTGATTGCTGCACAACCAGATTCCCCCAACGCTTAGAGAGTCCAACAGGACCTTCATGCAGCTCAGTCTCGCACCAGAAATTCTGTAACCATCCGTAGCCCCTCATTCTCTTCTCCAGATTGAGTCACGTGCTGAATTGACTAGGAGGCCATCAGATCCTGGGCCTTATGTCTAGTTTCGTCCTTAACACAAATGCACAGCAGTTGAAATAACATAAACCAGCCCCGTAGTCATTTACATCAGAAATAACCTTGATGGAATGATTATAACACACTGTTCTAGATGCTTCGTGATATTAGTTGTAGGTTAGTTAAAATCATATCACATTTCTCATCTGTGTGTTTGGGATAATCCTATTTCATAGTGTTTTTGCATGTGTTCTCAGCCCAGTGTTCCATGAGATAAGGCCCATTTGGTGGCAAATAATTTATGAAAGTGTCGTTTTCAGGGACGCCTGGGTGGCTCGGTCAGTTAAGTGCCTGCCAGAAGAGGTCATGATCCCAGGGTCCTAGGATCGAGTCCAGCGCCATCAGGCTCCTTACTCAGTGGGGAGCCTGCTTCTCCCTCTGCCTGCCGCTCCCCCTGCTTGTGATCGCTCGATCTCTCACAAAAAAATACATAAATAAATTTTTTTTTAAAGTGTCATCGTTCAGTTTAAAAATGATTTTCAGTGGATTTGGAGACAATAGGTGCTCTGGGATCTGGGACAAATTTATTCACCATTCTTGGAATAGAATATAGTTTCTTATTCGTTCTTTAAAATAATCAGCATTCGGCGCGTTGATTTCTTACAGCAAATGCAGGTTCTTTGACTTCCCGTCCTCACGACACCACAGTCACTCTCTCCTGCCTGGTTTGCAGATTACAAAATTAGGGACACAGTCAAAACCCACTTGTGCCCATTAGGAGCCAGACATGTGCTCCCCCAGCCAGGTCTCTGCCAGCTCCGCAAAGGAGCTGTTATCATCTCTCTTGTGCAGGTTAAGAATCAAGATGTAGAGAAATTAAGTAATCCGCTTGAGACTTTGCGCCTCATAACTAGTAGAGACACGGTGACCTGCCTTTGAGACCCGTGACCGAACAGCGGTCCCCATGTTAGAGCAGCTGTCATTCACTGGCAACCAGCTGGAGAGGAGAAGCCCACACTGGCACGAGCCGCGGAGAGGAATGTTCCGGACCCCGGCCGGCGTGGGGCAGAGCCGGGACTCGCACCCGGGACCGCCGCAGCCCAAGAAGGACGTGAGCCGTGAGGTCAAATCCACTTTCCTCCCATCCACGCGACTGGTTTCTTCATTTTTCTCTATGCTTTGGGCACCTATTTTGACTTTGACATCAGTCTTAGAAATCTTACCTGAAAGAAGTAACACCTGATGTAATACCCTTTGGAGACTTTTTTTTTCAAGTAGTTTCCACGCCCAGCGTGGGGCCTGGACTCATGACCCTGAGATCAAGAGTCACCTGCTCTACCCACGGAGCCAGCCGGGAACCCCAAGTCCCCTCCCTTCCTAAGGCAGGAAACGACAAGGAAAGAGAAGGCGGATGCCGGCTTGATTCACATGTGCTCTGTGACACGTGGCGTCCCCTTCCTCAGATCCCTAGTCTCGGATCCTAGCTTTCCAGAGATCCGTGCTTGGCCCAGTATGTTGCTGGACTAAGATCCTCGCCTGTGAACCAAGCTGTGTCTTCTCGCACGGTCGGGAGGCAGATCTGGTACGGGCGTCTGTTTTAAACTTTTAGTTATTTCCAGTTTCTCTTGACTCATCAGACAACGCGTGTATCTCTCCACGGCCACGATAAATCAGGATGTGCTTAATGGGGTTTTTTTTTAGCTTATCCACAAAAGCGAGGCCCAGTACGGTGCTACTCAGGCTTTCGGATGAGACTGGGTTTTCAGGCATCAGAGTTTATTCCCTGCTAAAAATCCCGGGGTTGAAAATCATAGCGCCCTCCGCCAGATTGCTGTTAATCAGACTTCTAAAACTGGGTTTGTCTGTCTGTCACCGTAACCACGGGGAACTAGCTGGCTGGGTTTTCGCCAGATTTGGAGAGTACGTTCGAGGTGGTGCGACTTGAAGTCGAGGCTCTGTGGGCGTGTGACGATAATGTCTTGAGCTCTGGCTAAATGCTGCTGTAAGTGCTTTATGCGTAGTCGACTCACGTATCCCTCCCAGCCCTACCAGGTCGGTCCTGTGTGACCCCCGTTGTTCAGGTGAGGACCCTGCGGCCCGGCCAGCTCCACGGGCGTGTGGCCTCTGCAGGTGCCCTGTGCTTACGCCCCTTCCTGCTTTAAAGCTTTATTGTCCTCTTGAAATTCATTTTTGAGCCAGGGGCCCCGTGTTTTCCTTTTGCTCTGGGCGTGGAAAGTGGGGCAGCCGGTGCTGGAGATCCATACCACGTTCGGGTGAGAGAGCCAGGATTAGGCCCAGGCGGTCTGCTCCAGGAGCCCGCCCTCCCCGCCCGTGCTGACCCGCCGCTCAGAGAGTAAGTTCTAGTGCAAGAGGGGCCACCACACCGGGAGGCCTGCGGGTTTCTCCTCCAGAGAGCCACTTTGCACACACTCTGTTCAAGGTGACACGTGTTTGGGTACAGCTGTGGGGAGAGGTCACTGACAACGGCTCGTGGCTCCTAGGAAGCATCAGCAAGGCTCTAGTGGGTCCTTTTAAAGAAGAAGCCAGGGAGGAGCACCTGGGTGGCTCAGTCGTTTAAAGTGTCTGCCTTCTGCTCAGGTCATGATCCCAGGGTCCTGGGATCGAGCCCCACATCGGGCTCTCCACTCAGCGGGAAGCCTGCTTCTCTCTCTCCCACTCCCTCAGCTTGTGTCCCCTCTCTTGCTGTGTCTCCCTCTGTCAAATAAATAAATAATTTAGAAAAAAAAAAGGAAGAAGCCAGGGAGACCGATGCCTGGCGGCAAGTTCGTGGGCCCCAGTGTGGTCCTAGACGGTGGCACGAGGCTGCCCAGACTCTAATTTCTCTTACTTTGGTCCCTTTACGAGTATAAGACTGTTGCTGTTCTTTTCTGAAGAATGCCCATGGAGACAACACAGGAGAAAAATGAAAACATGACTACCAGTTCACCTATTTTCTGAGTAATACTGATAATTTGGGCGACTCTCCTCAGGATGAAATTTGGGAATAATTTCATTTTCACGAGTGAGTTCACAGCAACAGGACCAGACCTGGAGCTTCTTGGTGCTTCTCCTCCTCCTCCCGTGCTTGTCTGCATCTCCTGCCTCCGGCACGCTCGCTCGCAGACGTCAGACCAAGGATGAAGTTTGGGCCCAAAATGGCAAGTGTCGGCAACCTGCCCCTCCGCACTCCAGATACCGCAAGTGGCTCGCTCTTCCTTCAGCTCTGGATACTTGTTCTGCTTTTAAATCTAAAGTGCCGCACGCCGCCTGAGCCTCCTTGCCGCCCTGTTCTCCTGGCCGCTCCCGAGCCTGGGTCGCCTCATTTGCAAAGAGCCCTCACTACCACCCCAACAGCAGACACCGGGATGCCGTGGCCAGGTGCTGCTGTCGGCTGCAGGAGGGAGAGGAGAGGGAAGGCCCCGAGTTGCTGGGGATCATGAAGCTTTTTTAAAATAAGTCTTGTCATTGATTGCTTTAAAACAAAAACAAAAACAAAAACAAAACTCTGAACACTATTTAGGGCAAATTTTCAAGTTGCATTTCTTTTAGGAGAGCTCTAAAACTGCACAGAATACTGAGACTAAGCCACAGGTTTTAAAAGCCAGGCAATAAAAAGGTGCCGGCTAAGGCTTTCGATAAACAAGCACGTAACCTCAAGAAGTTTGGGAGTGATATTTATAGCCACACTGTGCGGCTTTTATGATCCTGTCAACATTCTTTATTGGCTTTCTTTTGCTTCCATAAAGACTTCATTGCTATATTTAAAGGCTTCTTCCGATGAATGCCTCTATTTTTAATTATTGCTCTTCTTGAAAAACTCACTTTCAAATGAAATGGGAGCGTGGGGACCCTGGCTCCAAGGCACCGGTTATCTCTGAAGACGAGGCTGCCGATCTGTTTGAAAGTTAATGTACAGAAACCCCAGATGCTTGCGCTTACAAGAAGAATACTTGCTCGTGGAAGACGGGTTCCAAAAATAGAAATTAAGTAAAAGCCTCTACGCAGACTAATGAGCCGCCCCGAATCCCTGCTTGGCTTCCAGAATGTTGGCAGCCGGCTTTTCTCATGAGCACTGAGCCACGCAGAGAAGGAGGATTTCTCTTTAGAGAAAAGATCTGCAGACCCTGAAACCTTCAGGTTGCCACTTGCATCTCACTGTGGCAAAGCCCACCCACTTCCGACGCCCAGCCGCACGTACAGGCCTCCTAACCTAGCTTCTTAGGGCCTTCCTATTAAATATGCAGCCAAAGAAAACCAGGCATAGGGGAAACTCTCTATTATGAAAGACCGAGACACACGCAAACAGAAAAAAAGTCTGAGAAAGCAAAAAAGGGAGCAGGGGGCTCTAAAAATTGAAAAGGGGTATTCCGAGAGCAAGAGTTCTGGGAAAGTAAGACTGTGCCAACAGGGACATATATAGACACACATGCACTGGAAGATAAAGTTGAGCCTATCTCCTGGAAAGTAAACCCAAAAGGCAAAGAGAAAAATTAATTTAAGGAAAGAAGGAAGGAGGGAGGGAGGGAAGGAAGGTGAAGAAAGGAAGGAAGAGGGAGAGACAGAGGGAGGAAAGGAAGGGCATGTGGGCTTCAGTCCAAGAGGCTCAGCCTCTCGATCCTATGAGTCCAGAGAGCAAGAACAAGGTTGAGAAGAGAAGAATCAGAGGAGGGCAGGTGAAGGGCATGAGTTCACAGACTCAAAGCAAAATGATGACCAGCACAAAACAAAAAGGCGGGGCAGTGAAAACAGGGAAAAGAAAAAGACCTACATCAAGACACAGCATCATGAGTTTCAAACCAGCAGGGAGAAAGAAATGAGTTAAAGCTTCCAGAGAGGAGGCGGAAACAGGGTTTACAAAAAGGAGGGAGAGACTGGGCATCAGAATGGAGCCGGCTTGAGAACGGCAGAGGCTAAAAGGCCACGAAAGGGGCAGGGCTTTCAAAATGGAGCACAGATGATTTCAAAGTTGGGACTTTGGCAGGATATGAAATTGAGAGTCGTTCTCAGACCTGCAAGATCTCAAATAAATCACTCCGCCCCCCCATACCTTTCCTGGGGAAGTTCCTGGAGCATCTGATCCCTCGCCATAAGGGTTGAAATTAAGACCCAGGCATCAGGAAAGATGCCCAGACTGATGCGGGAGGGAAAGGCTGTGGGACCACCACGTGGCGGGTCCAGATGGCCTGTCCGGCCTTGAAAGCCCGGGACAACGTGTCCAAGAAAAGAACAAAACCTGCAGATCCCCTTCTGCGTCGGAGCACGCTGAGAGAGGAGTTTTGGCTTTGGCCAAGTTTGGCGATGATGTCGTGATAGACACATTGAAAATTTAACCCCCAGAAAGCATTACATCGCACGGAAAGGAAGGCGGTGACAGCACAGGACGCAGTCTGGCTCCGAGACGCACAGTATTTGCAGAGTCGTGACAACGTTAAAGCTCGAATGTTGACACAACACAGAAGGCGGTAGCTGCGCGCCCATGGAGGGGGCGGGAGTGGCAGGGGTGCCGCCGAGTGGTCACCTTGACCTTCAGCACAGGAAGTAAAGCTGATGACACTCGGGCGGGGTCCAAACCACAGCAGCTGAAAACGCCTCATCCTGTAAACTACGCACAGTGAAAAGCATTTAGGCCAAAAGCTAATGTCTTTTTTTTTCCCGACAAGCTAACTTCATAGTCGTGTGAAAAAAATCACGCGTATTGTGAGTGGGATGAAAGGGACGGGACTTTGTGGGTCATAAAAGGTCTCGTGACCTTGGATGGTAGCTATGCTGGGAACTCGGGTGATGGATGATTAAGAGTTTCTCTTTCAATGATCAGAGTGACTGTCTCAATAAAAATAGAAAGAAATGCCTACCTAACACAAGCGAAGGCCTTTAACTCTGGAGAAGAGGATGAAACGGGTATTTCCTTTAATTTTTATGAGGGCAGGTGTTATTTCTGAGAGCTCGACTGGGCCGCCCTGCGGTCAGTCTTCTGCTGTTCTCAAACATATGGCTGTCAGGACCCTTTCCACTCACAATTAGTGAGGACCCAGTGAGCTTTTATTTGTGTGGGTCTCATCAATTGACATTTACCATATTAAAAATTAAAACCGAGGGCGCCTGAGTGGCTCAGGATCTGCCTTCGGCTCAGGTCATGATCCCAAAGTCCTAGAATCAAATCCCACGTCGGGCTCCTTGCTCAGTGGGGAGTCTGCTTGTCCCTCTGCCTCTACCCGCCCCCCACTCATGTGAGCACACTCTCTCTCAAATAAATAAAATCTTTGAAACAAATTAAAACAGAAATTTGAAAAAATATATATAAACTAAAAGACCAATAATAAACTCATGATGTATTACCATAGACATATTTTTATCCAAAAAAAATTGGAAGACTGGCATTTCCTTATGTGATTGCAAATCTTTTCGAGGCCCGGACGAAAAAACAGTGGGACTCTCGTGTCGGCTTCTGCATTCGTTCTGCTGTCATATATGGTGTTTGGGATGAAGTACGTGAAGAAAGTTCAGCCTCGAAGAGATACATGGTTGGAAAAGAGAGGAGTGTTTTATTTTTGAATAATTTTTATTTATTTATTTGAGAGAGAGAGAGCATGCAAGCAGGGCGAGAGTTAGAGGGAGAAGCAGACTCCCCCCTGAGCAGGGAGCCCGACATGGGGCTCGATCCCGGGACTCCAGGATCATGACCCGAGCCGAAGGCAGATGCCCAGCCGACTGAGCCGCCCAGGTGCCCCAAGAGAGGCATATTTTAATAGCCTCTTCAGAAAATTGTGGATAGTCTTCTGGACAAGTAGTAGTTTCTTAAAAGGTTAGTTGCAGTGTGGAATCTGAATCCTTATTAATAGATCTTCACAGCCTACCTAACAGAATCTATTCCATTACATGAAAATCTATCAATCTCTCCTGCACTGTGAGTGGATCTTTACCCCATGCATGATTTTGTAATATCATGTGTTGGTCATTTGGAAAATACCGGGTCACTGACTAACGCAGATCTTCCAAATGTCGACACATTTCATTACACAGTATTCAAAAAACAAAATCACCTTTATTAATAATACCCCTGATCTCCTTCCGAGAAGTCTCCAAGTATCGGGAAGCCGTCGAGCTCAGACACAGCTTTTGCAAAATTCTGACTTTTGCTTGAAAACATTGCGTCGTTGGCAACAAATATGGTCAGTTGTTTGCCTTGAAGTGACAGGCTCCCTTTGTTCATTTTGGAAAAAATGTCTGCCAAATACCCAAATCGGAGAAACCACAGTTTGTCAGTTTTTCAATGTCTCATTTAAAAGGCAGCTCAGCCACACGCGTGCTTTTCCTGAAGAATACCATCGTACTGCAGCGTGTAATAGGGGTACTATGCATATGCTGCTTGTCTCAAGAGGTGGAGAGAGGCAGCACCTCTGAGTGGCAAGGGGCCTAGGGAAAGGGAGAGAGAATCTGAAGCAGGCTCTGTGCCCAGCCCAGGACCAGACGCCGGGCTCGATCTCACCACCCTGAGATCATTGCCTGAGCCAAAATCAAGAGTGGGACGCTTAACCGACTTAGCTGCCCAGGCGCCCCTAAAATGAATAAATTTTACTGCACCCTCAAGGATGCTCTTAAATGAAACTGGCTTATTTTCCCTACAGTGGAAGGTGAGTGTCATTTTCCAGCAGCTCTGTGTGAGATGAGGTTCTGGAGTTTTCCAGGGTGCAGACATCGATGGGCATGGGCATCGGTGGGACAACAGCAGACATCGCGTTAGTGTTATCATGAGACGTTTTGACTTTGTAGACTCCCTGGAAAGGTTGCAGGGGACTCCCCCCCCCCCGGAGTCCTCTGACCACACTTTGAGAACCGCTAGTATAACTCAGAGGTATTTTACTGCTGTTAAAAGGCATTGCTGTAGACCATCCATCTCTCAGAATACCACTGACTGAGACAGGGACTGAGGAGTGCATAGGATTTAGGACCATATCCTTGTCCCCTGTTTGGTCCTAATCTTAACACTCAAGCCATTCCTTGGAGGGAAAGGGTTCCTATTTGTTTGTCAGAGAGAGAGAGAGAGAGAGGGCACAAGCAGGGGGCGTGGCAGGCAGAGGGAGAAGCAGACTCCCTGCTGAGCAGGGAGCCTGATGTGGGACTCCATCCTAGGACCCCGGGATCATGACCTGAGCTGAAGACAGACGCTTAACTGACTGAGCCACCCAGACGTCCCAGTGATGCTTCATTTTAAACCAAGCTACTCCTGACCCATTAAACTATTTTCATTAACCACGAGTGGGTCACACTCTGCAGTTTTTGTACCACTGGTTTATACTTGGTTCCTTATAGGCTGGTTTCTCATATTCCACTTACGGTACATGTGCTCGTGCTGAGGGATGAACTTGCTTCTTGTCACATGCAAGTGTCTCTTCTCTTTGCATCTCTTGGCTTCTTGCTTTCTTGATAGGACCCTGTCTCCTCATTGAAAGTCCCCCCCTTTGCCCATGTGGATGCCAACCCTGGAATTCTGGCTCTCGGTGCCGACTTCTCTAATTCTCCTAGAGCGATTTTCCCAAAGAGTAGGGTGAATACCACTAGGGTATGCGGGATGATTTCAGGTGGTATAAGGGAAACCATTTTAATAGCTACGTATTTGTGTATCTGGAAAAAACATATATATCTAGAACACCCCTACCGACGATTTTCTGAAATTGTTGCCTAAAGACTGATTTTTTTAAAAAATCAGTTTTGAGTAATTGTACAGGTTGCATGGAAATATGACAAAATGGCACCTGGCTGGGGTTGGGAGGCAGAGCTGATGAATCCAGACTCTCGCTCTCGCCCAACATGGAGCACACCACCCCCTCCACTCACATACTCACGGCGACCCTGGTTACCTACCAAAGGTACTTCTTGGACGGCCAGTCGACATCGGAAATTTGGCTGGTTTACCCCAGCATTTCTCCTTTCTTCTTACCTCAAACTGGCTCATCCAGTCAATTTTCTCCCAAATCCTAGTATCTTCTGTTTATCTCCTGACCCACTGAAATATCAAGTCCACGCTCTTTTTTTAATCTCTGTGATACTTCTCTGAGTAGCTTGCTTGATTTTTACTTGCCTGATTTCGTTGTAAAAACATCGTAAACATTCTTGTTGGTTCCAGGCACTCCCATATCCATCCCTTTCCACTCGACACTGACATTAGGATCTTTTGATATAGTCCAGACAGTCAGAGAAGATTACATTCGCCATCGAATCCTACCATATGAAATCTAATTCCACCATCTTACCTCCCAGGGGTCTCCACAGATCTGTCCTTAATTTCTCTACAAGAACACTCTGCTCTCAGATAAAGGCCATTCCCCTGCTGTGTCCTGCAAGTGTCTTCACCTTTACAGCTTTTCCTCTGCTGTGGCCACCACCTGAAGTGCTCCCCTCCCCTCCTTCCTTCCAGTCTGCCTCCGAGTCTCCTAAAGAAAGCCTGACCTCTCAAAGTGCTCCTTAGCCTTTGCATGCACTGTTGTTGCTAGAGTTGGTTGTTTTTTATATGTTGGGGGTTTTTTGTTTTGTTTTATGTAAGCTACTTTGTAATTTTTTCTAAGATTTATTTATTTTTGATAGAGTGTGTGTGTGCGCGTGCGCGCGCACAAGCTGGGGGAGAGGCAGAAGGAGAGCGAGAGAATCTTAAGCAGACTCACCACTGAGCGTGAAGCCCAATGAGGGTCTCTGTCTCACGACCCTGAGATCATGACCTGAGCAGAAACCAAGAGTCGGATGCTTAATGGACTGAGCCCCCCAGGCGCCCCTGCTTTGTGATTTTTAACAGAAATACAGTTTTCACAATTAGGTTAAAATCTCCACTCCATTAGCCTATCACCTTGTGAGGGCAGGGCCTAGATCTGATGTAATTCCCAAGTATCATGTAGGATGTTTGGGCTGTAAAGTACGAGAAAACTCTGAGTCGAAGTGGCTAGAAGGACATCCGTGGCCTGGTGCTGCAGCTCCAGAAGTAGGACAGGCCCCAGGCAGGCGGGGATGCAGGCCCGCTGGGTGACGTCA
This sequence comes from Nasua narica, assembly GCA_028533885.1. Taxonomy (NCBI): domain Eukaryota; kingdom Metazoa; phylum Chordata; class Mammalia; order Carnivora; family Procyonidae; genus Nasua; species Nasua narica. The sequence goes on along the minus strand of CM052806.1, from coordinate 87,839,811 downwards.
CCAGGACCAAGCTCTTTCTCGGCGGTAGCTTCAGCTGAAGGCTGGTCCTCCCTAGCGGTCAGGGCCAAGTGCGGTCCGCAGCAAGAATGGGGTGGGGTGGGGTTGTGCGGGGTCGTGCATGCCTGAGTGCAGGGCCCGCTCTCTTCAGCCTTCATCCAGAAGTCCTTCCCTTTACTCCAGGATGGTAAGAAAGATTGTCACCATCGTGACCGGTGCAAGGAAAGGGTGTGTACTGTGATGAAATTCGGGGTTTATTCTAGGAAAGAAGGTGGTAGAAGAATGGATGCAGTCAGGCAACCAGCAGTATCCTGCACAACGTGGTACAATGTGCCACACTCGGAGGGGTACACCGTGCTAATAGGGGTACGCAGCCGAGGGTAAAGTAGGGGCTACCTGTGTGTATATATTCATGCCCATATACACACGTGTACTCTAATGCAATCCGTAATTACATAAAATCTATACATAATTCATAATCACATATATAACATTCTGTAGAGTATGAGAAATACTATCTCTTCTGAAGCAAGGAATAAATAAAATGACATTTAGCCAAGAATCAGAGTGTACATATAACACATTAAACATATAAGAATAGGTAGAGAATTAGGGGCGCCTGGGTGGCTCAGTTGGTTAAGCATCTGCCTCCAGCTCAGGTCATGATCCCAGGGTCCCGGGATCAAGCCCTGCATCGGACTTCCTGCTCAACGGGGAGCCTGCTTCTCCCTCTTAAACTTCCCTCGTTTGTGTTCCCTCTCTCGCTGTCAAATAAATAATAATATAAATATAAATTAATATTATAATATAAATAAACTTTAAAAAAAGAATAGGTAGAATTATACTTTATCACAGAACTACAATGTAAAGAACTAAAAGTAAGAGGCACTAAATGACATGGCTACTTCAGGTGAAAATCCTAAGTAAATCAACAAACAGCCACTAGAACTTACAAGTAAATTCATCACGGACCCAAGGTACAAAGCGAATATATAAAAATCAATGATATCTTTATATGCTAGCAGCAAACAATTAGGAAGTGAAATTTGAAAACCAATTTCATCTCCAAAAGCATCATAAAAATCCCGTAAGATACTAAGGAATAAATTAAGCAAAAGATATGTAGGACCTCTACGCTGAAACCCACAAAAGATGACTGAGGGATCAAAGACACAAAGGAATGAAAGGACCCACCATGGTCCTGAATCAGAAGGACCGACATTGTGAAGGGGTGAATTCTTCCCAAATTGAACGACAGAATGAATGCAACCCCAGCCAAAATTCCAGTAGGCTTCTTGTTATCCTGAAGCATATGTGGAAATACAGAGGGCTTAGAAGAGCCAAAGCAATTTTTTTCAATGAAGAATGAAGTTGGAGAATGCTCACTACCTGATTTCAAGACTTACCACAGAGCTTACAGTAATCAAGAAAGGGTGATCATGACGGAAGTAATGATACAGGTCATTGAACAGAATGGAGAGGCCAGAGTTAGATGCCCAGTGAATGGTAGGTTGATTTTAGATAAAGATGCTGAAGCAATCTTTTAGTTTTGTTGGGGAACATAAAGTCTTCTTAATAAACAATGTGGAATAAGTAGGTATCAGCATGGGGGAAAAATGAACCTAAACCTACCACATACCATAATAAAAAAAATTAAACCAAAATGGATCAGAGGCCTAAATATAAAAATCAAAATATAAGAATTCTAGAAGCAAATATTTTTTTTTAAGATTTTATTTATTTATTCATTAGGAAAGAGAGAGAGTGAGAGAGAGCAGGTCAGAGTGAGAAGCGGACTCCCCATGGAGCTGGGAGCCCGATGTGGGACTCGATCCCAGGACTCCGGGATCATGACCTGAGCCGAAGGCAGTCACTCAACCAACTGCGTCACCCAGGGGCCCTAGAAGCAAACATTGAAGAAAATCTTCACAGTCTTGGGTGGGGGGCAAAGCTTTCTTAGGACACAAAATGCATGAGTCATAAAAGGATAAATTGGATCTTATCAAAATTTAAAAATTTTTCTCTCTGAAAGACATAATTAGGAATGTGAAAAAGCATAGCACAGAAAGGGATAAAATGTTCACAATACATGTATCCAACAAATGGTCATATCTAAAGGCTCTGCTGGGGAAGGATCCATTTCCAAACTCTTGTGGCAAGACTCAGTTCCTTGCAGACTCTTGGACAGAAGACCCCAGTTACTTGCCACTTGGGCCTTTCCAACATGGTAGTTTGCTTCATCCAAGCCAGCGAGGGACAGAGTCTGATAGTAAGACAGAAGTCCCAGTCTCATATGGCCTAATCATGGAAGCGATATCCCATCTCCTTTGCTTGTTCTGTTTAGAAGCAAGTCATTAGGTCCAGCTTATACTCAGGGAGCAGGCATTACCCAAGAACATGAGTCCCAGGAGGTAGGGGTCATCAGGGGCCATCTTGGGGTCTCCTGCCACATTCATAGAACTCAATGTGGACAAAAGAAATCCAATCAGAAAGGGGGCAAAAGATGTGTATAGTCACTTCACTAAAGAAGATACATGAATGGCCAATAAACACATAAAAAGGAATATCAGTTGAAAAAGAGACGTTATCTTTCTTAAAAGATTCACAGTTTGCAGCGAGCAGACCCTGCAATTGCATTTAGTTGGTCTGCTCTGTGTCCCCGTTCACATCAATCCTCCTAATTAGCTACATAACAACGTAAATAACAGTGAATAAAGATCACCGAAATCCGAAGAGCCAAGGGCAGAAGAGACAACAGAAGCATTAACAGGCCCCTTTGATTTCAACTTGACCATTGGACTTTCTTCCGAGCACTTTACATAGAACAGAGAAGAAAAAATGGATCCATTCTGTATCTTTTCACCAATTTCTGGCCAGAGTTTCTATAATGAAGGGATTAAAAAGACTGGAAAACGATTATCCGTGGTCTGCTCTGGAAAGGCCTGATGAGTAGGCCGATTGTAAGGAAAGAGTAGAGAACCATGAAAAAGCTTTCCTGTGACTTTAGGTCTTTTTTGTGTTGCTTTATTTTTTTGAAAGATTTTATTTTTAAATAATCCCTGCGCCCACGCGGAACTCGAACTCACAACCCCAAGAACTCACAACGCTCCACCGACTGAGCCAGCCAGGCGGCCCCTTTTGGGTTGCTTTATAGTAGAAACCCAGCACAAAGTTTACGGCTCGATGCATTAAGAGTTGAAAGGTTGATTGAACTTATTGAGCGATGCTTATTTTTTTTATTGGCGCAGTATTATGGGACGACAAGAATTATCAAGAAAATAGAATATATTTAGCGCTCAGTAAGTCCTGTCAAACACAAACCTAATAATAAAATAGTTTGGTTAGCAAAAAACAAAAACAAATTTAGGTTTACTTGTCGGAAAGCAAGAAAAAAACATATTTCAGACCCTGACTCCTGAATCCGCGGAAGTGTAACTTGGAGAGTTACAGACTAACCCTATGTATGTGGAGGGTTCCTCCTTCTTATCTTTGATGTGAATTTCTAATCCTCCCAGATATTTTAGTGACCCGCCTACCATGGTGCCCGGCATGCAGCTGAGATTAAATATTTGTTCAATGCCTGTCTTGAAAATCTTAACATTGTCTACTTTTGGGAAGTTAGAAGATAGTTTAACACAAAGAATCCAGGCAAAAGGGACTTTTTTTGGTTTAGTTCCTTTTTTTCATCTCTTATTTGTTCGTTTGAAACAGGTTTTCAGCAGACTTTAGCTGTAGAAATTGGTTACCACTCTGAAAAAATACTGCGGAATAGATGCTCTTTAAAGCCAATTGTATGTAAATGTTAGGAAGGAACTAAGTTTATTTAGTAGCATCTGAAATTGTTATTTGGAAAAGTATCAAAATGAACAAAACCTTTCCCCCAAATATACTGGTTGAAATCGATCAGAAGAATTAATAGTTATACTGTCAAACATGTCAAGTTTTTGAGTTCTTACCAAATCTCTACACCACTTTTTAAAAAATCAATTGTTTTCACTTAGCGGAAATTAAAGCCATCGGGTGGGGGCCCGAACTGGCAGAGCTGCCCACCGATTTCCAAACCAGGATGTGCAGTGCTGTGGACAAGTCTTGTCCTCGGATGGAATCTATTAAAAATGTTTGCTGCCACCACTTCTTAGCACAGGCACTTTGTTTTTTCTTCTAAATGTCAGCTCCATTGCTCACAGGAAAGCGACTCTAGTCGTTGGTAAAATAGGAATGAGGTCCAGAAGAAACATGAGTAAAATGGAATGAAACCATCTCGGAACCCATTGATCCTATCAAAATCAATTGTTTACCTGCCATGTTTTCTAATTGATTGGCGAAAAATGAGCAGTTGGCTTCACTCAATTATTTTGGAACGCCTGCATTGTACCAGGCACGGGTGATACAAAGGTGATCGGTCTTCAGAGATTACGGGATTTGGGGAAACAGCGAAGTAAATCCCAACCGTGTGTTAAGTGCCTCGTAGAAAGAAATATGTGGGTTAAGAGAAGCAGGTAACCAGGTAGAAGAGCTGTAGAAGAGGTCAAGAATTAGGAAAGGCTTCCTAGTGAAGGCTGAGCCTTCTTCCTTAAGACTCATTCTTAAAGGAATGGGAAGAAGCAGTCAAGTGTCAGAAGCAGGGAGAGAGCCCGAATGGTCAAACCCTTAGTGCTCATGCATCGAGGCCTAAGTGCGGGGGACGAAAAGAAAATTGACAAGATAAGATGAAGAAATGAAAGGATCCGCCCCCTGCTCTGAGCTGAGGAGCTCACCTGGCATTCCCAAAGGTCCCCAGAGCCACTGAATGGTTCTAAATGGCGAGGGGGGGGCACCTAACAGGTACAAGTCTGTGTATTTAAAAGGTCGCTCTAGCTCCAGCGAGAGGTGAGACGAGACAGGGGAAGCCTGACTGAGCATCACAGCAGAGATGGAGACCAGGGGGGTGGCCTCCAAGGACAGGAAGACAGGTGGAGAGGACTCTGGGTTACTTTCAAGGGATGAGTTTGAGTTGTCCGTAGAAAATTCCAGGAAGCGGTTCCCAGCTCAGGCTTGCTGGGAGCTTGTGAGGGAGGCTTGGCAGTGGTCCGCCACGCAAGGAGGGGTCAAAGCTGGTCCGAGAGCTGAGCAAGTCGAAGAACAGGCAGCTCCTGTCCTGGCACTGGTGGGCGCCGGTCCTACCTCCTCTTCCACACAGAGGACGCCTTTGTTCAAAGGAAGACAGCGGGGGTGGGGGGTGGGGGGCGGGAACGTCAGAGCTGCAGGTTTCCACATGCTAAATTATTCAGGAGCTACTTATCCAGTATTTAAGGTTGATTTATTTCTTGCAGAAGCTATTTAAGATAAAATGAAAGGTAAAAAGAACTCACATCCGACCTCAGCGCATCAAGGAAAGCTTTTTTGGCAGTCATTTTCTGAATAGGTTTTCCTGTCTGATGGCCGTTCAAAATACACCTAGACACAGTTATGTAAGACAGACCTTAATAATTTAGCATTTCTCACCAACCAGCAAGTCACGCTGGTAATGGCTTCCTGGATTTCAGGCATTCGGTCAATAAAGTTCAACTCCAGCCTCCTGCTCCCTCCCATCTCGCCTGGAGGGCAGCCGCCCAGACCGCCCAGACCGGCGGCAGAAGCCTATAGAATCTGGGTAGAAATCCTGTGATCTGCAAGAGGCCCAGCTAGGAATACCCAGCTCCTCTCTCCTGCGACCTGCCAGTTTCGTTCTCGAGAGAGAGGAGATGGCATCACACGTGCAAACCCCTTCCCTGCATGGAGAACTTTGCCCGAACTCATCCCTCTCCTGGCTTCCCTGCCTCCCTGAAATAGCTCAGGTGGAGCCTGGCGTATAAATCCGTTGAGATTTTAAGAAAACATCACCTAAAACATCACCATGAAAGGGCAACTGAGGGCCACCAACTTTAGATTATTGGGGCTAACTAATCCACGCGCGTTTGACCCGGTCGCCATGTGTGGCTCTGCAGACCCTCGGCTTCCTGAAACTGACCCCGTGTGTCACAGAGAGCAGTTTAATCCCTGAGATGACTCACTAAGTGAAAGCAAGCTATGGAAAGAAACTCCGCCTCGCTAACCTGTAATACAGGGACGTTTTAATTTCTGTCTTCCCGTGCACACCCATGATCAAGTGGAGCGAAGCCTGAAAAACTCACAGTAATTTGTTTCAATTTCCATTCTCTCCCAACCTCAAAAGCAATGGATCCAGGACTTTCTAGTCTGAGGACCCCGTTTGCACACTCACCGTCTCCAGACACACATATTCCCATTTATGGCGCATTTCTGCCTGCCCTCCCCCCAACAAAAAAAAACACAACTCATCCAGATTACAGGTAAAATTTATGGGGTGCTCCCAATAAACTCCAATAAGGGATTTGTTTTTATAGTTAGACTAGAATTACTGCAAGACATGGAAACATAGATTTTTCAAAAACGAGGATGATTGATACTTCCACTTTGTACCCCCGTGCTTTTTTTTTAATTAAGCTTTTTATTTTGAGGTCACTGTAGATTCGCATACAGTTAGTTCTAAGAGATGAGTGCCCTCTACCTAGTTCCCCCCAATGCTAACATCTTGCAAAACTAGAGTGCAGGAGAAATTGAAGCCCTCACACGTAGCTAGTGAAAATGTAAAAAGGTGCAGCCTCTGTGGAAAACAGTTTGGCGGTTTCTCAAAATGTTAAATATAGAGTTACCATATGACCCAGAAATTCCATTCCCGGGTCTATACCCAAGAGAAATGAGAACGTATGTCCACACAGATCCTTGTCCTTGAATGTTTATAGCAGCAATATTCACAATAGTCAAAAGGGGAAGAACACCTATATATCCATCAACTGATGAATGGAAAAGCAACCTGTGGTGTATGCGTACAATGGAATAGTCAGCAATAAAAAGAAAGGAAGTGCTGATCCACGTGACAACGTAGATGAACCTTGAAAACAGTTTGCTGAGGGAAAGGAGCTATAGTAAAGCTCCTTTAAAGGACCGCATAAAAGACTGCATGTGATTCCATTTCTATGGAATGTCCAGAACAGGCAAATCTATTGAGACAGAAAATAGGTTAGTGGTTGCCTAGGGCTGGGAATAGGGGTTAAGGGAGTGATGGGAAGTAACCACTAGTGGGTACAGGGTTTTTCTTTGGGATGATGACTTCCCATCCCCACAGTCGTGCGGAAGGGATCCTGTTTCTCGTCATCCTCGCCAGCATTTGGTGTTGTCACTGTTTTTATTTTGGCCATTCTAGTAAGTGTGTGGTCACAGTTTACTGTGGTTTTAATCTGTAACTTCCCTAATGGCTGATGTTGTTGAAGATCTTCTCGTGTGCTTACTGCCATTCGTCTTTTTCAATGAAGTGCCTCTTCATATCTTTTGCCCCTATTCTTAATTCTTTTATTTTTCTATTATTGAGTTTCGAAAGCTCTTTACATACATCCAGTGCTAGTCATTTGTTAGCTGTGTGGTTTTACAAGTGTTTTCTCCCACTCCGTCTCTTGTCTTTTCATCCTCTTCCCAGGGTCTGCCACAGAGCAAACATTTCTAATTTTAATGAGGTTCAATTTGTTCATTTTACCTTTTATGGATCATGCTGTTGATACCAAATCGTATCCTTTGCCTAGGAGACCCCGAAGATTTTTTTTCCCCTACAAGTTGTGTAGTTTTGCATTTAATTTTTAAGTCCATGACCCAGTTTGAGCTCATTTTTGTGTAAGATGTGAGGTTTATGTGGAGGTTTATTTTTTTTGCTTATCAACCTCTGCCCCAGCACCACTGTTTTTGCACCTTCCTCAAACATCAGTTTGACATATTTATGGGGGTCTATTTCTAGGTTCCCTATTTGTTTCTATTGATTTTTGTGTTTATCTCCCTACCAGTACCACAAAGTCTTGATTACTCCCCCTTTGTTCTTCATTTTCAAGATTGTTTTAGCTATTCTCCAGCCTAGGCCTTTCTGTATAAATTTCAGAATAAGCTCATCATCTTGTCTAGGGAAAATCTTGTTAAGATTTTGGTAGGAATTGCATTAAACGTAGAGATCAATCTGGGGGAGAACTGACATCCTTACTAATTTGGGTCTTCCAAAACATAAACATGGGATGTCTCTCCATTTATTTAGGTCTTCTTTCATTTCAACCACATATTGTAATTTTCTCTGCACAGATCTTGCACATGGTTTAAGTGTATACCTGCACATTTAATTTTCTTTGCAGTGATTATAAAATATGCATTGTTTTGAATATCACTTTCCACATATTTATTGTTAGTATATAGAAATGCAATTGACTTTTGTGTTCTGATCTTGTAGCCTATGACTTTCCTGAACTCACTCATTCTAGCTGGGTTTTTTTTGGCTATTCCTTGGAACTTTCTATGAAGACAACCATGTCATCTGCACATAGGGATGATTTTATTTCTTCCTTTGCAACTTGTATGCCTTTTCTTTCTCTTTTTTGCCTTAATGCAGTGGCTGGAACTTCCAGTACTATGTTGAATAAGAAGAATGTGAAAAGAGGCATAGTAGCCTTGTTTCTGAACTTGGAGGGAAAGCATTCAGGTTCTTGCCCTTAAGGAAGACTTGGTCTAGGCTTTTGTTTTTGTTTTTGCTTACCACCAAAGGTCTTACACAATTAGTTTTGTCCTCTCCCTGCACCCCCCCCCCTCCCCTTTTTAAGCAGAAGCTCAAGACAGGGATTGGCCCAACTGAGATGACAGAGCAAAAAGGAAATGCAAAGGAGACTTCAGTGCTTCCCCTTCCAGGCCTGGCAAGAGTGATAAAACTAGCTTCCTTTCAAGGGGCGGGTGTGTAGGTGGGGGCGGGGGGTGCTTTACAGCCCTAATCAGCGCTAGAGAGCTACTCGCTGTCGGGGGCCCCTGCAGTCCGCAATGAGCAAAGGGCGCGCCCTGGACGGAGCCGAAATTGGCTGTCACACAGGAGGGCCAGTCTCCTCTCCGGCTGCCCTGTTCTCTCGGGCGGCCCTGGCAGCCTCCCTGCCCGCCAACCTGAGCCGCCGATAGGAGAGTCTCAGATACCCAAGATCCAGGGCGACAGGAGTGGCCAGGGCCAGACCGAGATTTGTGTGAGCTTTGGGCAGTGGCTCAGCCAAAGTAGAGAATCAGCTGTGAAGAAAGGAAGCAAATGAAGACTTCCGCGGCTGGGTCAAACTGAGAGCTACAAAGTGCATCCACAATATATATATTTTTTCTCTTTTAAATAGGGGACGAGGATGGACAGTTTAATCTAATATCCAAAAAAGGAAAGCAATCCCCCCCACCCCACCCCGGGCGTGCGGGGCCATCTCCCTCCCCGCGGCCCCGCGGCCCCCAGCCCCTCTCCGGTGGCGTTGCCCCGCCCACGCGGCGGCGCTCCCCTCTCGCCCCACCCCCGGCCGGTTGAGGCCACACCTGCGCAGGTTGAGGCCGCGGGGACGCGCCGGCCGTGGGCGGCGGGGACGGTGAGCGGACGCGCGCGGTGGGGTGGGAGAGCCGGGGGAGGATGGGAAAACCGGCCTCCGCTAATGGCCGCCCGACCGCCCCGGCGGGAAGGAGGGCCGCGGCCGGAGGGGGGCGCCCCGGCCGCCGTCGCGCGAGCCGGCCCCGGGCTCCTCGGGGTCCTCTTCCCACGCTTCCTCCTCGCTGGTCCGTACCAAAGCCGCCGGGGGACAGGGGGGGGGGCGGACCGTTCCACTCGCGGAGGGGCGGCAGGTCAGACCGCGGCGCGCGCCACCTGCGGCCCCCCGGGCGGGGGCGGGGACGGGGCCGCACGGGGCCGCGCCGCCCTCTCGGGGCCGCTGGGTTCCCCGCCGGCGGGCGGAGCCGCGCAGCCCGAGCCCCGCCGCCCCGCCGCCCCGCCGCCCCGCCGCCCCGCCGCCCCGCCGCCCCGCCGCCCCGCCGCCCCGCCCGAAGGCCCCTCCCGGCGGCGGCCCCGCGCGGCCCCGCCCGCACTCGGCGCCCGCACCCCCGCGCGCCCCCGCGCGCCCCCGCCCCGTGTCCCCGCCCCGCACCCCCGCGCCCCCGCCCGCGCGGCCGGGACGAGCGCCGCCGAGCGCATGCTGATCCCTGTCCTCCTCCTCCTCAGGCGGCGCTGGCGGCGGCCCCGGGACCCGAGGAAGCCGGCATGCTGGAGAAATTCGAGTTGGAAGAAGAAGGTGAGTGCCCCCCGCCGGAGCGCGCTCCGTGTCGTCGCCGAGGGGCCGGGGCGCGGGGACCGCGGGGTGCACGCCCCGGAGGCCGTGCGGCCCCCGGCTGACTGCCGAGCGCGGCCGGGGATGCAGACGCCGAGCGGGCCCGGGGGACGTCCGCAGTGGCCCGCGGGCGCCGGTCAGCCCTGGAACCCTCGCCCGGCTCGGCAGGCGGCCGCGCCGGCCGGCCCTCCGGCACCAAGGGCGGCCCTTTTGTCCTTACCGGGCCACCTCGAAGGAGAGCAAGGTGTCATGCCGCGTAATTGTTTGTAATGCCACCGTACACGTAGAGGTAGCCCCCAAATCCTGTGGATGGCTCCTACCTTTAAATAACACTCTCTGGTTCCCTTATCTGTGTTTCCGAAAATACCACCAGCAGGGTGTGTCTGCTGGTTAATAGGGAAAGTTAAATAGCAACACCAGAAGCGGCTTAGGGCATTGGTTTGGAGTTCAGGTGACCCTGTCACTCCATCGTTCCTGTCGCCTCTTCTCTCACTCGGCCTCTCTTTTTCCTGCCCTGTTTTCTTCTTACTTGCCTGGATCTTTTCGTGAAGCTGTTAAAATGTGAAGGGGGCGAGTATGTTCTCTGGCAAAATTAGCATCTTAAAAGGGAATACCATGAGCGGTCACCTGGATCTTATTTTGAAACTGTTAAAACTGGAAGGGGCTTGGTTTTTGGCAAAATTCGCACTTAAAATGGAATATGATGGGCTCAAAGTCGAAAAAGAACTTCGCACAGGATGCTTGAGGATTTGAGCCGTTTATTGTAAAGAAACTCTACAGTGCCTGGCGTACTTGCGGTATTTACTTCGTGACTTCTCTTTTCGCGGAGAGTATTGATAGAGTAAAGCTCCTGGAACAAAGAATGTGCCATGTGGATGCTGTCCCCTGTGCCAACTTTAATACTTGCGTTCATTTAGTGAGGCGATCGCTTAAATAACCATACACAGCCTAGATGAGAATGTTAACCAGTGTTAGGCCAGTACCTACATTTCTTTTATGTTTTACGTTCCCTGCAGCATTTCACAAACATGTTAGCCGGAAGATAATACATGCGTAGTAACCATCCTTAAAAGTCTGCATCCCTATTTATTATTAACCAGCAGTTACGCAATACATTTCAGAATCTTCCTGGGACTTAATTTGCATTTTATCCTGCTGAAAAATAAGCCAGTATTTTAAATCGAATCCACCCTATTACTCATCAGTTCCGTGTCGCCGGTCAAATTTTGACCACTGTCCACAGAGTGATATGGTGTGCCTCCCTTTCCACTGAGACTTTGAATGTCTGAATCATGGGAGTTTTCTTTGTCCCTGAGGTCAGTAACGATGAAGAGTCTATTGCATTTAAACTTTCTGCGGATTCCCGTGGGGGCCAGAGGAAAGTAAGAGCAGATGCGGCAGCGAGGCGCCCACTGTTGTGGTTAAGAACACAGTCCCAGCTTCACATCCTAGCTCCATTTCTTATTCACCTCTGTGACTCTGGACAAGTTACTGAACGCCTCTGTGCCTTACTTTCCCTGTTTACGAGATGGAGCTAATACCGAGGCCTGTCGAGGATTAAATGAGATAATTTGTGGAGTGTAGGACAGTGTAAGTGCTCTGGGAATATTAGTTACTATTATTTTTAAAGTGCCATTAACCACTTTACTGAATTTATGGACTTTTTAAAGCTGTTTTTGATGTGTCTTAACATCGATTATTCTCAACGTGGATTTGATGGGGGGGTTTTCTCACTTGCAATTTACTGATTTAATTATATTGCATTTCCCAAAGCCGATACACAAGCCTTGTTTCTTTTGCATTGTTTCTGCCAACATAATGAACACAAAGTATTAAGCCTAAGTATCTGAGAAAGGGGATTTCCTGTTTTCTCCCATCTATTTTTATCTATATTGCTGTCATTACTTTAAAGCCTGCTGGATCCCACAAATAACCCTGTCAAACTTTTCTAGATTTTTAAGGAGGCAGAGTGTTAAGCACTCGCTTGGAAGCCGTTAGCAGAGCTGGAAGAAGAATTAGTGTCGGCGTGGTTGGCCAAAATGCTGCTTTGTTTCTTTGAACTTTATATCGCTTATTCGTCCATGATGTGGAAAAACTAAATATCAAGCAGAACCTTACGTTTATTTGGGGGTGTGGGGGGAGTCCTAACAGTTTAAGCCATTACACCGTTAAATATCCTGTGAACTGAGGTGTTGGCAGGCTTCGTAATAGATAGCTATTGCATAGATCCTCATTAAATCTTTACATTTCCTTCTCATCCAGTTGACGTCGTAATGTGGGCCTTGCACTCTGGACGCGTGGCCTGGGCGGAGAGACGTTCGCTATGCACAGAAACACATGATGACGAGTGTTTTTGTTATCAAGTCTTTTTCTATTTCCTAAGAGATGATAACTGATCCTGTATCTGTTAGAAACAGTTTGGGGGCCCTGGTGAAGCCGGAGTCATCTCTTAAAACGTCCTTTGCTTCTGGGAAGGAGGAAAAAGCTGTACTGCTAGCCACCGGGCCTGGTCGGGGGTCATCTTTTGCCTGGGTTCTGACGCCAGCAGCCTGCCCACCTTCTGCTGCCGCCCCTTCCTCCCATTACACTCTGACGGAGGGACCACGCCTCTCCGGGCAGGTCTTCACCACCGGCTCCCGTCTAGATGTAGGATAAGTGCGGGCTCTTCATCTGCAGCCTCGCCGCCTCCTCCCAGCCCTACATGCCAGTGATCAGAGGGCGCTCTGTGCCAGAAATCACCAGAGATCTTTTTAAGAGGCAGATACTAATTTCTGCCACGCTTCCCAGTGCCGCTGCTTCATAGACCCCTCTGTGAAGAAGAAGGCTCGGTCGACCTCTGCAAAGGGCCAGATGGTCCCCGCCTCTGTCATGACTACCCAGCTCGCCCGGGCAGCGGCAGAAAGCCGCAGAAGACCAAACTCGATCCAACAGGCCACACTCGAGTGAAACTTTACTTAAAAAGCAGGCCGGTGTGGCTCCTGGGGGAGATCAGTCGGTTAAACGTCTCCCTTTGGCTCAGGTCATGATCTCAGGGTCCTGGGATGGAGCCCCCGCATCGGGCTACCTGCTCAGCCGGGAGCCTGCTTCTCCCTCTGCCTGCCGTTCCCCCTGCTTGTGTGCCCTTTTTCTCTGTCAGATAAGTAACTAAATAAAATCTTCTAAATAAATAAAATAGAAAGCAGGCTGGATTTGGCCCCCAGGTGTAGTTGGGAACCCCTGCTCTGTGTTCCTCTCGTGGTGTCTGTGCACTAGGATGTCCCATCGGACTGTGGGCAGGACCTCCTCTTCCTCTGTCTCCATCCTCCCAGTCTTACGGATGCCTCGTGGCTCAGCCCACATCTGGCCCCCTTTTTGAGGCCGTCCCCCTAAATCCCTTCTGGGCCTCTTTCACGGTTCATCTTGCTATTCCCCGTGCCTGAGATGGCCGGGACATCGTAGGCGCTCGGCGGTGTTGGGGATCCTAGTGAGGACGGCATCTCCGTGTTACTCTAGGGGAGCGGTGAGAGGCCTCCGTGATTCTGTGTGTGCAAAGTGATGAGAACAGTGCCCCCCCCCAGCAGTCACCGTATGTGTTTGCCCTTCCAACTTTTTATTCACAAGTCAGTCATATTTATGCTTGTTTTGTCAGGATTAATTGTCTTGGACTTATTTAATGGCAGGACCAAGCACCAGTACTTCGTAGGGACCTAAACACAGCCCAGGAATGCTCTCCGAAGTAGATAAGTGCCAGCCGTTCATTCGTGATTAGTGAGTCTATAATTCTGGCACCGCTTCAAGAATTTAACGGCCCCTCAGAGCTACCTGTGTTCTCTCCCAGCTTCTCTCTCGTCCCTTCAGCTGTCGCGGACTCTTCACTTATTTCAGGTTTTCAGTAACCTGCTGTGGATGTCTCGTCCCACTTGGCTGGCTCTCCAGCCGGCTGCTCCCCTCTTCCCTCGCCCTCTGACTCGTCCCTGATCCCAGACCGTCCTTGCTGTCCTGGCTGTCCTTTTTCACCCTCACTGCGTTTTCCTAAGTGTAATCTCAGAACCCACCTCCACCTCATTTTTCTAGCAAGGCTGGTCAACCGAGTCTACACGGGTCAAAAGCATGTAAGCAACAGGGGTCACCTTTTTTTAGAAGGCAAGGCGTTATTTTTCAGTGGAGAATCTCGGGAGTTTGGGGCCCAGTTTGGTAATGAAGTAGCTGCATCCTCAGATAATCCGTAGCCCCTTGGGGCTTTGCTGGCTCGTTTCATTGCTGTGGTCATTGTGAGTTTTCCATCTGAAACAAGGCCTGGCACTTGGTGAACCTGAACTCTTCCTTCTAAGTCAAAAATATGGCCTAAAGCAACCAGCAGCCCCCTGTAACCAGAACCAAAATTTTGTGGCCACACAAATTCATTCTGAACTGGGGGAGAGCAAAGTGAGCAAAGATTGATTCTTGTCAAGGGACAAAGGACCTTAGAAGTCACAGTGGTTTGTGGCTCTCTGAAGGGCCACAGTACGTGGATGGATGTACAGTGTATCCGTGGTATTAAAGTTTCATGGGGGTGGGACAGTTCGGAGGGAGAATGTGTAAGAAGTTTCAGATGGGGCGCCGGACACTGCTCTGACTTCAGGGAGAAATGTCTGTGTTCCTGTGACGTGCCGGCACCCCCTCATCACAGCCTCGTCCACTTGGTCGGCCACTGGCGCTTCTGTGAGGAGTGCTGACCTCTGGTGGCAGAGATTCCCCAGTGACAGGCTTGTCCTCACCCCTTGGCTGCTCCTCCGCAACGATAAGATTATTATAGATTATTAGAAGGCTCTGATAATCTATCGTCCAAACTCTGTCCTTCCTATTGAGTTTACATACCTTAGATGAGAGAGTCTCTCTTAATTCTAAAAGTAGTTACACTTTTATGAAACATTTACAATTAAGATTTTTCTTCTCCAGCTGGCCCCATATTTGAAAACTTGCCGTGTCTAGTAGATTTCAGGTGTACGTTTTCACGTCCCTGAAGTCAGGCCATATCTCGGCGTTTGATGGTGTCTTAGATTTGACGAGATAGCGTAGTCGTCTTGTAGACAGGGGAGGTTTTGTTCCCTGAAATGGAAAGATCCCGACTACTTGAAATAAAGAGGAGAGTGCGGAAGACTGGGGGGATTCGAAAGAGGGGCCCGTCTCCAGGCTTCACAAGTAACTGGAAAGTCATCGGGAGCCGAGGTGGCATCCTGTCCCTCTCCGTGATGGCTGCATGTTCATGCCCTTCCCTCTCTACATGGACCCTGCGTTCCCCGGGTGGCACTCAGCTCGGACCCCAGCAGCACACACACCACAGTCCAGACCCGATTCACACGGCCGGGCGGCGGCCGGGGACGGTCCCATCCTGCGTGGGCGGCACGGTCCCTGAAAGACATTATATGACATGTCTGTGACTTGAGGTCTTAACTGTGGGGTTTAAAGTGGGGAAAGTAGACACTACAGAACATTTGGGGTTTACCTGAAAGAAGTGGAAGATTTGGGGGAACCCTTTTTGTGGTTCTCAGAACCAGCGCTCATGAAGCACGGTGAGCACGGTGGTGAGAATTCACATGTATTAAGCCCTTGGAACAGCCTTGAGAGTCAATATTTTTATCATCCCCATTTTAGAGAGGAAGAAATCAAGCAAGTAAGAAGAGAAATAAATGACCTCGGGGCCGTATCTGGGAAGGGGGAGCAGGACTCAAACACTGTGGTCTGAGCCCATGTGCGTAACCCGTGCGGAATCCTCCTTCCTTCGGAAATCCTGTTTTCCCACCGCCCGGAAATCCTGTTTTCCCACCGCCCGTAATTGGCCGGCCCGCTTCCGGCTGAGCCGCCCAGGCGCTCGCCAGTGTCTGCGGTGTGCAGACTCCGGCGGCCCCTGCCACGGCACGTTTGGCTTTGAACCCTTGGTGACAGTGCTGGCCATTGGCTCGAGGGCCTGCGCGGGGCCTGCTCGCTTTCGGGTTCCACGGCCTTGCTCGTCGCCGTCGCCTCGGTGACCCCGGGGCTCGCTGCCCGGTGTCTGGATCCCAGGTCCGTAATCACCGTAATCACCTTGTGACCCGAGATGCCCGAGCTGACGCCCCGGCCACGTCTCTCCCAAGGCCCCAGCTGTCTGCCGACGCCTCCGCTGACCTGCACCCCATCCTCTGGGCTGTTTCTGGGGCTCCCTCCCCCTCCCGCTGCAGGTGATGAAGCCCAGTCACTCCTGCCAGGGAGAGGCCAGGCCTGGGCGATGCTGCTCCCGGCATCGGCTGCGCCCTCCAGTCAGGAGGATGCGCCCTCGGAGGCGGTTTATAAAAGCTCCTGGTCGCGTTTCCTCCCCTGCTCTCTGCCGTCCCCGCCTGGCCTTGGCCACCTCTCCTCACTCCCGGCCTTCCTCTCCCCTCAGCCCCTGCTAGCTCTCCTCAGATCTCAGCGCCAGCGTCACTTCCCTGGGGAGGCCCCCCAAAGCCCCAGACGGGACTCCATCTCTCGATCCCTCCGGCCTGTAGGGGCTGCGAAGGAGAGAGGCAGCTCCCCGTGCTTCTCCATCACCGACTTGTAAGCTCTGTGAGCCTGGGGATGCAGACCCAGCGCTGGCCGTGACTCGGAGCAACCAAGGCGGGGGAGACTCTGTTCTCAGGAAGCAGTTCCGCGTGTGAACATGTGTGTGCACACGTGTACACGTACATACATTGTAAAGGTTTTAGCTCTTACTCCGGTGCTCGACCTCAGTGTACTTCACGTCGTCAGCGTTCTTTCTTCTAAAGAAAGAAGGCATTTCTGTGAAAGCCCGAGATCCACCTGCCGAGTTAGCGTGTGCCCTGCGCGGAGCAGGGACAGCTGGGGGCGAGGGGCGGACGAGCACTCGCGGTGCCGCGCCGGGGTGCAGAGGCCCTCCCGCCCCCCGGACGAGGGGGCAGAGCGCTGGGCGGCGGAGGACGGCAGCCGTGGGTGGGAACGGGCGGCTCGCTTGCGTAAGCTGGGAACCGGGGAAACGTCTCGTGGGGCTTTCCTTGCGGCAGGGGCCGCCCGGGCACTGATGGCGGGGGAGAAGCCTCGCTGCTGATCTCCGACAAGAAGAGGGCGGGGGAGTCAGTTTGGGGGAGGAAACTTATTTGGGGACCTTTGGGTTAACTTTCTGTCACTTCTCCATCTGTGGAATGTGCTGCTTCTGCCGCACCCGAGCTGTTTCCTGGGAGTCTGCGTGGACGGAACCGCTGATTCGGGGTTTACACGGGCCGTCTGTGACTACAGTAAGCAGCTGCCTGGGGTTTATAGATCGTACGTGACTTTTTTTAACGGGGTCTCTCGTCATCATCCCGCGAAGACCTCGAGAAGACACGCGCCCGCGTTCTCACGTGTTTCTTTACACCGTGTTGGCGCCCGCGGGTCCCGCGGACCTCTCTCGCTCTGGAGCACGTGTGTGGCCCCCCCCAGTTGTATGTGCAGTTAGCGTCACACTCACTGAGAGCGCAGGTCAGAGCCGGCTCGGAGGCCCGATCCCGCCACCCGGGAGCCGTGGGACCTCAGGCAAGTTATTCGGAGCTTCGGCTTCTTCATCTGGAACATACTGTCGGCGCCCAGCTAATAGGATTCTGGGAGGATTAAGGAACACGAGCATAGCGTCCAGTCCCACGCCCGCCGAGCAGGGCGGTCTCTGCAGGTCCGGCCGTGCTAGAGGCCCTAGGAGGCCCCCGCAGAGGCGGGAACTTAAAGGTCGAAGTCCCGCAGTAGCAGTGGTTTATTCGGCCGCGGTTTCAGTACCTGCTCTGTTAGGCTTCTGCGCGTGGGCGCTGTGTGGGAGTGGGCGTTGGAGTTTGTTTCTCCCCATTCCTCAATCACCCTGCAAGAAAGACGCTGTTCTCCCCACCTTGCAAAGGGAGGAATGCAAGCTAAAGGCATGAAGTGGTTTGCCCGAGCTCACTCAGGCGGTGGTGGCCGTTCCAATCTGGGTTTGGTCTAGCTCCCCCTGTTCTTCCCGCTAGGCTGCCTGCTGCAGGAACCCGGACTGCCCGGAGTTCCCATTGGAGAAGACCAGCCTGCTGCCTGCCAGGCCTGCGAAAGCCCCAGAAGCCTGGGAGCCTGGAGAGGGGTCTCCTGTTAGTGCCTTACTCTGCTAATGCTGTGCCGTGTGGGAGGTTGCCGGAGGGTCTCGGCAGAAGGATCCAGCCTATTGCTAAACCCCGAAGCTGTGCGTGCTTTCACGGACAAATGTCCAAGCTCCGGCGAACCGTAGGGGGTCGTGTGAGTTGGGGTAGCGTTCTATGCGAATCTCAGCCTGCGGCACGCCGGTGCACAACTCCGGCGACACACAGACTTCACCTGATGGAATCGACTGAATTGGGCCACCACACTTGTGACTCAGGATGACTTGCTGAATATATTCACGGATCTCTTTTCCCTCCTAGAATCCTACTGAAATGGCAGCAATCAATGAAATGGAATACAAAACCGAAAGCTTAGTTCTCGGAAGGGACCCAAAAAGCAGGCAAACCTTTGCCAAGTCTGCTCAGGAATGTAGTGAGTGAAAATACAAAGCTTCAACAATCAGGGGGTTCTTAATTAAAATGCAAAGATTTAGAAAAGAGCATTAAATGAAACTTGAGTATACCGAACTATAGTAATAAGTTTTAAAACTCAGTCACTATAAAAGAAATTTAAAATTAGTTGACTTGTACACTTTAAATACGTGAACGGTATGGATGTGACTACTGTCTGAACAAAGCTGTTTTTTAAGAAAAATAATGAAAAGTCTTCAGGCTTCCTCCACCCCTGCAAAAGAGGCCCAGAGTCCAGCCTGTCGATGGGCACATTCTGTAAGGCCTTCAAGGAGCAGTTAACATGTAGGTTATTTACGTTATCTGAGGGCGTAAAAAAGATGGCAGCTTCCCAGCTCGTTCTGTGAAGCTGGATCCTGACATGCAACCCGGCTGATGGCACACAAAGAAGAAAACAGATGACGAACCTGGCCTTGAGAATATGGGCAGAGCCCCTGCATACACAGCAGCGGGAGGAGCCCCGAGTTGCACGGTGACCAAGCAAGGTGGTGTCCCAGAAATGCAAGACTGCAGTTTATTAAGAAATCACCAAGGAATTAACATCCACCGTTAAAGGAGAGGAGCCTCTGGTCATCTCAGTGGACACCGAAATAGCAACTGAGCAAGGTCAGCATATGTTCTAACAAAATCCTTAATAAGCTAGAGGGAGAAGGAAATGTCTTGAAGTTGCTGGAAACATCCTTGACAGAAGCCTCCAGCAGCTGTGAGGTGGTTCCTGGCATTGTCCCCATTCAGGGCGGCCCCACCCCGCCAGCCTTCGGGTCTGTGTCCTGAGAACGAGGGAACATTGGCTGGGCTGCACGTTTTAGTCGTGTGGCTCCCAGAATTCAACATGAAACCATCTTAAAATGAACAGGAACCACATGTAATTTCAAGGTCATAGCTCTGTCTGTGGCATCCCTCAGGCATTCATTGCAGCCGGGTTTGAGCTGGCGGGAGGGACGGCGTGCCTTTACCTACCACACTTTTTTCCTACCGAGCCTTTACCGCCCTTCCTGGAAGAGCCCATGCACTTCCCTCTTCAGTGGGGACTCACCGCACATATATATGCATGAAACCAAATGCAAAAAGCATGGAAAGAAAAAAATCGAATGCACCTCATTTATTTTGCTTCCTCCTAACGAAAACAAGATCCTAGTTCTTGGAAAAGACCGATAAGGGGGTAAACCTTATACCTGTAAAATTATATTTAAGCATTGACTTTTCTTAACATTTGTGTTTCTACGCGCTTTAGGAAAATCTGTATGAGTCTGGGCTTTCCCGTATACCTTGAGTTCCATGTTCCCCATTTTCGCTTATTTCTTGCTCAACTATTTTAAACAGTTTTCTAAAAAATAAAATCTACCATATGTGTATAGTAAACTTGGGTTTCAAATGTAGAATGAAGAATAAAAGATACATTTTTTAAAAACTAACATAGTGATCATTTGGGGAATTACAGTGAAATGTCTATATATTAAGTTAAAATTATGGGGATTGGAAATAAGGAGTTGGGGCTTTTGGATTCAGGGAGTTTTAAGTGAAGTTTGAGGTGATGTGTGAATTTTGTTTTAAAATGCCTTCATTTTAAAGGGCACCTGGGTGGTCCAGTCGGTTAAGTGTCTGCCTTCGGCTCAGGTCCCGATCCCGGGGTCCTGGGACGAGGCCCCACGGTGGGCTCCCTGCTCAGCGGGGAGTCTGCTGTACCCTCACCTCTGCCACTCCCCCTGCTTGTGCTCTTTCTCTTAAATAAATAAATATCTTTTTTAAAAAAATAAAAAGTAATAAAATGCCTTCATCCTGGGGCACCTGGGTGGCTCAGTGGATTAAGCATCCAACTCTTGGTTTTGGTTTAGGTCATGACGTCGGGGTCATGAGATCGAGCCCCGAGTCAGCAGGCTCTGTGCTCCCTGGGGAGTCTGCTTCAGATTCTCTCCCTCTCCCTCTGCCCTCCCACTCGTGCCCCCGTACGCTACCGCTCGCTCGCTCTCTCAAATAAATAAGTAGATCTTCCTTTAAAAAACGCCTTCATCCTTGCACACTGAGCTCTTTGAGACGTGGTCGGGATCTGCCGCTCTGGCCGCTGATGACTTACAGAGCAGCGTGAGTCTTGCTAAATGAAGGAGGCGGGACGTGGCTTGGAGTCAGGTGTGTGTTGCGGCCGTGGCCAAGCCCCTCTTCTCCGTGGTAGCTGGACAGTAGCTCGGAAAGCCGGTTCCCAAGGAGAAGCCACCAGTCCCTTTGAGGGTCGCGCCCTTCCGTCGGTCCTGGAAGCCCCCAGTCCTCGCAGCTCTGTTAACAGACTGGCAGCCGGAGAGGACGCCCGCGGCTGACCGACTTAGGACAGCACCCCAGCTGTCCCACTGCGACGAGCTGTCGCAGGCCCTCTCTCCTGTACGGGCTTGAGTGACGTCCTCGGACTCGGATTCTGCAGAGAGGTTTGCTGGGACTTCTGGCCCAGAGCAGGTCCAATGAACCCGGCTGCTGCGGGTGTGGCCACGTGCTTAGGGAAGCTCAAGGTCACTGGAACCAGCCCCTGCTCTTTTCTCTCCCATCCCCACTAGAGAGCCATCTGCGAGCCACTCCCGGCCAGCCTTCTAGCACCTTCCACCGGCCACCTCATCTCGCCTTTTTTAGAATTATCAGACGTTAGAAGAACGTCTGTCTTGTTCATTTTCATACAGTTAAGGCTAGAAATACCGAAGAATCACGTCATCTTGGAATTCGTTTTTTACAAATTCTAAGTTAAAATTCTATGTGAATAGGTTTTGTAAAAAGTAATTTAGGACTCTAGTGATTATCTCTGAAATGTGAATTCATCAAGTTGTGTTGCTGCATTTTCAGGTTTTTAAAATATGTTATACAATAGTCTGAACATTTTAATGTCTTTTGCAGTTGTATTCAATTCAGTTACATTTTTTTGTCCAAGAGAATTAGAAAATAGCCTCAATATAAAATATGTTTGCAAACCCTTCTAAAGCTTTAAATTAATGCAGTTATGCTTTAAAAAGAACATTGCATGGGACATTTCCATAGATGCATTATTTCTATGACAAAAAAATCCCTTTTCAATCCTTTACTCTCACGAAGGTATGTAGTTTCTTTACTGTTCGTTAAATCTAGATTCACCAGTATTCTTTTAAACGGGGGTGCTCTGTTACCATTTTTCTCCCGAAGGATAGACGTGCAGTACAGAATCTTGGACTCATACTCAGTCCTCTGCATTTTGCTCACAAGCAGACGGGCGCTTGTGCTGGGAACTGGCTGCCTTGGGCGTCCTTCCGGCGCCTCGGGGAGCCGTAGTGTAAGGGGAGGGCAGACCCATAGATTCGGTACCAGCCGTCTGACATGAGGTCCTCTGGGGAAGGTGTTCTGGGCCCTTGAACTCCGCCTGGAAGCTGCATCAGTTTCCTGAGCCCCCACCACGAACTGGCTCAGATGCAAACTTCGGACGGAAGAGCTTTCTTTAGGGCTTGGCGGCGTGGGTCCCTGCCGGCGGCTCTGCGAGGGGGTCCGCGCCCTGCTCTCGGCTTCCGGGAGTTGCCTGTGGTCCTCAGCATCCCTGGGCCCGTGGCTGCATCGCTCATCTTCTGCCTCGTCTTCACGTGGCCTCTCTTGCGTCTCGGCTTCTCTGTTTCATAAGATCAGTGGTCTTTGGATTTAGGGCACAGCCTAATCCAGGCTGATCTCATCTGAGGATCTTTCCTGTAATTGCATCTGCAAAGACCTTTATTCCAAATAAAGGCTCATTCTGATGTTCCAACTGGGCTTCGGGGGAGCCACTGTTCTACTAACAGAAGGCAGGCAGGATTTCAGGAGGCCGTCATGGGGGGGTGGGGTGCCCTCAGAAGAGAGAACAGCGTGAGCAGAGTGGAGGCAGAAACTCAAGGAGCACATCCCCCAAGTTGAACTTCCCAGACTTCAAAAAAGCCTTTGAAAAGGACCTATCAATGGGATCTGAGAATGGACGATTCCTGAGGGCTGGGGTCGGAGAGGAGGCCAGGAGGGTAGGTGGGCTGAGGTGGCTAGAAAGCTCGACTGATTGACGTGCGGCGTGTGGTGCCCTAGAGAGGGCTGTGGGGCGGGCGCAGCCACATCGGCTCCGAGGGCGATGCCTGCTTGCACGCCGCCTGCCAGGCCTCCACAACTGTTTGCACATGAACTTAGATGCCGCGTTCTCGCATTGTTTTATCAGCCTTCAGAAATTCAGTGCTTTGACACACGCTCCCTACTTCCCAGCCGTGCTCGGTCGCGGCCGCCTCGCCGGGCGGCGGGGTAGCATGCTGCCGGCAGGTGGGGGGTTCCCGGCTCTCCCCGAGTGGATTCCTCTCTCACCCAGGAACGCCAGTGCCCGCGGAATGCTCTGTAATCCTGCTTCTGGCCCGTGCCCAAAACAGGAGCAAGAACGGAACCCTGATGGTATCTGAACCCCAGTCACCCCTTGAATAAGGCGGGTTTGAACTTCCTGCGTTCTCAGGAATTTTAATAATGCATCCCAAACAACCTGTTATGGTTGAATAGTTTTGGTTTGGGGGTTTTTTTTCTTTTTTTCTTTTTAGTTTAACTCTTATTTTCCGTTTCATCTCATTGCTTTCTTAAGTTGTAATTGGAGACTTGATCATTGTGAAAAAAAGGCAGATGTTACCGCATATAACCAGAAAGTTATACTCAATGTAGGGAAGCCATGACATTTTAGAATAGCTTACCTCATTTTCCTAACTTAAAATACGAATACCTTTTTTCTCAATATGGTTTGGTTACAACAGTGATAATCTCTATCCTTATTCCAGACCAAAATAAATTTTATTATGATTTGTTTTACATATTTAACATTTTGCTTTCATTTAAAAAAATGTCGTAAGGCCTGCTCCTGTGAGGAGCAGGCGGGACTCGTAGCCGAGGGGCTCCCTGCCCAGTGCCTCCCGGGATCCCACCAGACCGTCGGAACGAGGAAGGTCCGGGAAGCTGCCTCGGCCAACAGGAGCCTAAGGAGCCGTGGCTGAGTGCCCCCTGCTATCCTGGAGGGATCAGAACTGAAGAATTCTGAATAACGAATGGACTTGTGTTAATAGTTTGTTCGTCGTTATTTCACTGGTTTGTCAGCTCTAACAAGTACCATGCGAATAAGGTCAGACGCTGGTGACGGACGGAACACGTGTCCCCCCGTCGTGGAGGTGGGGTGTGCGCCGACGAGGAACCAGGGAGCCCCCCTCACACGGCCATCGCTGACCGGCCGCCCTCACAGAGGAGAGCCCGGAGAGCCCGGCTCTCCACAGACTCCTGGCCGATGGGGAGGCCGTGTGTCGAGCAGGGAAGTCCTGGGGGGCCCGCGGGAAGCCGGAGCAGGCCAGAAGGCTGTCCGAACTCGGAGCGTGCTCCCCAGCCGCGCGCAGAGCCGTGAGAGCGGGGTGGACGCCCCAGGGGCTTCCTGACCCAAAGTCTGAATGAGTATTACACATCTATCTAAGACAGACAGGTAATTCTGTACAGAGAAATTCCGAATAATATGTGGCTGTGCTCTGCCCTCGAGGAGGGGAGCCCGACTCCGGACCTTTCCGTGTGGGCTGCACGTGACTCTGCGAAGACTGCAGGGTGCAAGGGGGAGAAAGGAGACGATGGGAGCAGGAGGCCAGGCAGTGAGTCATGTGCCCTTGCTAGGGGGGCCACGATGGCATCTGACCTGGTGGTCTCCCTCCCAAAACACATCACCCCAAGACTGAGATCCTGCAAGATCTTTGGATCACACAGATCCAAACTGACCGGCTTCGGGCGAACCCACGCAGAGTCCACAGGCAACAAGTAGTTAATTCACCGAGTTCATCAGTGGATGAGCGGAGTCGTTAGGGCCGCAGAGACCACTACGAATGAGGCGTGAGGTGACCGCTGACGAGGAGTTCAGGTCGAGGTCCGCACATCTTCAGAGGGGGAGGTCGTTGGACTTCCTTGCCTTTCTGACCCAGGGCTGGTTGTCCGCCGGGTCCTCT
The DNA here is from genome assembly GCA_028533885.1 of Nasua narica. Lineage (NCBI taxonomy): Eukaryota > Metazoa > Chordata > Mammalia > Carnivora > Procyonidae > Nasua > Nasua narica. The sequence continues at coordinate 87,815,142 of CM052806.1, read as the reverse complement.
CTCGCGGTCCAGGGCTTCTGCCACGTGGCGCATATCTGGGTGCCCTCATTCTCCGCCAGCGTGTGGGCTCGGAGGGCAGAGACTGTCTATTGTGTCCACCTTTGTGTCTCAACACCAGGGACAGCGTCTGATGGGGCACGGCCCTCCACAGGCCTCCGTCCAACGTGTGTGCTGGCGTCGGAGCTGCAGAGTTCTCTTGGGACGGGTGGGCATCCTGGACGTAGACCTCCATCCCGCTTTGTTACTCCCTGAGGGCCTGACTTCAGGCCAGCTCCCCAGCTTCTCCTCACCTCCGTTTGCTCGTACGGAAAGTGGAGTTCAGGCAGATCCCTCAATGTTGTTACGTAAATTAAATGAGGGATATGGTGCAAAAATGCTTGGCCTATAGTAAACATTCATGTTCACTTTTTTTCAGCTGATACGGCATCTGAGGTTGGGTTGAAATTGGACCAGAAAGTGTAGAGAAGGATGTTTCAGTTAAAGCAGAATGACCAAATACGAGAAAGTCAGATTAAATACAGTAGGAAACTTCGCAGACAGCTGTTTGCCTAGATGCGGGAACAGGAGGTGCAGAGAGGAGGAGGTTCATGGACGCTGCGCCGAGACGTTCCGACTATCCCCCCTGCAGGCGGGGAGATGCTTGAGATCGGAACTGGCTGGGGGGTGAGTTCCAGGACCTGGGAAAGCAGTCAAGATTGGAAATAGAGACTCAGGAGCATTTGCGGAGTTCGTCTTGAAATTGGTAAACCAGGCCCCGCATGTGGCGTGTTCACTGAGGACACACGAGGGGAAACGGGCCTCGTCCACACCTGAGGAATTTGGTTAGCGGCATACTATCCGACGCTTACTTTGGTATTTACTAAATACGGTAAAGCAATCTTTGTCTTCCCAGATATTTCCCAGGTTACCCCGTCTGCCCGAAACTGTACAGATCAGCGTGGGCTGAGGTCGTCCAAGCCCCTTGCAGGTGGCGCACTTTGCGCTCAACCAGGAAGACCGGCCCGGAGTTGGGCCGTTGCAGGGGGGACGGTGGGTGAGCATCCCGGCTGAGAAGGCAGCTTTGGAACCAAGAGGCGTCCGGGTTTAAGTTCTGGTTCCACAACTTCTCGATCATGTCCTTGAGCGACAGTCTGGTGCGGGAGGATTTAAGTGTGGAAGACGGAGGAGACTGGCTGAGGCGCTGTGGCGGAGGAGAGCTCAGTCAGCGTTCAGGAGGGGCTGAGAGAAGACACGGCAGCTGGAGGCGCACCGGAGGGCGGCCTGTGACCCGCGAGGCTGGGGCACCGGAGGGCCCACGCCTCTCAGGCCGGGTCTCACAGGCGCCAATCAGGGATTCTGTCTTTTTCGAAAGCCATTGCGGTGTTCTCAGCAGGGGAGTGACACGCTCAGATCCACATCTGGCAGCGCCACTCTGGGTGCACTGTGCACAGCTGTTGAGAACAGGGGTGAGCGCAGAAAGACCAGTTGGGAAGTGAGGGGTTTACCAGACCCGGGCCAGTGGCCGGGGAGGTGGAGAAGCGGACGGATTCAAGAGAGACTGCGGTCAGCGCCACAGGGCCTCGTGGCAAACCGGTGAGGGCGGAGAAGGCGACGTGATGAGAGGAAGCCCAGGTTTCTGCAGGATCGGCTGGACGGTGGCGTCTCGCCGTTCGCGTGTAAATGTGCCGGAACCCTGACCAATTCTTCCATCCTGTTGCCAGCCGTCCACTGACGTTTACGGAGATTTAAAGACTCTCTGTAGTTGTCCACAGTTACCGTTTCTGGTGCTTAGTCTCCTTGGGTACATCCATATTTCCGTTTGTCATTTATGTAAATTATGTATTTATTTGTTTACTTGTAAATTATGTGTTTGTTTTTAGTAATGCTGCATTCTGTGACCTTGTTCGTTTCTTTTATGTCTGGGAGTTTTTTTGTTGATTCTTTGATGTCTTCTATGTAAAAAAATCATCTGTGTCTACCAGTAGAGACAGTTTTACTTTCTCCTTTTCAGTCTGTTTTGAGAGAATCTTTGTTCCTCTCCTTGCTGTACCGTCCGGCAAGGATCTCCAAGACGGTATTGGATAGGGTCCGCACGCGTGAGCATCCGGGCCTTCTCGCTGTCTTGGGGAAAACCTGTCCCCGTGTCCCTAAGTCTGCTGGCCGCAGGTTTGCATACGCGATCACCAGCTGATGAGCAAGTGCTTCGTTGTTGCTGAAATTTCCTTTTTTCTTTCCTTTTCAGCAGAAGACTCAGAAAGTGGTGTTTACATGCGCTTCATGAGGTCCCACAAGTGTTACGACATCGTTCCCACCAGTTCGAAGCTTGTGGTCTTTGATACTACGTTACAAGTAAGTGTGCATGGTTTTCACCAACTGCTGTCACGCCATCTGCGTGGGTCCTGAGATACCAGCAGACGTGGCGGATGTCACTCTGAGCTTCTGTCTGTGTTCTCCGTCCCCGTGGCAGCCGTGGAAGGGACGTGCCGTCACCATCCTCTTTCTCCAGATAAGGAAACTGGTTCTAGAGTCAGAGAACTTAAATCACGAAGTTAGTCCATAGATTCTAGAATTTAGTGACTTAATCCACCGCGCTGGTGAATGATGGGGTCCGTCCCATGTGTCAGAGCCTGAGCTGTTGACCATTAACCGGTACCACCTCCCTCAGTGTATCCTGATCTTTTCTTTTTGTTATTTAGTAGCATATGTAATAAATTAATTTGAAATAGTACGGGTTAAAAAGAAAAAAATTACCAAGGTAGATGATCTCTTTAGAAAAAACTTTATCGATCTCTTTTAGCAGAAAAAATGGAACCTTATTTTGGTATGAAAAGTGTGCTTATTGCAGCTCATTTTCTACCCACATGATGTACAGTCGTATGTGGAAAGTTCTAAGTGATGCATTCACTGCAATGATCAGGTTACGTCCAACGTAATAAGTTTGCATTTACACCGCAGTATCTAATGTCCATAGTTGTACATAAATCTTCACAAAGAAGTGGCTTCAGTTGTGCTCTTAGAAGCAGCTACAGAGCCAGGAACTCATGGGCAGTCAGTGCTTTATTAGGGTGTGTTCCCTGGAGACCCCCAAGAGACTAGGGGAGAGCCCCGAGAGGCAGGAGCCCTGCCAGGGTGGCCTCCGCCGGCCCCTTGGAAGAGCAAGGGGGGTGGGGAGGCGGGGGCTGCCCTTGTGACTCAGCCCAGCCTCTCCCTTCGTCCAGGGCTATCCTGGGAGAGAGGTGCCCACGCTCGGCCAGCTCTGCCCCTCACCTTGGGGCCTGTCCCCACCCCCGTCCCCGCCCCAGCCTGGTCTGCGGTCCCCCCAGCAGCTTGCCCCTGGGGCTCTGCAGAGGACATCTGGGCTCAGGGCCACTTTGCCTGCATGTGGTGCAGGCCACACGGGACTCTCAGGAATGGGAAAATGGCTTCGTTCTTGTTGCATTTCACTGGCCAACTGGGTTTTTTTTTTTTTTTTTTGTCATTGTATAGAAATACAACTGATTTTTGTAAATCGACCTTATATCCTGTGACTTAGCTAAAGTCACGTCAGGCCAGGTAAGCTTGGGTTTTTTCTAAACCCCTGAGAGTGTCCCATTCTTTGATGCCACGAGGACAGGAAAGCATCCAGCACACTACTCTGTGGGGAACGGGACAGTGACTTCGGGGAAGCCAGTCTTTACAGCCGTAACGCTAGATTTCAGTAGTAAGAGAGCTAGAAATTCTCAGTCCCCAAAGTACAGAACTATCTGGTTAGCCCGTCTCACCTTCGCTCTCATTCCTCAAACAGCTTATTACTTTTTCAAGACCCAGATCTCCCAATCCTGGGTTTCCCACCAGCAGAAAAGTCAGTGATGGCTCTAAGACCTGTGTCTGCTTTCATTCCTACTCAGCTTTTCCCTTGCCCTGGAATTGACTTTTTTCCGAATTTAAAATTTAGCCAAAGTGGGTGATACATGAGAAGTGTGCTATTTTTGTGGCTTGTCAGAGGTCCCCGATCTAGTAATGTCACTTCCCGAGTTAACATGAGCTGTGTGTGCCTCATCGCCTCGCGGTCCCGAGTCCTGGGAGGCTCTCGGCGTTGAAGGAGCCAGACCTTGTGACCAGGGAAATGGTGGCGGTGGGCGTCGTGGGTAAAATAGAGTTAAACGTGTTTGAAGGGTGTGAGTAGAGTGTTTTCTGGACACAGCCTGCAGTAGTAGTCGTCGCTGCGTCTCGAGGCCAGAGAAAGCGTAGAGAGCATCCCAAGGGGATGGCGGAGCACCAGGAACAACCCACGTCCCCTGCGAGATTGGTTCAGTGAATCCTGGTGTGCGCATCTCTTGGAACGATGCCACGTAGCCACGGAGAGGAACAGAAGTGTTTGTCAAGAATAGGTTTTTAATTTAAAAAAAAAACAAGTTGCAGAAGAAAAGTATTATGACCGCTTTATTGTGAGGGTGTAAAGTCTCAGAGCCCTAGAGCCCTAGATGCACCCAGACCTGCGAGACGGGCGCAGACGCGTGGAGAAGTGGGGCGAGAGGCTCCCCCAGACGAGGGGAGAGAAGAGGCTCGGACGCTCCCAGCCTGCGGCTTCTGGGTCTGAGAGGCCAGCTCGACTCCGCGGTTGGGTTTGGCAAAATTCCCCTTTCAGACTGGAATTCCCTGAGGACCAGCATCCGTCTGTCCACCCCGACAGTGTGGGAACCAGGCGCACAGCCTGCGGTGCTGCCCACATGGGGTCCCGGGGCCGGCCGGTCTGTAAAGCCAGCCAGTGTTTCCCTCGAAGTCAGCGGTCCGTGAGCAGCACCCCCAGACCACAGGCGCGGGACGAGCCAGAGGAGGCAGCTCCGTCCCTGACGCGCAGTCGCCGTGCTGCGCGACGGTCGGAGGACCCCATTCTCGGTGGGAGCACAGGCTGCGCGGCCCCTCACGCTTCGTCGTCCTGTCTGTCCCGGGCCCGGAGCAAGCTGGGAATTGCTTCTCAGAGGGACAGGAACTGCCACAGAAGAAGGTGAGGTTTCCTGCTGCTCTTTCAGCCCTGGACGGGTACCCTTGGAGTCTCCTGCTGATGTCCGGTGGGGCTTCAGGCAGGACCCCTCGTGTGGACGCTGCAGGTGACAGGCCCCTGTGGACGAGGAGCCTGGACTTGCTGCCAAGCCTTCCCTTGCTCGGGTCACTCTGCAAACAGCGCGTATGGGCCACTCAGCGAATGCGTCAGCGTAGCCACTTCATGGTGCGTGTTGCCTGCGGAAGACCTGCCCCTCGATGTGTGGCTGGCGGGCGTCTGCGGAGTGACAGCCTGAATTTCCCTCCCAGGGGCTGCTAGTGCCCCAGCCTCCCTCACCTGGAAACTCACCGTTGATCTCCTTATGGCCCACGGAGGCATCGTCTGCAGTGCCGCTCCTTCCTGCCTGTCGGTCCCCTTGGCACGGTATCCTCGACGTGGAGGACCCGGGCGGCATGCGGGAGGCTGAAAGGACGCACGTCCCTGCAGACGCTTGAAGGCGAGAGCAGGTGGCGGTGGGCAGCGTAGCCTCCAGGCACGTGGTGGGGGCCGTGCCAGGCCCCAGCAGACTGCTTCTGGGGGTCCTCGTGCGTTGCTGTGGAGAGAAATATGCGTCCGCGCAGCTGTGGCACGTTCCTCAGATGCCACGTTGGGGACAATTGCTGCCGTTAGTCCCCACACAATCGAGTTGACAGTAATTCACGGCTGGTCCAGAGACACAGTCACAGGCCAGACAGAAAGCTCTGGAGCCGAGAGACAGCACCTTCTTACGTGGCCCCGTGGAGAAGGAGGACATGTCCCAGCCCTTCCAGAGAAGCCTGGTCATTCAGAGGAAGATAGGATTTGGCTCACTCGGACTCTAAACGGCGACACTTCGAGAATGATGAGAAACTCAAAAATAAACAAAACTTCCCGAGATTGAGGTGGGGGGAGCATTGAGAATTAGGCGGGCCTTCCCTCACAACGGCAATATGACTTTTTTAGCAATACTCTACAAACAACTATTTCTAATAGAATATTTATTCTAGAGTAGTTTTAGATTTATAGAAAAGCCGTGAAGTGTGTCTGGACCCCCCAGGCACCCTGGGCCCCCGTTCCCCCATTCCTGCCATCTCCCATCAGGGTGACAAACACTCGTCACAGTTCACAAACCGGTATTGATTCATGATTATCACCTAAAGCCCCAGTTCGTTCAGATTTCCTGTTTACCTGATGTCATTTTCCTGTCCGAGGATCCCACCTAGGCTGTCCCGTGACATGGGGTCGCCACGTCTCCTTGGGCTCCTCTGGGCAGTGGCAGTGTTTCAGACTCTCCTTGCTCCTGTGGCCTTACCTGTGTTAAGGAGGTATTCTGAAGGAGAGCCCGTTGCTGGGATTTTCCGGACGCTCTTCTCGCCATTGGACTGGGGTTATGGGTTTTAGAAGGAAGACTCCATCAGGTTTCTCCCCGTCCGTGCTGTCCTCCTAGAGGTCGTCACTGGGCACAGCACACCTATGCGGTCACCCCTCCACCCCCCGAGACCACAGTAGCCACGGGAGTTAGGTGGGACGCGGTCCCCTCTGGCCCGCTTACTTTTGTCTCCACTCACGTCCGTAGATTGGTGAGCACCTGCGTGCTCTTCAGTTACGACCTGTCACCACTTTCCTTTGTCGCTCAGCTACTTCAGTCAGTGTAACTTTCAGTAAAATGCGAGAGCAAATGGAGGGGAAACGGGCAGGCATCCGAGTAGGCGGCTGTGTGCTAAGCCCAAGTTCTTAGAACACAGAGAAAATAAGAGCGTAGCCTTAAAGCAAGCTCGGGGCGGAGGAGGCATGACCGGGAGGGGCCGCCCAGGAAGGGAGTAAGTGGGGACTCGAATTGAGGTCCACAAGTGGAGAGGGTGCAGGGCTTGCTTATTTTAAAAGCGAGAAGGGGAGGAGGGTGCCCCTGGGTGGCTCCGTCGGTTAAGTGACCAGCCCTTGATTTCCGTTCTGGTCGTGAGATCGAGCCCTGGGTCCGGCTCTGCGCGTGTAGCCTGCTAAGGGTCTCTCTCTCTCCCTCTCCCTGGGCCCGTCCCCCCACCCTCACAAAAATAGAAATAAATAAGAGCAAGAAGGAGTGAGAGGGCCAGGCTGTTGCCCAGGATTCACGCTGCAGGTGCCGATAAAGAGAAAGTAAAACTCCTCAGCTCATTTTGTACTTCTTCCCTATCAAGGAAAATGACGGAAATGGAAGTGGAGAAAGTGCACCAGATGGTGATTAGAGGAAACTGAAGCCTCGGGTGGGTGTGGAGATTCTGGAAGGTGCCCGTCTGCACCGAACCAGCTTGCTTCCCGACCCAGATGAACACAGTCTAGGGTAATAAAGGGACGTGGAAGGCAGATTGCCGAGCCGTTACCGATATCGCGAAATTGTGAAAAGCGTCTGGGCCGCAGGCTGGAGACAAAGAAAAGACAGATTCCCAAAAAAACGGGAAAAGCCTGTGGGTGGGGAACGTGGTGCGGGCCCAGGTAAGGTGTGTGAACGGACAATCAGTGAGAGTCGGAGAAGAAATCATCTCCAGGAACCTACCAAGAACTGACCAAAAAAGGTCACAGAGGTCGAGCCCGGTTTCCTTTCTGGATAGTTCCACGGGTGAGGTAGAACGGGACAGACGTCTCTGGGTTTCAGCTGGACCGCTGACGGAGCTGGCGTGGAGTCCCGATGGCTAAGATGCCGGGGAAGAGGGCCATCCACTCGGTGAGTGAGTTCAGGGCTCGCTCTGGGCCTCGAAAGGATGTTGATTCCCTCTCGGCCTGGAGCAGGGTTTCCGACTACATCAGATGCCTCTTGTGCGCCCTGGTAAAACCCTCTTACGCCACCTGTGGCTCTGGCCACCCCTCGCCTCCCACAAGTACCGCGGGGGGCCACCTGGGCCCGGGCCCGCCGGCACATCCCGGCCTCCTTCACCGACAGGGGCCAGAAGCCTGGGGAGAAGCGCCGCCGCCGGGCACCCCACGGTGGACGGGCCTCCAAAGAGCCCAGTGGAGCGGAGCCTGTCTGCCCACACTGTGGCCACGTCAGCCCCCATGGGCACACGGGTTAGCCCTCCACACCTGCCCCTCAGGCCACGTTCCCAGGAGAGGACGTGCAAGCCAGGCTCGGCCTTCTGGGGAACCCAAGCTGAGAAACAGGATGCTTTTACTCTCGGCTCATCGACATTTGGGACAGTGATTTTGGTGCTGACTGTGGGACAGCGTCCTCTACTTCACAGAGGACTAGAAACCAGGGGGGATAGCTGAGCATAAAATACAGAAAGATTCCTCAACCAGCTAAACCATCTCAGGACCGGCGAATAAGGAGATGGAGTGCAGAACGAGGGACATGAGAGCATGCGAGTGTTCCAGAAAAGAACAAACGGGGGGCCGAGCACCGTGCTGAGAGTGGGGGGACGAAGCCGCCGTGGTGCTGCCCTCACCAGGCTGCGCTAACCGGGGCGGCCGGCCCCCACGCCAGCACACTAGGGGCCCGCCTGTGGGTTTTCACAGGAGGTAGGAGCAGCTTTACGTGTCAAGTGGTGTGAAACGCCTACAACCAAAAACAGCAGCCTTGGTCCCCGCTCCTCACACCCTTGTCGAGTCGCCCGGAAACAGCCGGTCCCGCTGGGGAGGCGAGACTGGACCGCCTCGTCACGTCGGTTCACTGACTTCGGACGTGTTTTACTTCTGGGTCGGGGGGATGGGGGCTCCTGCTCTCGTGTGGCCTCCTTCCTGCCCTGGTCTCCCCAGCGTAACCGCGTGTCGGGGGGCAGTGAACTCCTTCCTGGCGAGATGTCGTTATTTTGACTGTGTTGGTTTTATTCACTCTGCTGAGCCCAGTAGAAACTAATTACATTTGCGTTTCCTTCTTTGTACCATCCAGTGTTACTCCTGGACTTTAGAACTCTCTTCTTTTTATTTCGACCATTTACGCCTTTCCACACCTTCTGACTTCTTGATGGAATTTTCTGTGTGGTGAGACCTGTCGGGCGTGTCTTCAGTTCCCTGTGGAGCCCCTCCCTCTGGATCCTTGATCTTCCTGCTCTGGCTGTCACTCCCCCATCCTGCCCCTCCCGGTCTCCCGGTCTCCCGGCCTCCCAAGGCCGGGAAACTTCCTCCCGCTCCCTCATTGCAACACCTGTCTATGGAACACATGCTTTCTGCTTCTTTGATTTATTCCCTTCCAAGGGGTGGAGCACATTTTTCCGCAGCTTCTTTCTTAGCCCACTCGGGCGACCTTAGCACACCGGCA
>CM052806.1:87778243-87805433 GCA_028533885.1 Nasua narica | reverse complement strand
GGACAGGCTCTGAGGTGACAGAAACCGAATTAGATTGTTTCTAGAGCTTTAGCTGTTCATCAGCGTTGATTTTTAAAAGCCTCACAATCACCTTAGTTACTGAAAGTTGGGGTGAAACCGTATGGATAACAGTGAAGCGTCTGCAGAACCACAGTCCCATTGTTTGGAGCTCGGATGTTCCCCCTGGCCTGAGAGCTAGAATCTCTCAGAGCTTACTGTTTTAAAAAAAATCATTTCGATAGTAAAAGTTTATTTTTTCTCTTTCCTTATCTAATTATCACATTCAGTTCGAAAATCCTATTAAAAACTGATTTTGAAAATCCATTTTAAGGGGCGCCTGGGTGGTTCAGTTGTTGGAGGTCTGCCATCAGCTTGGGTCATGATCCTGGGTTCGAGCCCGGTGTTGGGCTCCCTGCTCAGCAAGGAGTCTGCTTCTCCCTCTCCCACTCCAGCTGCCTGTGTGCCCTCCTTTGCTGTGTCTCTATCAAATAAATAGACTCTTTTAAAAAAAGAAAGAAAGAAAGAAAATCAATTTAAAACTGATAAACACTTTGAGCAAATTGCGTATCAGTTGGAAAGTTTTCAAAGGTACTCAAGACCCCCCAAGAGTTTTTCCTGCAGATTGCACCCAGATTGGGCCAGGCTTCCTTTTATCCTGTTTATTGGCTCCTTGGGAACGCGCTGTGCCTTCTGTCACTGTGAAGAACTTTCTAAGTATAGTTTGCAGTTGCTCTTCAACTCTACGCACGTGGTGTGGAGAAAGCCAAGTTTTAGAGGCTTCGTGGTGGCCGAGGAGGCACGGCCAGACCCCAGAGGCCGCAGGCGGGGCTGCCCGGCACAGCGGGCCTTGTGACCCCGCCGTCTGCACCAGAGCTCCGGCGGTGGGTCTCACCCGCTTCCCAGTGTCATCTCGGGTCTCGGGAGGGCAGACTGTGCCTCCCTCTATGAGGGGCGGATGTGTCCACGGTGCATGTGGGTGAAATTCTAACAGTCGGTCTCTGTCTGCTTCTGGCTGGATCCCTCTAGGGTGGGAAACGAAAGCGTCTACCTTTTTTGGCCCTTGGTGCCGACCCCCCGCTGAGTATCTTCCCCCCTCAAGCCCGGTCAGTCCCCACCGTCCCTGTCAGGAGAACATGACCTATTGGTTCCATTCTGTAACTCGGAGCGCCAAGGCTCAGAGACGGCCGAGGACCAGAGCCCACAGAAGCTTCTAGCGGGTCCGGCGAGTCTCCCATTGCAGGGAAGCAGGTGGTAATTGACTTCCACGTATCTTCCTTAGTGTTCGGCTGCTTTACCCTCTCTTGCAGCAGCGATGGCGCTCTTCACAGTAAGTTCTCAGCACTCTCTTGGCCCTTGGACTGCTGCCTCGTCGGGGGGTTTCTCACCGTCCCCCCTGCTGCTGACCAGCTGTGTCACAGGTCACGGAAGCCGGCACGCCGTGTCAGCGTCTGGCATCCGGGTCTTGGCCTGGGCGTCCCCCTGGCGGACCTGCCACATTGAGAATCAGCACTGTGGTCTGTCTACACTGGCCGTTAGACTCCAATACTCACTTAGCAGCTGTTGGGGCTGTTGAAGAGCTTTTCGGGTGGACATTACTCAGGGGAACAAGCCCCGAGAGGCACCATTTTCTGCGTGTTTCTAAACAGTCATCACATTTGAGTCGAAACGGACACCTACGAGGCTGTTGGTAGGATTGTTGCTTCTTTGAATGTGTAAGCGTGTCTTTTTTCTCTAGCTGATTTTCTCCTGGCCTTCGATTCTTAGCATCTTGTCGGCGTGTGCTTCCGTGTGGTTTTGTTTCTATTTAACCTGCCTGGGATGTAGTTGATTCTTTTTGATAGATTGCAATTTTCTGTTGAGATTCACCTGTTTGAAGATGATTTGGAAAATGCCCACAGAAAAATTCCAAAATGACTGTGGTGCTCGAGTCACGTGCCGTTCTTCTCTGGGGAATGGTGGCTTCTCGAATCTTGCTTGCGTGGTGCATGCCAGGCTCTCAGACTGACCTGTTCTGTCCGGCATCTGTAGTCCCTCCACCTTGGGAAGACTCGCGGCCTTCTGGAATGGGTTGTCAGCAGCTGTGGTCACTTAGGGTGGTCAGGGGTGATCTTGAGAAATTATTTTAAAACTGGTTTTCTCGGGGCGCCTGGGTGGCTCAGTGGGTTAAAGCCTCTGCCTTCGTCTCAGGTCGTGATCTCGGGGTCCTGGGATCGAGCCCTGCATCGGGCTCTCTGCTCAGCGGGGAGCCTGCTTCCCCCTCTCTCTCTGCCTGCTTGTGATCTCTCTCTGTCAAATAAATAAAATAAAATCTTTTAAAAAAATAAAATAAAACTGGTTTTCTCCACTATATCTGTACCCCCCACTCCCTTGCTACTGCAGCCAGTTTAGAAAAATAAGTTCAACCATATTTAATGTGTTTTAAAATCTGTCTTTCTGTGGCTTCTCCCCCATATTCTTTTATGATATTTTCTGGGACCCCAGTCAAGGGTTCAGGTAGAAACAGCAGACCTTACAAATCGGCCCACCATCCCTGGGTGCCATTTAGTTACACGAGCAGCATGAATGTTTTTGTGATTCTCGATATACGCTGTGGCTCAAAAAATACTTGACCGGTCTCTGGATGCCATGGAGTTGTTGTTTTCTCTCACGTCACCTGACTGGCCCTATGCCTCTTCCCAGTCCTGGGCCAGTCATTCAGCGGACAGTGGGGTCCCCGATGAGCTTGTACCTCCATCAGGACACAGTGCTGGGCTGGGCTGGGCCGCGTGTAGAAAATGACTAAGGAGATTTCCTCACCCCCCGTCGTCCCTGGATTCATGTAGGTGAACCGAGCACCTACGTAAGTCCTGCCAAACAGAGGCAAAGCGTGTCGTAATAAAGGCATAAACACTTGCCGAATTATTAGTCCGAGACTGATGGGACGCTCTGGGCTCCTGTAATTCTCTCATTTCTTTTCATTATTAAGTTAGCAGGGGTTTGGCAAAACAGTGGGAGAGAGAAGAACCTTCTTTCGTAGTTAAAAAGAAAATACCACATTGAAACTTTTTCAGAGAAACATACTGTCACTGTCCCAGCACCTTCATATCACTTAATTTTTTGCTTCCTTCCCTTTCACCTTTTTCATTTAAATATATATTTTATGTAATTATGTACAATTTTATAGTCTGTGTTTTCCACTGCCATAAACCTTCTTTCTTTTACTTCAACATGGTCTTCCTAATTTTACTATTTGATACTTTTTTCCCATGTAATCCAGTATTTCATACATTTTCTTTAGTCAGGGGTAGATATTTTTCCAGTTTGAGTATTAGAAATAATGCCGCACTGAACATCTTTGATTCCTACTCCTAAACTTTAGGATAACTACCTGATCCAACAGAGAAAAAGCGAGCGCGGAGTCTGAATGTTTTCGTAATTCCTGATACGCACTGTGGCTCAGCCATTTTTCTTTTTTTTTTTTTTTAAAGATTTTATTTATTCATTTGACAGAGAGATCACAAGTAGGCAGAGAGGCAGGCAGAGAGAGAGAGAAAGAGAGAAGCAGGCTCCCTGCTGAGCAGACAGCCCGATGTGGGGCTCGATCCCAGGACCCTGAGATCACGACCTGAGCCGAAGGCAGAGGGTTTAACCCACTGAGCCACCCAGGCGCCCCTCAGGCATTTTTCTAACGGTTTATGGGGCCACCCAGTTTCACGGCAGCACTTGAAGTAGCCGCTGTGACCGAACAGCGTTGGCCTCTTTAGCAGCTCGGACTGATACTTAGACTTGCTCTGATCTTCGTTTCTTCGAGTCTTACTAAAGAGAAACCATTTTCCTGTGTGCATTTGTTCCGGGCACGTAGATGGTCATCTTCAGCACCGAGCTCTGTTTGGGCTGGTCACACCCCCTGCTGCCCCCGCCCCGGATGCCCGCTCTGCCTGGCGAGGTCCCCAGACGGGCTGTGCCGCGGGGCTCCCAGAGACGCCGTCTGTGCGCCCCCCGCCCCCCTGAACAGGGCCAAGCACACCCTGCTTGTCTGTCTCTAGACGACGTGAGAGTGCGAGGACGGTGCCTCTCTCGTTGCTCTTCTCAGCTCCGGGAAGTGAGAAAGGAAGCTTGTTTGTTCTGTAACTGAATGTCTGACAGATTTTCATTTCAGGTCATTTGGTATAACTTCAGCATTTTGAAATGAACTAATAGCCACATATAGGAGAAATTAAACTGAAGTTTGATTCTTTTATACGGTTTTAATTGTATAAAGTCTCTGTGTGTACAAAGTCATTAATTACAATGAAAAAAATTTTTGAAGTGAATTGCATTGTTTCGATTTCAAAAAAAATCTCGTCTTTAAATAGAATACAAAAGTATTTTTGCCAATGTGGTTAAGTCCAGCTCCTTTTAGCCTCTCAAACTTACGAAACTTAACATTGACGATAACCAGTAAAATCTGGCTGGATGTTTTGGTTGAAGGGATTTTCCCCCCTGTGGTGTATGGACTTTAAAGTATGTTTTGTTTCTCTTGTTGGTCTTTAGGTGAAAAAGGCCTTCTTTGCCTTAGTAGCGAATGGTGTTCGAGCAGCGCCGCTGTGGGAGAGTAAGAAACAAAGTTTTGTAGGTAAGCAGCATGGCTGGGAACCTACGCGCAGAAAGCCTGAGGTGTCCTAATAGGTGCCGGTTTGGAATTCAGCCCCGAAAACTCTGCCAGGCTGAAGGACTTCTGGCTTTTACGGCCGGGTAAGGTGGGGCCGCTAACAAATTCAAAACACCTACGTGCTCCCACGGAGTCTCTTCTCCCTATTTATTTATCCAGTTTCTTTTGATCCAGTACCTTTCTGGCTCCCTGAAGGAGCCTCTGTGCCTCTCCCAGTTCCTGTGAGGCCAGGGAACGGGGGGGAGCGCTGTGCTCAGACTCCTGACCTCGGGCTGCCTGTGCTCACGTGTACGTGACTGGACAGTCCCCGCTCCTGGGGCAGACCCCTCACGGACGGTGCCCATGAGGTGACGCAGACGGGGTCAATGCCTGTGCCAAATCATTGCTATCCTCCTGGAAATATCCTGTAACTCAGCGTCTGGACTCGAGAATTTCCCACCGTACGGGTCATAGTAGACGGCGGAGGGGGTCCCTGCTAGTGTCACATTGGTTTAATTCACCAGCTTGTCTGCCTCCCGCTCTGGGGGACGGTCTCCTCAAAGAAAGGTTTCATGTCATCTTCATCCTTGGTGTGTTGGCATCTGGCACATAGTAGGCACTTAATAACTAGGCGCTAAGTCAGTACTTAAAGAGCCGTCATTTGGAGACTGCTTCTCAGGAAACAATCCAAATGCCCCCGGAAGTGTCCTGTGTCTAAAGCTTTTGGAACACCTTACCTTACCTTAAAGTATTTTAAATTATTTACATGTCACTGCAAGTCTTCTATGAGGCTTTATATCAGTAAGTTTTCTATCATTGAATTGCCAAATACTGTGGTTGATTCCATTGTACTTACTGTCAGGTTTAATTTCAGCTAAATTGGTCTCAGTTTGTTGTAGATAATTAACAGACTAATAGTCCTAAATAATATAATGTATTAAACTGTGCTTGATACCTTTAAAGTATGTTTTAGGAGCTTTTCTAGAAAAGATTCCAGGCTTGCTTATCCTATGACATTTTTCATAGTTTTATATTTAACATATCATTCTTTATTCCAGGAATGCTAACAATTACAGATTTCATAAATATACTACATAGATACTATAAGTCACCCATGGTAAGTGCCAGAAATCCTTCCGTCGGCCGTTGGAGCAGTATATTTCTGTGTGTATGTGAGGGGCGGGTGCGGGGAATTGATTTATTGATTTGCACAAAGAGATTTATAACACGCAGGGCGCGTCGGTGTACATCAGTCACTGACTGTACGACCTCTGATGCGCCGCGGGCGTGCCGCGGCTCTGCAGACCCACGATGAAGGCGACCTCTGGCCCATGGCACTCCGCTGGGGCAGAGCTGTCTTCCCAGGCCTGTCCGTGGGAGTGCGGCCTCATGCCGTTACCCCCTACATTGTTTCACAAGAACTGTATATACTCTGGGGTTTTAAAGAAGTAAAACTTAAAATTAGAGAAATTCGGTTTTGATATTTTTCTGCCAAAAGACAAAAACAGTGCTGCTAGCTAATTTTAGTGGGAGCACTCCCTGGTCTCTGGTTCCTTGTCCAACTATTTTATAAGAGCATAGTTTGAGAACCACATAAGGCCTTTTATCGAACACTGATTTTGGTGATTCTACCAGTTTGTTTGGTTTTTGGTTTGGGTTTTTGTTGGTGGGGGGAGGGGTGTTTTTTTTGACAAGGGTGGGCAAGGACAGAATTGCATAATTTTTCTTTAATACTATTTTGGGTATCTGAAAAGTAAAAGACAATCTAGTACTCTTTTTACATGTAATAGTTAATACTGCCCAATAATTTCCTATGTAAAATGAGGAACGTAAAAACATAAGAGATACTCTTAGAATTAAGTTTGACCAACGATTTTGTAAGTATCCCACGTTTATTTCACATGAGGTATCTGATTTCTTAAATACCACCAATGCAGGTGAATATTGGTTTTCTTTGTAATGGTCCTATGTCTGCTTTTGAACTAGCAAAATCAACACAAGTATGATTCTTAACTGGATATATTTTGATAAAATGCAGCTAACCCCCTGTTAAAAATCTCAGCAAGGGGCGGCGCCTGGATGGCTCAGTCAGTTAAACGTCCGACTCTTGGTTTTGGCTCATGACCTCCGGGTCATGGGATTCAGCCCACGTGGGGCTCTGCGCTCACTGGGGGCCTGCTTGAGACCCTCTCTCCCTCTGCTCCTCTCCACCCGTTGGAACACACCCGCGCTCTCCAAAATAAGTCTTAAAAAAATAAAATAAAACTCTCAGCAGTAGCTAATTAAATCAAAAGTTCTAGGAAAGCAGTTGTCTAAATATACATCCCCAAATTTTTCTTTTTTTAAATTCAGTTATAACTGACGTACAGCAGTATGTTAGTTGCAGGTGTATACATAGTGAATCAGTACTTTTATACATTACAACCTGCCGAGCACAATAGGTCTAGTTATCTTCTGTCACCTTCCAAAGTAGTTTTATTGACTATATCCCTGTGACTTATTTATTTTATAACCAGAAGTCTATACCTTTTGGTCCTCTTGTTTCTCTTGTCTCTTCACTCCCTTCCCCTCTGGTGACCCCCGGTTTGTTCTCTGTACCTATGAGTATATTTCTGTTACTCGTTTGTTTTTTAGATTCTCCATGTAAGTGAAATCATGTAGCATTTGTCTTAGCCTAATTCCGTCTAGGTCCATCCATGTTGCCACAACGGCAAGATTCCGTTCCTCTTTATGACCGAGTAATATTCGTGTATGTGTGTGCATTTTTTCCTCTACCAATGGACACAAGATAAGGCTGCTTCCTTATCTTGGCTATTGTGAATCATGCTGCAGCGAGTGTAGGGGTACATCTATCTTTGCAGGGTTTTTTCCCCAGAAAAATACCCAGAGCAGGTATATGAAAAGATGGGTGGCTCAGTTGGTTAAGTGGCTGCCTTCGACTCAGGTCGTGATCCTGGAATCCCAGGATCAAGTCCCACATCGGGCTCCCTGCTCAGCGGGGAGTCTGCTTCTCACTCTGACCCTCCCCCCTCTCATTCTCTCTCTCAAATAAAATCTTTAAAAAAAACCAGAGTGAAATTACTGGGTCATATGGTAGCTCTATTTTAATGTTTTGAGGCAAGTCCGTACTGTTTTCCACGGTGCTGCACCAACTTACATTCTCACAGCAGTGCACGAGGGTCCCCTTTGCCGCACATCCTCGCCGACACTTACTATCTCTTTTTGATACCGGCTGTTGTGCCAGGTGTGTGGTGGGACCCCGTTGTTCTGATTTGCATTTCCTCCGAAGGCCGGTGACGGTGAGCATCTTTCCAAATGCTTCTATCGGGTTTTTAAGCTCTGTTAGAGTGTTAATCTTTGGTTCGGTGCTTTGGCTTCTGAGAGCTCCATGGAATTCCCTGGTGGTTGAGCGAGGCCTTCCCA
The DNA here is from genome assembly GCA_028533885.1 of Nasua narica. Taxonomy (NCBI): domain Eukaryota; kingdom Metazoa; phylum Chordata; class Mammalia; order Carnivora; family Procyonidae; genus Nasua; species Nasua narica. Next base: position 87,797,401 of record CM052806.1, on the reverse strand, counting down.
TTCCGCCTGCTCAAGACGCACTGGCTTCCATCGTGAGTCTTGGCCTGGCCTGGTGTCCTTTCGCCCCGGGCACGTCCCGCTTCGTTTCCAGTCAGAAGCTCGAGGAGATCTCGGCGCCGCCTTCTCTTCTTGCTCTGGACGGCTCCTCTCGTCTGGGTTTCTGCCCGCATTCTCCCCTTGGCTCCGTCGGCCCCGGACTTCGGTTTCTGTCTCCCTAACGCAGCAGGAATGTCGTGCCCTGGCCGGGTCACACTCGAGAGAGAGCTGTGATCACGATGCTCGGCATGTTTTCGTGCCTTCTCCTGGGGGTGCCGATTGCCCAATGTCTGAGAACCATCGCTGCACACATTTTTCCCGTTTGCTAGTTGTCTGCGGCTGGAGACCAGTGCGGCCCTGTCCCCCGCCGGGGCTGGCGGAGCTGTGCGGATGCGTCCCGTGGCTCGAGGCACTCCGCCGACCAGCTTGCGGCGTGAAGTCCAGTGCCTGCTGTCGCTGAACACCATCTGTGTGGAGTTAATACTGAGTTTTTTTATGTAAAATATAAGTGCCCTTTAGTCTGCCCTTATTTTTGGTTTCAACAAAATGGAGGGGAAGAAGACAAAACATCAGAGTTGCTGTGCCGAGCCGCCATGTCGCCGCTGCCCGGTGTGCGCCCCCGCCCGGTTCTGCTGTGACGAGCCACCGTGGTTCTTGTTCGTGTCACGGTGTCCTGATGTTGTCCTTGGGCCTGGGGAACACTTTTGCTGTTTTGCAGAAACTGAGTTAACGGTGGTTGTTTTTAACGCTTTGAGGATGTCATTTGTCTTTTGGCCTCCCAGTGCTTGGGATCGGAAGTCAGTAGGAACGTTTACCCTTCTCCCCTCTGGGGAGTCCGTTTCCTTCTGGTTCAAAGCTGTCTCTTCCCTTGGTGTCAGCACTGGTGGCCAGGGCCTGCATCTGCTTTTCCTTCTGTGGATCCTGCTCAGGTAGGCTGCGTTTCCATGACCCTCTGGGGTGGCTTCTCACCTAATCTGGGAAGTTTCTGACTGCTGCTTCTTCAGATATTTTTTTCTGCCTCATTCTTTCTCCCCTGGGACTTCAGTCGCATGTGTATGAGGCCACTGGATGCGGTCCCGCAGGTCTCTGCCCCTGTGTTCATCTTTCTGGCTTCAGTGCCGTTGATCTTACATGTGCTCATTCTTCCTGCGTGATCACCAGTCTTATTTTCAAACCTTATTCCTATGGAATTTTCAGTAAGATTGGGAACTTACCCTTGAAAGATTTTGTAGGGTCTTTGTAAAATTTTCTATGGCTCATTTTGCACAAAATGGAAATGGAATTTTTTTAAATTCCTTATTAAATTCAATTTAGTTTACAGGTATTGTATTACTAGTTTCAGGGGTAGAATTCAGTGACTCATCAGTTGCATATCCTACCCAGTGCTCATTCCATCATGGGCCCTCCTCACGCCCATCCCCCGCCCATCTCCCCTCCAGCAATGCTGCTTGTTCTCTAGAGTTAAGAGTCTCTTTTGGTTTGCCTCCCTGTCTTTATCTTATTTTACCCTTCCTTCCCTTCCCCTATGTTCATCTGTTTTGTTTCTTAAATCCCACATGAGTGAAATCTTATGTTATTTGTCTGTTATTTTGCTTAGCAGAATACCCTCTAGTTCCATCCACATCATTGCAATGGCAAGATTTGATTCTTTTTAATGGCTGAGTAACAGTCCATTGTGTAGATGTATATACACACATACACTTCTGTGTGTGTGAGTGTCTACACGTACTACTCTTCTTGATCTACTCATCTGTCGGTGGACATCTGGGCTCTTTCCATAGTTTGGCTATTACGAACATTGCTGCTATAAACATTGGGGTGCACGTGTGCCCCTTCAGATCACTAAGTTCGTATCTTTTGGGTAAATACCTAGTAGTGCAATTGCTGGGTCGTAGGGTAGCTCTGTTTTTAACTTTGGGAGGAACTTCCATACTGTTTTCCAGAGTGGCTGCACCAGTTCACATTCCCACTAACAGTATAAGAAGGTTCCCTTTTCTCCACATCCTCACCAACATCTGTTGCTTCCTGACTTGTTAATTTTAGCCATTCTGACCAGTGTGAGGCGGTATCTCACTACAGTGAGTTTTGATTTCTATTTCCCTGATGCCGAGTGATATTGAGCACTTTTTCATGTGTCTGTTGCCCATTTGGATGTCTTTGCAGAAATGTCTGTTCATGTCTTCTGCCCATTTCTTGGCTGGATTTTTTGTTTTCTGGGTGTTAAGTTTGGTAAGTTCTTTATAGATTTTGGATACTAGCCCTTCATCTGATAAGACATTTGCAAATGCCTTCTCCCATTCCATAGGTTGCCTTTTAGTTTTGTCAGCTGTTTCCTTTGCTGTGCAAAAGTTTTTTATCTTGATGAAGTCCCAATAGTTCATTCTTGCTTTTGTTTCCCTTGCCTTTGGAGACGTGTCCAGCAAGAAGCTGGCTGTGGCCAAGGTCGCAGAAGTTGCTGCCTATGTTCTCCTCTAAGATTTTGATGGATTCCTGTCTCATAATTAGGTCTTTCATCCATTTTGAGTTTATTTTTGTGTGTGGTATAAGAAAGTAGTCCAGTTTCATTGTTCTGCATGTGACTGTCCAATTTCTCTAACATCACTTGTTGAAGGGACTTTTCTCCATTGGACATACTTTCCTGCTTTGTCGAAGATTAGTTTACCATAGAATTGAGGGTCCATTTCTAGGCTCTCTATTCTTTTCCATTGACTTATGTGTGTTTTTGTGCCAGAACCATACTGTCTTGATGATTACAGCTTTGTAATATAGCTCGAAGCCTGGAATTGTGATGCCTCCAATTTTGGGTGGGTTTTTTGTTTTTGTTGTCTCCCCCCCCCATATTCCTTTAGCTATTTGGGGTCTTTTGTGGTTCCATTACAAACTTTAGGATTGCTTGTTCCAGCTCTGTGGAAAATGCTGATGGTATTTTGACAGGGATTGCACTGGATGTGTAGATTGCTTTGGGCAGCACAGACATTTTAACAGTATTCACTTGGTCCAGTCCATGAGCATGGAATGTTCTTCCATTTCTAGATGTCTTCCTCAATTTCTTTCATAAGTGTTCTGTTTTTCAGAGTACAATCCTTTACCTCTTTGGTTAGGTTTTCCTAGGTATCTTCTGGTTTTTGGAGCAATTATAAATGGGATCGATTCCTTCATTTCTCTTGCTGCTGCTTCATTGTTAGTCTAGACATGCAACTGACTTCTGTGCATTGATTTTGTATTCTGCAACTTTGCTGAATTCCTGTATCAGTTCTAGCAGTTTTTTGGAAGTCTTTTGGGTTTTCTACATAGAGTATCGTGTCGTCTGAGATCAGTGAAAGTTTGGTTTCTTCTTTGCCAATTTAGATGCCTTTTATTTCTTTTTGCTGTCTGTCTGCTGAGGCGAGGACTTCCAGTACTATGTTGAACAACAGTAGTGGGCATCCCCGTCATGTTCCTGACCTTAGGGGGAAAGCTCTCAGTTTTTCCCCCATTGAGGATGATAATCGCTATGGGTTTTTCATGTATGGCTTTTATGATATTGAGGTATGTTCTATCCCTACACAGTGAAGACTTTAATCAAGAAAGGATGTTATATTTTGTAAATGTTTTTTCTGCATCTGTTGAGAGGATCATATGGTTTTTATTCTTTCTTTTATTAATGTAGTGTATCACATCGATTGATTTGCAGATGTTGAGCCACCCTTGCAGCTCAGGAATAAGCTGAGCTGCACATCACTTGGTCGTGGTGAATAATCCTTTTAATTTACTTTTGGATCCTATTGGCTAGTATCTTGGTAAGAATTTTTGCATCCCTGTTCATCAGGGATATTGGACTGTGATTCTCCTTCCTAGTGGGGTCTTTGGTTTTGGGATCAAGGTAATGCTGGCCTCATAGAATGAGTTTAGAAGTTTGCCTTCCATTTCTATTTTTTTAAACAGTTTCAGAAGAATAGGTATTAATTCTTCTTTAAATGAATTCCCCTGGGGGGCACCTGGGTGGCTCAGTGGGTTAAAGCCTCTGCCTTCGGCTCAGGTCATGATCTCAGGGTCCTGGGATCGAGCCCCACGTCGGGCTCTCTGCTCAGCAGGGAGCCTGCTTCCCCCTCTCTCCGCCTGCTTGTGATCTCTCTGTCAAATAAATAAATGAAATCTTAAAAAAAAAAAAATGAATTCCCCTGGGAAGCCATTTGGCCCTGGACTCTTATTTGTTGGGAGGTTTTGATTACTGATTCAATTTTTTTGCTGATTATGGGACTCTTCAGGTTTTCTCTTTCTTCCTGTTTCAGTTTTGGTAGTTTATCTGTTTCTAGGAATGTATCCATCTCTTCCAGAATTGCCTAATTTGTTGGCGTGTAATTGCTCATATTCTCTTATAATTGTTTGTATTTCTGGTGTTGGTTGTGATCTCTCCTCTGATCTTTCCTTAGCACGATTTAACCATTTGTCCTTTTTAAACTAGAGTGGCTAAAAATTTTCTGTATCCTTAAAAAGAAGGAATGGGTATATATGTCCATGTATGTTTAAAAAAAAATTTTTTTTAAAGATTTTTATTTATTCATTTGAGAGACAGAGAAAGTGAGAGAGAGCATGAGAGGAGAGAAGGTTAGAGGAAGAAGCAGACTCCCTGTGGAGCCGGGAGCCCGATGTGGGACTTGATTCCGGAACTCAAGGATCATGACCTGAGCCGAAGGCAGTTGCTCAACCAACTGAGCCACCCAGGCGCCCCTGTTTAAAAATTTAAGTGTATCAGAAATTTTGATGTTAAATTAATGAAAATATAACTAGTTTATTTTTTTAAAGATTTTTTTTATTTTTTAAGTAATTTCTACACCCAGCGTGGGGCTCAGACTGAACCCTGAACTCAAAAGTCACACGCTCCTCTGACTGAGCCAGCCAGGTGCCCATATTATGTTTTAAATTTAGAAAACACTTATCTTCAAAGAAATGTAGGGCATTTTATGTTTGTTATATTTCTAGTATTTTGAATTATCTTGATTGTTTCCACCTGCTGAATTATGGGACTCTGCATTGGTTATGAAGTAACTTTTCTTATCTTGTATATGTTAACATTTGTAAATAAGTTTTCTTATTTGCAGGTACAGATTTATGAATTAGAGGAACATAAGATTGAAACATGGAGGGGTAAGCACAATTGGGCATTAATCTTTTAATATCGGGAAAAAATGTTCTGCTTAGTGTGTAAAGTATGTTTTAACTTCATGGATCTTTCTCTGCTTAGTGAACGACATCATTAAAACATTTCTATTTTAATCTCAGTAGTGTACCATACCATCATAAATACGATCTACTCTTGAATGGACATTTACGGAGAACCTGCAGCGAGTCCATATACTAAGGCTGGGACATAAGGATGAAGGAGCTCACTCGGGTCCCAGCCGCTGCCCCCAGCAGAGTCACCACTCACTTCTGAGTGTGGCTGTCCTTGCTCGCAGACGTGTCTCTACCTAGAAAATGCACCAGGGAGATGCCTCTTACCACTAACAAAAGCAAACATCTGTTCTTAAATTTAATGATTATTTCTTTACAAATTTTGGAGAAACATAGAATAAATGAACCTTAAACTGGAAGAGTTAGATAAATCACATGTAAAAATAACCCTTTAAAATCACAGCATCTTTTCTGAAATGAAACTATTTTTTTAAATTCTCATTCTATACCTGTGTAACTGTTCTGTCTTAGACGGCCCCTGCTGGATTTGCCGGGGGGGGGTGGAGGGGGGGTGGTTGGACAGGTGGGATTCACTGAGGAGGGGCCTTTGTAGGAGTCTCCAAGAAAAGCCTGGATAGAAACCGAGGGACCTGTAGACAGAAAAACGTTAATTAAAAATTGAAAGTCTGCTTGGAATGATAAGTAACCTTTGTGAGTAGCAGCTGCGAAATCCGAAGGTCCATTGGAATCTCTTGAGGGCTAGGGGCTCTGTTAGTTCCCTTTGACCTGTAAGTTTCATTGAATGATATATTTGATTTGTAATGGCTTTATCAAATCAAAACAAACTCAGTCAACATGCAATCTCAGAGCACTGCCTATTATGAATATATATATAACTTAACACCAAGAGAGATACTTGTTATTAAATTCCACTATACAAGTAATGTTAGACCAAGATTTAAGTATCTTTACAATTTGATATTACGTGGTATTTGGAGGTAATGGTGATGTCAAGATACTCTTGAACGCTTTCTGTAGAGAAATCTCAACAAGGCAAACTAGTTACAGTGGATCTTTAGAAAGATAATTTCTACAGACTATAAAGATCCCCCAAGATACAGATACTGAGCATTCGTTTGGTAAAATAAAACTTAAGAACACCTAAAGAACAGTTTGTTAAAACCTACGAAAATTAGTTTTAAAGGATTTCATGAGCGCTCATCTCTGGAGGGTGATAATTTGGTAGCATTCTAGTGACCTCTGCTGGTGCTGCTTTTTACATCCAATTGCTTGACTTAAATTCTTATAACATTTATTGTAATACTGTTTTTAAATATTTAATTTTTCCACAATGGCAACATCCTAAAACAGTATTTTGTAAGTTGTTTAAAGTAGTCCTAACTATAATTTATACAGTAGTGTTCAGTACATTAGATTTACTTGATTTCGGCTTTTAATCCTTATTATTATCTGTAAACTGAAGAGTATTTTATGTAATAATTGCAAACAGCAAATGTGTTACTAATTGCATATTTTCTTTCTATAAAAACAGAGCTTTATTTACAAGAAACATTTAAGCCTTTAGTGAATATATCTCCAGACGCAAGGTAAACCTGTAAAGTTTTTTTCTCCTTTGAAAACATTCATTCAGATTCTTGTTTTGTTGCCATGACTGATTTTTTTTTTAATCTAGACAGGAGCTAGCCTCCTTTATTTCAAAAATTAAATTTAATAAATCTAGAGACAGTAGGAATCAGCCATTATTTGCCCAAAGGATTGATAAGGGGCTGGGAGGATGGTCATACTAAACAGTTTTAAAATCCTGGACACCTGCTGCAAGAACCATCTGGGGAGCTTGTGAATAGCGCCCATTCCTGGGCTCTGCCTCTGACCTGCCCCGTGGCCTCTGGAGGGTCATGCCCAGGAATGTGCGCTACAGCAGCTGCACCCGGGGGCTCTCATGCGCCCCGATGTTGCAGGGCTCCCCCGTTAGACGTTGCTCGCGAGGTGCTCCGGAGAACGTGCTGCTCCTCAGTGGCACTCTGGCACAAACGTCCTCATCCGGGCCTTCCGGGGCGGCTCTGATGCATTTCCACGTTGTATGGAAATTCTCTTCACACTCTAGGCACTAGCGAGGAAGAGCGGGACACTGAGTTTTATTAGTTTCTTTCCCATCTAAACACAAACGCGCCGGTCTCTTGGTTGGCGAGGCCAGGGCAGCCCAGAAGTGGGGCGCGGGGCCACAGCTCCCCGTCACCGCTGGCGTCCGTTTGCGGCCCCGGGGGTTCTGCCCTCCCGGCTCTCAACCAGTAGCGTCAAACCACCACTAGAAGCTCCTCGAGCTCTGTAGCACTTGTACCTGCGATCAGCACAGACTGCAAAATCAAAACATCTGCCGAGATTCCCAGTTTCAAACTTTTCCAAACCCTGTTTTAAGTCAAGTCAGCCTTTTATTGCTATGATGTAAAAACACTGAAAATGCTTCTAAAGCAGGGGTGGTCCAGAGCGTTTTACCTCTTTCTTTAAAGCCTCCTAACAACTTTGATGGCTTTTCCCGCAGCCTCTTCGATGCTGTATACTCGTTGATCAAAAATAAAATCCACAGATTGCCAGTTATTGACCCTATCAGTGGGAATGCACTTTATATACTTACCCACAAAAGAATCCTCAAGTTCCTCCAGCTTTTTGTAAGTAGTTTTTAGTGTTTCTAAAGACGTAGTTGCATCTACTTTAACTGATTTACTTCAAGTAAATTGGCTCCTGTCGCCTCAGTAGGAGACGTTGTTAATTTTGGAATTGGGATTGCTAGGAGGTCTCCATTCCTCAGCTGCATTGTCTCAACTTACTACTATTCAAATTGTACGTTCTTCAGGCTGATTCCAGTTAAAAAGCAATCGCCTTTCAGTGCAAGTATCAAAATAATAAAAACACCTGGGATTCTCTAATTAGAATATTTTATCACCTAAAATAGGAACCCAGTAAGGCAATTTGCAAGTTCGTCTAATTACGAAAGTGCTATATGTAAGATACATTGAGCCAGTATTTATAGCAGATTGCCTTATGATGCTATATTGGTATCTTGGTTTTCGAAACATTCAAAAAACAATGTCCCCAGGGTTATCTTATAAATTGCTGCAAATAGACAAACACAAGCAAATAAAAATTTTGGGAGGAGAGTACCATGTTGGTCCAAATTCAGGCTGTGTTATCTGTAGGTTTTCTCAACTGCATGTGGAAGGAGATGTTTTCATAATCGTCCATGATTCTGACTCTTTAGTCAATATCAAGAGAGACTCATAAGGACCAGAGTTTTTACAACAGGGCTTTAACTTCTTTCCTTTGGAGTACACGCACCGAGTCTGAGGTTAGAGGTAGCTGGTCGGGGCGTCTGGGTGGCTCAGCTGGCTAAGCATCGGCCTTCGGCTCAGGTCCTGATCTCAGGGTCCTGGAGTCCAGCCCCGCATCGGGCTCCCTGCTCGGCACAGAGTCTGCTTCTCCCTCTGCCTCTCTCTCTCTCCCATTCTCACTCTCTCTCAAATAAATAAATCTTTTAAAAATTTTAAAAAAGAAAAAGTAGTTGGTCGGCTGTGACCAGTAGAAGGCCTCATTCCTGGTTCAGAAGAGATCACATGGATTCATTTTTTTTTCTTTTAAGATTGTATTTGTTTTAGAAACCGAGGGAGAAGGAGAAAGAGAATCCTGAGCAGGGCTTCATCTCGCACCCTTGAGATCATGACCTGAGCCAAAATCGCAGGTCAGATACTCAACCAACTGAGCCACCCAGCTGCCCCATGAAACCATTTTTCAAAAGAATTTAATAGACATTAAAAATCTACATCACATTAGCTTTCCCATTTCCTTCTACACAGCTATAGCTAAGGAGCCTCACGTTCTGGGGGACGCTAAGCAGCCTGTGCCCCTCCTCCCGGAGCTCTGCCTCGGTTCTGCAGACAGAAGCACGCGCGGCTGGCGGAGGGTTAGTGATCAGGAGAAATCCCTCGGCCGTCCAGCCAGTCTTACGTTTTAGCAGTTTGCCTGTAAAACGAACCCTCTCCGTGCTTAGATAAACGCTAAGAAAGAAGGTGGGAAATTTACTGAAAAGCACACACAGTTTAGTGAGAGACCGTGTCAGGGACAGTTAGGGGCGTGCGGAGATGGCTGGACAGACGTCACCTCTGTCGCGTGCTGCTCAGGCTACCGCCTCAGTGTCCAGGCTGAGTGGGACCCAGGCGGGGGCCATGTCTTCAGGGTCCCTCAGAGAGAAATCCTTGTAAAATAACACTGATGGTCCGAGCCGTGCACTCGTACGCATCTGTGACGTGCCAGCTACTGTCCTAGGCACGTCCCGGGACGCAGCTAATCCTCACCTCTGCCCTCCCAGGTAGGTATTTTGATGAATCCCATTATATCGGTGGTGCAGCGGCGAGGTGGAGTGACTGTGCAGGTCCCCGCGTGCCCGCAACCTCCCTCCCTCCGCAGCCCTGCAGGCAGGCCGTGTGGTAGCTCCTGGGCTCGGAGACCTGTCTCAGAGGGTTGAGCCCACCCCAGGTCTCGCAGGGGTGACAAGGTCGAGTCCAGCCCGTTTTCACAGCTGCGCCCCTGTGGACGAGCAGCGACGGCTGGAGGCAGGCGGTGGCGTTCTCCCTTCCATGAAGAGCAGAGGAGGCCGCCTCTGCCAGTACTGCCTTGTATTTGGGCCAATATGGTAATTAAATCATGCTCTTAGAATATTCAGCCAGAGGTTTTCAGATTGAAGTACAGAACTTTAAATAAATTTTAGACCCTGATTTTTACTGAATTGAGATCATTTTCTGAGAAGAGGTGGCCTTGGCCCGTGGAGACATTTGACAGTTAGCCTAACCGTACAATATGGAACAGGGGTTTTCCTGCATCGAGATGGGCTAGGTGACCTAATAGGTCTTTCTTTTTTTCTCTAAATTTCTAGGATTCTCATGATTTGAATATTGATGAACTCTTTGACTTGAACATTTTGTTTCTTCTAATTGTTCATCTTTTCCTGATAATTATAAGGTACACCAGGAGGACGGAATCAACTATACCCTTTACACAAGGTGGATTTTTGAAACCGTAGACCTTATTTTGTTTTAGTCGAACATGACCCTAGACTTCTCTCTTCTGCCTTCTCCCTCCTCCTCTAAAACAGCCCGTGAAAAGAAAACTTTTAAAGGTTCTTTTAATTCTGCTCAGTTGGCTTGTTCTTTGCTCCCTGTAATCCCCAGCTGGAGTCCACCAGAGGAGAGTTCAGGATGCAGGGTGGGGTGGGGCGAGGACTAAGCTAGTCGCAGCTCAGACCGCTCCCATCAGACGCTCTGGGTTTGGAAATGGGTGGGCTCTTCATAAGTAATGCTTAATGCGGCTGGCACGACCAGGAATTGAACATAAATAACTAAGAATAAAGGATTCTTGGGCGGCTGTGGGTCTTGATTTCCAAAGACACCTCTTGTTCCCTCTTCCATCCACGTTTTCAGTGGGTGAAGGGAAAGGGAACATTACAATCTGTTTTCTGCGGTACTTCACTAAGTAAATATAAGCTTAGAATAGAAACCGGTTTGAACAAAAAACTACAATTCTTGTACGTAATGCTTCCATGTTAATCCAGATAGCCAGGTAGAGAACACTAACTTTAATTTGTTACACATAGTTTTCGTCCAAGTGTGGACATGTGAACATCGAAAAGGTCTGTTTGGGCTCTAGACCATTTGTATTTACTTCCTGTTTAGATGTCTGATATGCCAAAGCCTGCCTTCATGAAGCAGAACCTGGATGCCCTTGGAATTGGGACCTACCACAACATCGCCTTCATCCACCCAGACACTCCCATCATCAAAGCCTTGAACGTCTTTGTGGAAAGACGAGTGTCGGCCTTGCCTGTGGTGGATGAGTCAGGTCTGTGGGCCAGGTCATACCAGGGCCTCGGAAGACCGCGCTTTTTCCCCCGGGGGCAGACTTACAGTTTATTGGCCAACAGATCGGATCCGGTGGGCGGCGGGCAGGGGTTTGGGGTGAAAATGTAGATATGGCGGATCGAGTCAGCACCAAGGAGCACTCAGGTTAATGAGAATTCTCACTGGCTTATTTTCACATTTTCCATTAAAATGTGATTTCATGTTCATTTAAAATTAGACAAGTTTGTTACTTAGCAGTACTTAATTGCTTAATTAGGATTTAAATGTTAAGGATTTTAAATGTTCTCTTTTGGTTTCTAAGACATTTTTCTAACATCTGTTTTCATTTTTAGGAAAAGTTGTAGATATTTATTCCAAATTTGACGTAATTGTAAGTATTTTTAGTTTTGTCATACCTATCATCTAGAATGCATTTAAAACGTATTCACTAATCTGTTTGCATTTTTCCCTAATTGAATAGCTTCTGTGGATGTGCGGATCAGAAGATTCCACAGACTGCTTAACGTTCACTGGCTTAGCAGTGACAACATGTTAGCATTTTATACTTGTCTTTTTGGTCCATGGGTAGTGTCTCTGGCACCGCAGCATGTGTAAATATTTCAAATGGTCCTAGTCCCACACCCAAGACACTGTTCATCCTGCCAGGAGGCAGTGCTTCTTGCACGCAGGACTGTGTGGACCCCGCCCCGTGCTAGATACATCCCATTGTTTGCTGGCGGGAATGACTGTTCTAGAGAAGACAGCAAAAGCATTCAGGAGATGATTTAAAGTCCTATTTTTTAATCCCTGGTATAAATCTGTTAGCGGTAGTGCCACATCTTTTCCCCAGGCTGCTCTCTTTTCTCCATTCATTTTAAGTGCACTTCCTTAGGGTTTTATGGTATTTCTAAGAAAGGCAACTGAAACCCCGGGAGCCCCAAATGTGCTCAGCATTTTTGGCCCTGACGTTGATCCCAGTGTTAAACATTTCTTCGCAGGCAGCTATCTCAAACCCTTTTGTTTCGTTTATTCTGCCTAACGATAGACATCCAAAAACAGGCCGATTGGAGTTTGGTTGCGTAGGACCGTCTCAGGCTAAAGCCACAGGGGTCTGTGGGGCCTGTCTGGCCTGTTCTTCCTCCACGACTGCTTGATCCCGGTGTCCCCGTGGCTCCCTCAGCGCCCACCAGGCAGGCGCCCTGGGGCGCTTCTCACCCGTAACAAATGTCAGTCCATCGCTCCAAAGACTTTATTCACCCGGGCTCTAGAGCCCCACGTGGTAAGACTGCGGGGATTATTCTGTCGGACACGCCGTCACTACCTCCCAGGGTTGCTCCACGATGTCGCTATGCCTCGTTGCGAGCTTCAGTCATTATTGATGATGAAATAACGCTAACGGCATGTGACAGACAACCTGGCGTGGTGGGACTTGCGGGAGGGGAACGGGAATGTTTCTGAAAATCAGGTCACTTGAAACTGACTTTGGTTACGAATGTGAATTTAAACGAGAGGATATAATTCATTGTTACTTCATTACAGAACCTTGCTGCTGAAAAAACCTACAATAACCTAGATATCACAGTGACCCAGGCCCTCCAGCACCGCTCTCAGTATTTCGAGGGTGTCGTGAAATGCAGTAAGCTGGAAATCCTGGAGACCATCGTGGACAGAATAGTGCGGGCTGAGGTGAGGCAGTGGGCCGCACTCCTCCCTCCCTCCCCCCCCCACCCCTGCCCCAGCCATGCCGCCTCGAGTACTCACTGGCCAGGGTGCCGCGGGGATCGGGGAATCGGGAATCACAGGAACAGCTGGAGAAGCAGAGCCAGGTTTAGGCGGCTCTCGCGCTTTCCCTCTCCAGAACCTCGCGTGTTTCCTGACGTGCAGGTCACCTGGAAATGTTTATTGAATTAAATTGATAAGTGCTGATATCATAGTTGAATCAAACCAGTAAGAGACTTTTATGGTTTAAAAAATACATAATTAAGAAAGCAAATGTCGCAAGAGCTTTGAATTCCATTAAGGTATTTATGAATTTGAAGTTAAAAATGTGTGATTATATAGTTTTAACAAACCAAAGGATAAATCAAGATTATCTTTTCCATTTTTTAATTTTTTCTCTTTCCAATTTGGATGATAGTAGACAGTCTAATAAATGTCACTTCCTGAACCTCAGCACTCATGTGCCTTCATACTTTACTACGTGTAGGATTTTTGGGTGGACGAAAATAAAAGATGAGTAACACTCACTCATTTATTCAGCGAGTAACTGAATAACACATCTAATTCAATATACCCACTCCCCAAATCACTTCTTTCCTTTTTTATTAGACAGGGATAGGAATGTTCTCCCATTTATCACTCTCTAAGACTGAAGGAAGCAGCACTGGTCTTTCTGGAACAATCCCTGAGTAGCCAGAATCCATAATATGTCTGCTCTGGTACCTTTTATTGTTAATATGAAAATGCAGTCCAAGAGGAAAAGTCCCTGATGACTTTTTTTTTTTTAAAGATTTTTATTTATTTATTAGAGAGCGAGAGACTGAGAACGAGAGGGGAGAAAGTCAGAGGGAGAAGCAGACTTCCCGCAGAGCCGGGAGTCCGATATGGGACTCGATCCCGGTACTCCGGGATCATGACCTGAGCCGAAGGCAGTCGCTCAACCAACTGAGCCATCCAGGCGCCCAGCCCCTGATGACTTTTTAGGCCAATAGGCAATCTTAACGTTACAGATGAAGTAGGGGTCGCATCAGAACATGGCCTCCCTTGCTGGAGCCGTCAAACAGAAACACAGCTCTGTTTCCATCGTTGTGTCCTGAAGACCTCCACCCTGCCCTGCACTCACTTGGGGGGAGTCCCCCACCCCCCATTACCACTACTGTGGCTTTTGAAACATATTTCACTAGCACCTCAATATGAACTCTTAACTTTTCTACTTGAATTTTAATATCCATCACTCTTGTTTTCCAAAGAACTTTCATTGACTTAGGAATACATCTTGACTTTTAATAAGGTCCTTAGAATTATGTGCCTTTTGAAGATGATAGGTAATGATCCTAATTATTTATAAGGACAGTGGACATCCACATGATAGAATCCCTCATGACAGTGAAAAATGTTCTAGAAGAGTAGTTGGTTGATATGAAAAAAAAAAACGACCAATAGCAATGTATTGCTAAGAGAAAAAGCCAGTTACTGTATATAGTATGATCCGATCCATTTCTATGCATAGACGTGTAGAAGAGAGGCTGGAAAGACCCACAGCACAGTACTGACTGGCTGATTCTGGCCGGCGGAGTTCCTGTGAACACAGAGAACGCAGACAGCACAGGGCTTCTCTGCTCTGTGCTCCCTTGTTTGAGCATGTGTTACTCTCGGGTAAAAGAGAAAAGGTACAGGGCTTGTCCTTTCAGTTCATCTGGCAAGCCACAGATAATTCTTTGCAATAGGAAATGGGTCATTGAGGAAAATAAAGATGCAATTCGATACTTTTCTCGTTATGCATCTTGACTTTTCTCCCCAGTGAAATACCTTCAGCAGAGGACTCCTTACTAGGGGACTAGGGCCAATTTTAGCTTAAATAGTTGTTGGAGAAAGGGCATACAGTATCAGCAATGATTTGGTTTGTTTAGAGGACATAAATACCACACCAGCTTATGGATACCCAGGAATATTCACTAGTTTAGACTCAGCAACAGATGACAAGTAAATGTTTTTGGTGGTCATTTCTGCCTGGTAGAATTAATTCTCTGGGTGAGATGGCCGTCCCTTGACCTTCAGAAGTTCAAAAGAGAGTTATTTAATTAGCATTATTGAGCGGTAACAATAAAACGTGGTCGCACAGACTATATAAACATTCTCTGATCCTAGACACAAGCCGTTATTTTAATTTATGATTATAAGTAATTGTGTTGTATCGTAGGATTATTGAAGACCCTAAGATTTTTTAGAGAATTTTTTTACATTTACATTCAACACAGGGCTCTAACTCAGGACCCCGAGATCAAGAGTCACACGCACTTCTAAGCCAGCCAGACTCCCCTAGAGAAACTTTTAAAAGTCACGTCATGAGAAAGAACAAAGTGATTATTTTTTAAATCCAAAGCAAGCGAAGATGTTGAAAGCATCCCCAACACAGTATCAGAGACAAATGTAAAAACAATCTCCTTCCTGTGCCCCCCACGGTGTGTGGTGGGGGGGGTGAGGGGGTAACTCTTCCCTGGGGAGAAGGGCATCGTCTCCAAGCATGCGCACGGCTGCCTCAGGCCTAAGGGCGAAAGCTCAGAAGCCAGATCTGCTCAGGGAAGCCCACTCGCCCCTTTCCTATGTTAAGGATGCTTTGTTAGAGCAACATCTCACAACCCTGGCCACTCGCTTCTGAAAGACCAGAGTAGAACACGGGATGTGGATATGCTCTACTTCACTTTATTAGAGCTCATTTATCCTCTGAACTCTATGAACAAGTTCATATGTGAACTTCACGGAGAAAAGACCATAGAACAGTGCAC
The DNA here is from genome assembly GCA_028533885.1 of Nasua narica. Lineage (NCBI taxonomy): Eukaryota > Metazoa > Chordata > Mammalia > Carnivora > Procyonidae > Nasua > Nasua narica. The sequence goes on along the minus strand of CM052806.1, from coordinate 87,781,800 downwards.
CGTGGCCTGTTGTGCCTAGCACTTGGACGTCTTGCCCATGTAAATCAGCAGCAGATGGTTCTTAGAAACCGAAATACTACTTTAAAAATGTAAAAACTTACGTTTAAGAGAGTATTCTGGCTACATTGTACGTCCCGTTTTGGGTTATGTCATTCGTATGTTAATATTCCAGAATTTGAGAACAGCCAGACATAGCTAGCAAAGTTTGCCTACAAGTTGTTAAAGTCAGCATTGCATTTTAACTTTAAAGCCTAAGACCTTTCATGGTTCTGGACACGGTTTCTGTCTCTTACTTGTGGGATGTCTTCCTTGTATAGTGTGTGAAAGATGTTATTTGCTAATACCCATCATAGAACCTTCTGTAAACTCTGACACGGGAGCGGCTTGTGTGGTTTGCAGGTGCACCGGCTGGTGGTGGTGAACGAAGCCGACAGCATCGTGGGCATCATCTCGCTGTCGGACATCCTGCAGGCCCTGATCCTCACGCCCGCAGGTACGCGCACCAGCCGCGGGCCCTTCCCTCCTTGCGCGGAGCGGCTGCTTCTCCAGCACCTGGGTGGTTTTCCTGGTAGTTTTACTGCTCCTGTCGGGTGAGAGACAAGTTTATAGAAAGTATTCTTAGGAGCATCCTATCCACGACCACAGTGCCTGAATAATTGAGGATTCGATGCCAGATTCATAACCTTTTCCATGAAAAAGCTAAAATCTCTTCAGTTTTGCCTTATTTTTAGGACTATATCTTGGAAAACATAGGAGGGGAAATGCACTGGGTTCTAACTATTAAAACCATTATCTATCCTTAAAAAAAAAGCTTACTGTAAGTGTTTTGAGTATGTGCTACAGAAGACCTGAACACAAACTTTTTTCTGCCAGTAGTGAATCGGAACTACATTAACTACCAAACAGCATCGGTGGGTACCCTCACTTTGTGCCACATCAGCTCTGAGCAAGCTCCCGGGCCACAGGCAGGGAGCCGGCAGGGAGAGCGGAGGGTCTGTGTGCCATGTTGAATAGTGAGAGGGGGCTGAAGGGCCCTAGAACTGCCAGCCCGCCCTTGCTCCCCCCGCCCCTCCCCGGCCCACCCCCGTTCACTATAAGCAGCGGAGCTGCGCCAAGACTGGCGGAGAGACCGCAGGCGGAGCCACTTGGGAGAGTCTGAAGCGTACGTCATGCATCAGAGTGCACGCCTGCCAGAGCACTGATTTCTCCCCAAGCCCGCAGATGAAACCGGCCGAGACTAGGTTTCGGTTATAACCTAAAGATGCCCACCTTGAAGGGGTCCCTGGCACCATGAGGGAGACGTGCGGTCCACGACGCGAGAGCAAGGACGTGACGCCGGCAGAGCACCTGGACGTCGTCCACGGAATCTGAAATTGGGGACGGGGCCTCGGACACTCATTTTCAGTGTCAGCTGTTAGGGAGCCTGAAACGCACGATTGTCTTCATAGTCCTAAAATAGTGATCAAACGACTCGGTGAATGTGAGAATGTCGACAGCATCATTTATAATGACCCCCAACCGGAAATAACCCCAGACATCCAGCAGCAGCTCCGGATTGCACGGCCTTGGTTCTGCGGAATGCCCCACGGCACTGACCGTGACCGCACATTGCCGTATTTGACCTCACGCACGTAACCTCGAGCAGAGGCGCAAGGCCGGTCCAGGGAGCACGATGCTGCTCACCTGCAGCTTCCAGGCTCCCTCGTGCACAGCGGAGAAGGCCGCCTCGAGAGCGCACTCCTTGCAGGCACGTAACTTGGCACCTTCAGAAAAAGGCAGCCTTCTCCCGGGCAGCAGCCCTGGGCTGACGCACATGTGCCCAACAGGTCAGGGTGAATCTCAGCCGTCCTCTGTCCTGCGCCAAGATTCCTTGTGCCTCGCAAACTCAAGAGCAAGCAAGCCAAGCTCTCTGTCCTCTTTATGCCTAGTGTCCCAGGCCATGAGAATGAGAACGTGGCCTGGGGCGCCTGGCTGGCTCAGTCAGAGCATCTGACTCCTGATCTCAGGGTTGTGAGTTCAAGCCCCACATTCGTATAAAGATTACTTTAAAATAATTTAAGTTTTTTTTAATTAAAGTGAGAATGGTGGGATGGATGAGTTTACGTTTCCATCCACGTTTGATATTTTAAAAATTCTAAGTCCCTAATGCGGCTCTGTGGGGAGGAACCCTGTGCCACAGCCAGAATTTGAAATGTGCGTTACCATAGAAATAACGTTCTAAAGATAGTTGTTGAATTAGCATTCTTTACAACGTAGTGTGTAGAACACTATTCAGGAAAATGCTCCGTGTTCCTAATAACTGGGAAACGAGTGAACATTTGGAGCAGAACTCTCCTGGAGCACAGGGCCAGCCCGCCTCAGACCAGCAGCCCCTGAGCCGCGCGCACACGTGAGGGCCGGCGTTGTGTAAGCATCAGAGGAGGAGGCCGGCCCCGTTTGCCTGCTGCCCCTCGGGCCTTCGGAGCTGCGGGGGTGTGCGCAGGCTGCTCAGCTCAGCCTCTGCCCAGTCAGCTGTACAGCAAGGAGGCCACACAGGCCCTGCCCCCTCCAAGGACACTCAGAGCTGAAACCAAAACACGCACGAAGCCATTTGTGCGCGACAAGGCGCACCGCACCCGGGAGCCGTGTTGCTGGGTGGGTGTTCACAGTACTAGTCAGTAAGAGGCACTTTTAGGAAGCGTCCACTGTTACACAAATAACAAGGTACCAGAGATTGTATTTTTCAACAGCTAATGGACACAGTCCCCCGTTAAGGATACTGATTCGCTGTCCTAAGGGTTTCTCCGTAGCAGCAGCTCCTTGTAAAAGACTGTCCAAACAAACCACGCATGTGCACCTATACCACCAGTGAGACCCCCATCTGAGAGCCGGGGCTACTTGTTAGCCCCTCATTTGGATAGACTGTTACTCTCTTTCAAAAGTCGTCTTGTGCCTGGAGCTAAAACAGGAGAAGCTGCTGAGATGAGATGAATGGCAGCGCCCCCACCAACCCACTTGGAAATACGCCAGCCAGGCAGTAGGTGCTAGGTGCAAATATCCGTAAACATAACACTTTTTTAAAACGTTTTCATGAGTACGTACAGGCACACTTCGGAGATGCTGCGGGTTTAGTTCCGGACCACTGCAATAAAGCAAATAACTCAATAAAGCAGGTCCAAGGAATTTTAAAACGAAAACGTAACAAGCCTTCACTGAAAAAGACTATTGCTAAAACATGTGACCTGCCATCTGAGCTCAGTGGATCGGTCTTTCTGTGGGTGTTGGGTCTCGGCGGGGTTGCCGGCTGCTGACCCGTCAGGGTGCCGGACGCCGGAGGCCCGCGCGGCCGTGCGGTTTGTTGGGCTCTTCCGTCCCGAATGGCTGGCCGGCGGCGAGCGGGGCTGCCCGATGGCGTTCTACCCCAGAACTGCCTTCCGAGATGGAGTCCGTCCCCTCGAGCCCTGCCGCTGCTTCATCCGCGCAGCTCCCGCCGTGTTCTGAGTCCTCTGTCGTCGTCATCTCAGGAAACCCCTCGCTCTGCTCATCCGAGGAAGCGCCTCGGCGTCTGGTCCCGTCTG
>CM052806.1:87747233-87777743 GCA_028533885.1 Nasua narica | reverse complement strand
GGCGAGCGGGGCTGCCCGATGGCGTTCTACCCCAGAACTGCCTTCCGAGATGGAGTCCGTCCCCTCGAGCCCTGCCGCTGCTTCATCCGCGCAGCTCCCGCCGTGTTCTGAGTCCTCTGTCGTCGTCATCTCAGGAAACCCCTCGCTCTGCTCATCCGAGGAAGCGCCTCGGCGTCTGGTCCCGTCTGACCCTGGGCTTACAGCAGCTCCGTCCCCTCCTCGGGCGCCGCTCCTGCTTCTGGTCTCTTGCTCCGTCTCTAGAGCCCACGCCGAGTAGACTTAGCCTCTTCTTAAGCACCACAGGGTTTCAGAACCGTCACTGAGCCCCGGCTTCAGCTCCAGGTCTCCAGCCCCGTTAGCCCCTCATGAGAGGGTCGCCTGCCTTTGAAGCTTTGACTCCAGGGACTGATTTCTCTCGGGCTTGCAGAGTCCTAGCTGGCGTCTTCTTCCAGGAGAAGGCTGGTCCGTCTGCGCTGAAAACCCGTTGTTTGGGGCGGCCGCCCTCCTCGGTTATCTTAGCTAGATCTTCTGGAAGCCTTGCTGCTTCACCTTGCCCTTCTGTTATGGAGACGGCTTCTTTCCGGAGCCTCCCGAACCCGCCTCGGCCAGCTTGACTTTCCCTCTGCAGGTCCTCCCCTCTCAGCCGTCCCAGAACGGAAGAGAGTCCAGATGAGGCTCCGGATCAGGCTTCGGGAATGTGTGGCTGGTGTGCTCTGCCCAGACCACGGCCACTGTCTCCAGGCCGCAGCAATAAGGCCGTTTCGCTTTCCTGTTATTCGTGTGTTCACTGGAGTAGCACTTTTTTAACTTTGAGTGATTTTCTACACCCAACTTGGGGTTCCAGCTAACGACCCCAAGACCAAGGGTCGCATGCTCTTTCTGACTGAGCCAGCCAGGCGCCCCTGGAGTAGCACGTTTAATTCCCTTCACGAATTTTTCCTTTGCGTTGAGGACTTGGCTTACTATTTGGTAAAAGGCGGCTGGCTTTTGACATGCCTTTCTCACACTAAAGCTTAATCATTTCTAGCTTTTGATATAAAGGGAAAGGTATGAGACAGTTCCTTTCACTTGAACACTAGGGGCCATTGTAGGGTTGTTAACTGGCCTGATTTCAATATTGTTGTGTGTCCGGGACTAGGGAGGCTCGAAGAGAGGGACAGAGATCGGGGAATGGCTGGTGAGTGGAGTAGTCAGAACACATTTCTTAAGCTGCTGTCGTATGTGTGTGTGGTTCCTGAGGCCAACAGTGACAGCAGTAACATCAAAGATCACTGAGGGGCGCCTGGGTGGCTCAGTTGGCTAAGCTCAAGTCATGATCTCATGGGTCATGGGATCAAGTCCTGGGCTCTGCTCAGCAGGGAGTTTGCTTCATAGACTCTCTCCTCTGCCCCCTCTTCCCCCACCTCTTTCTCTCTCTCAAAATAAAGAAATCTTTAAAAAAAAAAAAATCACAGGTCACCATAACTGGTGAAATAATGAAAAACTTGAAACACAGTGAGAATTACCGGAATGTGTGAGAGAGGGAGACACAGAACAAACGCTGTTCGGCCAGCAGCACCAGTAGACTGGCTTCAGCTGTAAGAACAGACTCATCAGCAAAGTGCAGTAAAGCAAAGCCCAAGAAAGGAGGTGCGCCTGTGAGACAGCAATACTGTGCGCTTTCACTAAAACACAAGTTCCTTCTAAAAAATTCTAGCAGTTCTGCTAAAACCCTCTTTTCTTTTTTTTCAAACTAAGTCTTGCATATTTAGACTTCTGACAAGTAACACAGATTCAAAGTGGGCTGCTGTGACCGCGGGCGGTTTGCGAGGCACTTGGAGCCCCCTGTTCATCTCCTGGCCCCACCTCCCAACATCTAGAACATTCTTCTAAGGCACTGCAGAATATGGGTGAAGACCACCAAGCTGGGGGGGGGGGGGGACCACTGCTCCTATGTGTGAGACAGGAAACACGTATCTCTCCATTCCTTTGAGCCTTTCATTTCTCCATCTACCGGTAGGTGCCAAACAAAAGGAGGCAGAAGCAGAATGACCACCGTGAGTGGAGAAGCCCTTGGAGGAGAACCTGCACCGAGATTCTGGGTCACGCTTTGCCTCATGAACACTGACCGTGACAGAAGACAGTCAAATGGCTAAGAATGTATATCAGGGTTTAGTGATGGGTATTTTTTCCAGTGATATTGAAACTGAGCATAAGAAACAGAGTTTATGTGTTTGAAGATTCAGGCTTGCGTTAAAAGACTGTCTTCAGACCTTTGAACGATTTCAAATGCTGTTATGTTATTAAAGTGCACTGTGTCCTGAAATTTTTATTACTTTTCATTTCAAAGAAATCACTGGTCTGGAACAGGTAATAGGACATAAGGCGAGCGCATGGCCTCTTCAGACCTAGTGCCTTATGTCACAACACGCGTATGTCATCACTGCGGCCCATGGCGGCTGGAGCCACACGGTGCTGGGGCGTGAAAGTCTTTGGACCTTTACCAAATCAGTTTGTTTTCATTAGATTTGTCGAAAAGTTGTAATTTGGATATAAATAATTACTTTATAAAACTTTAACGACAGTTTTACGTTTAAGTGTCTGTACTGAACTATGATGTAAACAAAACTGCTTTTGCCACAGCTTTATTTATTTTTACTTTCATGCAATTTTTTACACATCGTGGTGGGGAAGCTTCACCGTACCCATTAAGAAACCATCGGTTGTTACTTTTAAGTGGCAGATTTTGCATTTAAGTTTGGATCTGGAGAGGCTAGGACTTCGGAAAGAGCCACCGTTAGGGGTGAAAAGCCGAAGTGTCCGAAAGCACGTGTGCAGACCCGGTCTGCTCGCCCGCGAGCAGGCGGCGGTGAGGAGGTGACAAAAGTGCCGGGAAGATGTCTATTTTTTTCTTGTGTATTGAAATGTAAAATCATGATGTTTGTATGACTGCTGATGCAATTGTTTTTGTAAATTTTATTGTGGCATATACAGTATTGTCATATGGTTGAAAAGAAACACAATGTTTCCAATGTAAGTGCTCTGAAAATGCCGACACTGTATATATAGATGAGTATAGTTTGATTTTTTTTGTTTTGGGGTGTTGTTTTTTTTTTTTTTTTTTTTGGCAGATTGAAAAATTAAATCTTATTATCGATCACTTTGTTAAAGAAGTTCTTTAAAATACCATGTCTTGGGCGCCTGGGTGGCACAGTTGGTTAAGCGACTGCCTTCGGCTCGGGTCATGATCCCAGAGTCCCAGGATCGAGTCCCAGATTGGACTCCCGGCTCTGCGGGAAGTCTGCTTCTCCCTCTGACCTTCTCCCCTCTCATTCTCAGTCTCTCTCTCTCTCTCTCTCTAATAAATAAATAATCTTGAAAAAAAAACCATGTCTTTCAGCACATATGAGAAATCTACACGCAGTTTCACACTTAGATCTCTCTCCTCAAATGAAGAACATGAATTCTCATGTTCTCTTTTATATCATCAGAAAGAAAAAAAAAACACTAACAACTTGATTGGTAAACTTTACCTCTCTCCATTATTAAACAATATATTTAATGAAAAACTGATGTGCAGATTTTCATGTGCCAAGCTGTCACTTTTTCCATCTCCTAAGAGGCCAAATATGAGAGCGTGTGTCTTTGTTTCCCTGGAGAAACAACGGTGGTCGTGACTTAGGTTAATGGTAGTATTTGGGAGAAAGGAAAAAGCACAAAGCTCCTAAGACACGGTTTCGAAACCCCAAACCTCCGTTTGCAGTCCACCCCCGGTCTGTGGGGCGCACACGAGTGCACACTGACTACACCACGCGTGGAGCTGTGCTGTGTAGGTTCTGCTTCGGGACACAGTCTGGGGCCCCTACAGACACGTGCTCACGTCGTCGCCTCCCTCGAGGCACGCTCCCATCCAGCAGCCTCCGACTGAAGGGGTGGGCGTGGGGCTGAGCAAACGGGCCGGCCTTCGGGACGCACCTGCAAGGGTCTGTTCGCGCCTCAGCCTGAGCGAAACGGCCATCGACGGAGGGCTGTTATTTAGGAGCTGTTTCCAGCAAGTGATAAAAGACCGGCTTCTGCTAAGTGTCCTCTCCCTGCCCTTCTAGAAAGGAGGAAGAGTGGCACTGGAGCCAGATGAAGGAAGGGTTCTAAGGGAAGAGCCTAGGTGACCGGAGAGAAACCACCTTGCGGCGTCTCTGGATGAGCCTCGGGTGTTTGCAGCGCCCTCCTCTCCCCAGGAGGCTCGAGGGGACCCCCTGTGCAGCAGGCTCACTGGCACCCGCTGGGTCTGCCGCCCCACCCCCACACCCGCCGTGTTCCTCACGCCACAGTGGAGCCCACGGCCCCCAAAGGCTTGTGAACAAATGAGTGATGAATATGAAAGAGCAGATCAACACTAACCACATCTGTTCCAGAAAAGGAGGGCATCCGTCCTGTTTTATATTCCAATCTCTAAGAAGAACTTAACAGATGTATTGAACCAATGATGTTCCTTAGATCCTCCTACAGAAACACCTGCATGGGCAGACGATCCTCTTAAACCACTGGATCTCAACGAGGAGAGATGCTGGACCCTAGGGGACATGTGGCGAAGTGGAGACATTTTTGGGTGTCACCACTAGAGGTGGGGGGGTACTACTGGCATCTGGTGGGTAGAGGCCACAGATGCTACAGAGGACGGTCCCCATGACACAGATATCCAGCCCAAGATACCAGTAAGGAAAGAACTTAGACACTCGGCCCTAAACAAGTATAATCTGCCACATATTTTGGTTCCATTGGTTACTTCCTTACTGAATCCATCCGTCGTTGGGGAAGGAAAACTCGGCAGGCAGCCCTTCTGGGAAGGGAGAGAATCAAAATACTCCACAGGTGGATTCCATAGGATTTACTTCCAAAGCTCTTTCATCAAAAAGAGAATTTTGCTTTGCATCATAGCACCCTTGGGAGAAAGTCCCAACTTGTAGGGAAATAGTTGCAAAGTAAGTTTCACTTACAGACACATAGCCTGGTTTTATTTCTTCGATTTAACACGCTGCACACAATTTCCCTCAGACATCAACCGAAGTGAGGGCATGGGAGGTCTAAGCACCACCTGGCTCTCACAGGTACTGAAGATCCTTCCTGCAGGGAGGTCCGAGAAAAGCCAGGTACCTAGTTCCTTCTAGAACCTTCTGTACTTGAAACACTGCTGACCTCCACCTCCGAGGAACTCACAGATGGGAATCTGAAGACTCCCTGAAACGCTGCTCTGACTTCAGGTACAGGCTTCCCTCTCTGCAAAGTCCGCATCGCAATCACCAATTCCCGCCTGACACCCGAGCGTAGGGGGACCTACCTCTGGCCGGTGGGTTGGAGATTTGGAGATGCAGGATTGGTCTCACAGCCGCCCCCACTCGCAAGTGTCAGGAGCTTCTGGCCCTCCCCCCCAGCCCCCACTCTGGGAACCGGTCACCCCCACAATAGTCCCTGAAGGCAGGTAATCACCGCCTGTGTCACTGGTGCTCATCCCTTCGACCCTCCTCCAGGGGCAGAGCCTCTCCCTCCGAGCCAAGCGCACGTGCCTGGGAACAGGTCCCTGCCCTTCCTTCCCACCCCTTCCAAACTGCTGCTGAGGCCTGGGGGAAATAAGAAATGGCCCAAAGCTACGCCACGGCCTCAGGTGTAAAGACCAAGGGACCCTCAAATTACTCCCCACGAGGCCTGATGACTTCCTGGCTAGCACAGACCCGAGGAAGGAGAGCACTCCCCCCCGCCCCCCCCGCCAGCAGCCTGTGGCAGGTGCACCGCCAGTGCCCTCCTTGCTTTGGCTTCCTGGCCATCGAGGCTCCCTGAGCTCTAGCGTCACCTCCCTTCGGGCTGCAAGGTCTCCCCACGGCCCGGCCAGGGGGACTGGGAGAGGGTCACACTCAGGAAACCTTAACCTCTATCTACGGCCCCAGCCCCCGAACTCCTGCTCTGCCAACGCCACCTCTAACCCCCCCCGCCCCCCCCCACGGCGCCTCCCGTGGGACTTGTCACCTTCGCACACGAAGGGGCTATGCCGGCCACCTCTGTGAGCTTTCTCGTCCTCCTCTCCTTCCAGCCCCTTGAGAAAACGCCACGGAGTGGCAGCGTTTCTGACGGCCTCCGAGTGCATTCAGACTGATCAGCCCGACGGGCTGACCCTTCCAATTTACATTCGTCACAGCCGTTAAGTTGCATTTTTAAAACCAAAACTCTCATCATCTCAGGCACTGGGGAGGCTCAGTAGCTGAGCATCTGTCTTCGGCTCAGGTCAGGACGCCAGGGTTCTGGGATAAAGCCCCACGTCAGGCTCTCTGCTCAGCTGGGAGTCCGCTTCTCCCTCTCCCTCTGCCCTGCCCCAGCTCGTGCTCTCTCTCTCTCAATTAAGTAAATAAAATCTTAAAAAAAAAAAACAAAAAACCTTTCATCCTCTCGTTTCATTGCTCAGAAACCACTACGGGCCCCACGGCAATGAAGATCAGGCCCGCTGCTGCCCTCTCCTCCCGCTAAGCCTCCCACCCACATGCGCCCCGCCCTTCTCGAAGCGCCAGGCCTTCCACACCTGCCAGCAGGCCTGAGCTGGTCCCCCGCCTCCCTTCCCGCCTGCGGACATTCAACCGCTCTCTCAAGGGCCAAATCAAATGCTACCTCCGCCGTGAAGGCCCCCAGGACTCCCCCCAGCTAACAGACAGATGCCATCTCCTCCGACAACCCCAGGCCACATTTCCGTTGGCCCGGTCCCCCCGCCTCCTTCCGGGACAGCGGCGCGTGGCGCTGGAGGCCCCCTGGCACCTGGGGACAGAGATGAGCTTCTCAGCACTGCCCTGCGCACCAGGAAACTGTTGTGAGCTCCCTCCCCTGGCCTGGCCTGGCTCTTCCCTCTGTACAGTGACTGAGATGGACGGGTGCGTGTGTGCGTGCATACTGTCACGCGGGGGCACTCCCTGAGCATGGAAGGACCCGCCAGGCGTCATTCTCGCTGATGCAGCGGTCACCCGAGTCCCTCAAGGAAGGGAAGGGTATCCCCCTCATCTCCATACCCTAACACTGGCTCATCTCTGGGCCTGAGAGGTGCTTCACGAATGTCCATCCAACATTTCAGGAGTGGTTGGAAAAGGCCAGTAAATCCAGTGGGGGGGGGGGTAGCTGGTGACATGCTCTAATCATGTGAAGCTGTTCCCCTAAGTTGCCCGGTTACTTGATAAAGGTGGAAAGGCACCGCAAAATATGGAGCTCGTCTATAAATTCCGAGGCAGCCCTCTTCTCTACCTTACACCTTAACATTTGAGTTCCGACATGGGGCTAACGTCGGAGTTCCGACTCGGGGAATCCAGAAGAGGATGCTGAAGGCAGGCTCCTGAGGGCAGGTGCCCTGCTCCCCAACACAAAGGGCACTTCCTTCTCGGAGGAGGGGATGTGGCCGCCCGCAGACCCCAAGGCGCCGCGGTCACAGGAGAGGGCTGCAGGGAACAGCACGAAGACCAAGCTCCCTTTCCCTGGGAGGGGAATGGAGAGAAGGACAGCCACGCCTGCTCAAAAAGATGAAGCTGGCTTCAGGGGCTGGGAGTGGAAAAGACCAGAGAGACGGGGGCACCCAGACCACCCCTCGTACCTCCAGAGGCACAGAGGCTTGGATAAGCTCACTCCTGACCCTCTTAAGATCCAGAAGCAGCCATTTGTGATATTTTGAGAATTCCCATGCACCATCTTTCTTTGCACCTTATCTTCTTTTTAACAGCTGAAGCAATTTCCAGAAAATTCCAAAAAGAAAAAAAGTGCTGTTTGAGGAGGAACAGCCCTCGGGATAATTTGTAATCAGAAGTGGCAGGTGGAAGGAGTTGGGGGGGCAGGCGGGTGGTCTGCGGTTGGCGCATTTCCAGTAAACCAGCCTGGAGTGGCATCATCCCTGTTACTCCGCAAAACCACATCAGAGAGGACAGTGTTCAGTACTGATCACCTGCGGGCATGACAAATCTCAGCCCTTCCATTCCAGCTCGCAGGGTGCAAATTTTAAAAGTAGAGCAATGTTAAGGTTTTTGCCCCAGCTGTTTTCTCTCCCTAGAACAGCGCCCCTACCCACCCCCACCCCCACCCCGATTTCCGCTCAGCCACCCCCCTCTCCACCTTCCAGCCTTGCCGCGGTCTCGCCTTCTGGCTGAGGCCTGTTCTGACCATGTTCTATTAATAGCTGCCTGCGCCACAAATAACAACAATGCAAAGGAAGAGAAGGGGGAGGAGAAGCGACAAACTACTGAGCGAGCTTCCTGCCGGGCCCTCTCCGGCCGGCGCCCGTGCTCTCGGATCCTCACGTGCGACACCTGAGCATCTAGTCTTTGTGAGCACCGACGCGGTAACCTGGCCGGGCTGGGATCACCTGGCATTCGAGGACTTTGGGACTTGATAACAGACCTCATTCCAAAGCCCGCACTCTTCAACCCAGTTCTAACCAGGTACTGCGGGTTGAATAGTGTCCCCCAAAAAGATGTGAAGTCTTCACCCCCAATACCTGGGAAGGTGGCCTTATTTGGAACCAGGGTCGTTGCCGACAGCATCAAGCTCCGTGAGGCCACACTGGATGAGGGCAGGCCCTAAAGCAATGACTGAGGCCAGGTGACTAGAGGGACAGACGGATGGGTGGGACAAAGCCGGGCACAAAGGAGGTGCTTGAAATGTTCCATAATAAAAACTGTTTTTCAAAACTTGACAAAAAAAATGTTTACAAAAGTGAGCTATTTGCTTTCCTTTTAAAAGCAATTTTCTCTCCACCTAGGCATATTAAAATTAAACCACACGAAAGGAAAGCTATAACTGAGAATAAAAACGCAGACACGTGGTTTCTCAGATGGTGGCGGAGGTTCATTTTCTGGCACCGTGAAACCATTTGTTAGAAACGGGGCACACTCCTATTCTTAGCACATTGAGAGGAAAGTTGTCTTCAAAAGTAACCATATTACAGACTTCAGACATCTTAACACAACACATAGGGATGAATAATTAAATTTGTTCATTATACTTGTGCACCTGATGGTTCCATTTATTACACTATAAATTAGTTGACCCAAATGCTATTTTTTGAAATAAGCTTTTTTAAGAACTGTAAACAGTTTTTCAAAGAGGACGTGTACTTCTATTTGTAAATTGCCTGGAGGAAGAGCCCTCCCCACTTCTGTTGGTGAAACCGAGAGGACAGTGTGAGTCAGCGGGGAGCACAGCCTGCGGGCCAGGGAAACGACAGGCCAGCCCCCCACCGGAAGCTTCGTCTGGCTTTGAACCCTCCTGCAGACCCACCGCCATTTTCAGGCAGCCGTCACTGAGTCAAAGAACGCTGGCCTAGGGGCAGCCCTGTCCCTCCAGCCACCATCAGCTCCCCCAGCCTCTTGCTCAAGCCCCTGGGAGCACCCCGCCCCCCAGCAGTCCCTCACTGTCTGCCTCCTCATCCAGCCTGACTCCATCACCCATGCCAAAAACCACCAACCCCCCACGCCTGTCCTCCTGAAAAAGCCCCGTCCTGCCCCACCCCGTAGGGCTCTGACCCCCACTCTGGGCCCCCCCACTCCCTGCGTGGCCCTCGTCCAACCACCCACCACCGCCCCTCCCCCTAGGGCCATGTCTGCCCCCCAGCTGTCAAGTCTTCATGTGCCTAGTTCTCATCATCTCCCACTAAGTCATCTCCAAACTCTGCAAGAAACGCTAGTCTCCTCACCCTGAGTTCAAAAATGTGAGTAACCCACCTGTTCCCTTTTTCTCAGACATACCACTCATGGGCCTTACCGTCCTCCTACGTCCATCTGGCTCAATGACCTTTCTAGACCTGCTGCTCGGCCAGATGCTTGTCAATTTCATTTTTTTTTCCAAACACCAGCATTTTACTTAGTTAATAATAATTAATTCTGGGGGCGCCTGGATGGCTCAGTTACTTAAGCATCTGCCTTTGGCTGGGGTCATGATCTGGGGGCCCTGGAATCGAGCCCCTTGTCCTGAGCAGGGAGCCTGCTTCTCCCTCTCCCTCTGCCGCTCCCCCTGCTTCTGCTCTCTGTCAAATAGGTAAATAAAATCTTAAAAAAATAATATTTCTGTATTCTATATCTTTCACTTCAGCTCTTTATGTTTCCTTCCTTCTGCTTTCCTTAAGTTTATTATATTCTTCTTTAAGATTTTATTTATTTGACAGAGAGACACAGCAAAAGAGGGAACACAGGCATGGGGAGTGGGAGAGGAGCAGTAGGCTTCCTGCTGAGCAGGGAGCCTGATACGGGGCTTGATCCCAGGACCCCAAGATCATGACCTGAGACAAAGGCAGACGCTTAGTGACTGAGCCACCCAGGTGCCCCTATTCTAACTTGTTAAATGGGTCACTAAGCCCATAGTCTTTTTTTGTCATTTTAATGTAAGCATTTAAGCTTAACTTTTTCTTTTATGGCATCCCATATGCCTCTATTTGTAGCATTTTTATTATCAGTTTAATTGGTGTCTAACTTTATGATTTCTTTTTGGTCCATGAATTATGCAGAAGTATATCTCCTACTTTCCAAATGGATGGGGTTCTCTATGTTTTGTTATTGATTTCTAGCTTGATTGCATTGTGGTCAGAGAATGTGGTCAACAGAAGTTCTTGGAAATGTGTTGAGGCTTGCTTTACGACCCTCTCTACATGGTCAATTTTCATAACTGGCTTATACACGTCTACAAAGAAGGTGTATTTCATTCGTTGAGAGTGATGTCCTATAGGTGGTCATGGAATAACTTTAATTCTGTCATTCAAATCTTTTTTGTCCTTGCTGTGTTAAAAATGACTTCACCTATCATCTACTAAAAGGTATTAAGATATCCTATAGCATTTCAGTTTCTCCTTGCAATTCTGCCAAGTTTTACTTAACATATTTGCATAAACAGAATGTCATTGCTTATGTAAAAGTTTAGAACTGTAACATGTTCCCAGTGAATGAAACCTTTCATTATTATTTAGAGACTCTCTGCCCACAGTAATGGTCTCTGCTTTAAAACCTATTTTATTTTATATCAACGCAGCTTCATAGGCTGCGATTTGGCTGGTATTTGGTTTCCCCTTTTCCCAATTTTACTTCCAATTTTTCTATATAATTTCATGAGTTCTTACTACCAGGGGAACTTAAAATCTGGCATTTTAAAAATCAGCAGGCCCAGCTCTGAGCCTGGAGGACAAGAGGAAAGAGAGTCTCTGCCCTTAAAGAGAAAGCACCGCAAACAAACTCACAGACTCAGAAGATACACCAGAGAGGCAGCAGTTCGAAAAATGCCTGGGGCATATCAGAGGGAGCGTTGCTCCTCGGGATCACTGGAGGAACTCCTCCAGGAAGAGAGGAGCTGGCTGACACCATTTCCCTCCCCCAAGCCCCCAAACAAACCCCTGACCACCTGTGGGAACAAGCACGGTGCCAACACTTCCTACCTTGCTGATAGCACAGCCCCAGCCCACCCCCTAACCCCCATCTTCCACCTCCCACCCCCATGCTATGGCAGATCTGCCCCCTTCAGCCAGGACTGGCACTCTGGGTCCCCTCCCCCAGAAGACCAGCAGCTGGCAAACCTTGATAACACCCCACCTCTCCCCCCGCCCCACTTGCTTTGCTAAGCCATCCCCTCCAAGCCAGCTGGCCTCAGTTCCACTGGTGACAGGTCCCCTCTCGCAGAGGACCTGCATGCAAACCTCCAAATACTGTGCATCTCACCCTGTAAACGTTGCAGATCCACTTCCTCCAATATGCTCTTGGCCAGAGCCCCTCCAAAGCAGTGCCACAAGACTGGCAGTGTGTCTGTCACACTCCAACAGAGTGTGCTCCAACAGAGCCCAGGGACACTCCAAAGTGACCCCTGCCCCGGGAAGAAGGAAAGAGAAACACACACACCAGTCAGACTGTGGGGCCCCAGCAGCAGCCTGGGATTAGACAGCTGGTCTGACTATAGGCCCCATCCACCAAGGAAAGCTTCTCAGGGGACAACACAGGGAGAGCACCCTGCATTTTGGCACTCTTGTATCTTGCAAACACCTGGTACAACTCAACTCAAACCTCGAGTGGCCCCAGAGTGGCCCATTTACACCACAGGGACCAAACACTGCCCACAACAGGCAAAGTGAGCTACTGCAGATGACTAGACTAAGGGAAAAAGCAGCTCGGTCACAAGAGCAGGGTACACACAACACACATAGGAGACATCCCTGAAGAACCAGGTTCTGGTGAACAGGAGACACTGCACTGCAGGGCACAACAGAACTTCTTCAGAAGGCTACTACTTTCAAGAGCAAGAGACATAGCTGACTTTCCTAACACAGAAATAGACACAGAGTTAGATAAAATGAGGAGACAGAGGAATATGTCCCAAATGAAAGAATAGGACAAAATCACAGCAATAGACTTAAGTGAAATGGAAATAAGGAATACGCCTGATAGAGAATTTAACATAATGATCTTAAAGATACTCACTGGACTTGAAAAAAGAGTGGAGGACCTCAGTGAGGCCCTCAACCAAAAGAACCAATCAGAGGTAAAGAACACAAGAAATAAGTTTAAAATACATTAGATGGAATAAATTGAAGACTAGAGGATGCAGAAGAACAAATCAGTGACCTGGAGGACATAGTAATGGAAAATAATCAAGCTGAGCAGATAAGAGAGAGAAAAAAGTTATACAAAATGAAAACAGACTTAGGAAACTCAGCAACACCACCAGGCATAACAACATTCACATTATGGATATCCTAGAAAGAGAAAAGAGAGGAAAAGGGGCAGAAAATTTATTTGAGAAAATAATAGCTGAAAACTTCTCAAATCTGAGGAAAGAAGCAGTAATCTAGATCCAGGAGGCAAAGAGATCCCCCAGCAAAATCAACCCAAGCTGGTCCACACCAAGACACACAGAAATTAAAATGGCAAAAAGTAGTGATAAATAGAAATGTTTAAAAGCAGCTACATATATGTGTGTGTATGTATGTATATATATACACACACACATATATATATTTTATATGTGTATATATATGCATATATATATGTGCATATATAAATATGCATAAATATATATATAAAAGCAGTTACGTCCAAGGGAAACCCCCATAATACTATCAGCTGATTTTTCCACAGAAACTTCTCAGGCCAGAAGAAAGTAGCATGGTATAATCAACGTAATTAAAGAAAAACTTCTGCAGCCAAGAATATTCTATTCCAGCAAGGCTGGAAGACAGGAATAGAAGGAGAGATAAGGAGTTTCCCTGACAAACAAAAGTTAAAGAAATTCAGGACCACTGAATCAGCCGTGTAAGAAATGTTAAAGGGGATTCTCTGAGTGGAAAAGAAAGAATAAGTAAGAGTAAAGAAAGCAGGAAGCACAAAAGCAGTAAAGATAAGTATATCTGTAAAAATCAGTCAAGAGACTGACCAAATAAAAGCATGTAAACTATACCACCATAAGCATAAAATGTGGGCTGACAGAAGTAAGAATGCATTCATGCTTAAGCAACTATCAATTTAATATAGACTGCTATATGCAAATGTTATATATAAACCTAATGGTAACACAAATCAAAACTAGCAATAAATATGCAAAAAATAAAAAGAAAGGAATCCAAGTATATCACTCAAGAAAGCCAACTAATCATGAGAGAAAAGAGCAAGGAAAGAAAGCAACAGAGAATCATTAAAATAACCATAAGATCAAAAAAAAAAAAAAACCAACCCTGAAAACCTCCAACCAAAAGACAAGTACCAAAATGGCATTAAGTACATATCTATTAGTAATTACTTTGAATGTAACTGGACTAACACTCTAACCAAAAGACATAGGTGACAAAACAAATTAAAAAAAAAAAAAAGACCAATCTACATGCTGCCCACAAAAGACTCACTTTAGACCTAAAGACACATGCAAATTGAAAGTGAGAGGATGGAGAAGCATTTATCATGCACAGTGATGTGAAAAAGAAAGCCAGGACAGCAATACCTATATTAAAATAAACTTTTACACAAAGACCAAAACAAAAGATGAAGGACACTATATAATCACAAAGAAAACAATCAACAAAAAGCTATAACAATTGTAAATATTTACATGCACCTAACATGGGAGGACCAAATATATAAGTCAGTTACTAACAAACATAAGAAAGTAATGAATAGTAATATAATAATAGCAGGGGATTTTAACTCCTCACTTACATCAATGGACAAATCACCAAAATAGAAAATCAACAAGGAAACTGTCGCTTTGAATGACACATTGGAACAGATGGATTTAACAGACATATTCAGAACATTCTATCCTAAAACAACAGAATACACATTGTTTTCAAGGGCACCATAGAACATTCTCCAGAACAGACCACATATTAGGTCAAAAAACAAGTCCCAACAAATTAAAAAAAGACCAAAGTCATACCATACATCATTAAAATAACCATAAGACAAAACACACACACACACACACACACACACACACCAACCATAAGACAAGTACCAAAATGGCAATAAGAACATATCTATCAGTAATTACTTTGAACCTAACAGGACCACAATGCTATCAAACTAGAAATCAACCACGAGAAAAAAACCTAAAAAGAGCACGAATATATGGAGGTTAATTAACATGCTACTAAACAACGAATGGATCAACCAAGAAATCAGAGGAAATAAGAAATTACATGAAGATATGAAAACATAACAGCCCAAAATCTTTAGGATGCATTAAAAGCTGTTCTAAGAGGGAAGTTTACAGCAATACGCCTACCTCAAGAAGAAAAATCTCAAATAAACAACCTAATCTTATACCTAACGGAGCAAGAAAAAGAACAAACTAAAATCCAAAACCAATAAAAGGAAGGAAACAATAAAGGTGAGATCAGAAATAAACAAAATGGAAACTTAAAAAAAAACCAATAGAACAGATCAATAAAACCAGGGACTGGTTTCTGAAAAAAATCAACAACACTGATAAACATTTAGCCAGAAGAAAAGGAGGAGGAGGAGGAGGGGGAGGGGGAGAAGGAGGAGAAGAAGAATGAAAGATGGAGACGAAGATGAAGAAGAAGAAGACAAGGAGAACTCAAAATCAGAAATGAAAGAGGAGAAATAAAAACCAACACCTCAGAAATACAAAAGATTTTAAGAGAATATTATGAAAAATTATATGCCAACAAATTGGACAACCTAGAAGAAATGGATAAATTCATAGAAACATATGATTTCCCAAAATTAAATCAAGAAGAAACAGAAAATTTGAACAGGCCAGCAATGACCTTGAATCAGTAATCAAAAAACTCCCAACAATACCAACAAAAAAACTAGCACCAAACCACTTCACAGGTGAATTCTACGAAACATTTAAAGAAGAGTTAATACATATTCTTCTCAAACTATTGCACAAAATAGAAGATGAAGAAACACTTCCAAATTCCTTCTGTAGGCCAGTATTACCCTGATACCAAAATCAGATGAAGACACTACCAAAAAAAGAGAACTATAAGCCTGTAACTCTGATGAACATACATGCAAAAATCTTCAACGAAATGATAGCAAATCAAATCCAACAATATATTTTTTAAAAAATCATTCACCACAATCAAGTGGAATTAATTCCCAGGACACAAGGGTGTTCAATATTTGCAAATTAATCAATGTGATACATTGATACATTTTTTTTAAGAATTTAAGAATAAAAGAATAAATTTTTTTTAAACATTTTATTTATTTATTTGACACACAGAGAGAGATAGCAAGTAAGCAGAGAGGCAGGCAGAGAAAGAGGAGGAAGCAGGCTCCCTGCTGAGCAGAGAGCCTGATATGGGGCTTGATCCCAGGACCCTGAGATCATGACCTGAGCTGGAGGCAGAGGCTTTAACCCACTGAGCCACCCAGGCACCCCAAGAATAAATTTAAAAGAATTTAAGAATAAAAACCATATGGCTGTTTTAATAGATGCAGGAAAAGAACTTGACAAAGTACAACATCCATTCATGATAAAAACCTTTAACAAAGTAGGCTTAGAGGGAACATACCTCAACATAATAAAGGCCACATATGAAAAACACATAGCTAACATCATACTCAATGTATGAAAAATGTATGAAATGTATGAAAACACATAGATAACATCATACTCAATGTATGAAAAAAGTGAAAAATTGAAAGCTTTTCCCCTAAGGTTAAGAACAAGACAAGGATGTCTGCTTTCACTGTTTATTCAACACAGTACCTGAAATCCTAGCCACACCTATCAGACAAGAAAAAGGACTAAAAGGCATCCAAACTGGTAAGGAAGAAGTAAAATTTTCACTATTTGCAGATATGATACCATACATAGAAAACCCTAAAGACTCCACAAAAAAAACCTACCAGAACTGATTAATGAATTCAGTAAGATCACAGAATACAGAAATCTGTTGTACTTCTATATATTAATAATGAAGCAGCAGAAAGAGAAATTAAGAAAACAATCACATTTACAATTGCACCCAAAAAAATAAATAAATAAAATACCTAGGAATAAACTTAACAAAGGAGGTGAAACTCTGAAACTATAAACTACTCTGAAAACTATAAGACACTGATGAAAGAAACTAAGGACAACACAAACAAATGGAAAGATATTCCACACTCATGAATCAGAAGAACGTTGTTAAAATTCCATACTACCCAAAACAATCTACAAATTGAATGCAATCCTTGTCAAAATACCAACAGAATTTTTCACAAACAATCCTAAAATGTGTATGGAACCACAAAAGAATCCAAATAGCGAAAGCAATCTTGAAAAAGAAAACCAAAACTGGAGATATCATAATTCCAGTTTTGAAGTTTTATTGCAAAGCTGTAGTGATCAAAACAGCATGGTTCTGGCAAAACGAAACAAGGCAAAACAAAACAAAAAACAGACACACAGATTAATGGAATGAACAGAAAACTCAGAAATAAACCCACAAGAGAAAAGCAACCACTTTCCAGAAGGTAGGACCCGCAAAGAAGTGAATCCAAAGCGATATACGGGAAGATAGACCGTGGTGGGAGGGGCTGGCCCCTGGTAAGTGGTAGAGCAGCAGAGCACAAAATCAGAACTTTTAGAAGTCTGCTCCACTGAGGGACCTCACTCCAGAGGCTAAGCAGAGGGTGGAGCCCTAATAGGGACAGTATGGTCTCAGGACCCGAGGGGACACAAAAAGACCAGGGGTGTCTGAGTGTGGCAGACTTCCCAGGTAGCAGAGCAGGGAAGAGAGGCCGACTGCAGAGATGTAGCTGAGACACTCAGCTCAGGGTTGCCATAAACAGTGCCCCGCCACTGTTCTTCAGGCAGGGACTGCACAAGTGGCAGGTCTGGGGAGACACCGTCCTTACTCCTCCAGGAGGAGCGCTGCGGGAGCATGCTGCAGGAATCTGCTGGGTTTGGAGACTCTAAACAGGGCCATGCCCCAGAGATAAAAACACTGGGTCACAGGCCAGGTGAGCACGGAGCACGACCAGAGACCAGAGAGACGGGAGAGGTTAACTGATTTTCTCCAAGGGCACTCTGACAGGTGGGGCCTGAGTTCTCAGCTCCTAGGAGGCCAGAGATTGGGAGGCTGCCATTTTCATTCCCGTCCTGCAAAGCTGTACAGAAAGCATTCAGGGAACAATAGCTACCAAGAGCAAACCTGAGCAGATTACTTAGCCCGGCCCTTGGCAAGGGTGGTACAATTCTGCCTCAGGAAAAGACATGTGAGAATCACTGCAATGGGCCCCACCCCAGAAGATCAGCAAGAACATCCAGTCAAAACCAAGTTCACTGATCAACGAGAACTGCAAAACTTCCGAACTATGGAAATACAGCACATATTTTTCCCATGATTCCTTAGTCTTTCAAAGTTAAATTTTGGGGGGGGGGGTGCCTGGGTGGCTCAGTGGGTTAAAGCCTCTGCCTTCGGCTCAGGTCATGATCTCAGGGTCCTAGGATCGAGCCCCACATCAGGCTCTCTGCTTAGCAGAGAGCCTGCTTCCTCCTCTCTCTCTGCCTGCCTCTCTGCCTACTTGTGATCTCTCTCTCTGTGTCAAATAAATAAATAAAATCTTAAAAAAAACAAAGTTAAATTTATTTTATTTTTTCTTATTCTATTTTTAAAACTTTTCCTCTTTCCTATTTTAACGTTTTTTAACTATTTTATCTTATCAATACCTTCTTAAAAATCTTTAATTTTCATTGTTATAGTCATATTCTAACCTTTCAGTGTATTTAGCCTTATTTTTTGTATACACATAGGGTTTTTTTTCTTTAACATTTTGGGATACAGTTTCTTATAAAAGATCAATATATACCCTAAATCTAGCACATGGCTTTGTTCTAGGCTCCAGCCTGATCACATGCTTCCCTTTTTTTTCCTTTCTTCAATCAACTTCTCATCAATTCCTTTTTTAGAATCTTTTTTAATTTTCATCTTTACAGTCATATTCCATCCCTTCATCATGCTTCCTCTTATTTTTGTATATAAGTTTTTCTTTCTTTAAAATTTGGGAGGCAGTTTCTTTTAACAGACCCAAATACACCCAAAATCAAGTGTGTGTCTCTGTTCTATTCACCAGTCTAATATATATACATATACTTTTTTCCTCCTTTCTTCTCCTCCCCTCCCCTGCCCCAGTTTTAGATCTCTTCAGATTTAGTTAGTGTATATTTTTCTGGGGTCGTTGCTACCTTTTTAGTATTTTGTTCTCTCATTCATCTATTCTTATCTGGATAAAATGACAAGGCAGAAAAACTCACTGCAAAAAAAAAAAAAAAAAAAAAGAACAAGAGGCAATACCAACAGTAAGGGACTTAATCAACACAGACATTAGTAAGATGTCAGATCTAGAGTTCAGAATGATGATTATCAAGGTTCTAGCAGGGCTCAAAAAAATCATGGAATATACTAGAGAATCCCTTTCGGGAGAAATAAAAGAACTAAAATCTAACTGAATTGAAATCAAAAAAGCTATTAATCACATGCAATCAAAAATGGAGGCTCTTATTGCTAGGATAAATGAGGCCAAAAAGAGAATTAGTGATATAGAAGACCAAATGATGGAGAATAAAGAAGCCTAGAAAAAGAGAGATAAACAACTACTGGACCACAAGGGAAGAATTCGAGAGATAAGTGATACCACAAGACAAAACAATATTAGAATAAATGGGATCCCAGAAGAAGAAGAAAGAGAGAGGGGGACAGAAGTTATATTGGAGTAAATTATAGCAGAGAATTTTCCTAATTTGGTGAAGGGAACAAGCATCAAAATTCAGGAGGCACAGGGAACCCCCATAAAAATAAAAAAATAAAGGTCAACACCCCATCATCTAATAGTAAAACTTACAAGTCTCAGGGACAAAGAGAAAATCCTGAAAGCAGCTCCAGACAAGAGGTCTGTAACATACAATGGAGAAATATTAGATTGGCAGAAGACCTATCCATAGAGACCTGGCAGGCCAGAAAGGACTGGCATGATATATTCAGAGCACTAAACGAGAAAAATATGCAGCCAAGAATATTATTTCCAGCTAGGCTGTCACTGAAAATAGAAGGAGAGATAAAAAGCTTCCAGAACAAACAAAAACTAAAAGAATTTGTAAACACCAAACCAGCCCTATAGGAAATATTGAAAGGGGTCCTCTAAGCAAAGAGAGAGCCTAAAAGTAACAGACCAGAAAGGAACAGAGACAATATACAGTAACAGTCACCTTAGAGGCAACAAATGGCACTAAATTCATATCTTTCAATAGTTACCCTGAATGTAAATGAGCTAAATGACCCAATCAAAAGACACAGGGTATCAGAATGGATAAAAAACAAGACCCATAAATATGCTGTCTGCAAGAAACTCATTTTAGACCCAAAGACACCTCCAGATTTAACGTGAGGGGGTGGAAAACAATTTACCATGCTAATGGACATCAAAAGAAAGGTGGGTGGCAATCCTTATATCAGACAAATTAGACTTTAAACTAAAGACTATTAAAAAAAAACTAAAGACTATAATAAGAGATGAGGAAGGACACTATATCACACTTAAAGGATAATCCCAACAAGATCTAACAATTTTAAATATCTATGCCCCTAACATGGCAATAGCCAATAATAATAAAATCAAAAAAACACATCAACAATAATAAAATAACAGTAGGGACTTTAACACCCCCCCCCCATGGAAATGGACAGAAAATCTAAGCAAAAGATCAACAAGGAAATAAAGGCTTTAAGTGACATATTGGACCAGAGGGAGATCACTGATATATTCAGAACATTCCATCCCAAAGCAACAGAATACACATTCTTCTCTATGCACATGGAACATTCTCCAGAAGAGATCACATCCTGGATCACAAATCAGGTCTCAACCAGTACCAAACAATTGGGATCATTCCCTGCATAATTTCAGACCATAATGCTTTGAAACTGGAACTCAACCACAAGAGAAAAGTTGGAAAGAACTCAAATACATGGAGGCTAAAAAGCATCCTACTGAAGAATAAATGGGTCAAACAGGAAATTAAAGAAGAATTTAAAAAATTCATAGAGACAAGTGAAAATGAAAGCACAACTGTTCATAATCTTTGGGACACAGCAAAGGCTTAATTTGGTGAAGGCAACAAGCATCAAAATTCAGGAGGCACAGAGAACCCCCCTATATACTTTTCTGAGAGGAAAGTACATAGCAATACAAGCCTTCCTCAAGAAACAAGAAAGGTCTCAAGTACACAACCTAACCCTACACCTAAAGGAGCTGGAAAAAGAACAGTGAAGAAAGCCTAAACCCAGAAGAAGAAATAATAAAGATCAGAGCAGAAATCAATGAAATAGAAACCAAAAGAACAGTAGAACAAGTCAATGAAACTAGGAGCTGGTTCTTTGAAAGAATAAGATTGATAAACTCCTGGCCAGACTTACCAAAAAGAAAAGAGAAAGGACTCAAATTAATAAAATCATGAATGAAAGAGGAGAGATCACAACCAACACCAAAGAAATACAAGCAATTATAAGAACATATTATAAGAGCAACTATACACCAGCAAATTTGACAATCTGGAAGAAATGGATGCATTCCTAGAGACACATAAACTACCAAAACTGAACCAGGAAGAAAGAGAAAACCTGAACAGACCCATAACCAGTAAAGAGATTGAAGCAGTCATCAAAAATCTCCCAAAAAACAAGACCCCAGGGCCAGATGGCTTCGCAGGGGAATTCTACCAAACATTTAAAGAATTAATACCTATTCTCCTGAAACTGTTCCATAGAGCAGAAATGGAAGAAAAACTTCCAAACTCATTTTATGAGGTCAGCATTACCTTGATCCCAAAACCAGACAAAGACCCCATCAAAAGGAGAATTACAGACCAATATCCTTGATGAACATGGATGTAAAAATTCTCACCAAAATACTAGCCAATAGGATCCAACAGTACATTAGAAGGATTATTCACCACGATCAAGTGGGATTTATTCTTGGGCTGCAAGGTTGGTTCAACATCTGCAAATCAACCAATGTGATACAATACATTAATAAAAGAAAGAACAAGAACCATATGATACTCTCAATAGATGCTGAAAAAGCATTTGACAAAGTACAGCTTCCTTTCTTGATCAAAACTCTTCACAGTGTTGGGATAGAGGGTACATACCTCAATATCATAAAAGCCACCTATGAAAAACCCACAGTAAATATCATTCTCAATGAGGAAAAACTGAAAGCTTTTCCCCTAAGGTCAGGAACATGGCAGGGCTGTCCACTATCACCACTGCTATTTGACATAGTACTAGAAGTCCTAGCCTCAGCAATCAGACAACAAAAAGAAATAAAAGGCATCCAAATCAGAAAAGAAGAAGTCAAACTCTCACTCTTTGCAGATGATATGATGCTTTATGTGGAAAACCCAAAAGACTCCACTTCAAAACTGTGAGAACTCAAAAAGGAATTCAGTAAAGTGTCAGGATATGAAATTGATACACAGAAATCAGTTGCATTTCTATACACCAACAGCAAGAAAGAAGAAAGAGAAATTAAGGGTCTATCCCATTTACAATTGCACCCAAAACCATAAGATACCTAAGAATAAATCTAACCAAAGAGGCAAAGAATCTGTACTCAGAAAACTATAAAGTACTCATGAAAGAAATTGAGGAAGACACAAAGAAATGGAAAAACGTTCCATGCTCATGGACTGGAAGAACAATTATTGTGAAAATGTCTATGCTACCTAAAGCAATCTACACATTTAATGCAATCCCTATAAAAAACCATCAATTTTTTTCAAAGAAATGGAAAAAATAATCCTAAAATTTATATGGAACCAGAAAAGAGTCCAAATAACTAAAGTAATGTTGCAAAAGAAAACCAAAGTTGGTGGCATCACAATACCAGATTTCAAGCTCTATTATAAAGCTGTAATCATCAAGACAGTATGGAACTTGCACAAAAACAGACACATACACAAAAACAGACACATAGATCAATGGAACAGAATAGAAAGCCTAGAAATGGACCCTCAACTCTATGGTCAACTAATCTTCGACAAAGCAGGAAAGAGATTGTCCAATGGAAAAAATTCTCTTCAACAAATGGTGTTGGGAACATTGGACAGCCACATGCAGAAGAATGAATCTGGACGATTCCTTACACCACACACAAAAAGAGACTAAAAATGGATGGAAGACCTCAATGTGAGACAGGAGTTCATCAAAATCCTTGAGGAGAAGACAGGCAGCAACCTCTTAGACCTCAGCCACAGCAACTTCTTCCTAGAAACATCACCAAAGGCAAGGGAAGCAAGGGCAAAAATGAACTATTGGGACTTCATCAAGATCAAAGCTTTTGCACAGCAAAGGAAACAGAAACAAAACTAGTACACAACAGAATGGGAGAAGATATTTGCAAATGACATATTAGATAAAGGACTAGTATCCAAAATATATAAAGAACTTACCAAACTCAACACCCAAAGAACAAATAATCCAATCAAGAAATGGGCAGGGTGCCTGGGTGGCTCAGTTGGTTGGGCGACTGCCTTCGGCTCAGGTCATGGTCCCGGAGACCCAGGATCGAGTCCCACATCGGGCTCCCAGCTTCATGGGGAGTCTGCTTCTCACTCTGACCTTCTCCCTTCTCAATCTCTCTCTCTCTCTCTCTAATAAATGAATAAATAAATAAAATCTTTAAAAAAAAAAAAAGAAATGGGCAGAAGACATGAACAGACATTTCTCCAAAGAAGACATCCAAATGGCCAACAGACACATGAAAAAGTGCTCAACATCACTCGGCATCAGGGAAATATAAATCAAAACTACAGTGAGATACCACCTCAAACCAGTCAGAATGGCTAAAATTAACAAGTCAGGAAACAGATGTTAGCGAAGGATGCAAAGAAAGGGGAAAGCTCCTACACTGTTGGTGGGAATGCAAGCTGGTGCAGCCACTCTGGAAAACAGTATGGAGGTTCTTCAAAAAGTTGAAAATAGAGCTACCTACGACCCAGCAATTACACTACTGGGTATTTACTGTAAAGATACAAATGTAGTGATCCGAAGGGGCACATGCACCTGAATGTTTATAGTAGTAATGCCCACAATAGCCAAACTATGGAAAGAACCTAGATGTCCATCAACAGATGAATGGATAAAGAAGATGTGGTATAGGGCTGCCTGGGTGGCTCAGTGGGTTAAAGCCTCTGCCTTTGGCTCAGGTCATGGTCTCGGGGTCCTGGGATCAAGCCCCACATCAGGCTCTCTGCTCAGCAGGGAGCCTGCTTCCCCCTCTCTCTCTGTCTGCCTCTCTTCCTACCTGTGATATCTCTCTCTCTCTTTCTCTCTGTCAAATAAATAAATAAATGAATCTAAAAAAAAAAAAAAGATGTGGTATATATATACAAGGGAATGCTATACAGCCATCAAAAATGAAATCTTGCCATTTGCAACGACATGGATGGAACTAGAGGGTATTATGCTAAGCGAAATAAGTCAGTCAGAGATAGACAATTATCATATGATTTCTCTGATATGAGGAATTGGAGAGGCAGGGTGGGGGATCAGGGAGGGTAGGGAGGGGAAAAATGAAACAAGATGGGACCGCAGATGGAAACAAACCATAAGAGACTCTTAATCTCAGGAAACAAACTGAGGGTTGCTGGGTGTAGTGGGGGAGGGATGGGGTGTCTGGGTTACAGACATTGGGGAGGATATGTGCTATGGTGAGTGCTGTGAATTATGTAAGACTGATGATTCACACAACTGTACCCCTGAAGTAAATAACACATTATATGTTAAAAAAAAAAAAAAGGAAAGAAACCCACAATTATATTTTCAATAAATCTTTAACAGAGGGGGGAAAATATGCAATAGGAAAAAGACAGTCTCTTCAGTAAATAGTGTTAGGAGAATTGGACAGCTATATGCAAAAGAATGAAACTAGACCACTTTCTTATATCATACACAAAAATAAACTCAAAATGTACTAAGGACCTAAATGTGAGACCTGAATCCATAAAAATCCTAGAAGACAGCACAGGCAGTAATTTCTCTGATACCAGCCGTAGCAACATCTTTCCAGATATGTCCCTTAAGCAAAGGAAACAAAAGCAAAAACTACTGGAACGACATCAAAATAAAAAGCTCTGCACAACAAAGGAAACAATCAACAAAACTAAAAGACAATCTATTGAATGGGAGATGTATTTTGCAAATGATGCAAATCATGTATCTAATAAAGGGTGAGTATCTGAAATATATGAAGAACTTATACAACTAAATACCAAAACAATAAATAACCCCTTTTAAAAATCGGCAGAAGACATGAATAGGAATTTCTCTAAAGACATCCAGATGACCAACAGACACCTGAATAGGTGCTCAACATCACTCATCATCAGGGAAACGCAAATCAAAACTACAATGAGCTGTCACCTCACGCATGTCAGAATGGCTAAAATCAAAAACACAAGAAACAAGTGTTGGCGAGGATATGGAGAAAAAGGAACACCCATGGCCTGTTGGCGGAAATGCAAACTGGTACAGCCACTATGGAAAACAGTATAGAGATTTCTCAAAAAGTTAAAAATAGAACTACCATATGATCCAGTAATCAGACTACTGGGTATTTGCCCAAAGAATACAAAAACACTAAATCAAAAGGATATACACACCCCTATGTTTATTGCAACATTACTTACAGTAGCCAAATTATGGAAGCAGCCCAAATGTCCATCAATAGATGAATGGATAAAGAAGATGTACTGTGTGTACACACACACACACACACACACACACACACACTGGAATATTATTCAGCTATAAAAAGAATGAAATCTTGCCCTGTACAACATGGTTGAAGCTAGAGTGTATAACGTTAAGTGAGATAAATCAGAGAAAGACAAATACCGTATGATTTCACTCATGTGTTGCATGCATGTAAGGAACAAATGAACAAAGAGACAAAATGAAAAAAAGAGACTTACCAAAAAACGGACTCTTAACTATAGAGAATAAACTGCTGCTTACCAGAGGGAAGGCGCGGTGTGGATGAAATATGTGGAGGAAATTAAGAGTACACTTATCCTGGGGACCTGAGTGGCTCAGTTCATTGGGCTTTTGGACTCTTAATTTTGACTCAGGTCATGATCTCAGGGTTGTGAAATTGAGCCCCATGTCGGGCTCCATGCTGGACATGGAGTCTGCTTAAGATTCTCTCCCCCTCCCTCTGCCTTTCCCCACAGTCTTTATACATGCTCTCTCTTAAAAAAAAAAAAAAAAAAGTACACTTATATTGATGAGCATTGGATAATATATAGAATTGTTGGATCACTATATTTTATACCTGAAACTAATTTAACACTGCATATTAACTATACTGGAATTAGAATTTTTCAAATTAAATTAAAAGAATCATTTTTTTTTTTAAAAAAACTTCGTTAGCCATCATGATCAAAATTTTCCCATGTATTTGGTGAAAGAGAAAAATAGGACTACATAACACTAGCACAAATTGGTCCAGCAGCTAGCATGTAATTCTATTTTTTGCTCTTTAGAAGCAGGAAATTTTAAACATTTTAAAAGATGAAATTAAAATGATTGCATATAAATATTTCAGGATGATTTGATAAAAGGGGTTTTAACATTTTTGAACAATGCATACCAATCCTGAAAAAACTATAAAAGTTTTATCCTTGGTTTCTATCTAATGTATATTGAGAATTTTGGTGATTTAAGAAATTCTTTCAGCTACATTTAATGGAATCAGCTTAATTATCATACTGCTCTGACTACTTCAAGTTCTCTTCTTTCTCGTTGATGAAACAATTGAGAGATGAATATTGAGAGAAACTGAAAAGAATTATGTTCTGATAAGTTTTTGTTTTTGTTTTTGTTTTTAAACTTCGTTTTGGGGACGCCTGGGTGGCTCAGTTGGTTGAGCAACTGCCTTCGGCTCAGGTCATGATCCCAGGGTCCTGGGATCGAGTTCCACATCAGGCTCCTTGCTCAGCAGGGAGCCTGCTTCTCCCTCTGCCTGCCACTCTGCCAGCTTGTGCTTTCTCTCTCTCTCTCTCTCTCTCTGACAAATAAATAAATAAAATCTTTAAAAAAAATTTTTTTGGGGCGCCTGGGTGGCTCAGTTGGTTAAGCGACTGCCTTCAGCTCAGGTCATGATCCCAGAGTCCCGGGATCGAGTCCCGCATCGGGCTCCCGGCTCCGTGGGGAGTCTGCTTCTCCCTCTGACTTTCTCCCCTGTCATGCTCTCTCTCGCTCGCTCTCTCTCAAATAAATAAATAAAATCTTTTAAAAAAAAATTTCGTTTTGGAGGATTTCTTATCGATGCTTTCATTGCTTCACTCTTATTAAACTCTCCCTCAGAACTGATATATGTTAACCACAGTCCAGGGATTGGAAGAGGAAAATAAATAAAAAATTGTTGTTCTTACTGCCCCTCCCCTTATTATTTCTGAACATCGCAACTCAGGCCCAAATACCTCACTGCAAACACCAGGCTTCAATCTTAACATGAACATGTATGAGAAAAAAGAATATACAAAGTTCTAAGGACAACGAACCCAGGCAGACCCATCTAGGAAATAGTATACATTTAAGTTGAAAATGTGGAATTTGATCCTCTTTAAATTACTTGTTCTTGTGTGTCTCTTGGAAACCTTTTGCACCCTCCTAGGGTTACCTGTGCTCTTGTTTGAACACTTTGAATTTTTAAGTGTGTACTGATCCCTCCAGGGACTAGAATCAATTTGTTCCCCTTCTAAGTACACTTCCTAGATTTCATTCAGAAGCCTCAATGAGAGCGCCCTTAGAGCATCATCTGAGGAAATCTGGATTAAACTGGCCATTTCTCAGAGCTAATCTGAATCAAATTGGAAAATATCTGCCGATCTCACTTAGCATCGCCATCGAACAAGGTGGGAGGTCCACTTTGCCAGCTAAGGAACTCATTCTCCTTCCAGGGGAAGCATTGTATTGGGTTCAAGTTACACCTAGCTAGCAGTTGCTAGAAATAACTTTTGCAAGGGGAGGTGCTGTGCTCTTCTGCAAATGGGAGTGACTGCTTTCCGACGGAGGAACGGGGCAGACTGGGTCTTATGCAGAACCCACAGAACCCCTAGGATGACTTTAGGGCATGGGGGAAGATGTAGGGGATGGGGTGGCATAGAGGCCCTAGAACAGGGTCTGGGGAGGAAAGGCACAGTGTCCTCATCTCCTAGGTGGCACTGCCCCTTGAGGCTAAGCTGGGAGAAGAAGAAACACCACCAGGAGCTGAGAACTCAGCCAGAGGTCTCAGGGAAGCACAGCAGCCTTAGAACCACGTGGTGTCCCAAATCTTGGAAGGTTTGACTACAGGAGGATAGTGGAGAGAATGGACACAGCAATCTCACCAAGAACAGAATCAGTGTAAATTCTAACTTGAGTTTATTAAATGTGAAAGGCATGAAATTTGATTGTTTTTACTTTAAAAGCATGTTCTGTGAAATGTAGTGTTTATCAGATTTAATAAATTATATTTATACCAAAATAATCTTCGCATATGTCTTTCTGGAAGCCACCAAAGTGCCCAAAGGTAGAAAGCACAAAGCGCGGCAGTTCGAAGTGCGGGTGCTGGAGTCAGACTCCTGGCATCCCAGCCGGCCTTTGACGGACGTGCAATCTATCAGGCTGACGGCCCTAAGCCTCAGTTTTCTGCTTGTTAAGTGAAGGTACCAAATCATACCTATCCTCGTAGAGCTGGTGTGCGGATGAGTTGATAAAATGCAGATAATGCAGTTGGAACCCAGTAAAAGCTTCCTAAGTTGCTATTATCGTAGATCATGATACAGTCAGTCACTCCATGGACTACTACAGAGGATTATGCTGGAGATGGGTGCGTATTTGCAAAAGAAAGATGCACACATGGTATGCATCACTTCATTTCTTGTGCTATAAATAGTCTAGATTAAAGTCTAGAAGTGCATTATGACAAAGCACTAACAGTGATTGCCTCTGGATAATGGATTTTCAAGAGTATTATTTTTTTTTAAGTATTATTTTTTTTTTAGAGAGAGAGAGAGAGAACAAATGCACAGTGGGGAAGGGGCATAGGGAGAGAGAGAATCCTAAGCAGGCTCCCTGCCCAGCGTGGAACTCGACATGAGACTCGATCCCACAGCCCTGAGATCATGACCTGAGCCAAAAATCAACGGAGCCACCCAAGTGCCCCAAAGAGTTTTATTATTTCTTCTACTACGTGAGTAAACAGTAAGAAACGTGCAACCCAGAAGAGGGGCCTTACCCAACCATGCTGGTACCCTGATCTCAGACTTCCAGTCTCCAGTACTATGAGATATAAATCTAATTTTGCAAACCGTCCCATCTATAGCCTAAATAGACTAAGACACGATGCCTTAAGAAGCCCAAATCAAAGGCTAAGCCTTTGCTTGTGTGGACCTACTTAGTAATGGTGAG
Source organism: Nasua narica (assembly GCA_028533885.1). Taxonomy (NCBI): domain Eukaryota; kingdom Metazoa; phylum Chordata; class Mammalia; order Carnivora; family Procyonidae; genus Nasua; species Nasua narica. The sequence goes on along the minus strand of CM052806.1, from coordinate 87,748,807 downwards.
TAATCTTTTTATTTTTTTTTATGAAGATAGTTGACACAGTTACATTCGCTTCTGGTTTCTGGTGTACTAGTAATTTGACAAGTTTATACACAGGGCTGTGTTCACCATAAGTGTAGTTACCATCTGTCCCATCACATTGCTATTACAGTATCATTGACCATATTTTCCTTATTCCAGTGACCTAATCATCCCACAACTGGACGCTGTGTCTCCCTCTCCCTTGCATCCATTTTGCCTGACCTCCTATCCCTCCTCCCCACCCCTGCTCTAGCAATCTTCGATTTGTTCTCTATAGCTATCGGTCTGATTCTGTTTTAGCTTGTTCGCTTTTGTTTTTAGATTCTACTTATGAGTGGAATTATATGGTGTTTGTCTTTCTTAGTCTGACTTATTTCACTTTGTAGAATACCCTCTAGGTCCATCCATGTCTCAAATGGCACAATCTCATCCTTGGTTATTGTAAATAATAGGGCAATAAACATAGGGATACATATATCTTCAGTAAATACCCAATAATGGAATGATTGGATCATATGGTATTTCTATATTTAAGTTTTTGAGGAAATTTCGTTATTGTTTTCCACAGTGGCTGTACAAATTTACATTCCAATGGTGAGTAAGCTTGACTGCCTCTGCTCTTTACCCTATTTGCAGCAAAATTACTTAAGTGGGGAAAAGGCTCATGAGTGAAAAAACTAAAATTATGAAATAGTGACTATTGTCATCATCAACTCTTCTTTAATAGAAATCTACTTACACAATCCAAAGTTTGAAAAGTAATGAATGGTCATAAATTCTTAGATATATTCTCCAATTTTAAAGATTTTTAGTTACCCCATCCTCTAATGTTTTTCTTGCCTGTAGTACTTACTTGTCCTCCCATCTCTCCCTCTGTGCGTATTCTGGCTAGATACTGACGACACTCACGGCCACCACTGTACCAAGCTCATTCAGTGACACCAGGCGTCACTGTGGGCAGTGAAGTTATTTTCTTTTATTGTGCTTCACTTTGTGGTGCTTCACAATATTGTTTTTTGGTTTTGTTTTTTCTTACACATGAAAGGTTTCTGGCAACCCTGCACCAAGCAAGTCTATTAGCACCATGTTTCAATAGTGTCTTCCTTAGTGTCTCTGGGTCACCTTTTGATAACTCTCACAGTATTCCAGATATTTCATTATTATATTTGCTATGGTAACCTGTGATCTTTGATGTCACTACTGTAATCGTATGTGGGTACCACGAATCACACCCACATTTGATGGCGAACTTAATTAATGTCGTGTGTGTTCTGACTGTTCCACGGTCGGGCCATTTCCCCCACCCCTCCCTCTCCTCAGGTCTCCCTAGTCCCTGAGACACAATATTGAAAATAGGCCAACTAATAACCTTACAATGGCTCCTATGTGTTCAAGTGAAAGGAAGAAGCACATGTCTCTCTTTAAAAGTTAGGAATGATGAAGCTCACTGAGGAAGGCATGTCGAAAGCCAATGTAGGCCAAAAGTTAGACTTTCTTTGCCAAACAGTGAGCCAAGTTGTGAATGCAAAGGAAAAGTTCTTTTTTTTTTTTTTTTT
>CM052806.1:87717723-87746733 GCA_028533885.1 Nasua narica | reverse complement strand
CAGACGGGACCAGACGCCGAGGCGCTTCCTCGGATGAGCAGAGCGAGGGGTTTCCTGAGATGACGACGACAGAGGACTCAGAACACGGCGGGAGCTGCGCGGATGAAGCAGCGGCAGGGCTCGAGGGGACGGACTCCATCTCGGAAGGCAGTTCTGGGGTAGAACGCCATCGGGCAGCCCCGCTCGCCGCCGGCCAGCCGTTCGGGACGGAAGAGCCCAACAAACCGCACGGCCGCGCGGGCCTCCGGCGTCCGGCACCCTGACGGGTCAGCAGCCGGCAACCCCGCCGAGACCCAACATCCACAGAAAGACCGATCCACTGAGCTCAGATGGCAGGTCACATGTTTTAGCAATAAAGTCTTTTTCAGTGAAGGCAAGTACATTGTCGTTTTAGACACAGTGCTGTTGCACAGCTCGCAGACTGCAACATCGTGTGCGCGGAAGGTCCCTGCCCAAGGAAACCAAGCATTCCTTGGACCCGCTTCAGGGCAATATCAGCTTTACCGCAGTGGTCTGGAACCAAAACCACAGTATCTCCCAGGGGCACCTGTACTTAGAACATGTCAGTTAAATAAGCTAAGCCTTTGTTTGGTGTCCTGGATCTTGTGGAGAAGCCATAGGTCCATGCCCTGGGGATGTTATATTGAAAGGTGAGGCAGAGAGAAACCTCAGGCCTGCATGGCGGGCATCTCCGAGCACTGCTCTCCCACTCTGGTCCAGCTGTCACCCCAGGAACAGCGGCAGCACCCACTGCTTCTATCTTGTGCCTTTCCCTGCTTTATGCCTTCTGCTGTTCATGGCTCCCATCTCCCTGCGGGTCTTTCAGCTTCTACTGCTTCTAAGAGTCAGCTTTTCATGGTTTACATTCAAACACCAAGACAGACTGACTGAGTCAATCACCATGCAACACAGATGACCCTTCCAAGCCGAACTTTGAGCAGGCCACAGATCGACATACAAATCGGCTCTCCTTGGGTCGGGTGCCCGTCCTGACCCAGCCAGCGGTGGGCAGACTGCACAGAACACGCCAGCCCATTCAGGAAGAAACCCCCAGAAGAGTCCTATGGGGATGAATGACCTTCCGAGATCTCCCCAGAAAACAGCTGCATAACTAACCAGGGAACACCTGCCCTGATCTGCTCAGTGGAGTTGGAAATAAAACTATCCATACAGACACAATGTACTAATATAATACATTTTCTCTAATAATGAGATAAGTACTTTATCTAATATTAGTTGGCAAGTTACTGATAAGCTCCTATATCTCAGCAAGCACTGAGATAAAGTTATGCTCCAAATCAGAATGGGATATTTCAGTTTAGAATTTATGTATTGCTAAGTTCCATAAGGTAATCCACTGTCGAACCAGGGCACACAGCTTATTCCCTAAATTATCTGGATTAAATATTTTTTACCATTCAGTATATGATACACTGAATGACAAATTTTCTTGAACCACTGACAGTTGACTAATTTTATGCTTGCATTAATCTTAAAAAATTTTAATCCTCATGGAAAAAATTAACAGCCAAATTTTCTTATGCACAATAAATTCAAGCTGGCTTCTTTCTTGTAGTTTATCTGGGCACATCACCAGGTTTTTTTTAAACATCTAACCCATATTGTAAGTTTCCTATTTGACCCTGACCTTGGTCATGCTGACATCTGACTAACAAAGGAGACTTATGAACCAAGCCTGGCTTTGCCCAGTTCAGGGAAGACCAGTGTGCTACATGCTGAGATCAGACTGCTTTCTTCCCCCAGCCAAGAGCTGCCTCCAAGGCTTTTGGTTGGTTCCTCTCCAGCTGGCTGTTCCTCTCTCTTAACTAAAGCAGTTGATTTTCTTTTCTTCTGGGCTACCTCCTTCAAGGTCGAGCAGTAAGAGCCCTCCCAGCTCTATTGGTTCTGGGACAGGAACCCTTCTAGTTCAGGGAAGCATTTGATACTCCTTTCATGTTTGTGTTTTGGTTGAGTTGCTTTAATTTCAAAAGATTTACCCAGTTAATCTTTCCTCCATTAAAATCAAAGGAAAGTTGACCTCTCCTTAGGAATGAAATCTTTAACCAAAACCACATATTAAGAACAAGTAACAAGAAATGAACTACTATTATGAAAGAATTTAGGGAAAAGTCAATATCACAGAATAACTGGAAAACAAGATTAAGAGGAAACTTCATATTCAGTGTCCTATCATACACTGTATGTCATGCTGAGGACAGAATCAAGCATTTAATCCAATCACAGCAAAGAGGGAAGGTGAGGGGAAGGGACAAGATGACAAGCCAAGTCTTCCCCCAGAGTTAGATCACAGCAGGTCTAGGAGGCACAGGAAGGTACAGCAGCTTATCCAAAGCTATGCACACTTCAGGAGGCAGAGCAGGAATTCAAACCCAGGGTACTCATTCAAAATTGAAATCCTTCCCTTGGTGGTAGGCATTTCTCCAGAAATGGCATACCAGGCAACATTTCTTTTTTCGTAATGATTTATTTTTAAAGATTTTCTTTATTTGACAGAGAGAGAGAGAGAGAGATCACAAGTAGGCAGAGAGGCAGGCAGAGAGAGGGGGAAGCAGGCTCCCCACTGAGTAGAGAGCCCGATGCAGGGCTCGATCCCAGGACCCTGAGATCATGACCTGAGCTGAAAGTAGCAGCTTTAATCCACTAAGCCACCCAGGCGCCCCTCTTTTTGTAATGATTTTAAGACACAACTATCTCTTGCTGAAGTCTGAGAGTCTGATTCAATTGTATCTTGTCAAATAAACATTTAATGGTGAAATTTGGGCTGCTTACCCCCTAAATCAAGGACAAGATAAGGATGTCCATTCTCACCACTTCTATTCAACAGTATAGTGTAACAAGGCAAGAAAGTTATATTGAAAGCACCCAAAATGAAATGTTATAAGTAAAAACTACATTATTACTTCTGCAGAAAAGTCAATAAACTCTATGAAAAATCTACTGAAACTAGTAAGTTCAGCAAAGTTTTACGACAAGAGATCAATAACCAAAAATCATTGTATTTCTGTATACTAGCAAGAAGCAATCAAAAATTGAAAATGCTTTAATCCCATTTATAATAGCACCAAAATATAAAATACTTAAATTTTATGACAGCTATTTATACCCTGTACAGTGAAAAATACTAAATATTGCTGAGAAATTAATGGAGACCTAAATAGAATGAGGTCCCTTACTGTAATGAAAAAACTCACATTTTTCCTTTCTGAGTAGGAGAAAACCCAGTTCTCTCCTGTGAGTTTCCTTTACTGTTCACACAAAACATTTCACTTCTGACGCTTCTGGTCACAAAAATGCGTGAAGTTTCTCCCTCAAAACCAACAAACCATTCTTGGTGATGTGTCCAAGAAGTCAACTCAATTCCGACACTATCTGCCTGGAGAGAGCACCAGGTTAAGGGCTCAACCCCACAGGACTGCCCCCACCCTCACTCCAGATGCCAACTGTAAGTCCATGTTGTGACCTGTGCTTCTGACTCACCAGCTATAAATCAGATATTCCCACAACCACCTCTTTGGGTTCAATTAATTTGCGAGAGCAGCTCACAGAACTCAGGGAAACACATTTACCAGTTTATTAAAGGCTACTTAAAGGACACCGATTAACATCCCAATAGAAAAGGTGCATAGGGCAAAGTATGAGGGAAGGGGTGCCACTCTCCCAGCACCTCCACAGGTTCACCAACCCAGAAGCTCTCCGACCCAGTACTATTGGGATTTTATGGAGGTTTCCCCACATAGGCATGATCAATTATTAACTCCATTTCCAGTGCCTCTCCCCTTCTGGAGAAGATGGGTGGGGAGGGCTGAAAATTCCAAGCTTCTAATCATGGATTGGTCTTTCTAGAGACCAGTACCTACCCAGGAGCCCATCCAGAGTTACCTCATTAGAACAAAAGGTGCTCTTATCACCTTAGACATTTACAAGGGTTTTAGGAGCCTTGTGTCATGGATGGGCTCAAAGACAAATATTAGATCAAGAGATGCTCCTAATGTTCTTATCGCTTAGTAAGTTATAAGTGTTTTATGAGTTCTGTGCCAGGAACCAAGGGCATATATATATATTTTTTTTCTATTATCTCACACTTGCGCATGGGTCAGAAGACTTAATATTGCTAAAATATAATTCCTCCCCAAATTGATTTATAGATTCAAAAGAGTGCCAATCAAAATCCCAGCAGGATTTTTTATAGAAAGTGACAAGTGGATTCTAAAATTCATATAAAAAATTTAAAAATAAAAATAAATAAAATTCATACAAAAATGCAAAGGATTAGATAAGTTACAACAAACTTTGAAAAAGAAGAACAAGGTTGGAGGAATAAAATGATCAGATTTCAAAATTTATCATAAAGCTATAGTAATCAAGACAGTATGGTGTTGTAAAGACAGAAAAATACATCAATGGAACAAAAGAGTGTCCAGAAATAGCCTCACCCATATATGGGCAACTGAATTTTGACAGAGATACAAAGGCAATTCAGTGGAGAAAGGGAAATCTTTTCAACAATTGGTGCTGTAACAATTGTATATTCATGTGGGGGAAAAAAAGAACTTTGCTCCATACGTTTTGCCATATACAAGTATTAAGACAAAGCTCATTATCAGAATCCACAATTTTTATGTCATTGATAACGTCCTCTAAAAAAATTGCTAGATGTGAAAACAAAACAACCTATAATCAAGAGAAAAGCCACTCAATAAAAGCAGACCTATGAATGCTCCAGATGCTACAGTTGGCTGATTTAAAAATAACAGTAAGTTTGTTAAACAACCTAGAGAAAACAAGGGTATGTGGGGTAGAGAGAAGAGAATTCCAAGAGAAAAGGGAAACTATAAAGGAGAATGAAGGGCAAATTCTAGAAAAGAAAAATGTTACCCAATTTTTTTAATCACTAAATTAGGAAGGGGGAAATAAAGAAAAGAACAAACAAAGGCTCAATGACTGGCAGAAAGCTATCAGAGTGTCTAATATGTGTGAAACTGGAGTCTCAAAATAAAAAGACAGAGTATGGGGCAGAAAAAATAGTTGAAGAAATTTTGACTGGGAAGTTTTCCACATCAGATCAAAAATAGTAACTCACAAATCTAAGAAATTCAATAAACTTTACACGCACAAAATCAAAGAAAACTACATACAAACATATCATAAACTCTGAACACTAAACAGAAGGAAAAAATCTTTAAAATTTTACAGTCTTGGGGCACCTGGATGGCTCAGTTGGTTAAGCATCTGCCTTTGGCTCAGGTCATGATCCCGGGGACATGGGATCAAGCCCCGCATCGGGCTCTCTGCTCGGCTCTCCTTCCACCCCTCTCCCCTGCTGATGTATTCTCAAATAATAAAATCTTTAAAAATAAACAAAATTCTAGTCTTAAAAGCAGGTATTACATAAAGGAAATAACAAGATAATCACAGATTTCTCATGAGAAAAAATTGGAAACCAGAAGAAAATGGAACAACTTTAAAGTACTAAAACACCCAGAGACACATAACACATACTGTCTACCTAAAATTCTAAATTCAGCAAAAAAGTGTTTCAAAAATGAAAAGAAATAAAAGGATAACAAGAGAAAAACCTCCGTAGTAATGGGACAGCTCTGTATTTTGAGTGTGGTTTTGGTTACACAAATCTACATAAGTAATAAAATCGAATAGAACTACACACACATGAGTCCTTGTTAAACTGGTAAAAATCTGAATGAGTTCTACGGATTGTATCAATTTCAATTTCTTGGTTTTGATATTGCACCATATTTATGTAAGATGTTACCATTGGGATATTGGTACACTGCCCTGTGCTAGTTTTAAAACTGCCAGTTAATCTATACTTAATTTTTTTTAAGATTTTATTTATTTGTCAGAGAAAGAGAAAGCCCAAGCAGGCGGAGCAGCAGGCAGAGGGAGAAACAGGCTCCCCACTGAGCAGGGAGTCCGACATGTGGCTCCATCCCAGGATCATGACCTGAGCTGAAGGCAGACACCTGAGTCTGAGCCACCCAGGCATCCCATCTATAATTATTTCAAATAAAAAGTTGAAGAAATAAAGACAATTTTCAGATAAATAGTGCTGAGTTTGTTGCCAGGAAACTCGAGGAAATGCCAAAGGAAATTCTTCTGCTAGAAGGAAACCAGGGTAAAGCCTAACTCCCCAGTTTGTGAGGGCTGCACACGGTAATTTCCTTTCCAAGAAGGCAGTGTGAAGGGGAGAAAAAAAAAGTATAAAAATCTGACAAACACAGGACGCCTGGGTGGCTCAGTTGGTTGAGCAGCTGCCTTCGGCTCAGGTCATGATCCCAGCATTCTGGGATCGAGTCCCACATCGGGCTCCTTGCTCGGCAGGGAGCCTGCTCCTCTCTCTGCCTCTGTCTGCCTCTCTGCCTGCTTGTGTTCTCTCTCTGTTAAAATAAATAAACAAAATCTTTAAAAAAAAAAATCTGACAAACACTACCTCAGCCAGGAGATCAAGGTCAATATCAACAGTGATAAGCCCTGTTGATTGAGCATATACCCTTGATATGATATGATGGAAATGGCGCTTTACCTCTGTGGTCTTCCTCCCAAACCCAAATTCCCTGTCTAAACTTGAGAAAAATATCAGACAAATACCAATCTACAAAACACCTGAGCAGCACTTCTCAAAACTGTCAAAGTCATCAAAAAACAAGAAAAGTCTGAGGAAACTATCACATCCAAAAGGAGCCTAAGGAGACATGATGAGTAAATGTTAGTGGGATCCTGAAACAGAAAAAGGATATTAGGAAAAAACTGAAGAAATCTGAATAAAGCATGCACCTTAGTTACTAATAAAGTAGCAATATTGGTTAATTCTAACTAATATACCACACTGACGTAAGATGTTAAGAATGAGGGAAACTGTGCACAAGCCACAGGAGAACTCTCTATACTATCTTTGCAGTTCTCCTATATGTCTAAAACTGTTCTTAAAAAATAAAGTTTATTTTTTAAAAACTTAAGACATATAGCAACAAATTGCATTACATGGGCTTTTTTTGGATTTGAATTTGAAGAAATGGTTAAAATTATGAATCATTAAAAGATATTGAATAGTCTGGGTATCTGTGGTATTAACAAGTCCTTAACTGGTTTTGTTTTAGGTATAAAAATGGCATGTTTTATTTTCTAAAGAGAGTTGTCTTTCAAGGAAAATACTGACATATTTGTGAATGAAATGGTATGAAGTCTAGGATTTGCTTCAAAATGATCCACAGGTGGGTGGGAGAAGCATGTATTGTACAGATGAAACAGGATGGTCCGTGATTCAATAAATACTGAATAGGTAATAGGCTGGGGCTCATTACAACAATCTTTTATATATATATATAAAAAGTGTTTATATATATATACATATATATATATATATATATATAAAAGTGTGTGTGTGTGTGTATATATATATATATATATATATATGCTTGAAATTTTCCAAAAAAAAAAAGTTGCAGAAAAACTTTATAAAGTCTGCCATAGTGTTTTGGATGCTTGGTTTTTAAACATCTTGTTGTTTGTTAAGGAATACTCACTATATATCATTAGCTAATATCAAGGAGCAATCATACTTACTCATCATTAATGATGTGGGTATGACTCTGTATTTTAAATGCTCCTCTTGTCAATTTTGACTTTGGTTATCAGGTTTAGCTTTAGTGGAGCTGGCAGAGAGCTCCCACCAGGAACAGGCGTCAGCTCTGCCATTCCGGCCCAGTGTTTGCTTAGGTTGCATTTTTATTCTCATCACTAATTCATGGTTTCTTTGAAGGAAATTTCTTCAGATCCATGGCCAATTTTGTGAGATTTAGTTTAGCAGAATTTAGATAAAATATTCCTTCATTCCTCAAAACCAGACCCCTGAAGAGCAATACACGACAATATTTGGCACACTTGCCCTTGAGGGCAATACCGCCAACCCCTCCCTGCTGTGGACGTCCCACTAGGTTACCTCTCATACCGTCACAAGAGACCACCATCTGTCACACAGGCCATGAGGGAGCCCTGATCGACCCATGTATTACATAGCAGCAAAGCTCAATTATTTTTATTCCTTTTAATATTAAAAAAAATAGAAATTCTGTTTTCCTTTTTTTCCCTGCATGCCAATGAAAGAAACTCCCTGGATCCCAACATGCTAGGAAAAAACCTCACGCTGAGATGTCTTCCCATCGGAGGCAGAACCAACAGTGAACACATTCCTCAAATAGTAATTACGACTTCGGGTAGCTTGTGAACACCGTGAGTAAATTCCACATCTAAAACGCAGTTGAAGAGCTTATGTAATCCAAGCCTTACTGGCACAAGCCATCACCTGTTTTATTGCCCAGAATTAGCCTCCTGGTTCGCCTCCAGCATCCCCCAGGTGCTGTCACGCAGGCTCTTAGGAACAGGTGCTCCGCTCCAGCCATCTTGCCTGGCCACTACCAAGGACCCCCGGGGAAACCCGCTCTGCCGGCACGGCAGCTCACGGCTGGTGAAAGCTCCTACTAGGTGCACTCTGGCCGGCTTGGGAGGCTAGGGAGAAAGCCAATTTCATTCACAGACCAGCAGAAACTAGATTCAAACTTTTCATGAAACTTTACTGATGATCTGAGGATAACCGATGGATTTTTTTTTTTTAATTTGTTTCCCAAGGCTGCCGTGACCAAGTGCTACAAGCTGGGCTTAAAGTAGCATAAATGTGCTTTCTTCCAGCTTCTGGGAGCCCGGGGTGATCCTTGACTTGTAGCAGCATCACATCGGCCTCTGTCCTCATGTGGCCAGGGGCCCTATGTCTGTGTGAGGGTCTCTTCTCCTCTTAGGACACCAGTCATATGGGAATACGGCCCACCCTACTCCAGTAGGACTTCATCTTAACTAATTACATCTCCAACAGCCCTACTTCCAAATAAGATCCCATTCAGAGAGTGTTGGGACTGCTGTACACCTTTTTGAATTACACGTTCCACCTCTAACAGTTGCAAAGCATTTACAACTACTGCATAGACCTAAACCTGTCCTCAGAGTTCCTTGCTGAGTCAACTTACTCCTTGACGTCTGGCCTACCTCCACGGACCTAAGAGGTTTACTCCACTTCCCGCCTCTGGGGACACCCCATGCAACTCCATACGTCAGGGTTTGAGTCAGACTGATGCCAGGCATCAGAGAGAAAAGGATCTTTTTCATCCCAGTGCAGGTCAGGGACCTGGTTCCCTAGGACGACCTCCTGCTAGGATTCTGAGGACAGGCCTATCAAGATCCTGCTGAGAAAAACCACTCTCTCATCCACAAGACCACACAATGCAATGACCTTGGCGTGCTTCCCCAAATCTGCGCTGTTCGATTTGAATAATACCCTATATGAGACATAACACATCAGTGTGATTTGGCTTATGCCGTGATTAAGAGTAGTTCTTTTCCAGTCTTCCTTCATCAAATATTTAAAAGCAAAACAACAACAAAACGCTTTCCTGTACACTTGCACTTAGGGTCACCCTTTCACATGTAAAGAAGTAAAATCCTTTCACAAATGTCCTTTTAGCAAAAGCAAGCACAGCAGTTTTACTCTCTAACCTAATGTTAGATAAAAATAAGTTTTATATATTACCACAGGGAATTTTTTTTTAATGTTGAAGCTAGAAATAAGATGCCATTGAACTTGGAAATGCTCACAGGACATTGTAATTTTCCCATAACAACGATGAGTTCCCTTTTCAAATAATGGCAACTGCCGTACCCAGCAGTTCAGCTAAAGGTTTAGACCAGTGGAGGCTTTCCCGGCAAATCAACAGGCTTAGCCTGAGCTCCTCACTCAAGGGATAGTGGTAATTAGCTGAACCAATCACGTCCTCTCTCTGGAATTTAAATGGAAGAGACAGAATTCTTAGATCCCGGGGAAATGGAATATAATGGAAGGACACACAGAGGGAAGGCAGCATGCAGAGACCACAAGACAGAGTGGTCCTAAATAAGTCGAACCCGCAGTGGAGGTATTGATTGGTGGCAGAAGTTCCAGGTGCTTAAACAGGTAACAAGTGATCTCAATCAGCAGAACTACTCTGAATTCATGAAGCAAGCACGTTTCTCCCTACCATGTTCCCATAAGGTCTGGCTCTAGTCAGTCACATCTACGTGAATTCACACCATCAATCACAAGTAATTTTCGGGAACTGGGAGTCATTTCTTAAACCAAATAAATTCTCTCCATTCTGGAATTATGGAATCTTCAAAATTCCTGGATCTGACCTCCACGACTTGAAGACAATTGGAACATTTCTTTAAGGACTTTGTCCTTTACAACAGAGTCTGGACTCCTAACATTCCCAGACTAGGGCAACACTTTCAAACTCTGTGAGGCAACTCATAGTAAGAAGTACATTTTACAATGGAACTCCGTACCCAAAACACATATCACACACTTACGAATACATATACACACACGACAAAAGTATCATGAAACAATGCAAAACAGTACTTACCAATCTGAGCAATCTGTTTTCTATTCCGTTCTTCTATTTAATAAAAGGTAACACCCACAAGTCTGATTTCACAACCAAGTCTAGGAGCTTCCGTTCAAAATACTGTGGGAAGGGGCATCTGAGTTCATGGGATAAAACTGATACATTTTCCCAGAGACTCCCATTTCAAGAGCTGAAGTTTTTAAATATTTCAACTAAATACAGAGTGTAATGCAAAAACCATGAAGACAAAACACAGAATTTCACAGGTATTTCTCAATTCCAGCTGGCTGTCTGGGACTTCAATGTGTACAGTCCCTAGGATGTGAACACACGGTCTCCCTCTCTTAGGCGCGCTCCAGCAAGACGGTGGAACGATTCTGCCCTAACTCCAGTGTTCTAACAAGGCATATTTATGGGACAGTCACACCTCTAAATCTTCATGCCCAGGAATCCAATCCTGCCACTCCTCTGTGTTTCCTGGGAAAGACAAAGGGCTGTGACCAGCAGGTGATTGTCCCAAACCATCCAACAGCCCAAGGACAGTAGGGGACATTCCTAGGAGTAGCGAGAGTATCTGCTTCTTTAGCAACCACCATGGGCAAGATCAAGCGTGATGGAAGTCTCCCGGGCTCAAGGGTCCCAAGCCCATCCTCCATTTCGCAGGCCGGACTTCCACCTTCATTTTCCCTGACCGAGGCCTCCAGCACTGGTATCCCTTCCCCTACTCCAACATTGGTGCTCTTCGCCAGCACCAGTGGAAAAAAGGGGCTGCCCGTGTGCCTTTTGTGAGAAATATGGCGGCGTCCCCTTCCCGAGGGGTCAGCCTACACAGGAGGGCAAGCCCAGCTGACTTGAGTTCCCCCTCCAAGGATGGTTCTGGAGCCTTCTCAGCCACCAACGGCTGGTGTTTGAGTTTGCCTACTGAATTAGCCCACGCAGGTGTCGACAGGTGAGGCGGTGTTGACCCGCGCTAGGTATTTCCTGTGAGGTGTGCCGGGTTCGCCTGTGGCAGGGCCGAGACCAGAGCCAGGGAAGTACACACATTTGTTGAGAACTGTATCACATTTGGAATTCACGGATGTTCCATTCTTCCCAGGGTCTTTCATCCAAGGATGACGCCTAGGAACCACCTACAACCTCAATCCTAGACTTACGCTAAAAGAGGGGAGGGGTTAAAAAATAAAAATAAACCACCAAGAAGGAAGCTGGCCAACCATAGCCCAACCTGCAATAGCTACGTGCCTCGCGCCTTTTAAGGGCTCTGTGGGCGCGAGTCCACCAAGCGCTCAACGTTCCGCCAATCACCGCACTCCCCACAGTTTGCCCCGCCCCTCTCCCTGCTCTAACCAATCAATGGGGAACTAGCTTCTCTCCGCCCCTCCCGCCCGTCCCCAACCCCTGAGACGTTGGAATCCTTCAAATTTCACTCGCGCTCAACCGCTGGGTCGCAGCCGGAATTTATTTTTAGCTCCGGGCGAGCAGCCCCACCCTCGGCTCCGCCTCCTAGTCGCCCCCAATCGGAGATGGAGTTTCCGTCGCGTCATCGCGCGGGCGGGCGGGGGCTATCCAATCAGCGCCCTGGAAGAACTGGCGTAATTAAACAGCGGCGGAAGAGGGTGGGAGGGTCATGACGCAGCGACTTTCAGTCGTGACTTTTCCGGGGGCATCTTGGCGTCCCCTCTGTTTCCCCTTAAAGTAAAACGTCGTCCGACGCACCCCCGTGCGTTTCGAGGGCGGGGGTGGCCGCCGCGGCGGGGAGGGCGGTGCTGACGCGAGCCGCGGCGGGGCCGGCGGCGGCGGTCACGTGGGCGTGTTTGGGGGCGGGGCCGCGCGGCGGTTCCGGGCGGTTGGGCGCGCGAGCGAGGAGCCCAGGCAGCCGCGCCTGCCCGCGCCCGCCCGCCCCGCCCCTGGATGCCGCTCTGCCCCGGCGCGGCCGCCGCCGATCGCAGCACAGGAGCCGCCGCCGCCGCGGTTGATGTGGTTGGCCCGGGGCTGAGGAGGCCGCCAAGATGCCGCAGTCCAAGTCCCGGAAGATCGCGATCCTGGGCTACCGGTCTGTGGGTGAGTGGCGGGCGCCGCGCGGCCTCCGCGCCCGGGCCCGGCCTCGCCTGGGCGCCGGGACGCGGCGGCCCGGCCAAGTTTGGGGTCGGCGCGGCCATGTGGCGGCCGCGCGTTTCGTAACCAGCCGCCCGCCGCCACCACCTCCATTTTGAGCGGAGGCGGCGAGGCCGGGCCCCGCGGGGCGGCGGCGGCGGGGGGCGGCTCGGGCTCGGGAGGACGTGCCTGGGGAGGCCGCGGGCGGACGAGGAGGTGCGGGGTGGCCCGGGGCCGCCGAGCCGGCGGAGGGGTCCGCTCCCGGCCGGAACCGCCGCGGGGAGCCACCGCACCTGTCTCCTCTACACCTTTTTGCGGCTGGCTGTCGTGATCTTGCCAGCGGCCTTTCCGCCCCAAATTAAATCAAGTCCGGGGCATTTTAACAAAGGAAACAGCACCTTGGGTTTTTTTTCTGTCCGCGGCGAAGTTGAGCGTTTTAAAGAAAAGCAGGGACCTAAAGGACGTTTGGCTACTGAGGGCAAGTTTCCTACCGAAGAAACCCGAAAGAGCCCTCTTCGAAAGCCCCCTAGATGTGCCCAGTGACCGAAGTAGGAAGGCAGAGAAAACGAGATTTCTGATCTCCCGGTGTCCTATTTTTCTTCGGGAAAAAATAAGGTCAGGTACTTGTAACCGGGCTGTTGAAGTAATTCAGAAGTTTGCTGGGGTTTCCCACCCACCCCCCGAAAGTTGACATATATCTGAAACTGTTCGTGGCAGTCGCCTTTTTGCCGAACCGGGGAGGGGGGTGGTCTGTGGCGGGGTCGAGAGTGGACGGGGTGCCGGAAGACCAGTGAGAAAACAGAACCGTTGAACTTAACCATGCTTCAGGGTGAGGCTTTATTGTCTTTGACAACCGGAAGCCTGGAGAAATTACATTTATCTTTGCGTGTTTTTAAGAAGTAACTGTCTAAAGAGAATGTGCACTTGATCTTGGGCGGGGGGTGGGGGTGAAAGCGAAGGTTTGGAGTCTACGGTGATTCCAGGAGGAGGCAACAATAACTGCCATAGGAAAGCTTGTAACTGCCTGCTACCCATTGGATGAACTCCCCGACTCTGCTTTCTGTTCTGCTTCCTCACCCCCATTTTCCACCGCCGGTGCCAGGGTCTGTGCTCTTTGACCAAGATCAGCTACAGCATGCTTACTCATCCTTTTATCATCTCCCTTGTCAAAGTGCCGGGGGTGGTGGGGGGAGGGACCATAAGAATGGGGGGAATCAAAGGCTCAGAGATGCTTGTGTTTGTGTAGAGGTAGGGGTACCCAGAGTCAGAGGGATAACTCTGTATGATGCAGTGCCAAATCATAGGTCTGTATGTGGGGGAAGAATGGGTGAGGGCCTTAGCAGCTGCCGCTCAGAAGGAACCGTGCTTCACATTGAGGCTTTTAAAAATCACTAGCAGTCCACTCCCCAAATGCCCGTGTGGAATCGAACCTTTATTGGCAGCCTGAGTCACCCAGCCCTTGCTTCTCTGTTCTCTTTGTTTCCTTGGCATTTTGAAGAGTGGGACAGGGACATAGCCTGGCTTTTGAGTGAGTTCTAATCAGAGACATAGTGCCCACTAGTTGAGGATAGCAGTCTCTGAGTAATTTACAGGTGATATCTACCTGGGCTGCCTATTTTCAGCTTGAGAGAATGTCCTAAAGATACTGACTTACTCCTTGAAATTCTCCAGATGGTGATTCTAGTCTTCAGTAATAAGCAAGTCTAGTGTTTTACTGAGGTTTTGCTAAAGCAGTTCCTCATGTCCAATTGAGATCCGTTCTGTCTTGTCTTCCCATCTAATCCTCATCTCCCTGAAGACCCAGCTGTGACAGATCACCCCTTAGCCTTCTGGTCACAAACATTTATCTTGAAGTGCTTTTGAAATACTGTTCTCAACTCGCCTCCGATGAGATACAGACTAAGTTCTGGTCCCTGTTCTCTGTGCCTTCCATATGTCATTTTGCCATATCCTACTTCAAGTGTAGTGATGATTAAAGTCAAAGGTATTTTGGAGAGGTTAAATTACTCCCAACCTTTGCCTTTGATTTTAAAGTTGTTTACCTTTGTTAGGAACCAAGACACATTGTGGTTTGTGGGTCTTTTGTTTTGCCAGCATCAAAAAAAGGAAGTATTTTCCTGATGCTGTGTACTAGCCACTCTTCAGAGAATTATTCAGCATTCAGACTTACAAGAGTTGACGGACATATTTGCTTGCAGGTAATGCTATACTAGAGAAGTTTAAGTATATGTGTTTCTAGGTTGTGTTATTTTGTGACGCTGAGCTGTTGTGTCATACTGATGGTAGGTGAAGAGTGGTAGAAAAGGGGAGCCCAGCTGACTCAGTGAAGTGTGGGACTCTTGATCTCTCAAGGTTGTGAGTTCCAGGCCCCTGTTGGGTGGAGAGGTTACTTAAAAGTAAAATCTTTTTGAAAAACGCTCAGCTAGAAACCAAACCTTTCTTAGAATGTTCTTTTGATTAAGTATCTTATGCCAGTTTGACTAGCAGGGTACTTGTCATTGTGACTTTGTCATCTCACAAACTTTATTTTTAAAGTTTGCCTTCAGCTAAAACTACTAAATGCTATGATTGTTTTACTTGGCTTTCAAATTTTGCGTGGTTTTTTTTTGATGTTGATAAAATTACCACTGAGGAATGTATAATTCTCAGGTAATTTACACAACCCTTTTTCCCAAGTACTTTTCCTGTTATTTACAATGTTAAGCTTTTAAGGACACGTCACCTATAATGCTGGCAGGCTGGCTTTCTGGGAGTGCTTTGTATTGTTTCGGTGGTGGCAAATGTTTGAGCTCCCTCAACGTCCATTGTTTCTAATACAAACAAGTAGTCCTGTGATAGGAGGTAACTAAACTTAAGTTTAAAACGTAGTATCCGGTAACGATCCTTAAATAAAATCTGGTACATCCTTCGCTGGAATTTTCTGCAGAGAGCTTTGATAATCTAGTTTCCCATCAGACGCTAAATAGAAAATTTTTTGTCCTATAAAAGTCTCTGAGGTTAACAAAAGAGACGGGATCACAGGAATGTGAAAGATCATAAGAAAGAAGATGAAACAACGCTGTGGTTTGGTAAAAGACAATTCAAAAGTAACTCAAATTATTACCTTCTCAAAATGTTTTAGGTAGTAAAGAAGATGCACCTTTTAGTTGGATACTTCATAGGGAAAAGTGTCATTAAACTTGTTTGTAATAAAATACAATCCAATTGTATTCTGATTTACTGTCTTTTTAAATTATTCTATCCTTTCCTGACAGATTTCATTGAAAATGCTAAAGGTAAAACATTCTTTGCCATATATGAAATCTACTAGCATATGAAGTTGTGTGTTCAGGCACTCTAACATTTTGGTTGTGCACCTGTGGGCAGGGTAGTCCCATAGTGGCCACCTTGTGTTGAAGCTTGAAATTAACTTTTTTTTTGGTGGTGGTGGTCATTTGTTCTGTACGAGAGGATAGTCAGAGCTTGCCTCTGTGATTATGATACTTCAGTGCCGAATATTATTTTGATGTCCTTGTGGATTATATCTATCTGTAATAACCTTCATCTCCCCAAAAAGAAACTCTGTACCTATTGACTATACCCCACTCACCCCCTAACCCTGGCATCCATTAACCTGCTTTCTCCTTCTATGAATTTACCTATTCTGAATATTTCATATAAATGGCATCATACATAAAGGGTCTTTTGTGATGAGCCTTTTTCATTTAACATGAATATTTTCAAGGTTCATCCATGTTCTGGCATATACCAGTAATTCCTTTTGTTGCCAAGTAATTCTCTGTTATTTGAATATGCCACATTTTCTTTGTACATTTGTCAGGGAAGGACATGTGGTTGTTTCTACGTCTTGGCTATTATGAATAATGCTGTTATGTCCATTCCTGTACAAGTTTTTGTGTAGACGTATGTTTCCATTTCTCTTGGGTGTATTCCTAGGAGTGGAATTGCTGGGCCATATGGTGACTCTGTGTGTAATGCTTTTTTTTTTTTTTTTTTTTAAGATTTTATTCATTTGAGAGACCAAGAGCACAAGCAGGGAGAGGGGCAAAGGGAGAGGGACGAGCAGACTCCCGGCTGAGCAGGGAGCCCAGCCTGGAGCCTGATCCCAGGACCCTGAGATCATGATCCGAGGCGAAGTCAGACGCTTAACTGACTGAGCCACCCAGGGGCCCCGTGTGTAACATTTTGACGAGCTGCTAAAACCCTTCTCCACAGCAGCGCCACCATTTTATATTCCCACCAATTGAACACTGGTTTCAATTTCTTTATATCCTCATCAACACTCGTAGTTGTCTTTTTTATTTTAGCCGTGCTTACCGATGTGAACTGGTATCACATGAAATTGGCACATGATTTCTCCCATTCTGTGGGGTTGTCTTTTCACTTTCTTTTTTTTTTTTTTTTTTAAAGATTTTATTTATTTATTTGATAGAGAGAGAAATCACAAGTAGGCAGAGAGGCAGGCAGAGAGAGAGGGGAAGCAGGCTCCCTGCCAAGCAGGGAGCCCTATGCGGGGCTCGATCCCAGGACCCTGAGATCACGACCCGAGCTGAAGGCAGAGGTTTTAACCCACTGAGCCACTCAGGCGCCCCAGTCTTTTCACTTTCTTGATGATGTGCTTTGAAGCCAAAGTTTTCAATTTTGACAAAGTCCGGTTTATTGGTGACTTGTGCTTTTGGTGTCGTGTCTGAATAACCATTGCCAGATCCACGGCCATGGAGATTTACTACTATGTTCTCTTCTAAGTGTTTTTATCATTTTAACTTGGGCATATTTGATCTATGATCTACTCTGAGTTAAGTTTTGTGTATGGTAGGAGATGGGGGTACAGCTTTGTTCTTTTCCATGTGGATGTCATGTCCCAGCACCTTTTATTCAAGACTATTCTTATTGAATTATCTTGACATCGTGTCAGAAACCAAGTGACCATAAATGTTAGTTTATTTCTGGATTCTATTCCTTTGACCTGTACGTCTGTCCTTATGCTAGTATCACGCTGTCTTGATTGCTGTAGTTTTGTAGTAAACTTCAAGATAGGGACGTGCCAGTCTTTATATTTTAGTCTTTTTCAAGATTGTTTTGGCTATTATGAATCCCTTGCATTTCCATATGAATCTTAGGTCTAGATTGTCAACTTCTGCCAAATACACACACACACACACACACACACACACACACACACACACCCCAGTAGAATTTTGACAGGGTGTTTTATAGTTTTGTATTTATCCTTAAATGTCTGATTTTGAAACCCGCTGAATTCTCATATCTGCTTCTAAATTCATTCCATTGCAACATGTTATTTTAACGCAGTATGGGAAAGAAATCCAACCTTGTATAGATACCTAGTTGGGAAAGAGAGGAGTATTTTTTTTTAAGATTTTATTTATTAGAGAGAGCTCACGAGTGGGGGGGGGGGGCAAAGGGAGAGGGAGAAGCAGACTCCCCACTGAGCACGGGAACTGACAGGGGGCTCTATCCTAGGACTCCGAGATCACCATTCAAGGAAAGTCAGGTGCTTAACCAACTGAGCTATGCAGGCACCCCAGGAGTATTTTAATACCTTTTTCAGATAATTGTTTATATTCTTTGATACTCACCAGGACTCTGTAGGTATTGGTGGTAGTTTCAACTCCATAGGTGGTTAGTTGTAGTATGCAACCTGAAATCATGTGGAAGAATTTTTTTTTATTCTGTTACATTGAATTCCAGTGCTTTATCTTGCACTTTGAATGGATCTTCTACCCATGACTGATTTTGTAATGTCATATCTTGGTTATTTCGAAAAGAATGGTTCACTGTTATGCAAATCCTTCCACATTTTGGTACATTTCAACATACAACTTTTTTTTTTTTAAAGATTTTATTTATTTGAGAGAAAGAGAGAGAGCATGTGTGTGAGCCAAGGGAGGGGCAGTGGGAGAGAGAGATTCTCAAGCAGACGCCCCACAGAGCCCAGCCTGTCCCAACCGGGGGCTCGATCCCATAACCCCAAGATCGTGATCTGAGCCAAAACCAAGAATTAGGTGCTTCACCAACTGAGCCGCCCAGGCGCCCCAACATACAAACTTTTTAATCACGTTTTTTAATATCCCCATCAGTATCCTTAGGGAAAAAAATGTAAATATTGGAAAGCTTTAAGCTCACCATGAGTGATGCCGATTCTCCAAAATTCGAATTCCTCCTGAGGGTTTGAATGTGATCATCGGCAAAGTGCTGCCAGTTCTACTTGAAGTGACAGTCTCCTTTCTTTCATTTCAAGAAGATGCCTGCCGAATACAAACTATTTGAAATAATGATCGTTTGTTGGCCATTCTTGCAAGTAAAAATGACGGTCTGCGATGAAAGTGGC
This sequence comes from Nasua narica, assembly GCA_028533885.1. Taxonomy (NCBI): domain Eukaryota; kingdom Metazoa; phylum Chordata; class Mammalia; order Carnivora; family Procyonidae; genus Nasua; species Nasua narica. The sequence continues at coordinate 87,727,818 of CM052806.1, read as the reverse complement.
TGTTTTCAGATCACTTCACAAATGTGGCGCACGTGCTTTGCTTCGAGACGACTGTCGCGCTCACATATGCGGGAGCACTCTGTATGCATTCTGTTTGGTCACAGTATTAAAAAGGCATACTGAAGGGTCAGGGTAAAATTAATCATTTTTACTGCCTCCTCAAGGTCACGGTTAAGTGAAAGGAGTTTGGTGTTTTCATGGCAGGTGCACGGTCGTGGAGAGTACGGTGCTTTTCCACTACGGTGCACAATCACAGTCTGGATTCATGCGGAGGGTTCTTGCACCATTGGTGCAAATACAGACATAGTGGAAAAGGCAAATACTATCTTGGTGTGATGGTGGAAATAGTTTTGACCTCATGAGCCCCCTGGAAAGGACTCAAGGGACCCCCAGAGTGTCTCTGGCCACACTCGGGGACTCACTGAACCGCAGTGTGCAGAACCTTGCTAGACTGCTACTTGCTGTAGAACAGAATTGAGTCAAGAGTGGATGCATCATGGGGCGCCTGGGTGACTCAGTGGGTCAAAGCCTCTGCCTTCGGCTCAGGTCATGATCTCAGGGTCCTGAGATCAAGCCTCCCTTCAGGCTGTCTACTTGTGATCTCTCTCTGTCAAATAAATAAATAAAATCTTAAAAAAAAAAAAAGAGTGGCTGCATCGCAGATGCTACCCAAGGGGTGTGGTTACCACGGGCTTAGAGGAACCTTCCAGAAGAAGCCCTGTCGCCTGGTAGGAGAGAGGGATGGTGAGGCAGGAAAGAACGTGTGTGCTTGGGAACTGAAGGAGGCAGGATGACTAGCAGAGGAGGTGGGAGTAGGAAATGAAGTTGGAAGCGGTCAGGGACCGCGGGTGAGGCAGGGCCTTGCAGGAAGTTCAAGAGACCATTCCTTCGGAGCAGAAAGCAGCGGGTTACTAGAGTATGGGGAGACTTGGGTGCCTAAAGCCAGTTGACATGGCCTCCGATTGTGGTGCAGTTTGGGGTGAGTGTCGTTTTTTGATCTGGTAATGTTGAGGCTCCCAGAGACTAGTAAAAAATTGCCATGGATGGCAGCATATCAGAACTGCGAATAACGTGGTTTTCCCATCCAAGATGAGAATTGGGGTATGGGGCGGGTACTTAAGTACCAACAGCAACATAATCATAAAATCAGAAACAGCCAAGTCTACCTATGAATATGAGGTCAGTAATATCCAACACTTTTCTTACTTGAGGGTCTAAAATAAGGCGTTAACAGCTTCAGTATTGTCCATGAGCGGATTGTACTTAGTTATTTGACTAAGTCAGAACTGAACTTGGACACGATTGTGCAGGTTAAACCTTTTTCAGGTCTTGAGCGATCACCCTTGGGAGAACCTTTATTCTTAGTTCTAGAGCTGTTTATCATGAAGTACCAAAGTAATAAGCCCAGTCTGTCTTAGCCTCATCCCTGTCACGGTGCAAGCTAGTGGGACCTTCATCATGAATTGCTTGCTTGATTTAGAAATATAATTTAATATCTCAGACACAGAGGTCCTGGAATACTGTTTAAGTATTTGAATATTTTTAAATGTATACTGGGCCTCTGACAAAAAAAAAAGAGTTTCGTATAGGACTTCCATAGAAGTCTAAATTGAGATTAGTTTAGAACAGAAGCGCTAGAAACAGAAGTCTGGCGCTTTTTGGGCAAGGGAAAGCAGAGCAGTTTGAGGACCCTAATAAGATGAACCTCCTCTTGTCCTCGGTTGGTTTGTGACCTCCCCGTCCTCCGTCCCTCTTTTCTCTTTTTGTTGTGCTTACTTGCTTGCAGAAAGACTCCTCAGGGACTTTGGAAACGGAAATTGGTGTTTTAACAAGATACTTGATCCTGCTTCTTGTAAGATCAAAAGTTGGTTGTTAACTCTACAGTGTCATGGTAAATAATTTGTGCACGGGGAGATGAAATACTATCTCTTACAGTTAATATGGTTTGATGAAACGAAAATGCTTTTCTGAGACTTGAATGAGATATAAATGCATCCCGCTGACATTTTGCTGGTTTTCAAATCTAAATCACATTTAGAATTTATTTTAAAGAGAATATTTTAAAGAGAATATTTTGAAATATACATTCTTCTTATTCTTTTTTTTTTTTTTTTTAAGATTTTATTGATATGTTGGGGGGGGTGGGGAGTGCGAGCAAGAGCTTAAGAACAGGAGGAGGGAGAAGCAGACTCCTGGATGAGCAGGAAGCTGGATGTGGGACTTGGTCCCAGGATTCTGGGATCATGACCTGAGCCGAAGGCAGCAGCTTAACCAACTGAGCCACCCAGGGGCCCTGGCTCTTTTTATTCTTGCTCATGACTTGTATAGGCGCCTGAGTAAAAAGCATAAGTGGCAAAAGTCAACCATGGTGGCTAACATCAAGGGGGAGGAAGACTGAAGATGACCTTGGCAGACTGGACGACCAAGGTCAAATGTGACTTTTTGTGGCTGGAGGGGAAGTGGGAGAACTCTGGAATCTCTGGTCCCCATGCTAGACACAAACTATATGCAATAGGGTAAGTCTCTGACCAGGCTTGTGTGGCCGTGAGTACGCCACGGGGCAGGAATGCGTGGCTCCAGAGACATGAGCACTCCGCGAACGAGGTTTGGACTAGAACGTTACTGAGATGGCTGTGGGAGGATAGGACGACCCGGAATGTAAAGTCTGGGGGCGCCTGAGCAGTGCAGTCAGTTCGCAGCCAACTCATCGAAAGCTCAGGTCATGATCCCGGGGTCCGGCTCTGCGCTCAGCGTGGAGTGTGCTTCAGGATTCTCTCTTCCTCCCCTCCTCTCCTCTGCCCTCCCCCCACCCCCACTCACGTGCACATACTCTCTCTCAGATAAATAAATCTTCAAAAGAAAGAAATGTAAAGTCTTATGCTTCTGCTTCAGGAAAGCTCTCCTGAGCGCACGCAGGTTGAGGACCCAGCACTGCTTCGGAACCACAAGTAGAGCGGTCTCTTCAGGGCCGGCGTCACGTGTTGGGGAGCACTGGCGGCATAGCGGAGTGGTTCTTGGAGGTCATGCACTTTCCCTGAAATCGTGGGCATGTCTTCCGGGGCAGGAGTTGCCGTCTGTCGGCTATCCAAAGGACTTCAGTCCCCCAGAAGATTGCGTCGCTAGAATGATGGGTTGGAGGGGACACTGTGTGGATTTGGTGTCCTGTTTTAGGTGTTCATTAAGTGTCTGAGTCAGTCCCTTCCGGGTGCCAGACCCTGTGTCCTCCTCCCCACCCTCGGGGCTTCATCTGGGGAGGGAGGCCCGGGGCACAGTACTGCTGCTCATAGTCATGGCGGTGGTTTTTCTTTCTTTCTTTCTTTCTTTATTTTTAACATTTCACTTATTTATTTGACAGAGAGAGAGATCACAGGTAGGCAGAGAGGCGGGCGGGGGGAGGAGGCTCCCCGCCGAGCAGAGAGCCCGATGCGGGGCTCGATCCCAGGACCCTGAGATCACAACCTGAGCCGAAGGCAGAGGCTTTAACCCACTGAGCCACTCGGCGCCCTGGCAGTGGTTTTTAAAGCATTAGTGGTACAGGGCACCCTGAGACTCTGTGAGGTCGGTACTCTTGTGATGGTGAAGGTGATGCCTGTTTTGCAGATGAGGAAATTGAGCAACAAAAAGGTTAAATAATTTGCCCAAGGTCAGACATTAAGTAGCTGAGCCAGGATCTGAATTTCAGCCCTAGTCCAGAGCCAGCACTCTCTTTGAGCCGCTACCCAGATGATAATTTAAGTAGAATTGGAATAAATGCTTCGAGAAAAATCATGGAGGGGAGAATTCCTGTAGCCATGGGCGGGGATAGGGAACGGTCTCTAAAGAACTGTCATGAAAGCGGGGCTTAGGCAGGCAGAGGTGGGGGTCAGTGGGTAGGGGAGGAAGGACAGAGCCCTCCGGTCCAAAGGAGCAGCACACGCAAAGCTCCCGAAGGATGAGTGTGGCCGGACCTGGGAATGGTGAGCCAAGGGGGGTGGAAGATGCGAGTGGGCGCGGAGGGGTTTATCCGTGTGCCGACTGCCTGTCAAGAACAGCCTGGTAGGTTTTGTTGTGAAAGTTTTGGACTTTTCCCTAGAAACAGGAAAGTCACTGCCGGGTTTTAAGCAACAGCTAAGATGATCATCTACGCCAGGATTAACAAACTTTTTCTGTACAGCGATTGTAAATATACATATTGTATTCTGTACTGTTGCAGTAAAGGGAGCCAGAGAAAAGAAAACGTTACTGGGAAAATCACAACGAAGAGGAAACACACGTATAGCACTGTAGTGTCATTTATCAGAAAATCTGCATATCCGTGGGCCTGCGCAGTTCACACCTGTGTTGTCCTAGAGTCCGTCCGCTGCCTCCTGCCTTTTGTAGCGAGTGAGCGGCTGCAGATAGTACATCGTGAATGTGGCCGTGAAACCTTACCGACAGACACTGACGTTTGAGTTTCATCTAATTTTCACATCGTGAAATATTACTGATTTTTTTTTCAACCAGTCGAAAATGTAAAAACCACTTGTAGCTCCTGGGCTGTAGTTTGCTGATCCTCCAGTTCTGTATCATCAAGAAGATCCCTCCCTCTGGCTGCTCTCAGAGGTGGGTGGGGCAGTCAAGAAACGGAAGTGCCGGGACCAGCCGCACACTGAAGTTCACCGGCCAAGGTGGCAGGGACAGGTGCGGTACGGGCAGGTTGATGAGGCAGAGCTGAGAAGGACGAGGGGGGAATCGCCAAGACAGCGGCGCGGGAGATGTTAAGGATAACCTCCAGGTGGTCACACAAGGGCCTGAGTGGACAACTGCTGTTGGCTAAAGGGAGAAAGGGGTACACCGGGATCTGGGGGTGAACCACATTCGTTTGTGTACCTGCTAGATCTATACACTCACCTTGCTTTCTGACTGCAGAGGCTGTAGAGGGACCCACACAGTTGCCATGGTCCTAGAGATAGGTGGCCGTGTCTGCATTTGGGGCTCCTGATCCTGAGGGTGCGCTGCTCCTGGGTCGTCGTCGTCACCTGCAGCTGTGCCCAAACACACCCTTCTGCTGCGGCGTTGTCTCCCTGCTGCCTTGGAAACAGGAAGTTGCAAGACCCTTTGGACCCCACACACCCACACTGCTCACTCCGCCAGGCGGGGTGCTAAGGATTCATGTCCATCTACAGGGACGTTCCTTGCTTTGGGGAGTCAGGGAGTTGGGCTTTGTCTCTAGACTTCTTTTCTTTTTTCTGAGGTTTTTTTAAGTGGGCTTCACGCCCCCCATGGAGCCCAATGCAGGTCTTGAGCTCATGATCCTGAGGTCAAGACCTGAGCCAAGATCAAGAGTCAGACTCTTAACTGACTGAGCCACCCAGGTGCCCCTAGACTCTTTTCACCGTACGTAACTGCTACCAAAATATGTGAAATGTATTTTTATAAAAGAAACTTTTCTGAATCCAACCATGTTTCCAGATGACTATTACCCTAAAAAATTGGACTATACAAAATGGGCATAGCTTCCATTTCTTAAACTTCTGTGGAAGTCTTTTTGGTAGGCAGCTGAGTTTATACAAGTAGGACATTGCTGTACCCTTAAAGCATGGCATAGAGCAGCGTTGTCCAACAGAAATACAACGCAAGCCACCTAGAGCATTTAAAATTTTCCAATAACCACATTAAGCAATAAGAAATAGTTGAAATAATTTAAGTATATGTTTAATTTAGCCCAGTATGCCCAAAATATTATTTCAGTATATATTGAACATTTTTTATATTGTCACTTTTTTTATGCTAAGCTTTCGAAGTCTTATATACGTCTTATATTACATATGATATGTTTCAGGACCAGCCATGTTTCAAGCATCCGATGCCCACTGGCTCCCCGCTGTGCGACAGCACAGGAGTAGGGAGGAATGAATTGGTGGTCATAAATGGATCATTATAGATTTCTTTTTTTTAAAGATTTTTTCATTTACTTGAGAGAGAGAGAGAGAAAATGAGAGAGAGCATGAGAGGAGAGGTCAGAGGGAGAAGCAGACTCCTGGTGGAGCTGGGAGCGCGATATGGGACTCGATTCCGGAACTCAAGGATCATGACCTGAGCTGAAAGCAGTTGCCTAACCAACTGAGCCACCCAGGCGCCCCTGATCATTAAGATTCTTAAAGAACTTTTTTTTTTTTAAGATTTTATTTATTTGACAGAGATCACAAGTAGGCAGAGATAGGGGGAAGCAGGCTCCCGCCGAGCAGAGAGCCCGATGCGGGGCTTGATCCCAGGACGCTGAGATCATGACCTGAGCCGAAGGCAGAGGCTTTTAACCCACTGAGCCACCCAGGCGCCCCTTAAAAAACTTTTGAAGAAAAAATTTTTATAAATAAACATTTGTGCTGATGACTGTCTCATTTCATTCTCCCAATTTTTTGTTATTACTCGTTTTGATGAGTCTTTAACTTCATGCTCTTTAATATATTAAAGATTGTGTTCTAATTTGAAACTTTATCTCCTTTGCTTTTTCCTAGCTCTTTTCCACCCTGGACCTCAGCCTTCTCCCCAGTTTTGGCCACATATGTAGCAAAATTCTTTCTTCATTGTTGCCAAACATTGAATTTCCTGCAGTTTATCAGGTCTGTCCCTGATACAGCTTGGCTATATCTCTGAATCATCCCACAGAAATAGATCTCCTGTTTTAAAACTCTTCAGGGGAGATAGTTTCATAGCCTTTCTTGGCAGAATTTTTTCTCTTAGTTTAGTAACGCTGACGGTTAATAAAATTCTTCCATTTATGTAGCACAAATCTTTATGTTTTATTATAAACTTACCTCTTGTCTTCTCCGTGGCGTACATCTATCTGGTGGCATCGTGCCTGGCAATAGTAAGCACCCAGGAAGTATTTGAATGAGTAATAACTTTATGAACCAGTTTTGCTCGGTCATTCTGTCTTGTGTTTATCATAATAATAATTGCACCTTCATTTTTTTCTCACCTAGCATCTATTTTTAAAGATTGGGAAGGGGGTGTGAGAAAGAATGAGATGATGTCAGCCCTGCTTAACTCATAGGAACAAATGAGATAATTCGTATGAAAATGTTTTATAAACTCTTAAAACAGTGTCTGGCTCATAGAGGCGCCTGGGCGGTTCAGTGGGTTAAGCCTCTGCCTTCGGCTCCAGTCGTGGTCTCAGGGTCCTGGGATCGAGCCCCGCATCAGGCTCTCTGCTCAGCGGGAGCCTGCTCCCCCTCTCCCTTTGCCTGCTTCTGCCTGCTTGTGATCTCTCTCTATCAAATAAATAAATAAAATCTTAAAAAAAAAAAAAAAACCAAAAAACACTGTCTGGCTCATAGGTCCTAGTGAACAATTAAATTTTGGATTATCTGCAGCACATGCCTTCATCTGACTCTGGTAGAGATGTGGTAGGGATGGGTTGGTGGGTTAGGATCACGGGCAACACAGAACACATGAGAACTCTTACCCTACGCCGCCTTTTTAAATTAGAATGGTGAGGCCAGGGTATCTTTGCAACAGGCTTCCTTGGGGACCGTGCTGTATTCCCTGGCACCCCGCACCCTCAAAAAAGCAACCACCTGCCATTGACAGAACCGCTGATTCTTCACTGAAGTGGGTCCGGTACTTGAGCAAGCGTCTGATTGGCACCGTGTTTCATGTAAGGAACACATTGTTGAAGCTTCATACAGTTCACTGTTATTCTAGCCCTTTTTACAACGGTGATCTGTTCGGCTTGCGGTCCCTTTATAACCCCAGGTGATTCTGCAGTCCATCTGCTGTTTGCAGACTGGGTGATTTTATTGACGTCCCTCCTCTTGGTGGTTCCCAGAGAAAGACCTTCTGGAATCCATGCCCTGGCCCCGTGACACTCTCGAATCCGCAGAATGCCGCAGACACGACGGTGGGCCGGTGCCAGGCTTTACTCCTTAAGAAATCAGCAGCTTCTGCTTTCGTGTTCTCTGGAGCTACAGGGAACATGTGGGCGGACTAGGCGGGGAGGACGTGTGGACACTAGAAGGCCCGGCCAGCTCAGCTGAGCCCAGCCTTGATTCTAGAATTCAAGAACAGGCGACGTGGCTGTCGGTATTAGCCGCTAAGTTTTTTGGGGTGGTTTGTTACGCAGCAGTGGATGACTGAGCAGTTAGTAATTTACTGCTGGAGGTTGGGGTATTTTTATACTTACTGATTTCCTTTTTAAGTTATCTCTGCATCCAACGTGGGGCTCGAACTCACAACCCCGAGATCAAGAGTCGCATGCTCCACCAACAGCCAGCCAGGCACCCCTGTCATCTTATTAGAGGCTTGGGCTGAAGTAGTTGTTAGTGTCATTTTCTTAGATTACAGATTAACTTATTAGATGTAATTATTGAATGCATTTTTCTCCCAAGCTGATTATTTTAGTCTTAAGAGCAGTTAATAGTATTACTACAAATAGGGACGCTTAGCCTGGACTTACTAGGTACCAACAATTCCACGCGTATTTTTTCATTTAAACCTCACAGCCGTCTGGAAGGTAGGGACTGTTATTACCTCCAGTTTACAAACAAGGAAACAGACTCAGGAAAACTGCCTGTGGTGACGTAGCTAATCACCATCCTGTTCCGCTTAGTGAAAAATAGTAAATATCTTCCTCTTTTTTATACTTTTTTTAATCAACTTTTATTGGTGTATAATCTACATATAATAAAGTATGCATTTCAAGTGTAAAGTTACATGAGTTTTGATAGATTTATTCACCTGTGCAACCATTACTCCAAAATACAAAACATTTCTGTCACCCCAAAACATTCCCTCGTACCTCGCCCCCAGTCCCAGGCAAGCATCGGTCTGCTTCCTGTCACCGTGGATTAGCTTTTTTTGGTCTACAATTTCATGTAGTTGGAACCATACAGTAAATACTCTGGCTGGCTGCTTTCAAAGAAAGTGATGTTTTTGAGATTCATCCAGTCGTCACACGTGTAAGTGGTTTCTTTTTATCGCTGAGCAGTGGTCCATCGTATGGCTGTGCCATGGTCTGTTTCTTCTGTCGCCTGTTGATCGTTTCTAGTATTTAGGAGTAAAGCTGTGAGAACCATTTCTTGTTTCTTTGGTAAATACCTAAGAATGGTGTTGCACAGGCCGCATATATGTAAATGCGTAATTTTGTGGGAAACTGCTAAACTGTTTCCCCAACATATTTGTACCTTTTACACTCCCACCAGCAACAAATGAGAGTTCCAGCCTCACGGATGCTCAGTATCCTCGAACTTTTTGACTTCAGCCGTGCTAATGCTGTAGGTCGTAGTTATATTCGAATTGCCCCAGTGACTGGGAGGGGGAGCAGCTTTTCCTTTACCTGTTGGTAATTCATGGATCTTTGTGAGGCGTCTGTTCAAGTCTTCTTGCCTCTTTTATTGGGTTCCTTTTGAGTTATTTTGAATAACACACACACACAGAAAGGAGCCTCGGCGGGGGCTCTCTGCTCGGCGGGGGCTCTCTGCTCGGCGGGGGCCGCCAGGAAGCACCCAGGGGAATGGAGGTGACGGCTGACAGGTATGGGGTTCCTTTCTGGGGTGATGAAAATGTTCTGAAATTGATTGTGGTGAGACCGACACAGCCCTGTCAGGATACTAAATACTTAATTTGCTCTTTACGTGGTTAAAGTATATAGTATCTGAATTCCATCGTCATGAAGTTGTTTGAAATCGAAAGGCAAAACGAGTATCTTCCTCTCCTGGGCAGCGACAGAGCCCCACAAACGGCAGGTTGGGGGGCTGGACCCACAGACCTTTATCATCTCACAGCTCTGAGGTCGGAAGTCTGAAGTCAAGGTGTGGGCAGGGCCCTGCCCCCTGGGAAGGGGCGGGGGGGCGGGGGGAGGGGTCTGTTCCAGGCCTCTCTCCTGGGCTTGGACGCATTTAGATGTTTCAGAGGCACCGTTAATCACCCGCTCGGAACGGAATAAAGCAGTAGAACCCACCAATGTGTTCATAGCTATTTCAGGAGGAGGATTTAGAGGAGAACCGGGAGGAAATGGGATCCAGAACACTAGGAGCCGGAAGAGCATTTGCGGGAAGAAGAGGTGAGCACAGCAAGTGACCTCTGCGGTTAGGCACCGCTTCGGAACCAAAGCTACGCCCCAGTGCCCTGGCTCAT
>CM052806.1:87689527-87717623 GCA_028533885.1 Nasua narica | reverse complement strand
GGGGCAGCAGAGTGGGGGGTGGGGCTTGTTAACACTCCGGGGGGGGGGGGGTTGGTTGGGGCCCTAGGATTTGCATTTGGTTACCCATAGGTTACCCTGGGATACTGCTGGGACCACATTTTCACTACTACTGCAAGAGGAAAGGGGGCCCCAGAGAGGATTCCTAAGGCCTTGGGATAGCGGGGGTGGGGCCGGGGAGGGGGGAGCAGACCAGAGATTGAGAATATCTGTCAGCCGACAGGACGGCAGAGTTCCTCTGCAGCTCAGCTCAGCAGGCTCACCAAAGGCCAACGATTAGTTTAAGATCAGAGGGTTTTTCAAGGAGCCCAGAAAAAGGAAATTGGAGGGTAGACAAGATAGTAGTGGCCAGTGATTTATCTTGGCGCTTAAAGTGATGGGCAGGGAAGTGAAAGGTGGTAGAGATTGGAGATTCAGGATATGATGGTTGAGAGTAGTGTATTTGTGACCTTTGTGACTGCAGCCTTATAACTTGATTATTTGCGGTCCACTCTGGCGTTCTGTTTCTTTAAGAACAGTGTTGATGATGGGGGCACAGGGCACCTAGGTGACTCAGTGACCTGCCTTCAGCTCAGGTCATGATCTCTGAGCCCTGGGATCAAGCCCCACATCAGGCTCCCTGCGCAGCAGGGAGTCTGCCTCTCCCTCTGTGTGCATGCTTCCACCCCCTCAAATAAATAAGATCTTTATTTAAAAAAAAATCAGGGGTGCCTGGGTGGCTCAGTGGGTTAAAGCCTCTGCCTTCGGCTCAGGTCGTGGTCTCAGGGTCCTGGGATTGAGCCTCACTTTGGGCTCTCTGCTCGGCGGGGAGCCTGCTTCCCCCTCTCTCTCTGCTTGCCTCTCTGCCTACTTGTGATCTCTCTCGCTGTGTCAAATAAATAAATAAGATCTTTAAAAAATAAAATAAAATAAATGCTGATCATAGCTCAGTGTATTAATTGCATGACCTGGTGGGCTACAGCCCCTGGTGTGAAGACATTGCTTCCAGAGATATCCTGGATAAAAGTCAGAAAGTAAAGGCGCTGGGAGAATGTGCCATCCTGCTTGTGACTGGTACAAGGAAGGATGCAAACGAGGGGGAGTCGTCCGGAGGGGCGACCAGCCAGTGTTTCATGGTACGGGCATGAGGTGGCATGGAGATAATTATCAGTGGCAATACCGGTGAAGCTTTGAAGCTAAACCATTATCATATATATGTGGACAGCAGGGTCCTGTAAGGTGATGTGGAGAATTTGAGGTGAAAAGGAAAGCAAATCTTAGAATGGATTGTGTCCCAGATACATCACATTGTTCCCAGTGGACCCTTGTGCCAAATGATTTGACAGACCAGTTGGTAGATTGAAACTTACTCCTGCCCATTATGTCGCAATGAACGAGTAATGTGTCAGCTCTTCCATAGAGTGCTGGTTGGGGCGGGGGGAGATGGAGGTAATATATAAAAGTAGTGGGGCTTTTTAGGAGAGTAATCATGACAACTAGTTCAGAATTAATCTGAAAGCTCTTGAAATATTTTCTGTACAGTGCCTCTTCTGCAGTAATCACAAGTGTGAGAGGTTCAGCCAACAACCTTGCAGGTGTATCTTCTGTAGTGAAAATACCGGGTGAACAAATTCGCTGGCCATATTCTCCTTGGCAAGAAATACATAAATGCTGTGTTTACCTGGTAAAAGTTTAAAAGAAACTTATGAAAAGTGATCTGTAGGATTTTTTTTAAAAGGTAAGGGGGTTTTGAGTCTGGCGGAAGAGTATTTGGAAGGTAGTTGTGGGCCACTGGGATACGTTGTTTTCACACATTTTTAGTACTGTTATTGTCAGAAGGAGTGATCGTGCCTCTCTATATTGATAACACACGTCTGCGTATGTGCTTTCAGTTTATTTCAGATCACTCCTGTGTCGTCTTCACTCAGCGTTTCTCCAGAGAGTTAATCTGGAATTTGAGGTGGTCCTCAGGTGGGACAAATCTGTGAGCCTCCTGAGAGAGAGCGTGAAACATCTTCAGGAAATAACTGGTGTTTCGAAGTCTGAGTTTGATGAACGCAGAGGCCACAGTAAATGTGTGCACAGTAAATGTGTGCCACTATAACGAGGGGGAAATGTTAGAGGCGATCGAGTACCGAACTTCATTGGGACATCCGACGGTGCCCCTCGTAGCTGCAAGCGAACTGCACAAAAGCTTGACCTAAGAGCCAAGCTGCTGCTTTAAAGGACGACGGTGTCCCTGAAAGCCAGAAATTGCTGGAACCAGGACTGGGAACATTAGGAACAGTGGGATTTGTTGGCTAAGAGTAATATGAAAATTTCAACACTAGTCGTTTAATAATTCTATTTTTCAATGGAAATACCCAAAAACCCCACTGAGTCCTGTCAGCAGATGTAGTCTTCCTGTCCCTTCTTAATTTAAATAATTAATGAGCCCCCCTGAGGGGAGAGAACCCGGGAGGAGAGACCCAGGGGAGGCTCAGGCTTCTCAGCAGTCGGGCCTCTGCTAATGGGCGGTCCCCTTCTCCCAGGACCAAGCTGATCGAGAAAGCCAATTTGTTCCCTAAAGACTGGGCTTTGAAATTCGGGTGTCCCACTTACGCATGAAGACGAGAGTTTGCTGTCACCCTGTGTCATGATTTGGGTCGGACCACACTGTCTGCTTGTGCCGGAAGGATTCTTGGCATTTTTCAAGTCAAATGTTAATTGAGCCTGTCAGAAAATTTCTGCCCTTCATGGTGCAAACAAGGAATCTTTGGATATGTACCAATAATTATATTTTTAAAATATGGTCCACTTGTTTATCTAAAACTCCATTGTTGCACTTAATCTCATGCAATCTTATTTAATGTAACTTTCTTCAGTTTCCTGTGATAACTGCAGAGATTCTTGTCCCTGTCCCTTGACTCCTCCAAGAAGGCCCGTCCTTGACAGGTGTGTGTCCTGCCTCCCTCTTGGGGGGCTTATCAAGTAGATCATACTTAACCCCTTTCTTTCACTATTTTTAATCCAGTTCTACTTTGGAGAAGGTGTAAAAATCCTTTTAATCCCTTATAACTCTTGCCCATTTATCTTGAGAAAAAATTACCTTCTGCTTTCTTCCTTCCCTCTGTCCATTTACAAGCTAGCAAAACCCCAGTAGCCTACTGAAGGGTATCAGAAGTGCACCAGCGTGCCTAGACGTAGTCTTCCGAAGCCCCAAAGGAGTCTCTTTTCTCTTTTTTCTTTCTAATTTCTTTTGCTTCAAGCCATAGCATCCAGCGTAAATAAGAATTTCCTTATTCCTTTGAATTTTTCAGTTTTGCTAATGACTTAATAGAAGTTTTTTCTTTGCTATTTCCTTGCGTAAAATAGTTTTGCTGTTATTTTAAGCCAAATGCTCTTTATGAGCTAGCTTAGATAACGTGTCTTTGGAACACAGTCCGATCGCAATGTGTAGGCTCCTGGGTGACCGCTGCCTCCTGTAGGGCACGGGCAGGACTGTGATGGGCTACCAATTAAATACGACAGAACTGTCTTCCTGTTGAACTGTGTTTCCTGGTCACATATGTATATAGAATTGAGATCTTATGTAGCATCTGGGACCTATGAGCGTGCCCTGAGGGCGTGTAAGTTTTCATTTCATTCATTTGTTCCCAACGAGAGCGTCTGCAGTGCCTTGGCCCCCATACTGGCCTCAGTGGGCCAATGAGTCGGGGAGGATGTCGGATTACAGCAAGGACTAAAAAGAAACAAAGCAGGATGGCGGTGACAGAGTGCCCGGGAGGGGGTGGGTGCCACCATACGGACGTGGGGTGGTCTTAGCAGAGGCTTCTCTGCGGAAGGGACGGTTGATCCCAGACCAACATAATGACAAAGTGAGTCGTAGGTGCAGAGCTCTGCGGAGATGGCAGGAACGAAGGGACGGGGGATGTGAGTGGAGCCCAGGAGGGTCTGGGCGGAGGAGTGGTGGCCGCAGAGAGGTTAGGGCGATGGGCCGAGCAGGGCCCAGGCAGGGAGGGCCTGGGGTTGTGGGCCTTGGTTAGGAGTTGGGAGTTTATCCTAATTGCAGCGAGGATTTTAAGCAGAATGATAATGTGTCATTGTTAAAAACGCTCTCGGAGGCCGCTTTGTAGAGAATGATTTCAGGTTTTAATAATTCCAGAAACACTTCGAACTGTGTATTTAACGCTCGTGAGGAGTAAAATAGGCCTGCCAACTTGGTTTTCTAGTTCTCTCCCCACAGCTCCCACTCTTAAACCGGTTTATTAATTCGTTAATTTCCAAGTATGTGGGGCCTGCCTTTGTTGTGAAAACGTGCCACCTATCAGCTACCCTGTTGCGGACCTGAGGAAAGAGGCACAGCCTAAACCCCGGGGGCAGAAGGTTCCGGTACAAACCTCTCTCCCTGAAGATCTTTTGGGGTTTTTGTTGTTGTCGTCGTTGTTTTTAAAGATTTTATTTATTTGTTTGTTTGCTTGTTTATTTATTTGACAGAGACACAGCGAGAGAGGGAACACAAGCAGGGGGAGTGGGAGAGGGAGAAGCAGGCTCCCTGCTCAGCAGGGAGCCTGACATGGGGCTCCATCCTAGGACTCTGGGATCACGACCTGAGCCAGAGGCAAAAGTTTAAAGACTGAGTCACCCAGGCGCCCCTACCCTGAAGATCTTGTGAGATGGAAGTTCAGTGAGACGCAGCAAGCGTGTGGAACATATGTTTAAAATTCATCATGAGGCGCCTGGGTGGCTCAGTGGGTTAAAGCCTCTGCCTTCAGCTCGGGTCGTGGTCTCAGGGTCCTGGGATCGAGCCCCGCATCGGGCTCTCTGCTCAGCGGGAAGCCTGCTTCCCCCTCTACTTCTGTCTGCCTCTCTGCCTGCTTGTGATCTCTCTCTCTGTCAAATACATACATACATACATACAATACAATACAATACAATACAATACAATACAATATAAAATTCATTGTGCTCTGAGGGGCCGCCTGGCTGGCTCAGTCAGAAAAGTGTGCGACTCTTGATCTCGGGGTAGTAGATTCAAGCCCCACACTGGGTGTAGAGATTACTTACAAATAAAAAGTTGAGGTACCTGGGTGGTGCAGTCCATTAAGCATCCGACTCTTGGTTTCGGCTCAGGTCATGATCTCAAGGCCGTGAAATCGAGCGCCACGTGGGGTTCCACGCTCCGCAGGGAGTCTGCTTGAGATTCTCTCTCCCTCTGTCTCTACCCTTCCTCCCACCCCGTGCTCGCTCAAGCATGCACTCCCTCTTTCTCTCTCAGATAAATAAACCTTTTAAAAGCATAATGTCGTTGAAAAATAGGCTCCGAGAATGTACAAGAGAAGGGATTGGGGTGGAATTTGGCAGGGACCGCTTCCGTCATTTCCCGGACTGTCCTTGCACTGTCTTTATGGAGCGTCCCAGTCTCTTAAGGCCTTGAGTAGAAATTTTAGGTAGCCAATAGGTGAGAACTTAGGGCTCTAGCTCTTGATTTCTTAGCACACAGGCTCAATGATGAGCAGTGATTTTGTCAAGTCCAGAATATTTCTGAATTGTCTTCTGGGTACCAGACGTCACGAGGCCTTTAATACTGAGTGGTTGAGACAGGATCTCTACCTTCAAGGAGTTTTTTAAATAAAGGCTTCTGTTACATATTCTCAGGTTCCCACCATTAAAAGCTGTTCCTGCCTTTAAAAGCTATACATTTCTAGCAGCCATATATGAAAAAGCCCAAAGAAAGAAATCCTATCTTGCTATTTTCTGTATTAAAATTAATATCCATATTTCAGGAACAGCAGAGGAAATTAGCTTAGCTTAGACCTTATTTCAGAGTTAGTTTCCTTTTAACAGAATATGTGATATGCTTGTTGGTCAGTAACATTTGTCAGTGGGACAAGTGTGTTTAATTCATAATAGCGTAATTTCTTAAATTCCTCTCATATAAAGCAAATTCGTGAAATTTATTCCCTTTTTGAAATTGCCCAAAAGTTAATTAAAGGAATGTGTTCTGAACCCAGTACTTTCTGTCTCTTCATCTTGTTAGAATGGGGGCTTTTTGTAAAATAGTAGCATTAAATTTTTTTCATGCTTAATATGCCTTAATATGCCTTTTCCTTAATATGCCAATACATACTGAGCTTTTGCTCTCTTTTATAGGGAAATCCTCATTGACGATTCAGTTTGTTGAAGGCCAATTTGTTGACTCCTACGACCCGACCATAGAAAACAGTAAGTATTGTTTTGAAGGGTTTATAAACTGAGAAGCCTGCATTCTTCACACAAACAGCCATTGTGTGTTCCTGGAGGCTTCGATGGCAGGGTTATTGGGATGAACCTTACAGATCTCCAGCTGGGGTCCGAAAAAGCTTCCAAAAGTTTGATCCACTTCACACTAAGTGGGTTTTTATTCAGTGTCCAGATCCCGCCGTCTAGAAATTGTTACTCAGTTCCATAGGAATCCAGTCCTATGGTGGGAATCCAGTCCTATGGTGAACCTGGTATCCCAGACTGTGCTTCCGGAGAACAAGAATGGAGAGCACAGTCTTTTTCCCCCTCCTCCTCAACAGTAGCCCTTTTTAAGGATTCCAGGCTTGAAAAGAAAGGAGGAAACACTCCAGATCCTTTGTACCTTCCTCTTATGGAATGGCAGGCCTTTCCCCCACACCCCCAGCGCCCTCCAGTCCTGAGGACCTGAAAGAAGGCTGTGGAGAAGTGAGCTGTTCAGGGATGGAGAGAACAGTTGCAGCATGAAAACAAAGATGGCCCTGAAGTCTGTCGGCATTTCAGGCCCTGTGCAGAGAAAAGCACCGAAGAAAGGACCAGCCACAGCCTTCACCTTGTCCACCTTCAATCCATGGCTTCAGAATCTTGCTGAAGGATTCTAGGACCAGGAGAGTCTCAATTCTAGGATCATTAAGCACTTCACCCAGGGAAGCTGGTTTGTTGGAAGCTGGTCTTATTTCGGGCGATCTTAAAACCCTAAGTAGACCCTAGAACCAGTCGTCTCAGATTCTTGATACCCGGACTTAGCCCGGGATTTGCCACCAGGAGCATAACACATTTAAACAATGGCATGCTTCAAAGCCTGATGGGCCCATTAGACACGAAGCCAACTTAACGGTCAGGTTCATGGACTTCAACAACTAGATTTCTAGCCCTCACCTGCCCAGAGCTTGCAAGAGCTTGCAAGACTTCAGAAGAGGCTTACAACAGGGGGTTGACCAACTATGGCCTGTAGGCCACAAAGACCCACTGCCTTTTTGTACAGCAAACGTGCAAAGAATGGTTTAGTCAACAGAAGAATATATGTGGCCTGTGAAAGTTACATGAAGGTCACATTTCCACGTCCGCCCTGTGCATTCATTCACGGTTTCTGTGGCTGCTTTTGTTCTACCATAGCGGAGTTGTGGAAAACTTGCAACAGAGACTCTTGGGCCTTTTACAGGAAGAGTTTGCCCACCTCTCACTTAAAAACTACAGCTATCTTTCATGTCCCGATATGCTGATGGCAAGGAAGGGGGCCTGCCTGTTAGTTGCTAACCCGACTGGGAAGATCAGGGTTTGAAAGTCACCTCTGTTAGTATCTGGAAAGGAGGAGTCCCGACGCCATACACATCCTGTGTTGATTTGTTTGGGGCCGTCACCTACAGAGTAGTATGTGTGCCAGTGGGAGAAGCGGGTTAATTTGAGTACCACGTGAACAATTTGGTTACCTCTCAGTTGGAATAGAACACAAGAAAATTGTGGTTATGGTCTTAATGTTTGCTGTATGTAACTATTTGGAACTGCGTGCCCCTAAAGGATTAAGGCTTGTTTGGGCCTTTGATTCACACAATAATAGAACATAGTTTCCTTGGTAAGCCCTGCTCATAAAAGTGGTTCTTGTAATTGTGTGTCTTGTGCCACTTCAAGTTGAGGTGGAGGGAAAGTCGTGGTGGTGTACGGAGATAGAGTTCCTTGATATGTAACTAATTGATCCAGTGACATCCAGCTTTCTGACCTTGATAGTATCTTAGAAATCAAATGAGGTGACCCTACTTGGAAGGCCATCAGCATCATCTTAAATTATGTTTGTAATGTTTCCTACCTAATACCTAGTGTTCAGGAATAAAGACTTTTTCATCTCAAAAATGGATTAAAAATATTTATTAAAGTCTTTAGGCAGGAGCGAAAATGAGTATCAGTATGTGAATATCAGTATATGAATCGCTTAAAAGTTCATGAGGCGTGTGCAGACCTCAGTTCCTGTTTACCATGCTTCCGACCGTCTGACCCAGGCAGAAACCCTTCCTTCCAACCTCCCCTCCGCTGTTGGGTCAGAAACACTGTTCAGTGATTACGGGGAATGAGAAATGGAACGGTTATCGTGAGCCTGGTGCCAACAAATGACTGAATGGTTTTAAGGTTTTGCAAAGCTCCACGCACTGTGAATCTGGAAATAGTCTGAGAATTATTTTACACTTAGTAGCTTTATAACCCAGAATAAGAGGTTCAAAGCAGACATGGAGTGGTGACCCAGCTCTCTGAAAGCATCACCACGAAAGCAAAACTTCTGGGACTGTGTCATCTTTTAAAAATGGGATATAGGAGAATACCATCAATAAAACCATGTATTTTCTAGTTTGGGGAAATTTTTATACCAAAAATACTGCCTACGCCAATGTGCGGCATCATCTGCTACATTGTTGATCTAACAACTCAGTACAAACCAAATCGCTATGGTGAAATTAGTAGCAGTAGTTTATAAATTAAGGAGGAATAGCAGTTTACAGCTTCTGCCATCTCAAAGGTGGTACTGCCGATGGACTAATAAGCCTTCTCAGAAAATTGGAAAATTCTAATTAGGAGCTTTGCAGCATTATCAAGCATTGCATGGTGGGTGGGCTTCTCGGTAGGATATGAATTAGGAGTCCTTGATGCACTTCAGTGACACAAATCTCACTGTATGAATTCCAGATTTTAGAAATCTATTACCTTGCTTATTTTTAGCAGGCTTTACCAGTAAGTAGCTATTAGTCTGCTTAGGGCAATTTCAGGATTTTCGGTTGGAAATTGGATTAATTTCTCTAGTGATTGAAAAAGGGAGGGGGAGGGAGAGCGGGTTGGAGGAAAGTGAGACGAGAAAGCCGGCTTTCCACTGCTGCGGGAGGTTGGACGTGGAGCATGCAGAATTCGTTCCTAGTTTATGGAACGGACAGATCTCTTATTACAGTTCCCTTTTTTTCTATAGTAATAAGAAGAGGCAGTTTTCCTTGACAGATGGAAGGGCCTTGATTTCATTTTACTGCTGTGCGTTGGAGGGTTTACATCCTTTTTATGTGCAAGAATATACTAAAACATTGATTAATAATTAAATTTCTTACGGTACAATTACATGTCCTCCCTTTTTACGCTACACTCATGGCCAGTATTTCTTGCGTCTCCTTGGCCGAATCTTCATCTTCTGGACCTAGCAGCGCAGGGCGCCCATGGGCTCCGACGTGTGGCTCGGACTTTCTCTGCGCTTGGTCGTCAGCGATCTGCCCGTCTGTCCGGGAATTCTCTGGTCTCACAGTAGCCCCAGACCCACCTTCTGCCCTGAACTCTGGCTTTTTTATTTAGCTGCCTTCACTCCCCCTTGGGTGTAGGCTTCTTCGTTCTCGTCCTCCCCCATCCTCACTGCTCCTCCCCCAGGCTTTCCCGGATTGGTAAATGGCGATTCAGGCGTCTCCTTGCTCAGGCCAAAAACCTTGGAGTCGTCCTGCCTCTCCCATTTTCACACCCTACTCCCAGCCAGTCACAGATCCTTCTGGGCTCTACCTTTGAACTACACCCAGAATTCCACCCTGGCTCTCCTCTCCACCCTGCCGATCCAGACCACCGTCTTCGGCTCCAGATACCGAGTCTGCATAGACACTGTCTTACGGGCTCCCGCCAGTGGCCTCTGCTCACTGTTGTCTATTTCTGTTATTTTTTGTTTTCCACAGCATAGCTAGAGCGATCGCTTTAAAATAGGAATTCAGACCGGTTTACTCCCCTCCTCAAAACCCTTGGTTTCCCATCACAATAAAATTCTGAAGTCCTTACCATCTCCTATAAGGTCTTCTGCCTCCTGCCCAGCCTGGTTACCTGCCCACCACTCTCTCACCCTCTGCTGCGCCAGCCTTCTTGCTCTTCCTCGCTGCGCACTGTCTGTCGCTCGCTGTTTGACCTCTGCCTGGGTGCTCGTCTCCCAGAGACGATGCCTGGCGGTGTCTGGGTCCACCTTCCTTCCCCTCACTGAGGTCAGCTGCAGCATTTCGAGAGCACCTGGGGATAAGAGGTACTCGAGAAATAGCTCTTGCATGAACGGATGATGTTTTTATAGTAATTATGTCCTACTTCGCAACCGCAGTCACTTGGTTCTATTGCTCACCGCGGTTGCTTCCCTAATTTTCAACGTGCACATTTTGGGCTTACCTGACTGAGGTGTCCAGCAGAAATAGCATGACTTTTCGCACAGGAGTATCGTGACTGCCCCCTGGCGGACAGTGATGGAAAGCGCGACCGATGCAAGATGCATCCCAAGTTCAGAGGCTGCAATGTGGAAAAAAAATACAACAGAATTTTTTCTTAGCATTGACAAAAACAATATATTGGGTGCTCCCTGTCTTGAAATTCTTGGATTCAGTTTTCATCTGATTTAATTATTCCCTAAAGCGGTCGTCCCCATCAAGGGCACAAGAATGAGAAAAAGTATGGCAACCTGCTTGGGGGGCCTGGCCCGTGGTTTTTGCCCACCTGCTTCCCGCACCCCTGCTTGCAGTAGGAGGCGATGATGCTGGCATGAGCTTCCCTTTCTCTCCCTGTGGAACTCAGCATTCAGAGAAGATCTCCTCTCTATCCCCCTTGTCACTTCACGTTTTCGCTCGTAATATTTCTGTGTCTGTTTCTGCTTTCCCTTTTGGCTGTGGGAGACCGTGGGCAGCAGTGGGTCTGCTCCCAGCCGTGCAAGGGATAGATCTGCTGCCCAGTTCTAGTCGAGTCGAGTGGGCAGCCAGAGATTGGAGGACTCACATGTCTGAGACAAATGGCTGGGACCAGCGACGCGAAAGACATCCGTTCCTGTTCCCGTTCGTTGTCAGGGTTCCAGATGGTTACGCTTTATAATATTCTGCTACTATTAATAGCTCTTTCCTCTCTTGTCTACATTTGTTTGAAGTCTGTCTCCTCAGAATTCTGAATTGACTTTTCCGGAAGTTATTTGAGTCTGGTTTTTTTTCCCCCCTTGGTAGGGAAAAGAAGTTGTCACAAAATTGCTTCAGTCCTTAAGCTAAATGGGAGTGATGGCTTCGTGCAGAACACCTGCTCTGTTGCTGTTTTATCTGTCGATAAAATGGTTATTTTTTTTAATGTACTGAAAGTTCTTAACACTGCAGTTAATATTAGCTCTTTGTGCTCTGACAGCAGACTTCCTATAAATTAATGAAAAGTTTTGTGCTTTGGGTTCTTTCTAGACCTCAGACTCGGTGTCCTGTGTTCCACTTTTTCACAAGAGGAAGGCATAGCCACAGATCGAGCACTCCGATGACTTTTATAGGATATATAGCCTATAGGATATGCCTAATTGCAGTTCCTTCAAAAAAAGTTGAAGGCGTACTGAACCTTGATTTTTATCAGTATTTCTTGGTTAAACAATGGAAATGGAGAAGAATCTGTAAACTCAGGATGATCTGTTCCATTTTGTTTTATGGGATCTCCTTATGAACTTATTAGGGACTCTGTGTAGTTGGTCGTCAGTGTTCAAGCTTTAGGTGATCTAAGGTCGACTTAAACTAATATTTCGTTCCTTTTTTCCCCTGTAGCTTTCACAAAATTGATCACAGTCAATGGACAAGAATATCACCTTCAACTTGTCGACACAGCTGGGCAGGTAAGTCTCTCCAGTGTCTGAGAATCTCCTTGCCGTCCTTCTGTCTGGCAGTCCTTGCCCTGCCGTCGATGCTTCAACACAGCAGCAATGTCAAGGAAACCCCCCGTAGCTTATGCGTAACTGGACATTAACCAGCTGTCCACTAAAACATTTATGGCAGTTTTTCCAAATTACTCACTCACTCTTGTGCTTTAGAATTGTGTGCAGTATACTCATAACATTGGGAAAGTGGTGTGTGTTTATCGTAGGATAGTGTATTTCCGTTTTCTAAACTTGTGTTCTATATCAGAATCCTATTAGCTCCTTTTCTTCCTTTCTAATACTTATTCTACATCAAAAATAAGTCTAGGGGCACCTGGGTGGCTCAGTCGATTAAGCATCTGCGAGCGGCTCAGGTCATGATCCTGGCATCCTGGGACCGCACCCCACATCAGGCTCCTTGCTCAGTCGGGAGCCTGCTTCTCCCTCTGCCTCTGTCTGCTGCTCCCACAATTGTGTGCTCTCTTTCTCTCTCTCGTTATCTCACTCTGTCAAATAAATAAATAAAAAGTAAGTCTTTTCCAGGGGAAAGACAAGAGGAAAGTATAGCGCAGAAAGGAGCTGGTTTATAGACAGGTGACGTGATTACTCGATTAGGGAGTGTTGATTTGATTCGTAGACAGTAGGTGATTGCCCAAGATTAAGTAACCAAAAAATAAAAACCCAACACCGTATTCACGGGTTAATGTAGTAGGGATTTGCGGAATGGAAGACTAGGAGAATTGACTAGAAGCAGTGGGTGAAAGAGGTCCGGAGAACTTGAAGAGTACAAAGAAACCCCTTAGCCCTGACGGCTGAATTTCCCCATTCCCACGGCACCCAGTCCAGCCTTTACTAGGAACGTGCTGTTGGACTGAATCTATTGAACAGTTGCTGGAGTGTGGGGATGGTGGTCTCCGAGTCCTTCCTCGCATCTTCCAGTCGACAAAGGATCGGACTAGCAGGAGGGTCGTGTAGTGTAATCTGGTCTGCCATGTTAAATGGAGGCTTCTGGAGCCTGGGAAGATTGAGATAGACCTAGAATGGTGTGGCCTGTCTTGTGGGTTTGGAATGAATGCCCCCTGCTTGATGTTTCGAAGTGGACATGGAAGCCAAGTGTAGCTCCCCAGTGAAGCAAGAATATAGCTATATGGGGTGGCTTGAGCATTGAAGAAACCCTGCAGTTTCAATTCTGGAAGCTTCAAAGAAAATAAATGGGACATGTGTATCACGGAGATCTACCACGGGTCTCCCGTGTTCACCATACACACGCCCCCTGGTGGTGGGTATAATGGGCCTTCGTCGTCAGGCCTCAGGATGGCCCTTAGAGCTGAGCGGTCCCAGGCTCCCACTCTGCAGAGTACCTGTCCAGTGACAGTAAGGGGGTCTGGAGCTGAAAGGAACAAGGGGAGCTGTAGAGTCTCCATGGGAGGGTGAGGATGTGGAGGACACAGCTTATTTTAGAAGTTACCATAGAAGAGCCTCTGGGATAAGACATCGTATTGGGTTCTCAGAGCTTGTAACTTTTATGCTTAAGGTGACTGTGTAATTTATTGCCCCAAACAAGACACTTTTAAGAGTGAAGGGAGCCCTGGTAATAATCGTGCTGAGACAGCGGGTGCTGACTAATAGCGTCCTCCGCGAAGAAACACGGCCACATGGTTCATAGCGGGCCTCTGACATTATCGAGATTTGGGTTTGCTTTTTATATCTTCGTTCTGAATTTCCATTAAGCTTCTGGAAAGTGGGGATGAGGATGTAAATTGGCAGATCACTTTCATGTGATGGTACTGTAGAAATACATTTTGTAGGAGGCCAGAAGCAGAACCGGTATTTCAGAGCTGTTGGGGCATGGGCTCTGCAGTCACGCTGCTGAGGCTTGAATCCAGACTTTTTTTTCTTTTTTACGAATCTCTCTGTGCCTCAGATTCTTCACCTGTAAACTGGCGATGTAGTGCCTGCCTTCACAGGACGGGCGCTTGGTTTAGATGCGAGAGCTTCACGAGGGTTTGGTCCTTACTTGTAGATCTTTGATGCCCCTTAGACCAGAGCAGTGCCTAACACGGCAGCTCGAGTTGGTATCAACAGGACACTGACTGGAATAGTGCAGGGGTCGCCTATACTTGGAGTAGAACCGTCCTTGAAAACATTTTTCCAGGGACCGCCTAGGGTGGCTCCGCCGATGAAGCATCTGCCTTCAGCTCAGGTCATGATCCCAGGGTCCTGGGATCAAGTCCAGCGTCGGGCTCCCTGCTCAGTGGGGATCCTGCCTCTCCCTCTTCCCTCTGCTTGTGCTTGCTCTCTCTCTGTCAAGTAAATAAATAAAAATCTTAAAAAAAAAAAAACAACACATTTTTCCAGAAAGGAAATTCCTTTATGTTGACTCCTTATCAAAACAGAAGATGTGTTCCTCTAGGGTTCTGTTTTGCTCTAAAGCCTAAATGAACACCGGAGCATCACGTGCCTTTAACTGTTTTAATGACAGAGTCATAAAGGAGCCCCCCTCCCCCACCCCGTAAAGAAGCAGGGATCTCGTTGGGGGGGTGGTGTATGGTGTGAGGGATGGTAAGGTCAGTGACTAGCTCTGCCTGTCTTGCTCCTGTGGGTCCTCTTACTGCCAGATAAGAATGGTTAGAGAATTTTTGCACAGAATATTTCCAAATTTTGCACAGAATATTTCCAAATAATTTGTTCTCATTGCAGCTAGTAGTTTTCTTCGAGGCTACATTCAGTTGGGACGCTGTGGAATGGAAGGTTATGTTCATGTTTGTGATGCGTGCTTATGCGACAAGCACATTGCCTTGTGCTGTGTGGTTCTGTAGAACCCCATAGAAGGAGCAACTGGATGAGATGTCACATTTCCAGCTGCTTCAAGAGCTGTTGAAATTGGATTCCGCTGGGCTGGGGCTGAGGCCACCTGCAGCAGGGGCGATGATGAAGAAAGGACAGATCCTGTCGCCGCCGTCAGAGCGCGTTCGGTCGCTGGCGTACACATTTTAGGAGTAAAACTGTAGCAGCATATAATGGCAAGTCCTGTTTACATAGTAGTTTATATCGTAGCTGGTTTCATGGCCCGGCAGGGGATGGTGATGAACATAGTTAAATACAAGTCGATTATTTTTAGTTTTCATGAGAGATTTTGTTTGGGCCTAATTTAAGTAGACTCAGTGACAAGTGAGTCAGTGGGAGTCATGTTTATAATGTCAGATCCCCCTTTAAAAAAAAAAAGTATTAAGTACGGTTTTTTTAAAAAATAGTACTCAATGCACATGTTACAGAAATAAAATAGCCCAAAATGGTAAATAGTAAAACTTCGGTCTTTCCCACTCTGATGGCATTAGCCCCACCCCTCCGAGAGCAGCCCCATCACCCGTTTCTAGTATGTGCTTCCCCGATGTTCTCTACGTGAAAATACAAATAGAGTTGTTGGGTTTTTTTCCCTTTTTTCACCCGAGAAGTAACGTATGTCCATATGTCCATCTCGGGGGTGATTCCAACACACACGGCCCGTTTGCCTCCTGGTGGCTGCATAGTACATTGTCGTTGGCTAGAGCATACTTTGATGATTGATCTACACACAGGTGGTTTCCAGTCTTGCTGCCACCAGCAGTGACACCAGCGATCAGTGTCTCGTGTTGATTTCGGCCGCGCATGCGTGTAGAAGCACATTCTGGTGGCGGGATGGCTTGGTCCTGGGCTGGCAGTTACGTTCTAGCAGCAGGGAGCGAGGGTGTCCACTCCTCTGTGCGCCCATGGGCACAGTGTTTTAGCAAATCTCTTGTTGTATGCCAGTCCGCTAGGTGAAAAAGAGTATCCTGGTTAATAAGTGTTTTTCTTCTTATGAAGGCGTTTGAGTATATTTTCCTGTTTGGGGGCATTTCTCTTTCCTTCTGAGAGTTATCCTGTCCGTGTACTTTGTCCTTTTTCCCTTGGGCAGACTATCTTTGCTTACTGGTTTGAGAGACCTCTTAATACCGTGCAGAAAATCAGCATTTTATGTGATGTGAGCTGCAAGGTATTGGTTTGTTTTCAGTCTGTGGTTTTGTCTGAAAGATTTTTGGTCATGAAGAACTTTCTCGTTTTCATATAGTTGAATTTGTTAAAATCTTTTCAACTGATGCTATTCCTTTTTTTTTTTTTTTTTTTTTTTTTTGAGAAAGCACAAGTAGGGAGAGGGAGAAGCAGACTCCCCGCTGACCAGGGAGCCCAGCATGGGGCTCGATCCTAGGACCCCAGGATCCTGACCTGAGCCGAAGGCAGATGCTTAACCAACTGAGCCACCCAGGTCCCCCATCAACGGATACTATTCTTAGAAAATCCTCCCATGTACTATGTGTATGGTTTCCATTTTTAATCTTTAAATGCTCTAGAATATATTTTTACTCAAGTGTGAGTTAGAGATCCGGCTTAGCCACTCATTTACACCCAGATGCTTCTGCTTTTGTTCCCTGTACAGTTTTGTTGACGGTTACTTTTTACCCTTACTGAGCCTAACTGCCAGTGTTAGCATTTGTCTAATTCCTGTCTATCTAGGTCTTCTTAGATCTTTCAGTCTACTTTACTTATGAACTAATTAAATAAGTAGCTTTGTGGTTTCACCCAGCTCCTTCTACAATTGCTGTTTCTTAGAAAAATATAGGATTCTGTTAAATTTATATGTTAATTTAAGATCGATCAATGAATACCTTGATGACCTCCGCATTCTTGCCGAGACCATGGCACACTGTCCCATTTACTCACATCTTTGATGTCTTGGGGTATTTTATGATTTTTTTTCAGATGGATCATACACTTAAGTTTATTCCTAGGAATCATGTCCTTTTTTGGTTGCTGTTACAGCTGGAGGTGCTTTCCCCCATGATACTTTCTAGCTGGTGGTTGTTTGTACCACGCCTCTGAGATATGACTCATTTCTTTATTTCCACGTCTTCTCTTCAGGGAAAAGGTGATTTGAACTCTGAATCTACTGCAGCTTAGCTGGTGACTAAAACCATTTGGAATTTTGTTTGAAATCTGGGTGGGAAGGCCTGTCATTCCGTTAACAAAAATGCATTCTCAAAACTTAACACTAAAGTGAACTCCACTTATAATATGAAACTGATAACGAAAACAAAGGTTTTATATTGCATATGTGTCTAAGCCCTGAGATGTCGAAATGCTGTCTTCTGATGAAAGATTACTATTTTTTTTTAAGATTTTATTTATTTATCTGACAGAGAGAGAGATCCCAAGTAGGCAGAGAGGCAGGCGGGGTGGGGGGGAAGCAGGCTCCCTGCTGAGCAGAGAGCCCGATGCGGGGCTCGATCCCAGGACTCTGAGATCAGAACCTGAGGCAAAGGCAGAGGCTTTAACCCACTGAGCCACTCAGGCACCCCAGGATTACTATTAATAATATCAAAGAACTGAGAGTAAAACTCAATTTTCCTTTGATTTTTATTTTTTAAAGATACTTTATTACGGTGGTAAATAGCACTAAGAATTGGGGGGCAATAATTCAGAGCCATCTTGAACATTAGTTATAACCGTACTGTGGAGCTGCAAAGTTAACAGACAGTTACTTGATACGATGGTTTGACCTGATTCTCTGTAATAGTGCTTGGGATACGTGGCATGTTGATAATTATATT
Source organism: Nasua narica (assembly GCA_028533885.1). Classification (NCBI taxonomy): domain Eukaryota; kingdom Metazoa; phylum Chordata; class Mammalia; order Carnivora; family Procyonidae; genus Nasua; species Nasua narica. Next base: position 87,700,115 of record CM052806.1, on the reverse strand, counting down.
TCAACAGAGAATAAAATGTTTTATGTTTAGCTTAATAAAATGCTTAGACTGTCAATATGCTTTAATAATTCTAAAGCCGAGTTTTGGGACGCCTGGGTGGCGCAGTTGGTTAAGCCACTGCCTTCAGCTCAGGTCATGATCCCAGGGTCCTGGAATCGAGTCCCGCATCGGGCTCCTTGCTCGGCGGGGAGCCTGCTCTCTCTCTGCCTCTGCCTCTCTGCCTGCTTGTGCTCTCTCTCTCTCTCTGGCAAATAAATAAAATAAAATATTTTTTTAAAAAATTAAAAAAAAAAAAAAAGCCGAGTTTTGAGTTTCCTAAACTGCTTTATGAAACTGGGTACTGATACATTGTTACATAATGTGTACCTTTGTTTTTAATTCCTAAACTTGCTCAACAAATAACTCGTTTGATCCTCAGAAGTCTGGATACACTGGGTCTAGTGTTTTGATTTTCTCCTCTCTCTTTTCCCTCTCAAGTGTTGGGGACAACCCCCTAATGACCAATGGACTGGCACTCAGGCCCCTGTGACTCACGCGCAGACAATAGGCTTAGTGAGGACCGAACAGCTTAAGATAGGAAAGTACAGATTTATGGAATACACCAGAAGCACTCAGGAATTTCCCATGAGATCTAAGGTTCTGGACTTTTTCCCCATAAAAGAATTATTAATGCTTTTCGCCTCCTGTAAGATCACAGGACCTGTTGGCTTGTCGTTCCTGACATCCTCTTTCCCCAGGAATTGCAGAAGTTATCAGCCTTCTCTCCACAAGCCTTAGAATAGCCAGAGTAGCTTTTCGAATGTTGGCTTAGAGCAGTTATCAGCCCCAGACGGGTCTTTTTTTTTTTTTCTTAGATTTTATTTATTTATTTGACAGAGAGATCACAAGTAGACAGAGAAGCAGGCAGAGAGGGGGGGAAGCAGGCTCCCTGCCGAGCAGAGAGCCCGATGCGGGGCTCAATCCCAGGACCCTGAGGTCACGACCTGAGCCGAAGGCAGAGGCTTAACCCACTGAGCCACCCAGGCCCCCTCACCAGACCAGTCTTACATAAGTCCTGAGTGCGTAGGCTGTGTTTCTAGAAGAAATTTTAATCCATTTTTGTGTCCTTTGATTTCTTTGACCAAGTCATGTGTGAAAAACATTGGGTACAGATTGCTTGTTATGCTACATGAAAACCTCTACTCAAATGGAATTATTTTTTCTCCCACAGGATGAATATTCCATCTTTCCTCAGACATACTCCATAGATATTAATGGCTATATTCTTGTGTATTCTGTTACATCAATCAAAAGGTAGGACTCACTCCTACTGCTTGCTTCAGTTTGCTCTGCTTAGATAGCGTTTATCGTTTTAAAGGATCGTGATGGAATCGGTTACAGTAACAATCAGACTTACCAGGCTAAATGTTTTTCGGTGATTGTCTTAAGGAGCAAACAGGCTGTTAAGGGAAGAAAAATATCCCAGTAGATGTTCTCTTACTGATAAAGACTCTGTGTGTCTTCCTTCCAGCTGCCTAGATAAATAGTGATTGCACGTGATCTGAGCTCTTCTGCTAATGGAAATGGGAACTACATAAATGGATTTAGCTTTTGTGTGTTTTCACCCTATTAATATGGAACCTGGGCTGACTGCCAGGGCCCTCTAGCTAAAGACCATCCCACAAATGTCTATTCAGAGATTAAAATTTGTGTTTGTGTGGTTCATCAGCCACATGTTAGACTTTCCCATTCGAATAACTCATCTATTTCATTTTTAATATTCTCCATCCGGGTTACTCTGTGTCAAATACATGCACACGCAAAAAAAGCTTTGTAGGAAAGAATTAAGGCATTCCTTGTGTTCGGGTTATTTTATATTAAAATGGTGAGTCAATGACAGTATAAATGTTATATAACAAACGTCCTTAAATACCAGTACTGAGGTAAATGTCTAATTTCATGCTTCTGTTTTACAGTTTTGAAGTGATTAAAGTTATTCATGGCAAATTGTTGGATATGGTGGGGAAAGTGCAGTAAGTAGTAATAGTTTCTCTCTTTTGTTAGATACGCTCGTTATGGTTCTTTGAACAATAAGATCTGGCACTGACTATAGTTTGCTTGGCTTTTTTGTTTCCCGTGACTAGAATACCTATTATGTTGGTTGGGAATAAGAAAGACCTCCATATGGAAAGGTATGTAACTTCCGAGTAATTACCGGTTTACAAAGTCTAGTCTGAGCTGAGGTACGCACTGAAGTACCTTTTATAATTTCGTTCTCATGGTGAGAATATTCTTCGGTGTAGCCTCTCTGTGTTCAGAAATACGGCGGTGAGTCTACCCAGGCAGGAGCAAAACCAGTATAAAATCTCACCCATCCTGACCCGTGTTTTGTTTTCTCCAGAAAAGAGGGAGCAAATGTGGTAGGAAATTAGCTTCGGGTTCTACCACCGTTTTGTGCCACGTGGACTCTAAAGAGAGCACAGAAACATTCATTCGTTCAGATAGTTTCTGGGTCCCGCAGTCAGGATTAGGTCAGCGAACAGGGCCGCGGAGCCCGATCCAGAGACGAGGACGCCGGCTGGACGCCCGCAGCCTGCAGCAGCGGAGTTGAGCTGTGGGCCCCTTCACCAGTGCCCTGTCCTCGGTGCTCACCGCCCAGCTCGCGGTGAAAACTGTCCGTGTCCCGCGTACTGGAAAGCACAAGTCATGTTCTCTGGACCGCCAGGGCTTACCTGAGCTTGGGGAACCCCGTAAGGCCACGTCTGTCCCTTTGCCCAACTCGGGCCTCCGTAAAACGCTCTCCCCCGTGGCACACACCGGATGGTAAGACTGAGCAGAGAGCGTTCTTCTGCGTGACAGGGGTAGCAGGTGATCAAAGTGGAGCCTGGTTCGCTGATAATTACAGGTGTTTTCTAAATAAAAAGCACAGAACGTTAATTAGAATTTGCTTTCTCCTCTAGGGTGATCAGTTACGAAGAAGGGAAAGCGTTAGCAGAGTCTTGGAACGCCGCTTTTTTGGAATCTTCTGCTAAAGAAAACCAGGTACCGATTTTGTCGAACTGCTTTCGTGCGGCAGCCGTCAGTCCCCAGCCTGTGTCCCCTCAGGCGGCCGGGCCCTGCCCGCCCTGCCGCTCCTGCTCACCTGCGTCCCTCCTTCCACCCGCTCCCTGTCGGCCGTCCAGTCGCTCTCGGGACTCTGCTCGCGAGGGGACCTAGACTGTCAGCGGGATAAGCAGAAGTTACGAGTAAGGGGAAGACTGCTTTGTGAACGTATATTATTATTTTTGTTTTAAAGGCTGGTACAGAGATAAGTCCAGACATAGAAACGAGAATGATCTTGAATCACCTCGGCAGTAATTTGGCCGCCCCCGCCCCCAAGCCCCTTTCTCTGTGGCCGAAACAGAGTGCGGCGGACGGTATTCTCACGTGGAAACTGTTAAGAACCGTCTTACAGGCGTCTGGTCGCAGTTCAGGCTCGCAGATGTTCCACTAGAAGCACGTCCCGGGAAGGCTGTCGGTTTTATCTTCCCGCGGCCTCTCCTTCCTTCTGCCGAGGCCTTCCTGTAGCCCCACAGCGCCCTAGCTCGCCTCCTGCCTCCATTTTCCCTCCACTGTTTCTCCACAGTGACTGACTTCCTCAGGCCGCACGGCAGACGGTGTCGCCCTCTGCCAGAAGACCCGTCGGGGTTGCCCGTTGTCTAGAGAACGGACTCTGAGCCCTTAGTGATATGGGGGGGGGGGGTCGAGATCAGGGCTCTTCCAGCTCCTCTTGCTGGTCCCTGTCCTTCCCTGTCCTTCTCAGGCACGACAGCGCGTGCCCGCCACCTTCCGCACGGGGGACACTCGCGCCGTGCGCCCTTCCCCGTGCTCTCCTCGGACCGCAGCTGTCCCTTCTCGAATTCACCACTTACATCCATACAGTGCTTTACGTTGTTTAAAGCCTTTCTGTCCTGTTCTCTTGTTTGACTGAGATAAGAGTAGCTGGTGATCGTGTCTGAGGAAACTACTCAGTAAGGGTGACGGGCGCGTCCTGGGTAAGGATGGCTGGCCCACCGGGGGCCTGGTGCCGTTTTCCCCACCTCTGCTGCTTTTCCCCTGACCCTCAAGGTTCTTTTCTCTATCCCCCTTAATTCATTCCAAAATCAAGACGTGTCATTTACCTTTGTGTTCTCCATAACGTCCAGCACGGCGGACGCCATCGCACGCCTGTCTGATAGGTGCTCAGTCAGCCCAGGGGCCCCAGATCCCTTTGTCCCTGGGTTCGGAAAATGAGGGAGATTAAATCTGTGTGATTGGTCCCCAAGTGCCAGGTAACAAGGGATTCATGCTCCTGAGTGCAGACAGTAAGAATTCAGATACCAGGAGTTGAGACAGTAAGAGATACTTTCACCTCCAAATGGAGTCAAATCAACATTTATCGGGTGTCTTATCTGCCCTCAAGATCATTTAGTTGCACTATCTCATTTTGGAAGTGAGTATAAGATCCAAAGAGCTCAATGAGTTTTATAAGATCACTCTATTTATGTGGCGTAAGTAGGACTAAAGTTTAAATCTCACCCCAGTTTGGTCTTCTCTCCTCTACACCATACTTTCCTGTGGATGTGAAGAGAAGGCCTCGTGCATCACCAAAGCGTAATCGAGATTCCAGTGTTCCTGGGGAGGGATACAGGCTGTCTGCGTTACAGAGTCTGTGCGTCAACTGCGATTGGAATCTGGTTCTAGAAACCACGTAAAAGACGTTTTGGTCCATTGGAGAGGTTTCATTATGTTTTGTATATATTAGGGAAAAAGATGTCATAATATCTGTTACTTACTTTCAAATGGGGTGGATGAGCGAATGGACCGAGGGAGGGCGAGCAAATACAGTGGAGATGTTAAAATTTGCTGAATCTAGAGTAGTGGGGCTAGGTGATGATTGCACAGTTCTTTCCACTTTCCTGTATGCTTGAAATTTTGCATAATAGAGATTTGAAGGCCGTCAGAAGAGAAGAACTTCCGCTTAGAAGATCAGTACGTCTGGGACATGCTATACAGCGTGGTGGCTACAGTTAACAATACCGTGTTGGTTTTGCTTGTATTTGAAAGTTGCTGAGAGGGTAGATCACAGGAGTTCTCCCCACAAGCAAAAAGAATCGTAACTTGTGGCAGTAGATGTGAACTGGACTTGCCGTGGGGCTTACTTCTCAGTACACACAAACACCGAATCATCGCGTCGCACACGGCCAAGTGACACAGCGTTCCATGTCAGTTACACCTCATTTAAAACATGTTTTTCAAGGTGGAGGAGTGCAGTTGAATGGCCCCGGCTGTCTTGGTTCTGCTGACATCCCTCTTTCTCTCTGGCGAAGGTCCGGGGTCCTTGCACAGTCATTCCATTGGACGCGGTCCTTAGACGGCGGCTGCGGGGGTGTGTCACTGTCCCCGCGGCCACCGTTGTGTGTGCGGCAGCCCCAGATGCGTGGGTAGCTGGTGGGCCCTCCTCCGGCGTGATTGGGGGGCATTGCCTGGAAAGGGCCACCATCTCGGGTCAGCGTCTTTCTGACAAGGACTGGGATGGTTTGCCGGCGCTGCGTTATGATGCTACTGCGGGGTTTCGGGGTGCGGCCTCTGCTGCCTGGTTGACGCCGTACTTCACTGTAGCTTCCGGTTTGTGCTGTGGTTCTCTTGAATCTTGGTGCTTCCTGTAGAAAGGTAGCACGGCGCTTCCCGAAGACCCCGATAAAACATGAATCAGCCGAAGGCTCAGAGCTAACGCGACGGACTCCAGCTACTGCGATTCTTTTCAGTTCTGATACACTTCGCCGATTGATCTGGTTTTGGCCAAACATGTGAAGGAAGGCAAGGGTCCTGTGTGGCCGCCTCACACAGCTCAAGCCAGAGAAGCTCAGAGATGGGGTGATGCACTCGTCTCTCCTGCTCTCGGCCGCTCAGGTTTGTCATGAGACAGCAGAGGAATCCTTTCAGGCGAGAAGGTCCTTGTACCCAAACCAGGTAAATGCAGCAGTGACACAGAGTTCTCGGGACACCGAGGGCCGGGGCAGTTACCTCAGAGGCGTGTCTCGAGAGTTCTCTCTCTGTCAGGCCGCTCGTGACCGGGTCTTGGAATGTGCGGAAGGGGGTCAGGAGATCCCGAGCCTGGCAAGTCTCTCCCCACCCAGAAGGGGGGAACCAAGTAATTCTTGGTGTCAGGGATTCCAGTCCACCCACGTGCCAGAGCGCTGGCTGCCGTTCGTACAAAGTAGGGGAGATTTTGTGTAGCGAAGACACGTGTGCACGCACCCCGCGGCCCCGGGAGTCACGAGACGAGAACCCAGCCTGTGCAAACTGCTCAGACTTATTATATCATTTTTCAAGTTTGGCTCGTTTGGCGTTTGCGTGACTTCCCTAAGTGACACAGATTCGCTGGATTCTGTCAACAGACGCTCGGGGGTAAAAGGGGCAGTGAGAGCCCTGCGCGGGGGATGGGCCTGTGGGTCTGGCTTGTTCCTTGGAGGCCTGCGGCTGTATTTTAGCAACGTGATGAAAGGGAATAGACTCGGGCAGGGCCAGATCACACAGATAATCAAGGAGAATTCTGAGATTTATCCAGAAAGCCAAATTCCAGGCGCACTGTGTTTTCTTGGTTAGAGTCTGGCACGTGTTTTCCCAAACATTTTTCTGTCTTTTTGTTCAGTGAAACAACTTGTTTTTTGGATCCTAGGAAAGGAGGAAACCTTGCTGAAGCCAGTGACCTTGATTAGACAATACGGGTGGGATCCGGGCCGGCGTTCACTCAGTCAGGGGTGCCTTGTCCGTGGCAGCAGGGAAGGAGCCGGAGCCGACGAGTCCAGACTCAAGGGGTGGTCAGTTGGGTGGATAGAGGATGTCAAGTTCGCTTACGAATGCCGCACGTTTTCCCCGAGAACTGGAAAACAGTTACCCGCGGAGTGTGGGAATGGGGGCGAGGCTTTAGAAATTCTGGGACAAAGGCAAAGCAGGAAAGCTTCATCCGGGCAGGGACGAGCCCACGGAAAGGCAGTTGGGTGGCGCCGAGGGTCCAGGTAAAGCGAGCCAGGCCGCTCCGGCTGTGTGGCCGCGGGGACCAAGCAGGTGGACAGCTGGCAGAGAAGGGGACTGAAGGAGAGTGACAGCCAGGGTGAGCTGTGCGGTCAGCGCTGGCCTGGGAGGACAGTGAGGATGAGAAGTGCTTAAGGGACAGAGAAGTGTCCTCGGACAAAGGAAGCTGTTGCCTGTGGGGCTGAGAACTATGGTGGTGGGGAGGGAATGAGCGGGAAGAAGGTGGGTGTGGCGGGGACTTGACGTTGGGTGATGGAGGGGTAGCGGGTGGTATCGATGAGGTCTTGGTGCCGCCCCTCGAGGCTTTGGAGAACGGGGGCATTTTTGGTTATCATCAGGGACAGGTGTTCAGCCTAAGAGGGGGTGACTCCCCGTGGAGGGCTCATGGGGCTGCCCGAGGGGCTGAGAGCGTGTCGGAGACAGTGCCGCTGCTGCAGAGGGCGGAGGGGGGTGCGACTCGGGGTTTGTATGTGGCTCGAAGGTAGCTGCTGAGAGCTGAAGCTGAGAGTTTGAAGGAAGTGGGAGGGCACGGGTCTGGAGGGGTTGGCGAGGCGCAGGAAGAGCGCCTGTCCCACTGTGGGTCCCATGGCTCAGGGCTGTGATGAGGGGACCCCCCCCGAGAGGGCTGCAGGGAAAGCAGTGTTCCGATGGGAATGAGAACCGACAGGTGAGGGGGTGCTCGTACTGGACCCCGAAACTCCAGAGGCACTGTCGTGGGGCGGGGGGGTCCTCCTTGGACTACCTGCGCTGACCAGTGAAAACGGGTCAGAAGCGTGAGGTGAGGTTAGCTCTTGAGTCAGGTGGTGACGGGGGCGGGGTGGGGGGCAGGGAGTCCGGGGTCCCCCACACCTGCCCCTCCACCTGCCGGGGGGACAGCGGGCAGTGGGCCTTCTTCTGTCCTGCCGGCAGTAGAAGTATTCGTCAGGATTCCGCTTTTGAAACTAACGCGGTCTAGTTTTCTCTTTGATTTGCAGACGGCTGTTGATGTTTTTAGAAGGATAATTTTGGAGGCAGAGAAAATTGATGGGGCCGCTTCACAAGGAAAGTCGTCCTGCTCGGTGATGTAATCGTGCTGCGGAAGGGGAGGGCACAGGAGTCCATCCTACCCGGAGAAGCCGACTGCCCGTTATCCTTTAAGATAAACTCAGCTTCTTTTTCCTTCTGTTAACCTGAAAGATTTCATTTGGGTCAGAGCTTTTTCCTGCCCCACCCCCCTTTCAGATTATGTTAAACTCTGACTCTGTCCAAATGAGTTCACTTCCATTTTCAAATTTTAAGCAATCATATTTTCAATTTATATATTGTATTTCTTAATAATATTATGACCAAGAATTTTATCGGCATTAATTTTTCAGTGTAGTTTGTTGTTTAAAATAATGTAATCATCAAAATGATACATATTGTTACACTACTATTAACTAGGCTTCCATATATCAGTGTTTATTTCATTGTGTTAAATGTATACTTGTAAATAAAATAGCTGCAAACCTTAACCCCTCGAGCTACTCAGTGTGGCTTTTAAAGAAGAAAACGGGGTCCCACTGAGGGCCTCTCTCCCCTCCTGGGGGCGGGTGGCCGGGGGTGGAGGTGAGTGGAGCCCACTGGCCACCGGGGACGGCTGGGAAGAGCGCCAGCACCAGGCTGGATCTCCGTGGACCCCGGCTGAGTGGCCTTGGAGGGTCTGCGAGGGGAGTTAGTCCCCAGCAGTGACTGCTCTCCACTGTACCCCCAGAGCCTCCACCGTGAGTGGGGGGCTTCATGCCGGGGGCACCGAGCAGAGCCTTCTCCTTACCGCGCTGCTCTCCCGTCGGCCACTTGAAGACAAGGGGAACTTACGAGTCACTTCCTGTTTCTCCTCGGGCCTGGCTTGATGTCTACCGCAGACAGGATCTGATTCAGACCCCACAACGCCGACTCATTTCCAGGGCGGGGAATGCTGCCAGTAAGCGTTGTGTGGGGTGGGGGGAGGCTTCGAGAACCTCCTTCAGACCCCGACCGCACAGGGACCATCGAGGAGGAGGAAGGGGGTTTCCTTTGCACAGTGGCCGCTGTGTCAACTCTAAAGTCCCACTTGAGGTTGAGGGGCGCTTGCCCAGTGACGGTGCCCGGAGCCAGTTCCAGTGGCGAAGCAGACATTATCATTGACTTTATTACTCAACAGTTTTTCACATACTCAAAGTTTTTTCTTTGACAGCACAGTATTGTTCCTTATTAATGGGGTTTATTCTTGGGCCTCGTGTTCCATACGGGTCCCCCGTGTGTGGAACCGTGTTAAATCCAGATCCGCTTCACCCAGGCAGCCTTTTTCACCTGCAGAGCATCTCTGTGTCCATGGGAGCTTGGAGCCGCAGGTTCGCGCTGGAAGCGAGTTCGACTCTCACCAAGTGACCCCGGAAGGACCGGCCCTGTCTGGAGGCTCCTTAACGAGGTGCAGCTCACCCATCACTCCGATGGTTACTGGATTTCCATGCCCAATTTTTATTTAAATATCAGTTAACATACGGTGAGACTATTCTGTGTGTCACGAACACAGCGGGGAAACCCGCACCCAGCCCTGAGCCTTGGAGACACACGGGGCTGGGCTGGTCCTGCTCCCCCAGCATGGATCCCGGCCGCGGACAGCTGATTGACTTACTGACTTACTGGACGACCGAGCGTGCTGTGCGTTCCCCACGTGGCACTGCGGCTGCAGACTTCGGCGACAAGATCCCGACAGGAGCAGGTGCTGGTACCTGCGGGGAGCTCGGGACGATTAGCTTCCCAGCCGCCCTGTTTACAGATGAGGGGACCATCTTAAAGGTGCCAGCCGTTGGCTAATGTCAATGACCAAATCCATTTTGTGTCCTCTCTGCTAATGGCATACAAGACCTTCTGAAGAAATTCGGACTTAACATTTTTTGTTACTTAATACTGTGTTCACTCACTTCTAGGCCTTTTTTTCTTGTGTTTTAACATCTCTGAAATCCAAAATGAGTCTCATGATCAATGGAAAAGCACCGTGTTCGGAAAGAATGTTTTTCTTAGTGGTACGTAAATGTCTTAGATTCACCGAAGTACAGTACGTGCAAACTTACAGCTAGGTATGTAGTCAAAACTATTTTGCAGGGGCCCCTGGGTGGCTCAGTCAGTTAAGTGTCCCAACTCTTGGTTTCGGGTCCGGTCGTGTCAGGGTCGTGAGATCGAGCCCTGCGTCGGGCTCTCTGCTCAGTGCAGAATCGGCTTGAGGTTCTTTTCCACTCTGCTGCTGCCCCCACTCCCGTGCACACGCCCTCTCTCTCTAATAAATAAATATTAAAATTAACTCTTTTTGCAGCTCACATAAATACAAATTACAAAATCACATTACAAATTTAAATTAATGTGATGAGATTTTGCCCAGGCTAGATTGTCCAGCCCTGTACCCTCTCTAGACCACCACGTCTCCGCCGTGCCACTGACGGCACAGCGCCCTTGCCCCACCTGTCACCACCTAACCCTCCTGGTTGGTTTCTTGACCTTTCAGCAGCATCGCACACGGCTGGTGACGGCAAGCCTTCTCCCTGCTTCCACGAAA
>CM052806.1:87673612-87689427 GCA_028533885.1 Nasua narica | reverse complement strand
GGGGGGGGGGGGGGGGGGTTGCTCTTCATCTTCGCAGAAAGGCCTTGTCGGATGGAGACTTCTGGGTGGGGCGAGTTTCTGTGGCCCTTTCCCAGCCCATCTGGTTGAGGTTTCTCATGAGCAGTTGGGACCCGGCACGTGCGCGGTTCTGGGCTCCCGGGAACATGCTGCCGGGAACTTTTTTTTTTCTTTTTTCTTTTCCTTTTTTTCTTTTTTTAAGGCTTTTTTGTTAGCTTGCTGTTTGCTCCGATGTCAAATAATGGCTGCCAGCTATTTTTGACAGATACCTGGGGAAACAGCGGTCAGGTCAAACAAAGCCAAAACTTGCAGAGGAGGTTTTCCAGGGAGCTGCTGGAATGCGACAGATGAGAGGAGTTTTCTCAATGCAGGGCTTTGAAAGAGCTCCAACCCCCCCTTGACCCTTCTGGGGCTGCCCTAGTGCTGGTTTTTCCCAGTTGCAGCTGCTGGTTTGCAGGGCACCTCAGAGTTGGGACTGGGGGCTGACAAGAGGGCAAGTGACAATGCCCCAAGGCTCACGTGTGTTGAGAAGCAGTCACTTTTCTTAAACACCCCCTGGTTGTTGCAAGCCTTTAGGTCATGTTCCAAGTTCTGAAGAAGTCAGTCTGGGGGTGGGGGCACAGTTTTTACCGGTGTTCTCCCTCTGAGTTCTCAGAGGTCCTTAGGGCAGTGTTCCCGGTGACGTCCCTCCAGGGTCTGCACGGCGGAACAGGTGAGAGGATGAACCCTTTTGGGGGGCTGCCTTCTAGACCAGTTCCTTTGAATTTGGCCCACGTCCATTGTGCTGTGGTTGAAATTCCTCACCATCCACACAGGGTTCTGGGACAGCCCTTACCCCTTAGGGGCTCCTAACAAGGAAGAGTGGCGCCATCTGCCAGGGTCAGTGCAAATGGCCTGGGGTCCATCCTGATCTTTCTGTTCCTTTGATGACGTCTAGCGCGGCCGGCAGTTTGCTCTGGGATTAACTGGAAAGCCGAGGTGGACTCAACATCCTTATCTCCAGAGGTGGGACTAAGGGCCAGAGATAGCTCCCAACCCTTAGTCCATTCGTTTGCACTACACCCCAAGGCCCACCGGGAGCCCCCATATAAACGGAGCCTCGGACTAAGACTCAGAACAAAGCAGTTCTGATCCACTGCCCCCTGCCAGCCCAAGACCTGTACCCGCGGCCTGGGTCCTGCTGCTTCGAGAAGCTCCACAAGCTTCCTCACCATGTGGCCAGCAGCACTGGGTATCGTGGGGGTCTCCGGGATTCCTGCAGGCCTACGCACCCAGAAAGACACGGAGAGCCACCAGCAACCTCGACGAGCACGTTTCCCAAATCCGAAAAAAAGATTTCATTCCAGTCCGGCCCGAGGTGTCAGGAACACCTGGGTCTCCAGCCACGCCGTGGGGGGAACGCAGGTCGCTCCCTCGGAGGCTGAGCGGGGTCCTCAGTTCACCCTCCAAGCAGAGGGCTGCGCGCGCGGGACACAGGCTCCAAAGGCCCCTCCAGCTCCCGCATTCTGTTCCAGCCCAGGACATGGCCTTGGCTTAGATCTCTAAAGCATGAAGTTTCTCAGGAAATAGCAAAAGATTCTGGAATTATTACGGCCTCAGCAATCAGGACCTTTCACCCAGTTCTCCCTGCTGCCCAAGAAGGGCCCGGGCCTCTCCATCGAGAACAAAAACAAAACGACCTGCTCGGCCCCCTGCTCCCACAGGGGGCGTGTGCCGCCGGATTCGCTGGCTTCGAGGGTTCGGGTTTACCCTGTTAGTCCCTCTCCCAGCCCCCATCACTGTAGATGAGCAGAGGAGCCAAGTAAATCAACACCGTAATCCCCGGCTTTTCTATGTGGCCCGGCTGTGGGTTGCGCCGCCCTGAACTTGACCCTACAAGGCTGGCGCAGAGGCCCGGCTGGCGCAGACAGCTGGGACAGCTGGGAAGGTCACATTCCTCAGCTCTGACATGGGGGGTTCTAGGGTCCCGCAACCCAAATCGTTCCGAGCCACAACCTTCTCTGTGCCCGGAACTGGGGCATTCACGAGAGCTGGTTTACGGTTTGAGGCTCGGACGGCGGTTCTCAAACGCAGGCCCGCCTCGGAGTCACCTGAAGGGCCGGCAGAATGCACGGGGGCCTCACCCCCAAGCTGCTGATTCTGGAGGGGGGTCCAAGCTGGAGCCCCAGGCATCCTCATTTCTACCGAGGACTCGGGGCTGCTGCTGCTGCTGGTTCAGGAACCGTGTTTCTAGAACCGCTGACTTACGCCATGATACCTGCGTAAAGAGGGGCACAGGCAGGAATCCTGGGTCTGCAAGATCTCGGAGTGGGGGGAAGTGACCGAATGCCCACTCTGCCGGGGACAAGGGGCCACTATGGGTTGAACTGTGTCCTCCGAAAAGCTATATGGCAGTCCTGCTCCCTGGTACCCGGGAACATGGCCTTACTCGGAAATAAGATTTTGCAAATGTCATCAGGTGAAGTCTTACCGGACGAAGGTGGGTCCCAATCCAGTGGCTGATGTCCTTCTAAGGAGGAATTTGGATCCGGTCGCGGGGGGAAGAAGGCTGTGCAGTGACGGGGGAGGGGAGGGGAGCCGAGGCACACCGGAATGCAGAAGCATGGAACAGACTCGCCCTCGGAGCCCAAAAAGGAACCAAGGGTGTCCGCAGCTGGATTTCGGACTTCCGGCCTCCAGGATGGGGAGGTGACAAATGTCTGTTGTTTTAAGCCCTCCGCCCAGACCGTGGCGCTCGGCGGGGGCTGCCCGAGGAAACGCATGCACGTCTGGCAACATGGGACTTCAGGCAACTTGGAGCGAGTTGGCCATCCCAAGCAACACGTGGCCAGAGCTCTCCCAAAGACAAAGGAGGAAACTGAAGGTCGGAGTCGTGACCTGCTGTCTTGTCCCTTGGGGCCACGACGACAGAATGCCACGGCGGAGCGGGATTGGAGCAGGGTGTCATTTCTCATCGCCCGCAGGCTGGACGTCCAAGATCAAGGCGCACGCAGATGGGGTGTCTGGTGAGAGGCGCTTCCTGGGCCGTAGGCAGCCGTCTTCTTGCTGCATCCGCTCCTGTGGAAGAACCAGGGAGCTCTTTCCTAAGGGCGCTCTGGTCCCAGGCAGCGCGCCTCCGCCCTCGTGAGCTCGGGACCTCCCAGCACCGGCGCCTGGTAGATCAGCCTCCGACATATGATTTGAGGGGGACGCGTACGTTCAGTGCACCGTGCCTGACGAGGGTCACCTAGCAAATTGCTGAGATCCAAGCCTAGAACCCATTTTCTCAGAGTTGTCCATGATCCCCAGATGGTTCCCATCCGCACGAATGCGTAGTATGTAGTATCCCCACGGACGGACGGACGAATGGACCGCCGTCCAACCAGGCCATCCAGGCTGGGGGCAGGGTTGGGCACGGTGGGCTTAGTTCACATTCAGAAGTCATGCTGCCGCCCTTAGACCGGAGGCCACACTGACTGGGTTAGACTCCCCCTCAGGAGGGTGCGGCCCGTGGATAACGATCTCCCACTGCTGGGCCGGGGACGGGGACCCATGTTCTCCCCCTGCTCTGCCATCAGGCGCATAGTCCACATTCCCGGATTCGGCCCTCTTTTCCCATCTGCAAAATGAAGAAGCATTGGAACTAAATTGGTCGTTCCCAATTATGCACGTTTCTTGAGCTGGATTAAGATGTTGTGCTTCAAGAATATGAATTTCCCAATTTTAAGCCAAAAAAACCTTTTTTTCAATGTTAAGGCGCTTTCTCCCCCTCCACAATTTTTCTTTAACAGGTAGCAGTGGCAGCCCCCTACCAATGTGATTGAACCCCAGGTTACCTGGATTTTAAGGGCCGTGTCCGTGGGTCAGGCGCTCGGTCGGGCCTGGTAACCACCACGGGGTGGTCGGGCTGCGGCGGGAGCCATGGTCCGCCGGCCAGGTTTGCGCTGTTGTCCCTCGGGGTCAGAGAAGGGCACAGACCTCGGTGCTGGTTTCTTCTCCACAGTTCCTGACCCTCTGCGGCTCCTGCCCGTGGATGGGGTCCTGAGGCCCGCCCGCTGCCCTCTGGGTGTGTGTGACAACGCAGGCTGCCCGTGGCTGCTGGCTGTGACGGTGCTCGCAGGCCCGGTGCCAATGACCGGAGAGGCTTTCCATGTCTTCTCCCCTCACTTTCCGAGGTCCCTTCTCGGGGTTTTCTGGGTTCGGGGTAGAGAATGATCTGGAAGCAGGGCTGCCTAGGAGAGGTGATGGCCCTGCCCAGCTCTCAGCCGCCAACAAGACTCACACCATGCGGGGGCGCCTGGGAGGCTCAGAAGGTTAAGCCTTTGCCTTCAGCTCAGGTCATGATCCTGGGGTCCTGGGATCAAGCCCCATGTCGGGCTCTCTGCTCAGCGGGGAGCCTGCTTCTCCCTCTCCCTGCTGCTCCCCCTGCTTGTACTCTCTCTCTCTCTCTCTGTGTAAAATAAATAAAACCTGAAGAAAAAAAAAAAAACTCACACCAGGTGAAAAGCCCAGCCTGAGCCGGGACGCAGGCCTCTGTCCCCCATTGCTCTTCGCACCCCCCAGCACCCCTCCCCCAGCCCCTAGCCATGTTTGTGGTTTGTGCCCTGTGACCTGCTGGAGGGGGCTGGGACCCCACTTCCCCCCACGCGAACCAGACTGGGTCCCTTTGTTCAGGAGTTGGGTTGGATGAGTCCACTGGCCTGGGAAGCCAGGGGTGGAGACAGGTTGGGCCTCGTGCTGCTACTGCAGTGAGGACGGCAGAGAGGGAGCCAGCAGGCCTGATGAGGGAGCGCGTGGGCTGAGGAAGATTCAATCCACCACCGACCCGAGCCTGGGCCCCCAAGATTGGTGCCATGGCGCTGATTCTGGGGGTCTCAGATATAGACAGGGGCCCTAAAAAAATGCCTGGGTCTGGGTCTGGGGCCCAACCTGCTCATCTGTGAAATGGAGTAACTACAGAACTAGCGGGGGTGTAGGTGTGTCACGAGTGGTTGTGAATAAGCAACAAGAATGCATTAAATATCAAAAGAAAAAGAAAAGAAACAAATCACCGCTGAGGTCTCTCCCTGCCCCCCGAAACACTCCTCACTCTTCCTTGCTGTAGTTCTGTGGAGGAGGGATTTTCCTCGCCTCTTTCCGGATTAGGGGACTGAGGCTCAGGGCAGGACCCAATCCAAGGGCGGCGTGGCTCTGTGGGGCTGTCCTTCCCGCATCCCTGCAGGCTGGGGCTTGTGGAATCTCAGGACACCTGAGGCCCTGCCCCGGGGGACAGGGGAGGGTGACGCAGCTCTTCGGTGTCTTCAAAGATCTGCCCTTTGGCTGTGCCGTCTCGGAGCTCTGCCACAGGTGTCTAGCTGTGCTAGCCGGTTATTTTTATTTACCTGGCTTCAGAACTCAGTATTCCAGAATATTCAGTATCACCTTCAAGGCTTAGAAGTTCCGAGCCACCACCTCCTCAAATAAGGCTTCTTTGCTGCTGCTCTTTTGTTTTCTAAAGATCGTTTGTTTGTTTGTTTAAGAGAGAGGTGGGGGGTGGGCAGGGGCAGAGGGAGAGAGAGAATCCCAAGCTGACTCCCAAGCAGGGAGCCGGATGTGGAGCTCGATCACATCACTCTGAGATCTTCACCTGAGCCAAAAACAATTTAAAGATTTTATTTATTTATTTGACACAGAGAGAGAGAGTACAAGCAGGGGGAGCAGCGGGCAGAGGGAGAGGGAGAAGCAGGCTCCCCACTGAGCAGGGCGCCCGCTGCGGGGCTCGATCCCAGGACCCTGAGATCACGCCCTCAGCTGAAGGCAGACACTGAACTGACTCACCCAGGTGCCCCTCTGCTGCTCTTGCTGGCTGTTTTCTGGAATGTCCTTTAGTATATGTTGGAATTACCAGCTTTCCGTTCATGTCACTTAAATGTGTTTTCATAATTCTTTGTTTCCTCTCTATTTATTACTTGAATGGATTTCTCGAAGGGGGCATATTTTCAGCCTTTGCGTCATGAGATGAGGAAATGCTGAAGACTGGGGTGAAGGAGGGGAGCTGGAGGAGGACGGTCTGAAACAAGGACAGGAACAGACAAGCTAGACTGTAAAATGGCAAAATGCGAGGAGAATGTACGAATTGTAATCTCTTTGGGGGTAAAGGCACGGATTTTGCTTTCAAATTGAAACTCCACGGCTCACTAGGTCTGTGACCGCGGGCCAGTTACTTACCCTGTGCCTCACTTCCCGGATCTACAAAGTAGGGGTGATAACACCACCTGCCTCTGAAGATTGCGGAGGGAATTAAACGGCCTGATACATGTTGTATCAGCGGGTCCCTGGCTGTGTAAACACCGTGAGATTACAGCCCCTGCGGTTGACTGTCCTGGAATTCCAAGCCCCGCCCCCACACACCGCTACCCCGCCCCCTGCAGTTGGGGTGTACTTATTATAACCACCACTAGGGGTCAGGCTTCGGCTCCTCTCACTTAACAAGCGCGCTTATTCTCGGGTGGGAGATGGGGCCAAGGGGATGTCTCCTAGAACCCAAACATTCAGCTTTGGCTCTCCCACCTTTTCCTTCCCTACCCTAATCCGATACTCGCCCCCTCCACTGGAGACCTCTGGCCGCTCTTCCGGGAGGGAGGTGTGTTCTGTCTTCTAGAAGTACACCTAAAACAGGGCGGAGTCCGAACCCCAGCAGCTGGGGCTTGGCTCGGAGCAGACCCCCGGAAAGATTTCACCCCTTCTCCCAAGGAGGTTCAGGGCCCTGCTGGTCCACAGACAGCAACCCCCACCCCCTTAGAAGGGCTCAGATTCTTGCTAAAGGAGCGCCCTCCCTCCCTGTCCACCAGAGGCCAGTGTGTCCAGAGGATATGAGACTGTCCCCAAGATTTCCAGGGCATTTTTTGGGCTGGCACTGACCCAGGCCCAGGCAAACCTCCCGACCGCTAACACTGCACCGTGGTGTGCTTGCCCTCGTTCGCTCATGCATTCGTGCAGGCTTGCCTCCATCCAGTGGAGGTGAGCTCATGCTTTACCCAGCAATTTCACACGGAGGTATGGCCCCCAAACGTGGTGGGATTGGCCCCTGAGGGCATTTGGACATCTGAGGGTGTTTCCATTTGTCAGAATGTTAGAGGAGGGACAGGACTTTAGTGGGTAGGGCTCCAGGATAGGTGATATCTTACAACAAGCCAGGAGGAAGGGTCCCACAATTTCACCCCAAACATATTGTATTCTTTGCTTGTTTTTAAAAGACACTGAATTTTCTTGGCATACAATGTACTAGATAAATAGATGGAAGATTTTACTTAGTTTTCTGAGGAACTTACTAAGAGTTATCCATTCACTATTTCAGAAACTGGAGTCACAAATAAGAAGGTTAACAAATTGCAGAAGGGGGCTCCTGGGTGGCTCAGACGGTTAATGCCTGCCTTCCGCTGGGGTCATGGTCCCAGGGTCCTGGGATTGGGCCCCACATTGGGCTCTCTGCTCATCAGGGAGCCTGCTTCTCACTCTCCTTCTACCGCCCCCCACCCCCCGCTTGTGCTCTCTTGCTCTGTCAAATAAATAAAATCTTAAAAAAAAAGTTGCAGAAGGATATGTGTACAATGTTAGCCCACTGTAAAATGTATATTTTCAGGTACACAAATAGTAAAGGTATGAAAACATTCAAAGAAATAATAAACACAAAAATCAGGATACTGGGTATTTCTAGAGAAGGAAGACTTTTGATGACTTTTTTTTTTTTAAGATTCATTTATTTATTTTAGGGAGAGAGAGAATGGGGAGGGGCAGAGAGAGAAGGAGAAACACTTTAGCAGACTCCTCACCCAGGACCCTGAGATCAAGATCTGAGCTTAAACCAAGGCTGGGATGCTTTCCCTCCTGCGCCACCCAGGGGCCCCAACGACTTCTTTCTTTAAAGACAAAAAAGTCGACCTGACTTGAAAATGTTAAAATGTTAGGATCTAAGGAAGCTGGGTGATGGGTGTGTTATTATTCCTTCTGTTACTCTCTAGACTTCTCTATGCCTTAACTTACCCAAAAAGGAAAGAGTCTCTACACAACCCAGCGGGGAGGTGGGTGCTGGATGGGCACCTGCTCTGCAGCTTTCCCGCACTGAGCAGCTGCTTGCAGCTTTTAAGGTTGCACATTGTTGAGATTTTCTTAACATCGAGACGGCATCCTCAGCCCTGCTCCTTCCTGTCATCGTTTTACTCTGAGCCATTCCCCTGGCATTTTGTCACCAGCTAGCAGTCATATGTTCCTTTTAACAGTGCGCTATTGAAGACGACTCCCTCAAGGACCAGGCTCTGCAGCGGCGAGGTTTTACCAGCCCGGAGTTTGCCGTAGAGATAGCTATTTGGGGCAGGGATTCTTTTTGGGTGCAAATAAATCACATGAACCGTGGCAGACCTGACCTCCTTATAACGAAAATCCTGGGTGAGAACTGAGACATGGCGCTGGGACAGGAGAAGGGAGGTTAAGGTTGAAGAAATCCAATCCACCTGTTCATTTTTACCACTTCTTTTCGTGAGGCTGTAGCTTGTTTTTTCCTGTAGACCCTGCTTGTGTTTTGAATCTCCGTACATCACCTGGGTGCATTCTCTGTGGGCTCTGGCCCTGGTGCCTTAAGGGCAAATACAAATTAAACTGTGGACTTCCGGTGATCGTGATGTGTCAGTGTTTATTCGTAGTTGTAACAAATCTACCGGCTGATGGTGGGGAGGCTGGGGCGGGCAGGGGGTCTATGAGAACTTTCTATACTTGGAAATCAGTCTTGCTATGAACCTAAAATTGCTCCAGAAAATAAAGTTTATATTAAAAAAAATAAGAGGCTGAATTTTCCCAGTTGAAAATAAGGGAAGAGACTTCCCGTCCCTCCTTTTTCTTCTAGAATTTCTTTCCTGGTTCTTCTTTCTTTCTTCTTCTTCTTTTTTTTTTTTTTTTTTTTAAGATTTTATTTATTTATTTGACAGAGAGAGAGAGAGAGACCACAAGCAGGGGGAGCAGGAAAGGGGAAAAGCAGATTCCCCACTGAGCAGGGAGCCCGATGTGGGGTTCGATCCCGATGTGGGGCTCGATCCCGATGTGGGGCTCGATCCCAGGACTCCTGGGATCATGACCTGAGCCAAAGGCAAACGCTTAACCAACTGAGCCACCCAGGCCCCGCTTTCTTGGTTCTTCTTACATGTATGCACATCTTTTAACAGCTAAACAATCTGCTCCCCAGTCTGATAACTCAGGAATGTTTCCTCCAGGAGCTGGAAGCCACCTCTTTGAAAGGGAATCATTAAGGAAGACATCTCCCCACCTCCCAGTTTCCTGGGAGGAGGGGGCTGGCTTAGCTCCAGCTATCACCTTACTTTGAATTACAAAACCTATCTCCGCACAAAGATGCAAGGAAATCAGCAATTTCTCTCCCTCTCTCTCTCTCTCTCTTCATATTTTTTCTACCATTACCTTTCATTGAAGGAAGACACATTTTTTTCAGAGTTTCCCCGAGCCCCTTTTAAGCAAGTGTTGCAGGATTTTTGCATCGTGAGTGCCCGTGGCTCTGGACCACACCGCTTCAAAGACGGAGGAGGTAGACCAGATGAAGAGGTGGGCAGAAAAGCAAAGTTCAATAACCGATAGCACAAAGCTCGGGTTGCCCAAATCAGCAATTTCTCCTAAGACCACAAATAATGAGCCACACCTGCCTATCTAGATAAAAAGGCTGAGATTTCCTCGTCTTTGAAATCTCTAGTGGATGGCCTACGATGCACATCACATTCAGGCTTAATGCTTATTTATTCAATAATACAACGATTTGGGCGCCTGGGTGGCTCAGTTGTTGGGCGGCTGCCTTTGGCTCAGGTCATGATCCTGGAGTCCTCGGATCGAGTCCCGCATCGGGCTCCCTCCTCACTGGGGAGTCTGCTTCTCCATCTGACCTCTCTCTCTCTCTCCAATTCTCTCTCTCTCAAATAAATAAAATCTTAAAAAAAAATAATACAACGATTTTCTTCCTCTTCTACCTTTAGGGTCAGACTTTTGGGGAGATTTTGTGTTGAATTATTTCCCCAACGAGGCTCTAGTGGGGAGGCAAACGCCAGAATGCATGGCTTGGCCTGTGGGGGGCAACAGCTGGGCCAGGCCTCTCAGAATGAGGCAAGGTCACCCCTGTACCCAAGAACTGCATGACCTCCTCTTCTGAGCCTGAAGTGTCTCATCTGTGACATGGTGCTCACAATTCTTTTCTGAAAGTGGAGAAACAATTCAGACTTTCCCACAGCATCCCCTCGTCATGCACCGGACCCCGATGTCCCTGCCCTCGGTGCAGCCCCCCAGGGTCATCCCCGTGCAGATGAGCTCTCTCTCCTGCGATCCAGAGCTGGCCCCCGGCCCCAGCTAACCACCACACTCGTTCTCTGGATACACATCTCATCCCCCCAGCCTAATCTGGGGGTTGCACATCTTGTGGGCTCAGTGTTGACTCTGTTCACTTCACAATCTTTGAGCCTTTGTTGAGTGCCAAGAGAGCCTCACTCTGCAATGGGGCTGCCTGTTTCCAGAAAGCCATCTTTGTCCAACAGGGTGGTCTGCGCACAGAGTCCTCAACTGGCCTCCCGGGGAGGGCTGCGGGGGCAGGGCAGGTCCCACGGAAAGGGATGGAGGCTGAGCACTGATTGGGGGTGGGGGACAGCACTCAGGGACCAAGAACACAGGAGGGGAAAAGGAAGGGGAGGACAACCTGGGGTAAGAGTCGCAGGGGCGGGTGGGCCACCCGTCACTGGGTGCCGTTGGAGACCAAAGTGTAAGGTGGGGTTGGGAGCTAAGGAGCTGGGGGTCCAGAGAAAAACCTCAGTAACTGCTCTGACCAGGTGAGACAGGGAAGGGGCGGAAGGCCCGGGAAGACTCGGTGCCCAAGGAGGGACGGCACTGCCAGAGAACCGCCCCCCCCAAGGCAGAGGGGAGGCAGAGGGCCCGGCGTGTGCGTGTATGCGCGCACGTGTGTGCGTGTGTGTGCCCCTGACTCAGCAGGGACGGCGGGCGAGCGGGGGCCAGAGACAGAGGAGGCCATGGTGGGGCCGGCCTGGGGCTCGCGGGGCCACCGTGACCCCACAGGCCCCCGGCTGACCCCGGGCAGGGGCGGGGCGCACGGCGGGGCTCGCGGCGCCGGGGGCTTCGGTGCGGCGGACCGGGCGGGGCGGCCCCTTGCGGGCTTAGGGCGCCGGACCAGCACTAACGCGCCGGCCAGCAAATCTTTTGTCCGGGGCGGCGCTGAGCCAGCAGGGCTGCCGCCGGCTATATAGGGGCTGGCCGCCGGCGAGGCGGGCACACCATGGCGCAGCGCTCGGGAAAGGTGAGTGGAGCCCCTCCCGGCCCGGCCGGACGGTAACGGACGCCGTCCCCGCGCGGCCCGACACCCACCGCCTCGCGCTGCTCCTCGGGCTCGGGAGGCGGGGGCCAGACTGTTACTTGAGGCCCCCTACGCATCTGACAAACCTGAGCAAAACTGGCCGAATTTCCTGCCCAACCTGGGCGGCCTGGCCCCTGTGGTGTGGGGGGTGGCACGATCCCCGTCTCTCACCGCGGGGGCGGCGGTTTGAGGGATCTTGGAATCTGGTGGGCAACCGGTTCCCCCTGAATCTCTCTGGGCCATCGCCCAGACCCGTCTGGTGCAGGGAGGTGGCAAATTCGGATCTCCACCCCGCATTCTCTGCTCCCTCCCCTAGCTAATCTGATGCAGCCTTCCGTCGCCAGGGGCTACGTTCAAGGTTAGTGGGGGAGAGCATTACTCAGTCCACAGGGACTTGGTTATGCTTCAGTCACAAACAACCCCCAGAGCCCATCACTACGGTGCACCCTCCCCCCAGGGCCCAGAGCGACCCAGAGAGCTGGGAAGTCATGTCCTGGCTCTCAGAGCTTCTGCGGGGGGAGCCCAGAAGGGTAGTCATCCGTGACTGTGACCTGGTCAGTGATTGCTGCAGTTAGCAGCCACCAGGCACCATTATTTGTACTTTGCCAAGGCCCTTCCAGGAGCACAATTCTAGAAACCCAAAGAGTTATTGTGGGGTTGAACTTCACGCTCTGTGGCAGAACGTGAACTCCGTGGCCGATAGAGATCGTGTTGTGTAGCTTAGGGACAAGGGGAACCTGCCAGTAGGACATTGCCGTAGGACACTGACCTGAGCCCTGGGTTGGCAACGTCCAGCTCTGATGCATGCCCATCACCCAAAGGAGTGGCCCAGTGAACAAAGGGATAAGTTATATTGAAAAAGCCCCCCGGTTAGCCATTAATCCCCACACCGACCCTGACTTGTCTCCCTGGCCTTCAGTCTCTCCCGCTAAGGGGCCCAGTCCCAGGAACCTGACTTGCTGAAAATTCAATGTTTGGTTATGATAGTGGGGTTGTGGGTGAAATGCTTTCTTTAAAAATACTTCCTTGGCTGTTATGATTTAACAATGAACAAAGACCGAGCTGTAAAAATGCAGCGGGAGGGCGCCTGAGTGGCTCGGTTGGTTAAGCGTCAGCCCTGGGCTCAGGTCGTGATCCCAGGGTTCTGGGCTCAAGCCCCCGCATTGGGCTCTGTGCTCAGCGGGAAGCCTGCTTCTCCCTCTGCCTCTCCCCCTGCTCCTCCTTTCTCTCGCTCTCTCGTTCAAATAAACAAATAAAATCTTTTAAAAAATGCAATGGGAGTTTGAAAAGAGCCTCTTTTCAAATGGGCCCAGGGACACAGGGGGAATCCCTATCCCCAGATATCTAATGAAATTTTTCTGCTCAACCGTGAGCCCCCCCACCCCGGGGTAGGGAGGGCGAGGCCCTGAGTCCGACCTCAAGCCACCATCCCTGCGTTCTTTGGCCCCACTAATGGTGTTGACCACCAACCGTGCACAGCGGGCCTGGGAATCGGGGTTCACTCGAGGGTGTTGGAGGCCAGGCGTCTGCTCCCAAGACTAAAAGGAGAGAAGCCTCTGACCCCAAGCCCTCTGACCCGACCTTTCTAGATCATCCTCTATGAGGGCAAGCACTTCACCGGGAGGAAGCTGGAGGTCTATGGGGACTGCGACAACTTCCAGGACCGAGGCTTTATGAACCGGGTGAACTCCATCCGCGTGGAGAGCGGCGCCTGGGTCTGCTTCGATCACCCCGACTTCCGGGGCCAGCAGTTTATCCTAGAGCACGGAGACTACCCTGACTTCCTCCGCTGGAATGGCCACAATGACCACATGGGCTCCTGCCGCCCCATAGGGATGGTGAGTGGGTCTCCGTGCCAGAGGGACTGAGGGTCAGTGCTGCTCAGATGTGGGACAAAAGATCTGGGAGCGCGACCCTCCCCACTTTAAGATCTGACAAAGCCGTGGGATGTGTAGGATGGAGAGACGCCCGCCGCTCCCCCGTGTGTGGGAAGGCATGGGACCGATCCCCAGAGCCCCTGTGAGTTTTTATACCTACATTTTTCAATGTGTATCAGGCAACCACCTCCAAGGTCCGATCTCAACATCTTGCTGAACTTTCCACTTAAAATGCTATTGGAAATATTAGAAGTTTGGATTTGCAACCAGATGGGAGAGAATTTAGCTAAAGCCAGGCTGATTTGGGCCCGGGTTATCCACAACCCTGCAGGTCGTCTTGGAGCGCTTTCTGACAGACTTTGGATGCGAGGGGTGTCCCTGTCCACGGCGAAGGACTATTCGTGTCTGGCTGCCCTTATGGGGAGCGGCGGGGGGTTGAGGACCCAGCATTCCCATTCCTTTGGATTCTCCCAAGTTGCAAGTGCCAGCTGAGCTGCTGGGAGGTCCCCATGGTCAGGGAGGTGGCTGATTCCTCAACTGGACCTTCAGAGTCTCCGCCGTGTGTCTATGGAAGCATCTTTCCCTGGACGTGGGGCCCTCGAACGTGCGTGAGTGCGTGCGTGCGTGCATGCGTGTCGGCCCCCTCTCTTTTCTACCGAGTTACAGAATCAGCTGGGCTTTGGCATCTCAAATTGTTAAGAATGCTTTCCTAGTATTTCCACCCGGCCGTAGACATTTGGAAAAAGGAATTAACGTGGCTAGCTCTGGATCTTGCAGAATGCTATTTATATGAAAACTATCCTGGGTATTTTTCGAAGGCTCTTTTCCTAAGAGCTCTCCTTAGGACCAGCTGCGATGCGGCTCCAGCCCCTGCCACCCCCAGAGCCAGTCCTTGGGAGCTGGCCCTCCTCTGACTTTTGGAAATGCAAGGAATCTTCTAGGGGGCTATATGCGGTCATCGCAGTGAGCCCGCAGGGATTTCAGCAAATGAGATCTCTGTTATTTGTTTTAGATTTTTGGCTTCATGTCTTAATAAAAGGCTCTGTTACAGTTTGTAAAATATTATCATTTAAAGGCTTGCCCCTGGCCTGCGGCCCCAGGGTGGGGATGAAGGGCAGAGGAATGCGTTGGGGTGGCTGGGGCAGGGGTTCCCCCAGTCCAGGCGCCAGAGAGGAGCCCAGTGGCCTGGGCCCTGGTCAGAACAGGCCACTGTCTCCCAGGCGGTCCCGCCCGCCCTCTCTAACCCTTGGATAATTGAGCTGAAGAAAGAGGAGCTTGGACTGGTTCAGGGGCTCGGAAGCTTTTTAAAGTGGTAGACCCCTTTCGTCCAACAAGATGCCACTTGCCAGGAAAAGCAGAGGGCGGTGTTGACACTTGTGCTGGGGTGGCGGGCCCTCGCTGCCCCCCACCCACCAGGGCATGACCTCTTGGGTGCCCCACGGGCTTCTGCCTAGGGGAGGGAAACTCAGTGCCCTTTGCCTTCTTTCCTTCCTACGCTCACATGGGGCCCGCAGCACGGGGAGAACTACCGCCTGGAAATCTTCGAGGGCTGCAACTTCACCGGCCAGTGCCTGGAGCTCCAGGAAGACTGCCCCTTCCTGGAGAGTCAGGGCTGGTCCAAGAACTGCGTCAACGCCATCAAGGTGTACGGGGACGGAGCGTGAGTACAGGCGCAAGGCCGCGACCACAGCCCAGGGGGCGCCCTGCACAAGCGAAGTGTGGGCAGGCGGCCCGGAGGGTCAGACACCAGCAGGGGGGCAGCCTGGCCCCTGCCCAGGGGGCCCATTCCCTCCTTCAGCTGCCTCCTCTACCCCAAGCAGCAAAGAGGGCAAAGCCCCAGCCCGCAGGCCTCCCAGGGAGACGGAAATCATGGAGGCTCACTCCTGAGGGACAGACCGTGGCCCAGGGGGAGGGAGGGGTGGCCCAGGCAGAGAGGGGCTTGTCTGGCCTCCTGCAGGAGAGTTGTCAGAACCCCGGGCTAGCCTGGCTTCTGTTGGCCCCTGCATGCTTGGTTCCTTCCATCAGCCATGGGCAGCCTGTATACCCAGAGAGCCCCCGGGCCCTCAGCCCCATCCTGTCTGCGGAAGAGCCCCCCTCGGCTTCCGGGAACATGGCTCCCGCCACGGCAGCTTAGAGATCCAGCTGCTGTCTGTGTGTCTGAGGTTTGGGGTCAGGGAACACCACAAGAGGTTCAAGAGAGTGGCCACGGGAGGGGCTGAATGAAGATAGGGGCTGAGCCAGAGGAAGAAATGGGCCCCCCTCCTTTCCCCGGGGCAGGCTGACCCAGAGTCCTGGGGTGGCCCTGCTCCCCTCCCGCTATCTCTGTCATTCTGGTTCCATCAGGATTCATTTTATCATGTCTGCCTTTCTCTGGCTCTTGGAACCACCCTCCCCCCCGCCCTCCCTCCCCCGCTCTCCCCCGCCCCCGTTTGCCCTAAGTTGATGGTCTCCAGGGATCTGGGAGGTTGAATTCCAGAACCACCATTTGCCTGGAAATCTGCTAGCCAAGTTGTGTCTCAGGAGGCCAAAGTCACACCTTTGCACAGAAGGCGTCC
>CM052806.1:87655752-87673112 GCA_028533885.1 Nasua narica | reverse complement strand
CCCCCCCCCCCCCCCCCCCCCCCCCGAGAAGCTAAGTTCCTCCAGGGGCAGGGGCCGCACGGCCTACATCCCCGGCCACACTGACCTGTTCACGATGGACGTGTGTCCTCGGAAGACCTGCAGACACTGCCCGGTGCGCACGTCCCACTTCCTGATGGTGCGGTCAGCGCTGCACGTGAAGGCAGCTTCGTCCTCCAGCTGGCAGAAGGTCACATAGCTCTCGTGGCCTGTAGACCAGGGGCGCCGTGAGTGCACGGGGCCACGACGGCTCTCGTCTCCCTTCCGGGAAGAAAGCAGGGCTGGGGAGTGTTTGAGACGAGCCCAGGGTCACCAGCCCTCCGGAGGGGCGATTTCAGTCTGGGAGTCTATGGGGTGCCAGGAGAAATTTAGGGGGCCACTCTCCCTGCCCCCCTGGATCCTTCTGTTCTCTTTTTCCACTCTTTCTTCCTCTTCCCTCCCCCTTCTTCATCGGCTACTTTCAGCGTCTTCAGACTCTGCACACCCCCCTCTCCTCGTCCGCCGTGGGGAGGGGAGCAGTCCCCGTCTCCTGGGGCGTGTGCAGAGTGGGTGAATGCCGGTCGGCGGCTGTTTGGGGCCCCGGTGACGCGGGGCATGAAGGGTCCCCACGGGGCCTGCGTGGGGAGGGGCGGGGAGGGGAGAGGAGAAGAGCTGGGGGGAGAAGATGGCCCACGCCCAAGCAGGAGGGGCCTTGAAGGCCAGAATTTAGGTGCCTGGCAGAAACAGTGCATAAGGCTCAGACATAGTGAGAGTCAGGGACTAGGGACAGACCGAGGGCCACACGGAGCCGGGGGCTCAGCCAAAGGCACCTGCTCGCCCGTCTTATTGGGGTGATGGTCGGTGTTTTGACCGTCGGCCTGGCTTCTAAAGCAGCCCCAGAAGCACTGAGCTCCAGTCAGAGCCGGGTCTGCCCTTCAGGTACACGGGGCTCCGTGTCAGGGCACCTGGCTGGCCCGCTCAGTGCAGCGTGTGACTCTTGATCGTGGTGTCGCGTTGGAGCCCCACACTGGTTATAGAGTTCACTTAAAGAACAACAACAAAATCCTTTAAAGTCCCGCGTGATAAATTCTAAATCTATTTAGAATCTAAAATCAGAATTTATGGGTCAGACATAGGCAGGTACATGCAAAGACTATCTATGCCTAGATCTATTTCTATACCTATATAGACTCCTATATGTGTTTTTAAAAATGTTTCCACCTCAGATAACTCTTTTTTTTTTAATTTATTTATTTGACAGAGAGAGAGAGAAAGAGCGAGTGCGCGTGCGCACAAGCAGCGGGAGAAGCAGGCTCCCCGCTGAGCGGAGAACCCGATGCGGGGCTCGATCCCAGGGCCCTGAGATCATGACCTGAGCAGGAGGCAGAGGCTTTAACCCACTGAGCCACCCAGGTGCCCTGGTAACAGCCCTTTTATTCCCCCTGATAACAACTCCTGATAGCAAACTGAAGCTGAGTATATTTGAAGAGGATCCAGGACCCAGAAAATCAATGGAATCAAAGGAATGTTATACCTAAGATCCATTACACAGATGAGGAAATTAATTCAAATATCTACATGTGTGGGATATATTAATTATGTTAAAGATCACAAACGAATTTTAAAATTCTGACTGGATGTCTAAAAGATTTTATTTTTTTGAAAGATTTTATTTACTTATTTGACAGAGAGAGAGAGAGAGCGCACACAAGCAGAGTGAGCAGTAGTGGTAGAGGGAGAAGCAGGGTCCCAGCCGAGCAGAGAGCCGGATGCGGGACTCGATCCCAGGACCCTGGGATCATGACCTGAGTTGAAGGTAGACGCTTCACCCACTGAGCCACCCAGGTGCCCCCAGACAGGGATTTAGCATTTTCTGGGCAGTTTCAAGCTGATGTGCACTTTTTGGCCCTGGGGTTTTAGCTCAGTTATTCTTGGAAGAACCCAACTCCCTGAGTTCTAAGAAAGAGAATTAAAAAAAAAAAAAGAGGAAGGAAGGAAGACATGTTTTTCAGCCTTCTTGGAGAGCACGTACCAGGCCTCTAAGAAAACGACGTTTGTGTGAAGTAAGTAAACATTCGGAGATGATGCAGATTAGGTTTCCTTAAAATATACGTCAGTTTAAAAGTTGAGGGCAAAATGTTTGGCCAAACACAGCCCAGCTTTTTGCCAACCCCAAAATGTTTATAAAATATTTTAAGATTGTCAACAAACTTTCCCTGAAATCAGAGCTGCCATGGGGGTCGGGGGGTGGGGCTCGGCGGCGTCTGAGGAGCCCCTGGCTTCCAGGGCTGACTGGAAGGCAGCCCGGCGCCCCAAGGGCAGTGGGGTGCAGGCCAGCCGGCCCTGCACACAGCCCCCCTCCCTGCAGTCCTCCTCGGGCCCTGAGCCGGCCACCGGGGCCAGCCAAGCAAGGAGAGGCTTCCGCAGGGGCATGGGCCCCCTCCTGGCTGCTTCCGTCCCAGCTCGACAGAGTCTGATGGCAGGAAGGCTACATGCCTTGTGTGTATATAGGGCCGAGAACAGCGCTGGGAAGCCGTGTGGCCGGTAGGCCGTGGCACCTGTCCTCAGCGAAGCCACAGACACTAGACCAGGGACGTGGGACCAATTTTACGACCCATGCAAGTAGGAAAAAAAATGATATATACAATAAAAATATAAATACCTATAGGGGCGCCTGGGGGGGCGCAGGTGGTTATGGGTTGACTGGGTTTCAGCTCAGGTCGTGATCTCAGGGTCGTGGGATCGAGCCCCACGTTGGGCTCTGTTCAGCATGGAGTCTGCTTGAGATTCACTCTCCCTCTGCCCCTTCCCCACCCCTCTCTAAAATACACACACACACACACAGACATATATATAAATACCTTTAAGTAAAGACTTGAAGAAAAGGCACAATAATGAAAAGAATTTTTTCAACGTGAAAAAAGAAAAATCTCATCTCTGAAGCTGGGCCAGGCTGGCCCTCTTGCCCTCTTGGCCCTGGGCTGGCTGAGGTTCCCTACAACGGTCAAGGGCCTCCCAGGGACGAGCCCCGTCCTCTGCACGCCAGGTACTGAGTCCGCACCTGAAGACCCGCACTGGACGAGTCCCGGCTCAGAACTGAGCCGGCAGAGGCTGCAGAGCGTGTCCCCGACTGCAGGCACAGACCATGGGACAGGGTCCACTGCACACAGCTGGCAGGGTCCCCCGGGGAGGGACGGAGGAAGGAGGCTGGGGACCAGGAGGGCCCATCCTGTCTCCAGGGACCACAGCACCACCACTGTGAGCTGTTGGAATTGTGGAGAACAAGCAAAAAAGCCCAACTAAAAATAAACATTTTTGAAGGGAGAAAGAATGCAGATAAGACGCAGTTATGTTCAAAAGGGCACACTGAGACTCAGGGTTTTCTGCCAAGGCGGCCGGCCCTCCCCGCCTCCCCGGCCGCACACCCTGGGACTGGCGGGAGACTGGGGGTCAAAACGCCCCCTCCACATGTAGGAGGAGCCGCTCTGCCCACGGGCCCCGGGTCTGCGGCCGCAGAGGTGGGCTGCCGTGGGCACCGGCCAAGTTGGAACATTCGTTTGACTAACTTGGCATGAAAAGCAGGGCCTTCTTTCCCTCCGCTGTCCCTGGCAAGTCTTCTGTCTGCCCCCCGGGTCCCTCTCCTCTTCTCCAGCCTGCTCTCTGCGGTCCCCCCACCCCCTGGGGGCTCCCTGATCCCCCCACTGCCCCCAGGGTTCAGACAGCTGGGAGCCCAGCAGGAGACCACTCAGGATCTGTTGGCCCACGGCCATTAAAACCTCAAACCACGGTCACACTTCCCTGGAGGGAGGCCTCTCCACGGCCATTTCCGGGCTGCCGGGAAGGCTCCGGCCCTGGCTCCTGCGGGTCTGGGAGCGCTGAGAGCCCCGCAGGTACCAGCCACAGGTCCGGGGGACCCCCTAGAGCACGTCCACCTTTGGCAAGCTTCTCTGTATCAAACTGGCCTTGAGCTACTGTGTTGAGGGTGCCATTTTGTTTCCTGCCTGATGGAGCCACCTCTGGGTGCCGTCAGCAAGCCACAGCGACAGCCACACGTCCCAGGCGCGAAGATGTGGCTGCAATTGTGTCTGACAAAGCCTCCTAAGACTCAGCCTCCTGCCCCGAGCTCCCAGCCAGGACAGGCAGATGTTCCTGTGGCTGGTGCCACCGCGGGCCTGTCCTTCCAGCCCAGCTCCTCTCAGCCCGCGCCCTCCACCAGGCAGCCCTCCAGCCTCCTTCTGTGATCTCCTCAATCGGCACCCACGGGGAGCTCACTACCTGCGGACAGTGGTGGCCGAAGCACTGAAGAATGAATTACCCGCCTGCACTTCCGTTAGTCACATCCATGCTTAAAACAAACTGCATTTTGGGGTGCCTGAGTGGCTCAGTTGGTTAAATGACTGCCTTCGGCTCAGGTCATGGTGCCAGAGTCCTCGGATCGAGTCCCACGTCAGGCTCCCAGCTCAGTAGGGAATCTGCTTGCCCCTCTCCCTCTGCCTCTTCCCTGGCTTATGTGCATTCTCTCTCTCTCTCTCTCAAATAAATAAAATCTTTGAAAAAAAAATACACAGATGATTCAACAAGCCTAGTTCTGGGTCTCTACAAAAGGAACGGAAAACGGGGCCTGGAAGAGATGTCTGCGGCATTTCTCACCACGTCGTGTGGAAGAAACCCAAGTGTCCGTGGACGGATGAATGGGCAACAAAAGGCACACAGCAGACCGGTCCGCAGCCGTCCCACGGGAGGAAGTCCCGACAGCCGCTACAGCGCGGACGAAGCGCGAGGACATCCTGCTAAGTGACTGAGCCTGTACGAGGTCCCCAGAGCAGTCAGATCCAGAGGCAGAACATGGGATGGTGGGCGCCAGGGCCTCGGGGGCAGGGAGAGAGGGGGTTATTGTTCGAAGGAGACACAGTCTCAGTTTCCTGGGATGAAAAACTTCTAGAGATGGACCTTGGTAATGGCAGAAGGTTATCAATGCTTACTTTCTTCAAACTGTACACCTAAAAACAGTTAAGATGGTCAAGTCGATACTATTATGTTTTCTATTATAGTTAAAACTTGCCCCGGAGCAGGAGGAAGGAGGGCGGGCTCCCCCCAGCGCCGCTCTGCCGGCGTAAACACGGGAGGACTCGCTAGCCCTTCGGAGCCTTGAATGGCAGAATCAGGCTGTGAGAAGCAAGGGATGAAGAGCTCTGGGGCTGGACGGGCGCCGCGCCAAGGAGATGCTCCTGCTCAGTCCGGGCTTCTTGATGTGAGGCCGCTAATAGGAGCCAGGAGCTATTTATTGACTGGTTTACCCGCCTCCCACATAACCTCCTAGGGCTGGATGACTATTTTACCACCCCCAATTCACAGGTAAAGAAACTAAGGCACGAGTGGGACACCTGGGTGGCTCAGTGGGTTAAGGCCTCTGCCTTCGGCTCAGGTCATGATCTCAGGGTCCTGGGATCAAACCCCACATCGGGCTCTCTGCTCGGTGGGGAGCCTGCTTCCCCCTCTCTCTCTGCCTGCTTGTGATCTCTCTCTCTCTGAAAAAAAAAAAAAAAAGAAAGAAACAAGGCACGAGAAGTTAAGTAATGAGATTCAAGCCCAAGCAGCCCGGCCCGGGCTCTCGACTAGTAATGGCCCATCCTGGTCCCGGTGGCGAGTAGGGATCAGGGGTCATCGGGATGGGCAGGCGCTAGCAGGCTTCCAGTAAAGAGGAAGGGGCCGTTTGTTCACAGGGAATTAAGAACAAAGAGCACACCATCATGCTGGAAGATGCTGCTAGAAGACAAGGCTGCTTGTGGGACAGCCGCGGTGGGCTGGGACCTTCAGGCTGGGTCCCTTGCGCCATGGGAACCGTCCAGGACAGGGACTGTCATCTTGGGGCATGCCCCTTATCTCATTAAGCCAACGAGCGCCCCAATGATTGGCACCCAATGGATAGAAGAAAAAGAGGGGGAGGGGATAACTCCATTAAATGCTGATTCTTCCCTTTAGAGAATAATTGGCCTTTAAGCCTACTTCTTCGCTGGGACCTCACCAACTGCATTTGAAAGCCAGTTCCATTGACTGAAAAAAGAGCCGCTGCCAGAGGGAAGCTGGGGGGCCCTGGTGACT
Source organism: Nasua narica (assembly GCA_028533885.1). Taxonomy (NCBI): domain Eukaryota; kingdom Metazoa; phylum Chordata; class Mammalia; order Carnivora; family Procyonidae; genus Nasua; species Nasua narica. The sequence continues at coordinate 87,667,013 of CM052806.1, read as the reverse complement.
CGGCCTTGCTCCCCAGGACCAAGAGTGACAACTTGCCCTCTGTGCCCCCCCCTGCCCCCACCCCAGGGAACTGAGCAGAGCAAGAAGCTCGCGGGCAAAAGGAGAACGCCCAGCAGGAGCTGCCCAGACCACTCTCCCCAGAATCAGGCTCTTCTCCAGAACCTTCTTAGCGGCCCAGAGTTGCACCAGGCGCTAGCACTTCCCCCAATCTGGAAATTTCCAAACCTGGAGTGGAGGGTCAGGAGAGCCCCGGGGATCTGTAAATTGTTCTGGTGGGAGCCCGAGCCGCACAGAGGGGGAGAAGCCATCCATGCAATCCTGCGATGGGACCTCAGGCAAGTCCCATAACCGCTCTCATCTCAGGGGATGCTGACGGCAAAACCTACCTCACACGCTAGGTTATCTACAAAACACTTAGAATACGCCGTGTGTTGGTAAATAAATCTGGCCTGCTCATTCTCATCTACAGACGGGTGTCAGTTCTATCCACATCACGGTTTTGAGTATTAATTATAATAGATAAAGAAGTAAGTGTATGAGGGGTATTAATAAAATATAAGATACTAAACAAATGCTAAGACACTTATTACTATTTCGCTAATACAAACAAATCCTATTGGGGGTGGAGGTGGCCAGACCTTGCTTTGGGGGGCCACGCAAGGAGTATCTCACACCCCCAATAGTGCGATTAGACTAATAGTTCGATTTCCGGATAAGGAAAGCTTCCTCCCGTCCCTTCTGTCCGTGAAAATTCATGAAGTACCAACCCTTACAGCAGCAGAAACGGTTCCAGTGGACATGTTTCATCTGATTGTTTTCCTTTGAGTGGGATGGCTCTCAACCAGGGCGCCAGAGGGGCGGGCACTGCCTCAGCAGGCCCCGGGGGCGGGGTGTTGGTGTCCTGAGGGGACAAGCCACTGTGAGAGCGACCAAAATGGGTGGGAAGGGGAGTTGCCAGGCACCAGCTGGAAGGTGATGGCAGAGCAGGCCGGACAGGAGGGTGGGCTCTGGAGGCTTGGTCCGGGCCCTCGAGCTGCCTGGGTGCACAGCCCCGTGCCCGCTAGGCCAGAACCACGCCGGAAGTGCGGGGAGCTCAACTGGGAGGACACCCACCTTCGAACTGGGCTCCCACACTGGACACCAGGCCCAAGATCTCCCTGGGCAGGGTGCATCAGATCCAGCCAAAAGCTTGCTAGAAAGGCAAATTCTAGGGGCGCCTGGGTGGCTCAGTGGGTTAAAGCCTCCGCCTTTGGCTCAGGTCATGGTCTTGGGGTTCTGGGATGGAGCCTGCTCAGCGGGGAGCCTGCTTCTCCTTCTCTCTGCCTGCCTCTCTGCCTACTTGTGATCTCTCTCTCCGTCAAATAAATAAAATCTTAAACACACAGACACACACACACACACACACACACACACACACACACACAATGTACCTCCACTATGCGTGCCTCCTGCCATTGTATCATATTTCCAAATAGGCTAAATCGGTTTTTTGAGAAACTGATCCATCCCTCCCCCACACTCCTTCATTTTCCAGCAGGAGAAAGGAGGAGGCTGCCGAGAGAGCAGAGCAGAATGGCCAGATGGGGAAGGAGGCGTTCAAATTTCAACTCCACCCCCCACAGGCTGTGTGACCCCGGGCAACTTACTTCCTGCCTCAGTTTCCCTGTCTGCACAACTGGGCTAACAGCAGTGTGAGGACCGCGCACGGCCGTGCTCCGTGCCGCCCGCACCTCGCAAGCGCCGGTGGTGACCACAATGACTCCTAGAGGAAACGTCCCGCAAAAGGCCACTCGGGCAGCGAGCGAGAGACGCGGAAGGCGCTGCCTAGCGCGGGGAGTACGCAGAGGTGCGATTCCGGGGGGGGTCTGTTAAAGCCCTTGTAATGGCAATGATTTCCTGCACGGGGCTGACAGGTGAGGGGAGCCCCCCGCAGCGGGTGCACCCCGGCCCGCGGGCGCCGGTGGCCGCGGGCTCGGCGGGTCGCACGCTGGGCCCCCCGAGGAGCGCTCCCCCAGGAGGACCCCGCCCTGGGGGAACTGGGCTTTCGCGCCGGGGTCGGTGGGCCGCAGGGCTGGGGGCTGAGGCGGGCGAGCGGGCGGAGAGGACAGAGCAGGACGGTGTACCTTGCAGGAGAGCGCAGCACTGGCCGTCCGCGGTGCTCCAGAGCCGGGCCGTGCCATCCTCGCTGCCCGTCAGCAGGCGCTGCCCGTCAGGGCTCAGGCTGAGCCAGTTGATGCCCCCGCGGTGGTCGGCGCAGACCCTCAGGGCCGACCCTCCGCCCCCCATGCGGCCGGCCGGGCTGGAGACGAGGAGGCTGCGCCCCGCTAGGGAGGGGCGCCCCGGCATCCGCGCGGCGGCTCCGGGCGGCGGCGTCCCGCGGCCATGGCCCTGCTGGGCACGGAGTGCGGCGGAGGTGAGGTGGGGGCCCTCGCTCCGCGCCGCCCGCACCGCCTCCGGGCCCGCGGACCCAGCGGGGGGCGGCCCGGGGCTGGGGGGGTGACCTCCCGCTCCCGCGGCGGAGGAGCCCCGGCCCCACCGGCGCCGGCTGCCTCCCTTCCCCGCGCCCCACCTGAGCAGGCCCTCCCTCGAAGCCCGGACGACCGGGCAGAGGCGTCTCCCGGCGCGCTGGAAGGCTCGGGCCTCGTCGCGGGGTCCGGCGGCCGGGGGGCCCCGGGCAGTCGAGCGCCCCGCGCCCCGCGCGCCCTCCCCGGCCGGCGCCGCGCGCTGGGGGCGGCGAGTGTGGAACAATACAGTCCGGCCTGGCTCCTCCTCAGAGACCACCCCCCAACCTGTCCCCTCCCACTTCTCCGGCCGGCGCCCCAGCCCCCACCCCGATGCCCCACCCCGGCACCCGGCGCTCCGGACCCAGCTCGGCGCGCGGCCCCAGCGCCCTCCCCGGGGACGCCGGGACCCGCGCACGTGCGACTCTCCCCGCTGCCCGGTGCGGGGACCGAAGGCCGGGACGGGGCGGAGGAGGTGGACGCAGGGTCCGGTGGGGTGAGACGCGCACGTCCCCGAGCTCACTCGGGCCGGCGACTGCGCGCCACTACCGGGCAAGTCGGTCCCCCTCCAGGCTCCCAGTCCCAGGGATCTGCCAGAGAGGTTCTCGGGGGACTTTGGGGTGCCCCCCTTGTTGGAGAGCGCCCCTAGTCCCCTCTCGCTGAGAAATTGCACATACACCCCGATTCGCAAGTGGGGTGGCGGCGGGAGGGCGAGGGAAGAGCGGCGCGGCACGGCTTCCCTGAGAGGTCAAGTTCACCCATTTGAGCGGCCGCGGGGTCCTAGGTGACCGGCTCCCGCTGTCCGCGTCCTGGGGGTTTAGGGCCCCCACCCACTGATCCAATATCTTTCGGTAGCCTTTCCCACCCCCATCGCACCCCAGCGCCTCTGACGGTCCGCTCAGGTCTCTGCAGGAATCCCACACCCCGGGTGGTGAGCCCTCCTGGAATGTCTGCTGGTTCCCATTAGAGCTGTTCCGGTGCCTGCTTCGCGGGGGGCGGGGAGGGGTGATACCCCCCTCATTCGGATCCTCCAGGTCCTAAAGGTAGCAGGGTTTCCCGAGGGGCGGGGGCGGGGGCGGTGAGGGAACAAGGTAGCTTTGGAAAACTAGCCCTCATCGTCCACAACCAGACCCTCTCCCAATGGCTATGTCCAGACTCCGAAAGAAAACCCTATAATGGGTTCCCAAAGCACATGGGACAATTTATTCTCCAAGTGTCTTAAGCAGAGAAATCCACTTTCCCTAATAACGGGAGTCAGCTTGCATTTGAGTTTAAGCCGGCACCAGTGAAGGGTGTAGGGATTGGGGGCCCGGGTTGCAGTGGGTTTGGGAGTTGTAGAGGCCGTCCGAAAGGAGGGGGGATCCCGCAGGAGAGAGGAAGACAAACCTGAGAAGTATTCCAGATTCTTCAGAAACTGGGTGCGTGCAAGCAGGAAGGGAGGACTCTGGGCCAGGTATGAAGACCGATGGGTAGTTGGGCCATACAGGTGCTCAAAAGAAAATCCAAAGGAGGCAGAAGACCGTTGTTCCAGGGGTGTCCACTTGCTCCTTCCCTTGGGGTCCTGGTCTGATCCCTTTCCCCCTCTCCGCCCCCAGGACGGGGTCCCTCCATACCTGACACAGGAACTCCATACAGTTCTCGAAGGGGAATTTCTGAGCTACCATTTGCTGTTGAAAAAAAGAACGGGAAAGATGTTTTTCCCCTCCATTCCAGATTTCAGCCTTTACAAGGCAGACGGAAGACTATTTGGGACGGAGAGACTTCCCAAGCCTCCCGACCTTTCACTGTTCAGACAACAGCCCTGTCTGGCTTATGGTTTCGGGCCAGCTCCGCTAACGCCTCTCAGCCGATCGTTCCCCAAAACTAACCCACCCGTCCCCACTGCTCACCAGCATCTTGCCTGCATCAGATAATGAAGAGGTACAACCACGGTCCGAACGGGAAGTAACGACTTACAAGGCTGGCAGAAATCTTTCCTGCATATTTTCTCCTCCCCAAATACTAAACCAGAAATCCTACGCTATCTATGTTATTTCACTGTAATCCAGGGACAGCGATAAGGCAGGCACGATTACACATTGTGTAATAACGTTTAACTGCCGTAACAACTTCTCGTATTAAATATTATCTTTTTGACCTTGCTGAGGGGGACAATGAGGCCTAGGGAGGGTGAGTAGACGGAGTCATTCGGTGCAAGGGACATTCAGGTCTAAATGATCCCTCTGCACAAATGCAAGTGAATCAGTGGCTTGAAAGGAGCAGGGCCCATCCCTCTGTGTCCAAGACATAGAAGGCGTGTGGCGATTCCTTTTCCTCCAATCCCACTAAATTTTCCTGGAGAGAAATCTCAGGCAAAGGTCTGGCAAGAGAGTTTTCCCTGAATATCCGGAGGAGGATCTGTGGGCACCTCGTTAAGCGCATTTCTCTGTGGCTGGAGACTGGAGACTGGAGACAAGCAAGCCTACGGCCGTCTCTTGCTCCCTGCAGAGATCTCAGACGTGCTGCTTGTGGGCATCTCTCCTCTCGCCAGTGACTTTTATTCTCATCAGACCCAGCAAGGCATCCTGGGGTGTGTGTGTGTGTGTGTGTGTGTGTGTGTGTGTGTGTGTGTGACTCGGAGGGAGGCTGGGTTAGCAGCATCTGCTTTCACTCAATCCAGAAGATTTCTCGCTGCCTACAAATGATGCATTCGCTTGTCCTCTGTGAGGATTCCGAAGCCAAGTTTAACTCGTATTGGAGTTGTTAATCCTACTCTGGGTATTGTACGTGAATTTCGTGTGTTTCCGAGTGAAAGCCAGGGCCAGCTGCGCCTCTGACTGTCTGCGTACCTTTCTTTTGCTGGGAGCAGGGACGGGGAGCAAGCGCGAGTGGGTCGGGATTCCTCCTGGTGCAAGAAACTGATGTCACCGAAGTGGCAGGAGATAGGGACTTATCAGAAGGACATCAAGCGAAGGAAGACATGAGAATCCAGATCAGAGGGAAAAACTAGGGAAACATGGGGCTCTCAGCAGCTGAACTCATGGGTCTGTGGGATGCTGTTACCAGTTGACCTTGGCTCCAGCCTTCTCTCCCAGTGTGATTTGGCATCAGATTTCACTTCCAAGGAAGAAACGTTAACTGCCTACATTGAGCTTACTTCCGTTGTAAGCAGCGCCCCGTGACGTGACCTCCGCCTCATCAGCACCAGCCATCCTGGAGGGGGGATCCCCAAGTCACTGCAGTCTGCCTTCTGGCTGCCCAGCGCTCACACACAAACACCCTTCTTTCCTCGGTCCCGGTCCCCAAATGCCCTATTTTACAGTGACTGCGCACACACTGCCCCATTCTCGACAGGGGACGGAGCACCCGGCTCTGAAAGACAGGATAGGGTGGCCGGGCTCTGAGTCCAAGAACTCTGAGGACGTTCACATCTCAACTCCATACTGTCTTAATACCCTACAACCTGTGCACGAAATAAAATCAAACCTCAAAAGCCTCCCTCACCTACAAAGAGAAGAACGTTTTATAAAGACGTTTGTGACCCAGCAAACAGGAAATACAGGGCAGAGGCTGCCATTCTCGTGTCTAGAACTGACATATGTGCCGTCTGTCCCCGTGACCATTGCTGGTCCCCTAGCTTCTGGGTCCCATCTCTGCCAGGTGAGATTGGGGACACCCCAACCTTTATTCCCAAGAGGTAATATTTATTGAGCACTTAGAATATGCTGGAACGTGTTATAAGTGCTTTACAGGTCTTATTTCATTATCCTCAGAATAACCTTTTTTTTTTTTAGTACTCTCTGTGCCCAACGTGGGGCTTGAACTCACAACTCCGAGGTCAGGAGTTGCGGGCTCTACCAACAGAGCCAGCCGGGCGCCCCTTCCTAATAACTTTTTTTTTTTTTTAAGATTTCGTTGTTATTTATTTTAACGGAGAGAGAACACAAGCAGGCAGAGAGGCAGGCAGAGGCGGAGAGAGGAGCAGGCTCCCTGCCGAGCAAGGAGCCCTATGTGGGACTCGATCCAGGACGCTGGGATCATGACCTGAGCTGAAGGCAGCTGCTCAACCAACTGAGCCACCCAAGCGTCCCCCTAATAACCTTTTGAAGAGGTCCTATTAACTTCCCGTCTTCTCCTGGCAGATGGAGACATCAGGGAGCTCTCTCAGGCTCCCCCAGCTGGCAGAGCAGGGGCTGGACTGGAGCCCAGGGCTCCATCAGTTAAGGGTCTGCCTTGGCTTCGGGTCCCCTGCTCAGCGGGGAGTCTGCTTCTCCCTCTGCCCCTGCCCCATGCCCCCTCATTCTCTCTCTCTCTCTCAAATAAAATCTTTTTTTAAAAAGAAGTTTAAGTATTTATTTACCTTCCCCCTGCATCTTTATCTGAGGAAATGACCCAAGGTCCAACTTTTTAAAAAACTAGGAAGAAGTCACAGGAGGCACGTGCGACATTGTGGCAGATGTCTTCCTCCCGGTGAGCGGTCCTCCCACTCCACAAAGTACCAGGACTGGAAATTGTGCGATTCTCTCACAGGTTGGCCCACAACAGGCTTCTCTTCACCTTCCTGACCCTGCAGATCAAGGGCGACGTCAGCGGGTTGCTTACTGATGTGATGCCAGGAGATTCCTCTTCATGAGCAGAGCCCGACATCCTGGAAAGTAACAGGGCTCCCGGAGAAACACGCTCTGCCGCCGCTGCCTGACACTCTGAGAAACGACCCGCCCACCGCCCACCGTACCTCCCAGCAGGTGCTCCTCACCCACCCCGGAAACCAGACCTTTCCATCGCAGCTCCTCCTGTTAGCGTTCCCTGACAGCTCGTAGAGACAGCCTTTCGTTTTATTTATTTTATTATTTTTTAAAATAAATTTATTTATTTAAATGTTTTTTTAAGATTTTATTTATTTGTCAGAGAGAGAGAGAGAGAGAGCACAAGCGGGCAGAGTGGCAGGCAGAGGCAGAGGGAGAAGCAGGCTCCCCGCTGAGCAAGGAGCCCGATGTGGGACTCGATCCCAGGACCCCGGGATCATGACCTGAGCCAAAGGCAGCTGCTTAACCAACTGAGCCACCCAGGCGTCCCTATTTATTTATTTTTTAAGATTTTATTCATTTATTTGACAGAGAGGAATGAGATCACAAGTAAGCAGAGAGGCAGGCAGAGAGAGAGGGGGATGCAGGCTCTCTGCTGAACAGAGAGCCCGATGCAGGGGCTTGATCCCAGGACCCTGAGATCATGACCTGAGCCGAAGGCAGACGCTTAGCAGACTGAGCCCCCCCGGGCACCCCAGAGACAGCCTTTTAGATTTCTGGAACTTCCATCACCAGTTTATTCCTTGTGGCAAAGTGGGGGGGGGGTTGGACTCAAATGGGTGCCCTCAGGACGCCTGTGAGGGGTAGGTGGGGTTGGGACACAAGAGCGGGTCCAACTCAGCATCCCCGTCTCCCACAGTCTTAGAACCCAGTGCTTTGTGTTATGCAAGGGTTCCTAGCCTTTCTGGGTCGTTTCAGTGCCTTCAGTTGGCACCAGCCAGCCCACTGAGCTGTTAGAACACAGACCACAGCCCCCAAGTCAGCATGTCAAACACAGGACCGTCTTCTCTGTACCCTCAGTCAGATCCAGAATCGTGTTCCTCCTTCTTGGCCAAGCCCCCTCAAAACGCATTCCCACCTTCTCCAGACTTCTGATGATGGAAATTCGTGAAACCCTACAATTTCTCCGGTGTCTCTCTCCTTGCTTTGTTTCTGCATCTCTGCCTCTAGTCCGAGGTATGCAAGCTCGAATCCCACCACTAGGCAGGCAGCCATGAGGGGTGCGGCAAGAACACTGTTCACTTCTCCTTCAAGGGAAAAGCAGCTTTTTTTTTTTTTTTAAGATTTTATTTCAGAGAGAGAGAGGAAGAGAGAGAGAGAGGGAGAACATGAGGGGGCATGGGGGAGGGGCAGAGGGAGACGTAGACGCCCTGCTGAGCAGGGAGCCTGATGTGAGGCTTGATTCCAGGACCCTGGGATCATGATCTGAGCCAAAACCAGACGCTTAACCAACTGAGCCACCCAGGTACCCCAAGGGTAAAGCATCTTTCTCAGGTGAGTGGAGAGGGTTTCTGAAGATTTGATGGATTTGGGGGTTTTCCAAGTCCTTCAAATCCCCCAATGTTATGCAACCCAAGAGTTGGGGGTCTCATTCTCTCATTCTTTTCCCATTAGTGCTTGAAATTTCACATGAAAGACTTGGCACATTTGTGGATGCAAGTAATGTTTTCATGCAGCAGTTGACAGAATCAGTCTCCAAACTTTGTTTCCAGTGAGACCTTTAGTCTCCTCATAGAAAGGCCTGGGTTCCACTCCGCACTTTATGAGATTTAATCTTGATGTGTATCCAAATGCCTAATGCTCTAGAAATAACTCTCCATCATGGTATTTGCATTCCACCTCCCTTTAAAATTGCTTATGACAAAAAAAAAAAATTGCTTATGACAGCAACGGTACCGTCCTCCAAGACTCTGCCTCAGTGGGCACCTCGTCCCGGTTGGCCACGGCTGGTAACCTGACCGATTGTTTTGCCACTCTCTACCAGGGGCAGCTCTTTCCTTCTGGATCTGTTGCCTGTGGCTGCCATCGGGAAGTACCACAAACTCAGTGCCTTGGAGGACAGGAAGATTAGCAGATGGAGTGCACCCGACAAGGCAAGGAGGCCTCAGATACATAATAAATCACATATTTTTCCTCCTCTGAATACAAATATCCACTTGCTGCAGAGCAGAGAAGATGTTCTCAAGAGTTCTAGAACCGGGGGTGCCTGGGTGGCTCAGTGGGTTAAAGCCTCTGCCTTCGGCCCGGGCACTGATCTCAGGGTCTTGAGATCAGGCCCCGCATAGGGCTTTCTGCTCAGCGGGGAGCCTGCTTCCCCCCCTCTCTCTCTGCCTGCCTTTCTGCCTACTTGTGATCTCTCTCTCTGTCAAATAAATAAATAAAATCTTAAAAAAAAAAAAGAGTTCTAGAACCTTGGGGCGCCTGAATGGCTCAGTTGGTTAAGTATCTGCATTCAGCTCAGGTCAGGATTCCAGGGTCCTGGGATTGAGCCCCGTGTCGGGGGAAGGGGGGTGCCTGCTCATCGAGGAGTCTGCTGGAGATTCTCTCTTACCCTGTCCCTTTGACCCTCCCTCTGCTTGTGCTCTAAATAAATAACATCTTTTTAAAAATCTTAAAAAAAAAAAAGGAAGAAAACCTTAGCCTGGAAAAATAATAGTGGTTAGTTTTTCTAACATAACAAGAAGGATGGCTGCTGATCCTGGCTTAGCAGCTTAATGAGGTTGGAACCAGATTCTCTCTACTTTGGTCTCATGATTACAAGGAGGCTGCCTGAGCTCCTGGCATCACATCTTCATTCCAGGCAGGAAGCCAGGGGAAAGGGACATTTTATCAAGATAGCAAAAAGCTTTTTGGAAGTCCTTTTAATAGTCTTTGGCTTTCATCTCATTGCCCAGAGCTTTTTCCCATGGCTGTGTCCCAGAGCTGTGTCCATGAAAGGGAGGCAGGGAAAAGAGTAGCTGGCTTTCCCGGATGCATTAGTGAAGACAGGCCAGGGGAGCGGACTGGGACTGGATTAGCTAGTCTGCAACGTCTGTCACATCTCCTTAGGTCTTTGTTGACTAGTGTTTTTCAAACTGAAGATATGTGACCCATTGGCGGTTGTGAAATTAATTTAGTGGGTCTCTGGCCAGCATTGTTTTAAAAGAAAATATTGACGTTCAGCTCCACACAGCCATTCCAGTTGTATACAATGACACACATACAGGTTTCATCAGGAAAACAGGAAAGCCACTGCAGTGGGGCCAGAGGCAGGAGTCAGGTGCACGCTCTGGGGTCAGACGGTTGAGGCGCACTTTGTGTCCTTTGCAACAATGGTGCAACTTTGGCAAGTTATAATAATCTTTTAAATCTATTTCTTCGACTATGAAAGAGAGAGACTAACATACCCAGTTCATGGCATGTACACATGGTTTAGCACAGTGTTTTGGGCATAGTACTTGCTCAATAAATATTAGCTATGTTGCTGTGATCAGTAGATACTGATAATGAAGGATGGCCAGGTCTCGCTTTAAGGGCCCAATTAGATTCACTGAGAATTAGCCAAATGTCCCTCTGTAAACAAGGGATGTGAAAACATTCGCCCCCACAGAAAGTTTACTTTGGCTTGATGCCATCAGCCCAGACCTATGGGGCATTATTAGCAAAAGTCCTGGGGAACTTGTTATTTTCTTTGCGAGAGAGATATGTGGAGGATGCTGCTTGTGGATTGCAGCACAGGTCCCGAGGACCCATGGAAGAAATTTCCCTTTGGCCGGAGTCCCAGGAATGGCTGGGCTCCTCCTGGGAGAGTGGTTTCTTTTTGTCTTTTGGACCCTGCATCATGGCACCGATGCTGTTCCCTGCTTGCTTGGGGCCCAGTCGGGAGTCCTGCCCTAGCAAAGAATCACGGGGGACCGTGTACCCTGTGTCACATTGTGGATGCTAACCTTGTCCTGCCCACACCTTTTTTTCTTCTACCTTTTTCAAAATCCCAAGGATGTCTTCACAGACTTTTTCTGTCTTATTTTTTGAAGAGGATGGATACCCCCTGGTGGTGTGCAGCCCCCATGATGTGTAAAGAGGCACTTGAGTGCTCCCTTGTGTTGGGGGCGGGGGCTGCTGCTCTCTCTGGAGGCTCCGCTCCTGGTGGCCAGCCTCCGGAAAGGATTTCTGGCCAGCAGCCCCATTTCCTGGGTGGTGTCTCTTCCTGCTGCCC
>CM052806.1:87580708-87655252 GCA_028533885.1 Nasua narica | reverse complement strand
GACCCCCGCCCCTGCCCCTGCGTGCTCCGACCCCCGCCCCTGCCCCTGCGTGCTCCGACCCCCGCCCTCTCCCTCTTCCCACCAGGATCCTAGTCGCCAACAACCAGCTCTTCAGCAGCTCCTACGACCGCACAGCTCGAGCCTGGAGTGTGGACAAGGGGCAGGTGGCCCAGGAGTTTCGAGGCCACCGCAACTGCGTGCTGACCCTGGCCTACTCCGCGCCCTGGGACCTGCCCGGGGTTGCTTGCGCCGCAGAGGTTGGGGGGCTCCTGGTGACGGGCAGCACGGACGGCACGGCCAAGGTGTGGCAGGTGGCCAGCGGCTGCTGCCACCAGACGCTGCGAGGCCACACGGGAGCCGTGCTCTGCCTCGTGCTGGACACGCCCAGTCACACGGCCTTCACGGGCAGCACCGACGCCACCATCCGCGCCTGGGACATCCTGAGCGGGGAGCAGCTGCGGGTGTTCAGGGAGCACCAGGGCTCTGTCATCTGTCTGGAGGTGAGATCTGCCTGGCCCTCGCCGGTCTGCGGGGGAGGCCCCGGGTGGCTCTCTGAGCCGCCGCCCTCCCCCGGGTCCTAGTTAGGGTGGGCCGTGGAGCAGAGTGCCGCAGACGGGACGGTGCACACGGCAGGGACAGATGGTCTCACCGCTCTGGGGGCTGCAAGTCCGAGATCCAGGGGTCGGCTTGTAGCTGGACGTCTTCTCATGGGGTCGCCCCTCCGCATCCAGCTGTCCTCTTCCTATAAGGACTCCAGTCCCGTGGCTTCGGTCCCACCCCTGTGACCCCATTTTAACTTAACTTTAACTTAAAGACCCTGTCTCCTAACACAGCCACCCTCACGATTCGAGGGTTACAGCCGTTGTCAACATAGGAATTTTGTTTTCTTTACATGTTAAGGGAGGGTTATGTCTACCCAGAAACCCTGGTCCATCATTCTTCATCCAAAAGTTCTGCAACATGAAGTTGTTTTTTTTTTAAAGGCTTGGCACTAAAACTTACTTGGCAGCAAAGCCTGGCCTGCACAGATCGGAGGCTCGCTGGAGTTCACTTGACCTCACTTCCTGGGACTATGCACTCCTTTTTTTTTTTTTTAAGATTTATTTATTTGACAGAGAGAGACACAGCGAGAGAGGGAACACAGCAGAGAGGGAACACAGGGGGAGTGGGAGAGGGAGAAGCAGGCTTCCGGCTGAGCAGGGAGCCCAATGTGGGGCTCGACCCCAGGACCCCGGGATCATGACCTGAGCCGAAGGCAGACCTTTAATGACTGAGCCCCTCCCCCAGGCGCCCCTGCATTCCTTTGCTGTAGAAACACAAGCATGGTGCTCAATCCCCAAACTCCTGAAATACATCTGGCCCCAAGATTTCAGATCGGGGATTCTGAACGTGAGATCGGGCCCACCCCTGGTGGTCATGACGATTTCATGGACCAGCAGTGCCCGGGGCCCAGACGTGAGCCGCGTGGGGGCCTGGTAGCTTATGCTGGTGTTGGCCATCTAACAGATGCTGCCCATGCTTGTCTGTTCTCATTTTACACGTGAGAGGCTCAGAGAGGGCGAACAACTTGTCCAGGGCCTCCCAGCTGGTGAGGGGCAGCATATAAAGGTGCAATGGGGCCTGCACCTTGCCGGGCTGGGGAAGCCCCCTCCGGCAGTCTGGCCCCGGAGGCGGGATGTCCGGAACCCAGCTGTGCTCTGTAGCCTGGCCCAGCGGCTTCGTTCCTTGGCTGGGAGCGGAGTGGGGAGGGGCCTGTGCCCCAGGCCGCGTGCCTCCTCCTGCCGTCTGATGGCTGGATCGCACAGCAGGGAGCTGGGCCCCCAGCCCCGTCCCCTCAGAGCTGTCTTGGCTGAGGGAAATCTTGCAGGCCCTGTCCTTTGTGACATGCCCCTGTCAGGGTCTATGTGCTTCCCCATGTGCCTCGGGCCTCCTCCGGCCTCCCCGAGCTGCCAGGCTGCTCCCCGTGGCCGTCCTCGCAGGAAAGCAGCCAAAGTGGACAGTGAGGTCTTAGGCAGCCAAGGACAACACGCTTGGAGCATTTGTTGGGCCTCTGGACTCGTGATTTGTACTTTGAAATCGAGCTTCTCGGTCACTTGTAAACACAGTGTGACAGGCCCCACGTTGCTGGGACACGCCATGTGGGGAGCGTGTCCACAGCCGCGGCCGCCGTGGAAGCTCAGGGCCCCCCTTGCGTGGGATGAGTGGTGCAGGGGCTGAGCCCACGGGGGCCTCCAGCCCGCAGGCCACACCCTCAATTTCAGGTCCGTGAGTCTCAGTGGGCACTTGGGGCAGCGTGGTCCCTGGAGGCCTGGGGCCGCCGCTGGAGTGACAGCTGACGGGGACAGCCAGGACACACTGGGGCACGGGGCAGACCCTGGGGCAGGAAGCCGTACGTGTTCCCCGAGATCCCACTGCCTCTGCCGTAGTGAATGGCCCCCAAAGCCAAGTTTGACCCGGGCTGTGGCTGGGGTGGAGATATAATCTGGACTAGTCAGGGGAATTTATAGGGGAAACTGGGGCAGCCGTGGGAACTGGAGTGGAAAGGGGCCCAGAGTGTGGCCGTCGGTGGGCAGGTGTGTGCTCGAGCGAGGAGGGCGTGGGCCACGGTAAGGATGCTGGGGGCCAGCCTGTGCTCCCTCCAGGCCTGCCGCCTGCTGCCCCAGCCAAAGGGCCTCCTCTTTCCTAAGCCTCCGGGGGTCCCTGAGCCCCAGCACTGGCTCGAATGGCTCTCTCCAGCGCTCACGGCCGCCCTCCTTGCCCAACTTCTGGTTCTCTGCTTCCCTGCTAACCGGAGCTGCTGGGTGGGGCTTCTCTTGGCTGCGTGGGGATTTTATCTAGAGGAATCTGCAGAATTACTTTAATAGTCTTTGCCCTTCCCTTGGGCTCGGCCACTGTCTGTCTCGGCCAGGGGAGCTCCTACAACGGGCCTCCCCCTGCCCCATCCCTTCTCTCCCAGGCCCTTGCCTTCTCTCCTGCGACACCGAGCAGGGGTGTGAAAGCCACTCTGGTCAGCGGGGGCAGGCGGGAAGTGGGGGAGCCTGTCTCCAGGGCTCCGCCCTCCCCACCAGGGCAGCCCTGGGACGACCGAGGGAACAGCTGGTGTGGCCCGGCCGTAGCTACAGGTGGACTCACGGGAACCTCTCAGGCATGGACTGATGAGGAAAGACACCCGACAACAGTAACGACACGGGCGGACATTCCGTGGCCCTAGCTTCCAGCGGGCCGGGCATCCCGGCCTTCTCTGTGGCCCCCACGGGCTCTGGCAGGAAGCCTCTCTGCCCCTGGGCGGGAGCGGTCAGGGACGTGGCCGAGGGCAGAGCGACAGGATTCTCGGGTGCAGGAGCGGGCAGTTGGGGGGTCCCCATAGGCGGGGTCTTTCTGGCTCATCCACAGTTCCCAGTGAGCCCGGCACGTGCCCCTCCCCCGTCCCACGGCGAGGTGGGAGGGGCTCCGAGTCACGGGCTGCGGCCGGCAGCCCCGAGTCCAGCGCCTGCCCTCCCCCAGCTCGTGAACCGGCACGTGTACTCGGGAAGCGCCGACAGGACGGTCAAGTGCTGGCTGGCCGACACAGGGGAGCGCGTGCGCACGTTTGCGGCCCACCGACACAGCGTCAGCGCCCTCAAATACCACGCAGGCACCCGTGAGTGACTCCTGGCCCCGGCCAGCCCCGCGCCGCCCCCACCCAATCCTCCCGCGCTCGGGGCCTCTGTGCCCTACTTCTCTCTTCTTCCCTCCTGAGCCTCAGCAGCCATTCGGGGTGGTCAGCAGCGAGAGAGAACAAACAGGCGGAGCGACAGGGGCAGAGGGAGAAGCAGGCTCCCCCTGAGCAGAGAGCCTGCTGCGGCACTCGATCCCAGGACCCCGGGATCCTGACCTCAGCTGATCCTGAGCTGAAGGCGGACGCTTGAACAACTGAGTCACCCACGTGCCCCTCCGGGGTTATTTACAAAGAAGGGTCTAAACAAGGGTGTGGGGCTTCCTCCCCAGCTTCACCCCAGAGAATGAGCAGTAGCCCGAATGTTCAGGAGCCCCAGAATTAAGAGCATCGTCTCACAGACACATCCTTATTCTTCAAATGAGGCCTTGACACCACTTACTCTTGCTAGACTGGAGGGCCATGTGGGTTTGGCTTCACCTGGCATTACGTTTGGCTACAGATAAAAGAAAGCCCAGATAACAGTGCTTTGAATGAAATAGTGGCTTATTTTTCTCAGGTAGAATTTCTGAGGCTGGCAGTCTAGGTGGGAATGGATGGTTCCACAAACTTATCAGGCACCCAGGTTCCTTTGATCACTTTGCTTTATTGCCCTTAGCATGTGTCCTCTATGTTTTAGGAGGCCTCATAGTTTAAGATAGCTGCTGAAGCTCCAGCCATCATATCACATTTTAGGCAGACAGGAAGAAGAAAGGGCAAAAGGATGTGTCTCTAAGCTGAGTGGGTTCCTTTAAAGATCCTTCTTGGAAGCCCTACCCAAAGACTTGGCATACATCTCTTTGCTGCCTGCAAGAGGGACTGAATAATAAAATCGGTTATCTGGGGATATTGCTGCCAGCATTAATCAGGTTATTTTGGAAAGAAAGAAGAGCAGAATGACTTATTGGATAGGCAGCAAGCTGTCCGTCCCACTGGTCTCAAACTGACACTCCTGAGCTTTGCTGGCTGTGTCCTGAGGCCTGGCTCGTGTTCACGCCCCGGACACACCCAGAAGACAGACACTGTTCCAGGAAGCACACCCCCCACACACAGCTCACCACACCTACAGGGGAGTGGGGCTCCCAGGTTCCTGAACATCTCTTTCCCAAAACAATCCCCAGCATTATGTTTTGCATTCCACCCCCTCCAACCCCCTCTGTTCTCTCTCTCTCTCCCCCTCCCTCTCTCTCTCTCTCTCTCTCTCACACACTCACACACTCACACTGAAGGAGCAGATGGATGGGGGGAGTTACAGCACAAAATTCAAGTTGACTTCACAGCACAGGTGTTAGATGAAGACAGACCGTGGATCTCTGAGAATAGAGCCTGAGGTACCCTCGGGATTTAGGTGTCTGACACGGGAAAATTATATTTTCCTTCTTCCTGGGTCCAAGCCTGTAAGTGTGATTCCAGCTCCACTCCCAAGTCAGGACCTCAGGACCTCGGATTGAAAAAAATGAAAGTCCCTCAGAGCGCCTCCCCTTGGCAGCAGCTGGGATGGACCCCACCTGCTGCCCACTATTAAGGAAACTGGTCCTTGGCCTTTGCCAACAGGCTGCGGGGTGATGGGACTTGATTCCTGACCCTCTTCCCATCCACAGGACGCCCAGCAGCCACACTGGGTTGGGGCAGGGGAAGCAGGAAAGGAACAGCAGACCCAGGAATGAAACTCCCCCTCTAGGGACACGTTCCCCAGTAGCTTCAGCAGCAAGGCTGGGACTAGGCAGGTGAAGCCGTGAGTGGGGTGAGGAAGAGATCCCTGAGGCTGGGGATCCCCCGTGACTTGCTCAGGCTGCTGGGAGGGTGCGACAGGTGCTGAGGGGCCACACCTGGGGCGCTTCTCTCTGCCACCCCTCAGTCCTTTGCCCTAGAGTGTTTTCTTCTGAGGAGCACATCAGAGGAGGGCTGGGAGCTGACACCCCCAGAGAGGCCTCCACCAATGACCTGTCCCCCTTCTCTCAGGGCCCCAGCTCTGAGCCATAATCTGCACCTTCTCCCCGTGCCCACCCCCCTCAGTCACCTGCTCACTCATAGGCCTGTATGGACAGTCTTCCTTCCTGTTTCTCTCTGCACTTCGTGGAATGCTAGGCCAAATGAAGTGTTTGAAGTCCGATCCTAGCGTCAGGGTCGCTTCTGGGAGAACCCAGACTGGGACCATAAGTAGACAACGGAGTTCTGGTCAGTGTTCTCCGTGTGGTCCCTGACCACCAGCAGCAGCGGCAGCTGGAACTGGTTAGACAAACGTGCTCTCAGGCCCCACCCCAGACCCCCTGAGACAGAAACTCAGGTGGGCTCTGCGATCTGCCTTAACCGCCTTCCAGGTGATTCGGGTGCTCACTGGAGTCTGGGAACTCCTGAACTAAGTTCTCATGTAGAAAAAGGAGCAAGGAAGGCCGGATTCCCGGACTTCCCCGGGAGAGGTTGGGCAGGAGCCCTTTAGTGAACGCCCGAGGGTCTAGGCTCTGTTTGGAGGGCCAAGTTCATTACTGAAGAGGAGGACGAACGAATTCCTAGCTGGTCCTTGCCCCAATAGGCAGCTCAGATGTTGGGGCGGGGGCGGTGGATGACCTCCCCGCCCCTCAACCCCAAGGCAGGGGCTTGAGAGCAGGGAAGCCAGGCCTCACCAACGGCTTCCACCAAACGGTCTGAGTGCAGGGAGCTGGGCCGAGGTGGTACTCGGGCGGGACAGGAGCCCCAGAGAGGGCAGCCCCGGGGAGGTTCAGCAGCTGCAGTCCTGCAGAGCACGGGGAGGGGGGTAGTCCCCTGAGTTCCCAGGCACGTAGCAGGAGAATGAAGGTGCCCCCTCCTTCCTTGCAAGGGGCTCCTGCTAGTTCCCGTTTGAGCTTTATGACCTCCCGGTGAGGCGGGCGATGGGTCCCGGTCACTCCCGGGCCTGCCCCGCCGCGCCCCGCCCGCGCGGCCTCCTGAAGGCCCGGCGGCACCCTGTGTTCACAGTGTTCACGGGCAGCGGGGACGCCCGCGCGCGCGCCTTCGACGCCCAGTCCGGAGCGCTGCAGAGGGTGTTCCGCGGTCACGCCTTCGTCATCAACTGCATCCAGGTAGGCGCTCCCGCCCGGCTCCCGGGCTCTGCCCCGGCGGGGAGGGGAAGGCCGCCCGCCGCACCCCGAGGACGGGCTCCCCAGGCCGAGAGGCCACCGACAGTTGGCTGGGTAGGTGCCGTTCGCGCCCACCAGCGAAGCGGCGGGCCCCGCGGAGGGGAGGGCGGCCCGGGCGCCCCCGCAGCGCCGCCCCACGCGCCGCTCCGCGCCCGCAGGTGCACGACCAGGTGCTGTACACGGCGTCGCACGACGGCGCGCTGCGCCTCTGGGACGTGCGCGGCCTCCCGTGCGCCCCGCCGCCGCGCCCCGCCGCCCCCGCGCGCAGCCGCTCCCGCCTCTTCAGCAACAAGGTGGGCTGCGCCGCCGCGCCCCTGCAGCCCGCCTGAGCGCCCCGCGCAGGGGGCTCTGCCTGTCCTCGGTGTCCGTGGACTTCTGAAGCCCCTCCCGTCCCCGTGGACGGCGACCGTGCTCGACCACGCCTCCGTCCCCGCCCCCTCCAGGCCGCGCCCCACCCCCCGCAGAGCGGCCCCCGCACTCCGGTCTGCACCTGGCCCGGCGGTACCCTCCCCACCCGTGGTCTTCGGCCCCAGAGCCCGAGGTCCCCAGAAGCCAAGCCCATCCTGGGGGGAAATGGAATTTCTTCAAAAAGCCGCCCACCAGCAATTGTCATTAAGTTTGGCGAGTTGTCTTGAGGACGCCAGTGAAGAACCGAAATACACGCACGTCCTTGCAAGTGCTCTGGAATATGTCTTTTGTTCCGCAAACTCTCAGCTTCCTGTCGGAGGAAGCAGGGGTTCCCGGAACCGAGCCTCACACACCCGGCCTGGGGGCCTGCCCCTCTTCGAGGGGGCGGTGAGGGGCTGCGGCCCGATGACCCCTAGTGACACTCGTGTGGGGAGTAGCCACGGGAGAGGCCCTTCGGCCTGTGTGGGTGACGACGGGGAGCCGTCACCCTCGCTCTGAAGCTCCCAAGTCTGCATGAGTGGAGGAGGGCTCTTTTCCCCTGTGCCCCCCCCCCCCGTCTGGGTCTGGAGTCTAAGGGCCCGGGCAGTCGCCTGCTGGCCGCGTGCACAGCGCGTGCGCCCCACGCCGGGCGCGGGGACGGCGGGGACCATCCATCGGGAGAGCAGCTGGAGGGCTTCCTGGGGGAGGTGGGGCCCAGGCTCTGGAGAGGCCCCGAGGGGAGCCGCCCCCAGCTACCCCCTCATCACCTGAAGGGGGCGCGCTGGCCGCCTTCGGCTGGGGCGGGGGGCGGGAGGAGAAGCTGCTTGGCGGCCTGTGGGGTCGAGGGCTCAGCGCCTCGCCGAGGTCGGGAGCCTCTGGTGGGGAGGTGCGGGCCCTACACTGCGCTCATGCAAGAGCTAGTTCTGCAGCGACACGCGCGGCCGGACCCGTGCTCCCGGGGAGGGTGACGGGTGGGGCCCTTCCCCTCAGGCCCACGAATAGGTACAGGATGGGCACCTGGGGCCGTAGGAAAGGACTCCTACCTTTGTGACTGTGCTCTAGGCCACACTCCCAAGTCCTGGGAACCCGGGGGGCTTCCCCGGGAAGAGGCTGGCTGGGGGAGCAGCAGGCGGGGCAGCGTCCTTGGGCCGGGCCTCGCGCCGGACCGGGGCTGCTGCCTGTGTCTGTGGGGCGCGGGCTGCCCGGCGGTCCTCCGGCGCCCGCAGCTGCGGCTGCCCGGGGACCGAGGGCATCTCAGGGAGCGCCGGCACCCTGTCCTTGGTGTCCGTGGGACCACCCCGGTACCGGTGCCGGGATTTCCGCGGAGCCCGCAGAGGCACCTTGAGTAACCTGCCACGTTCCTGCCTCGGCAGCTTTTGCTCCGCCGTCACCTCCGATCCCCCCCCTCCCGCTTCTCCAACCACAACCGAGACTAAGACACACAGACACACGGGCTAGGACACACCCGGGGGGACAGGAGCGGCTAGAGGTTTGTTCTCCCGCCTGCCTCTCCCGGAGAGAGTAGGAAATGGAAACCTGTCGTCTGGATTTTTATAGCAGATTATGTTCGGGTAATTTTTATTTCTCCAACACACAAGGCTGTTAGATGTTGAAGACAAGACCAGATGACTAGGGGTTCTTTGCCCTTGATAAATAGGACTGGATTAGGGGTGGGGGAAGGACAGAAGTACTTATGGACATATGGGCAGGAAACAGGGGCAGGGAAGTGTCACCAAAGCCAAGAGCAGACGGAATTTCACGAGAGGGACTGACGTCAGATGTGAAGAGTGCGGACACCTGCGTCTCTCACTCCTGCTTGGAGTCCTCTGAGGGCCTGTGTATCCCACCACTCCAGTCTAGACCCCCCGCCTGCCTTTCAGGGCGCTCTGTAGTTGGACTCGCAGTCCTTACCCCCTCATCCTCTGCCCCACCCCACCCTCTTGTGGGCCTAGAACGGCCGTGACCTCATGAATACGGCACACTTGGCCTGTCCTACACCATTACCTCCTCACTGGTCCCAGGCCTGGAATGTTCTCCTTTGTTCTTGGACTCTCCAAGGAGAGCCCCTCCAAGGCCCACATCCTCTGAGACTTCCAGCCTCTGCAGACGCCCGTTTACTTGGGGACAGCGTTTTCACCACAAACGCCCTTTGCTGCTTCTCTTGCCCTCCGGAGCCGGGAATGGCACTCCATCACTGCTTTCACACAGCAGCTGGGGGCAAAGCCGGGACCGGAGCCGGTCTCCCCACTCGCGGTGGGCAGCCCTCCGCACGTGAGAACTGGCTTCTCCGCGTCTCTTCATGAGCGCATGAAGTGAGGTCCAAGCCCTGCTGGTGTGCTGCTTTCTAGCCTTCCTAGCATCTTTAGGAACGCATCTGGGGAGCTAGAAGCCATGCCTGGTCCGAGGCCAGGACAGGAACTGGTTAGCCAGAAGCTGCAAGTTGGCCCGAAGCCCAAGGATGACACGGCCGTGGAGAGGCCGAGAGGCCCCCTCATCCCCTCGGTCATCAGCCGCTTCAACGCCAAGGGCGCAAACCCCGCTCCCCTCCTGTGCGGGCTCCTTCCCCACCATCAGCTCCAGCTCTGCTTTCTACGTTTCATCTTTTTATAACAGACATCAGGGTCGCTTGTGATTTCTTCACAGAACTCTGTGCAGCAACCGTCCTGACTGAACGAAGCTCTAGACCACCGGGCGTGTTCGATACTTAGAAGAGTTGAGTTGGAGCAACTTACTGCAAAGTTAGGCTGACAAGTTTTGAATATATTTTCCTCCTTTTATTTCCATCTGTAGCCTCCACTTCGAAAATAACATAAAAGATTCCCACCCAAAGCGCACTCCTGTTCAGGCTTTATGAAAAGGATTAGTGAAAAAGTCACAGCGTTTCAGCCGGCCCCTGGGCAGCAGCAAGGGGGCCACCTGCCCTCCATTGCAGGAGCTTCCAGCGACCTCTGGAGGACAGGAGGAGGGTCAGGGACACACCTGCCACCTGATTCTGCACACTGCTGCTGCCGGCTGTGTCCTGGGGCTGCCCCGGGCTTTCTTGCGTCTCCGGTCTCCAGAGCGACGTTCCGCGCAGTCAGAGTGCTTTTTTGGGCCATTAAGAGGCTAACTACATACTTTCAGAAATAGTCTTCTGTGACATAGGTATACCCCAAACCCCCACAAATCTGGAGAAAATAGAGCTTAACCTCTGACAGATATCTCAGTAGGCAGTTTCATTTAACAGCACAGCATCTGAAAATGCTAATTAAAAATTAATCGCTTTGGTTAGCATTTAAGACTTTACCACTTAGTAAAAGATTTTATTTTTGTAAAGAATTTTGAAGAGCTATAAATTCTCAACTTGAACCTTAAATTTCAAATACATGTTTTACTAAACTAAGAGTGCAGAACACTGACTTCCAGTCTGCCATGTTCGGCTGCCGAACCTGATGCCTCATCCTTAGTCCCCCAGAAAGCTTGGAATGGCTGGAGATTTCAAGGGTGGTTTAGGGTGAGGCCGAAGCAGGAAGGCAGAGCAGCAGCACGGGAGGCAGGGAAAGCTCAGGAGCGAGCTCAGAAGGGCAGCAGAGCCGGGCAAACTGAAAAGGAGGTGGGTCTGGAAGCTTCCCCATTAGCTCTTCCTGGAGACCTTCCCCGGGGGCCACCCTGTTCTCCAGAAGTAACTGCCCTTCCCATTTCTGGGTAAAGAAACCAAGGCTGCAGCACCTGAAGACTGCCCGGAGGAAGAGGATCAGGCCCAGAGCCAGCACCTTCCCCCGGGTCAGCCTTAGGGACCCGCACCCCACCCCTGCCCCAGCCCCCCTCGCACTCAGAGCAGCCCCTGCTCCCCGCTGCCCCACCTACACCCAGGGAGGAAGCACTCCTAGAGCAAAAGCAGATAAAAAGAAGGAAAAAAAGACCTGCACTTGACTTTTCATAATGATAGAATTTATAAGCAGAAACTCAGTACTTATTTCTGCTCATTATTCAGTTTTTCTTTGTTGCCGACTTTATATTTTCTACATAGGATAAGTACTCTGCAATAATAATTTCTTCATCTTCCAGAGTTGAGTCAAGGTAATCTTCCTCGTGTTCTGGAATATCTTCCAATATTTCATTGACGGCTTCTGTCTCCATATCCTCATCTGTTGAGGCACTAGAAGTACCTGCAACGGAGTAGTGTGGGCACAGCTGAGGGGGGGGCGGCGCAGAGGGAGGCGGACGCGCCGCGGAGAGGCGGAGCTGACCCCGGCCCCGCCCCCGGCTAGCACAGCGCTCGCCAGCCCCCCAGCTCTCAGAGAGCCCAGACCTACCTGCGGAGTCGGAAGGGGACGTGGACGGTGTGGAGGAAGAGTCTTCCACCGCGAGCTGCAGGTCCGGGGGAAGAGTTCCCCCGTTGTGGGCCAGGGTCTGGGCTGCCAGCTGCACGTTCCCCCTGAACACTCTCAGGGCGGCGTCGGCCGCCACCACGTCGAAGCCCATGTACACCAGCTAGAGGAGAAGGCGGGGGTGGGGGCTACACCGCGCCGCCCCACGTCCCGCACACCCGCCCGCACGCCCGCCCGTCCAGGGCCAGGGAATACGTGTCTAACCCCGGCAGTGCAGATGGCCCGGCCTCCTGTCCCACCGCGCAGCGGGCTTGTGGGCCGACAGGACGAGCTACTCCCGGTGACCCGGGCCTTTAGAGAGGCAGTCCCAACACGCTCGGTGCCGGGGGAGGGACGGGGGACAGAGCACCAGTGACACCCTGAGGTCACCGGCAGAGACACGCACCAAAAGCAGCAGCAGTTTGTGCAAAGTACTGCTGCACACGAGGAGAAAAGCCTACAGGAAGACCTTCCGGCTGCTCCATTTCCTCCTCTCCAAGGAAAGGCCTCCCGCTCCCTCCCACCATGGCCAGCGCCGGCTGGCCTCGGACTGGAGCCCTGTCCTGCCACCAGCCTGTGTCCCCTCCCCGCCGCACCCCCACTGCACGCTGTACAGGTGCAGGGGCGCAGATACATCCTCGCTCACCTGCTCAATGTTTTCCTGGGAAGGACTTTCTTGGTGGCTGTTGGTTTCAGGATCTGAATCATTTAACCACCACATCTGAGGATTACTGAGAAGAATCTAAAAACACAGGAATTCACTCATCACTCCCACCCGCTCACCGACTCGGCGCCGGGCAGACACGCCCAGACACACCAGCAGGCAAGGGCAGGACACTGGGGGGGCGCGGGGCAAAGGGCGCGGAGGAAGCAGACAGAAGGGACCCCCGAGCCCAGGGGCGGGCTGGGCGCGCTGCTGTTCAGAGACTTCCTGCAAAGGGAACACCTGAGTTGAGGTCTGGGGCGGAGCAAGATGAGCCGGACTAAAGACCCCTTCTGAGGAAGCAGGAAGGGGCGAGAGACGGCGGGGGGAAGGCCACCAAGAAAACAGCCCTTGTGTCAGAGCTCAGCGTCTGGGGCGACAGGTCATGCAGGGCGACAAACAAAGGCTTCTCGGACCCTGCAGGGCTGACTCGTGGCATCTCTCTTTGGAGAGCGTCATGAGCTAGATTTAAAATGTCAAGGAGAGCAGAGCTTTTCTGACCCCTGACTTTCATACCGCACAACACCTACTCTTAACCGTGCAAACCTGGGGAATGTCCCTTTAAATACTTCTGGACTGGTGACATGTGTCACAGTGCAACTCACATAGTCCCCTGCGCCAGCAGAACTTTCTGCCTTTATATTGTTCCAACACAGGAGGCCACACTAGCTACTCGAATCTATTTATAAATTGTATATTTATATATGCGTGCGTGTGCTTATATATACACACAAATATACAGACATAAACATTTACTTGTGGAAGCTTCTGAGGAATGGACAGGAGGTCTTGAGAATAAAAGGCCAAGGCAGGGCCGGCTCCCCGCTGCCGGCAGGGTCCAGTGTGAACCCCTCAGCAGGGCAGATGAGGGGACCCCGGCCCACCTGGCCCTCGCCTCAGCACGCACAGCCCCAGCGCTCCCCACCCCAGCTCCTGGCTCCCTTGCGCCTCTCTCCTCCCCCCGCTGCCCTGTGTCTGCATGGAGAGGCACCCCGTGTTGCCTGGCCTGCACGAGTGATTCTCCACAACTCAGCTGCTCCCCTGCCCCCCATGCGCCGTGCTCCCACATGGTGGCCTGTCCTCCTCTGCATCCCTCTCCCCAATACTCTGTGCGTGACCCGAGGCCAGCGTGTATGGACTGAACCCATAAATAAAACGATATTCAAACAAAACATCTGAATTAAAAGAAAACCATCCTACACCTTTTATCACTGTTCTCCTCCACATCACTGCTAAACTCTCGGCGTTGCAGACGGAAACCCTACCCAGAGTTCTGCCCCGTGGGCTCCGCCATTCTGGCTCTATCACTGGGTTCGAGAACGGGAGCCGGACCCTTCGATCCAAACCGGGACAGAGCAGAAAGGCCCCGGCAGTGGGACTCCACACCCCACGGAAGGACACTGGAAAGGAGCGTAAGTGAAGGAGGGGCCTCTGGGCCCTAAGGCAGGGGCGCTCAGGGCAGGCAGGGGGCGGCTACCTTCAGGGCTTCGTCCAGGTTCCCGCTGGCCTGATGCAGGGCCTGCTGGGCCGCGTGAGTGGAGTAGCCCATTCCTTTCAAAGAGTTGATGTTCTCCAGCCGGAGCCTTTTCTTCTCTTTTTCCTCTTTCCTTATTTGGGCCAATTCCTTTAGGAAAACAGCAAAGTCACAGAATTGGAAACCAAGATTCTGTAAGAAGCCTGCTCCATCCACGCTCGGTAGGATTCTGGGGGTTGCCGGGCAAAGTGAGAACAAAAGAAGGGGGCTGAACCTCTGTCTGCACGGCTCACCCAGTCACCAGCACGAGGGCTGCGAGGGCAGGGGGCCCAGCGCTGCTCCTGGGCAGGCCGGCGGGAGCTGGGGACCCTGTCGGGGGCCGGAGGGGCGGCCTCTCAGTCCCCACCACCCAGCATCAGAGGAAGCCACTGAGAACCAGGGAGCTCCTCGCTGCCGGGCCAGACAAGTGGACAGAGCCTCTTCTAGGGAGGAAGAGCTTCCTGAATGGCGGGAGGGCTTCTTGGCCCCCGGTTAATCCCCAGGGATCTTGTTAAAATGTGGAGTTGGGTTGGGGGATGGGGGGGCACTGTCCCAGGTGATACCAAAGCTGCAGATCTACCCACCCCACTCCAGGTGCCTCCTAGGCCCCACGAGACGGGCTAAAACAAACGTCCAGAATGCTCAATGTCGGGAGACAAAGGTCATCTAATCCCATAGTTCTTGACCCTGAGTCTCAGAAGTGTCTTCTGTTGCTGCAAGAGCCAGAGAAGGGCTATAGAGAGTTCTAACCTCTTCCCTCCCAACCAAACCCCAATCAGGAGAGTTGAGAATTTGTTTTTAAGAACAAATGTCATTTAAAAAAAAAAAAAGATTTTGGGGGCGCCTGGTGACTCAGTGGGTTAAGTGTCCAACTCTTGATTTCAGCTCAGGTCATGATCTCAGGGTCCTGATGCCCCGGCCCCTATGTCCCCACGTGCCCTTGTTGTGCCCTCTACACAACCACAAGGCCAGAGAAGTGATTCCATAGCACTTGCATTTCGACCTGGATTCGCACCTACCCGCCGTGTAAGCTGCCTTTCCCCTGCCCCACCCCCTGCTTCCAATGTCAGCGCTTCCGTTTATAGTCCGAAAGAATCGCGTGGAACATTCACACACACCGAAAGGTGCTGCCGGCCAGCAGCCACGGGCTCAGGCTTCATCTCGCCCAGATCTGCCGGGAAGTTGAGGCAGCGGTGGAGCCCCTACGACTGGAGTTTACAGCTAGAAAGCACAGGGAGGAAATCGAGCCCGACTCCTCGGAGAACAACGGTAGCTCCACTTCACGGTAACCCATCATTCACGCTCTCTGGACCTCAACTCCAAAATCTCATGCCCTCCAACTCCAAAATCTCAAGTTTTTAAAATCAACTTATTTTAATTGTTTCATATGATTACAGTTTTGTACCTTTGCTTTCGTACTGTTAATCGTTCCTGTGATGTGACTCACGTTTCTAGCTAAGAATGCCATCCCAGACTGTAACGGTGGCTCCACGGGAAAACCAACCCCCCCGAACATGGTCCCCAGAAATCTACCCCGGTGAAGAGAGAGGGAGGGAGAGAGGAGACACGCACAGACAGGTCACTTGGATAATGCACTTGGGAGCTACGGCCACCACCGCAGTGGCTAAAACTAAGGAAACTGCACTGCGTGGAAATTAATGCAATTAAAAAAAGACAAGTTTCTCCTGTTTCTTCCCAGTCTGAATAGTGAAGTATAAAGAGCTCCTTGTGATTAGAACTACCACAAAACAATCTTTTTTTCTTCCTTCATACCCAAGAGCCATAGCATTTTGCAGATAGGCTTCCTATCGCCTCAAGTTTCACACCTACGCCAAGGCCGAGAGCCAGTGTCACCGAGACCTCGCTAAGGTACCTCTCTGCGGTTGGTGATGTGGGCTGCCGCGTGGTCCACGTTCCCATCACAGGCCCTCAGGCCAAGCCGGGCTTCCTGGGCAGTAAACCCCAACTGCAACAGGTTGTGAACTTTTGATGGATCGATGTATAACTCCTTAAAGAGTTGGCGCGCCTACAGATGAGAAAACATACAAGAATCTGTAACTTTAACATTAGAGCTTAACACAAAGCTAAAACCCGGAAAGGATAAGCTTGTACCCAACGTGAATTACGGTGTGTCAGATTTGAGATAAAAACTCTGAACTCTGCTTATTATCTACTAGCTCAAAAAGATTAAACACCACTCTGCCCACGGATGTATCAAAACAGAAGAAAACAGGCTGAGTATCCACTATCCCTTCCGTTTTTGTAACCACATCCCCTGAATTGGAGCTGTGCAAGTGGCATTTCTCCCTGCCTCCTGCAACTAGGGGTAGCTAGCTGGGTGGTTAAGTCTAGGCCAGTGGCGCATAGGAGCGACAGCCCCAACTTCTGGTCCTTCCAGAGGCGGCCCTGGACTCTCGCTCTCTTGCCCCCTCTGCCGGCTGGAAGAGGACTGACAGGAGCAGCGGGGCGGCCGCACACAGGCGGGCAGAGCGGCTCCCCGTCCCCCATCTGGCCTGCTCACCTCCTCACTGCCAGATGAGCCACAGAAACTGCCAGCCAGTTAAAGCCCCGGTCTTTTGAGGTTTCCTCCTGACAGCACCTCACCCGCACCCTGACAGATGCAAGTGTGGTGCTGGCGTGTGTGAGGCAGAGGGCACGGGGCCAGAGGCATGTTCTCACTAGTCACGAACTACTGACTTGATGAAATACTGAACGTTTGGGGATGAAAAAAAAGTAGGCGAAAATGGCTACAACTTTGGAGTATTCATTTTCTTACCTTGTTGAGATAGTCACGAGCCTCTTCGCCATTTCCGCTGTGATAATTTCGGATACCTTGAAGCAAGTAAAGTCTTAAAAACAATACCTTCTCTTTCCCACAGTTCCCCTAAAATTATTGGGAGGGAAAAAGGATAAAACTGTCTTATTTCTAATTACAGATCTATAACATTCACACTTGTAATTCCCTTCACCTTTACACAGGCAAAAGAGCGTTCCTAGAATGTTTATATCTTCACTGACTGTTGAGGGCAAAAGTAAAGATCCCAGAGGATGAGGACATCCCCTCATCCCCTCAAGGACCGTGGTCCTTCTGGTCAGTAAGGCAATACCCAAAAACCCAAACCGGGGATGCTTTATGCTGCCCTGAGATTCCGATCCAAATTCTGATGACTGTGGAAATCACCTTAGAGAATTCCTTATTCGGATTACAGCTCCTGAGTTCTGACTCACTCGTGTCAACTGTTACCATTCAAAATGTCTATTTTTTCTGCATCTAAATCTTCCGCGAGACTCTACTAAACATCGTCACCAGCTCTCTCGGCCGGGGTGATCCCCAACGGGGTCCTAGGGCTGGACGACCTGGTCCTCCAGCCACACACGGCACAGACCGAAGTTACAGCCCAATTTGTGAGGCATTTCGCAATCCCGTTAGAGGGGAGCTTGAAGAGCACCGTGCGCGCCGCTATCAAATCCCTTTTTGGCAGCAGTCTACGTTTTTTTTTAACAGGAATAAATTCAAATGGTAGAAACGGGCTCAATAATACATAAAACAAATCAGAGTAACGTACTTTTATGTGGACCAGTCTCTGGTGGTTTTCTCCGTAACAATTCTTAAAGCATTTCTGAGCCAAGTTTAATTTCTTTTCTGCATCGTCAAGGCATTCCAGTTGTTCTAAGCGGAAGTAACACCACACTATATCCAGCTGGAGCACGGCATAGTTATCTACTGTGTCCAGCAGCTCCCTGCAACACTCACTGCGGCAGTGGAAGGAAATGACATCACAGAAAAGTAGCATTAAAAACCATTTTTGGATTACTGGAAGTCGTTCCCAGATTTTGCTGTATTCCCAAAGACTTCCACAGCACAGACCCCAGTGTTTACGAAGCGAGCTGTATTTATCATGGGAATTCTCCCAATGGGAAAAAAGCAGTTAGGGCTCAGGAATAACGGTTTAATAGACACACACACACACACCCTTGCTATGCTGGGAACGAGGTTCAGCAGGAAGTGGAAAATCAGGGTCACTGTGTCAGAAAACATGAGGTCAGCAAACATGAGGAGGCCGTGGCTTCAAGCAAAGGTTTCCAGCCCTGACTGCAAATCGGAATGACCTGGAAGTGAGGCATTTTTTTCTTTTTTTGGTTCACACTGGTACTGAGACCCTATCTACATCAAATTATAACAGAAACCTCTGGAGACAGGGCCTGGATGCCGCATTCTGAAGATCTCCCCGGGGGACTCGAACGTGCAGCCAAAGGTGAGACCCAGTGCTTTAAAGACACGCCCCCAAATCACTACTCACTGTGAAAGCCTCAACTGATGAAAAGAAGGCATTCATGTCCAATCCCAGTCATGATGGGAGGAAAAATGATCAAGAAAATGCCAGGTATACGTGCTTAGCTGAGCTGGGGGCCCAGGTGCAGGCCAGATGCTACTCTGTCGCTGTCCCCAGCCCCAGAGAAGGGGGAAGACAAGACAAGGGAATGTTGCCAAAGATGGACATCAAGCTTATTTATTCTGCTTTTAAAATGTAATTTTTAGAAATTCCTAACGCACCCCTAGACCTCAAGTCGGAACTTTGTCGACAAAAAGGGAAAACATTCCGAACAAACTTGAAAGGTCTCCCCTGTTTGTTGTCATGGGTATTTTATTAAAGAGAAGACTGCTCTGGTATAAAACTGCAGCATGTACGTGCCCTCAAAATCCACTCGGAAGACACAGAGAAAAACCAACGAAATGTGCTGGTGTCGTTTACACTATGAAGTGGGAGTCTCCCGAGTGGGACAGTCTCCTGGGCTGCGGGAGAAATACGGCAGAGCGGGCTTCCCGGTCATTTGTCTCATTTCTGCAATTCCAGTGTGGCTCTCTGGTGGACGTTCTACATCTATTTAACACGCTCTGTCCTTCCTCCACCTTCCTGAATGTACAGAATTCGGTTATAGTAACCGTTTCAAAGTCCCAGCCGATGAATTCTATCTTCCGTGTCACTTCTAGGTCTGTTTCCATTGACTAGATTTTTCTCTTTATTATGGGTTCTATTTTCTTGCTGCTTTGCGTGCCTGTTAATTTTTAATTGGTGGCTGGCTATTTCTGTATGGTGATAAATATCACTGAGCTTTGTCTGGGATGCAGTTACGTGACTTAAAAACAGGGTGATTCTTTTAAGGCTCGCTTTCACGCTTTGCCAGGTGGGACCACAGCACCCTTTAGGGACAATCTTGCTCTAGTGCTGAGGCAACACCCTGGGTGGTGGGAACGCAAATTATTCTTGGTTGGCCTTCTGAACTCTGCAGATTGTTCTCTGCTCCTCTCGGGTGGTGCGCCCCGCTGCCTGGGGTGGTTTCCTCACATGCGTGTGCGGACTGTTACTCAATGGTCCTTTTGAAGCCGTCAGACCTACTCCCTCAGGCCGCTCTCCCCTCTCACGCTTCAGCCTCCCTGGATTCCTCGCTCCATTTCTGCAACTCCGGCGAGCCCAGGAGGCCCCACCGGGCTTTCTGGCCCCTGCACTGCAGGTGAGCGACTCCCTAGGCAGAGAGCTGAAACAATCCCAGGGCGCCCTAGCTTGCTTCCCCACCTTAGGGATCGCTGTCCTATACCGCCCCAAAACTGACGTGTTCGCACGCTTTGCCCAAATTTTCAGCTGTTTGAGGTGAGAGGATATATGCGGTCCCTGTCAGTCCATCTTGGCCAAAGCAGAACTCCCACTTTACGTCGTAAACGGGGAAAGAGACTACGCTCGGTCATACTACATACCGTTCCCCAAGATGCAGAACAAAGTTCTGTCAGAACTTCCAGGTTACTTAGAGGTGAGAAAGGAAACAGAACTGAAGTCTCTTCCGCCCGCATGCCTGACCTGCGCCAGAGCTGTTCTCCTTCACTAAGAGGAAGCACTCACACTAAAATTATGCTAATAAGTCAGCCTGAATGAATAACGAGAGATCCAGGAAAAAATGTCATTCTCTATGGAGGCACCGACAATTATTACTGGGTTACTGTATACATGTGGATGTACTGTGAACTGAAAATATAGTTATTTTTATTCAGGGCTTCCTGGAGACCTGAAAACTATTTCAAGGGTTTGTCTGGGATAAAAAGATTGAGAAAGATTCACAGAGACAAATCAAAACCAACTATGGCTCAGTAACTGCTGAAGGAGGGACACGTGGGTGGCTCAGTCAGCTAAGTGTCGGCTCAGGGCACGATCTCAGGGTCCTAGGATCGAGCCCCGCATCGGGCTCCCTGCTGCTCCCTCTCCCTCTGCCTGCCGCACACCTGCTTGTGTCAAATAAATAAAATCTTAAAAAAAAAATACATAGGAATTCACTATACTAATCTTTATTTTTATATATATTTGAAATTTTCCATAATAAAAAAATTACAAACAATTACGGAACGAAATGAAAAACGTGTCTGCGTTTGAAGGACCTAACTTCGAGCCTGAGAGAATGAAGCACGTACGGCCAGAGAGAATGAAGGCAGCACAGAAGCAGTGACAAAGAAGCAGAGGAAGAAAACCCAAGACGAACCTAGCCCCTGCTCTACTTTCAGATTTGCCCCCTCCTCGTCAAATATCCCCTTTTTTGCTTAAGTTAGTTTAAATTGGGATTTGTTCACTTAAAACCCGAGGGTGCTAATATGGTTGGCAAACTATAAACATGTGACTTTATCCTCTTCCAGTGTACAGTGTATCTTGGGCTTTCATCAAAATGGCAAAGAAAATAACCCAGAAGTTGTTAACTTTTGACCATTTGTAAATAGCAAGGCTACTTCTGAAATTCCTCTGCCAGGATTATAGTCTCTCGGCACCATTCCCCCTCAAGAGGAATCAGGAGCCCCTGGGACACCGCTGACTCCTGGTCTGGGGCAAGGTGTATGCAGGATGAGTCTGGGCACCTCTGGACCCCGGCCACCACTGGGGTCAGGTCCAAAGGACGCAGCCCAGCACCCACTTGTTGGCCACAAATGGTCAGTTTAAGAACTGAGGTTTGAAACACGTCAAATGGGTTAAAATCCGAGTTCATATTGACACTTAAAAAAAAAGAAAAAGAAAACCTCACTGGTGATATCCTTTTGGGAAATTCAAGGGAAGCACCTCATTTATTCTAAAAAACAGGAAAATAAGAGGAAAGGACCAAGCAGTTCATTCTTCCTTTACAAACCGTACTTCATTGTAACCAAATAACCGACGAGGAAAAAGACTTCTTTTCAGAGGAATCCCAGTAATAAAGGCAGAAGGAAAAACAAGGCATCACTGTTCTGCAGCCCCTAATGGAGCAAAGGACTTGGGGGATGATCATGAACCCACCAAGGCCACCCGGGGACAGGCTGATGAAGGCCGCGGGCGGGCTGTGCAAATGAAACAAGTGTGTGTGTTTGTAAAATCCTTTACAGGGAAGAGAGATGAGCAATCTGAAGGGATGAAATAATTCACAAACTGGTCTACACCACAACTACTCTCTTCACATTCGCGACTGTCTTGGGTGAACACCTGAAGCGTGACACGTGCAGGGGGAGAGACGGTGCTGGGTATAACCCGGACTCTCTTCCTTAGAACGGGCATCCACCAAGTACAAAAGTGCCTACCAGAAATATCTGTCGGCGTCCAACAGACACGGCAAGGCTATTCCATATTCTTGTCTTTTCAGGAAAGCTCTGCCCTTCTCATGATATCCCATAGCTAACATAAGGGCCTAGAAAAAAAATGGATTTTAAAAAAACATCGCTTTAAACTATAATAAAACAAATTATACAAAAAGCGTATCAAGTCTAAAGAAATCAAATAAAGATTTAAAAAAAAACCAAGATCACAACTCAATCCAAAGGCCAAAATTAAGAAAAATATAATCAAAGTTTCATTTCATTTCAATCCTGAGATCGAGCACTCAATTTAATGTGACTGACAGGGTCATAACCAGCACCTGTGTGTCTGTTTCCGTCAGTTTATTTCAGGATCTGCTGACTTACATCTATTTCTAGTATTCAGTAAGACTGAACAAATGAAAAAGTAGCCAGTAATGCTTGTAACCCTTTGAAAAAAAGCATTCATGGGGCACCTGGGGGGCTCAGTCGGTTAAGCACCTGACTTGGTTTCAGCTCAGGCCTTGATCTCAGGATCGTGAAATTGAGCATCGGACTCCACGATGGAGCCTATTTGGGATTCTCTCTCTCCCTCTCTCTCTCTGCCCTTCTCCCTGCTCCTGCTCTCTTAAAAAAAAAGCATTCATTTAACTTTCTAGTTTTTGGGGTTTTTTTAATAAATATTTGAGAGAGAGAGAGAGAGCGAGCGAGCACCAGCAGGGGAGGGTCAGAGGCAGAGGGAGAAGCAG
Source organism: Nasua narica (assembly GCA_028533885.1). Lineage (NCBI taxonomy): Eukaryota > Metazoa > Chordata > Mammalia > Carnivora > Procyonidae > Nasua > Nasua narica. The sequence goes on along the minus strand of CM052806.1, from coordinate 87,633,162 downwards.
GCTCCCCGCTGAGCAGGGAGCCAGGGGAACACAGACACACATGGACACACACACACACACACACACACACAGGGCCCGATCCTAGGACTGTGAGATCATGACCCGAGCCAAAGGCAGACGTTTAACTGACCGAGGCACCCAGGTGGCCCTCACTTTCTAGTTTTAATCAAGTTTTTTTCTTGATTATTATTTTCTTGATTTGACTGACTGATTGATCTTGATTATTTTCTTGATTTTTCTTGACAGATTAGAGTATCTGTCAACTCTGGTATTCCTAAAACAATTTTTAAAAGGCAGTCCATGGGTGCCTGGCTGGCTCAGTCAGTAGAGGATGCTATTCTTGATTCTGGAGCTCTGAGTTCAAGCCCCATGCTGGGCACAGAGCTTACTTGAAAAAAAGAAAGGGCAATCCAAAAATGTTTTTAAGTTCATTAATATTTAAATTTTAATTTTTATATAATTCACTTTTGTAAACGTTTTCCAAAAAGTCTGGATATCATCATTTATTTTTGTTAAGATTTTTAAAATTAATCTCTACGCCCAGCATGGGGCTCAAACTTACAACCCCAAGATCAAGAGTCACGCGCTCTACTAACTGAGCCTGCTAGGTGCGCCTGGATATCATCACGTAATATAAGAGAGTTGTGGGCAAGTAATTACCAACATTTTAAAAACAAGCATCGGGGCACCTGGGTGCGCAGTTGTTAGGGGTCTGCCTTTGGCTCGGGTCGTGATCCCAGGGTCCTGGGAGAGCCCTGCACTGGGCTCCCTGCTCGGCGGGGAGCCTGCTTCTCCCTCTCTCACTCCCCCTGCTTGTGTTTCCTCTCTCGCTGTGTCTCTCTCTGCCAAATAAATAAATAAAACCTTAAAAAAAAAAAAAGCATCAACCCACTGATAGCTACTAAGTTCTCTTATTAAAATTTAACTTTAATCCTTCATTTTCAACGATGTGAGTCATAGAGTGAAGCCTACTCAAACTTGTCCTTTCAAGACAGAACAATTAAAATGGACTTGACCCACAGTGACCACAGCCCTTCATTATCAGAAGCTACTGGGCCAGCTCGGATACTAACCTCTGGGTCCCAGCTGTAGAATGCTGCTGTAAAGACCCCCCTGTGATGTGTTCAGTAAACCACCTCCTGCCTGTTCCAAATTACCGGAAAGGAGGGGGAGAGATGGCAGAGTCACCTGTCCGACTTCTCCCAAATTACAGCCCCCCCTCTCCAGCTCCCTATTCTGATCCATCCCTTAGAGGACGTGGCCCTCTGGTAAAAAAAAAAAAAAAAAAAAACTCAAAATAACCACCCAAACCAGCACTGCCACCGGGAGCCGCCTGTGCGGAAGGCAGCGCATCCCTCGGGAACCTTCTGTCCCTGCCTCAGGACATGCCACCAAGAGGTTCTGTTCTAGGGCACCGAACATTATGGGCTGAGTCGGGGACGCGAGTGTGCATCACAGGCTTCCGTCCTGTTTCTAATCCTTTATGACAGGCCAAGATAAAACAGCTACAGAACCGCTCCTGTTCTGACAGCAAATCAAGGCGCCAGCCGTCCATATCCACATGTATGTACACATATATATGTATATATGTGGCTTCTGGACAGACTGCAGACCTCTAGAGAACTTACCTTCCTCTCGGAAGGAGGGATCCGGATTGACCTGCCCGTCTGGTTAGCTATGTCTAAATACGGTGTGGTTTCTGGATCTACCACCATCTCAGCTGCAACAGAACCGGAAGGAAGTCCATTAATTCCACACTGGAAAGCAGTGAGGGGACATCATGAGTATCAAACTGTGGGGAAGAAAGGTCCGTGGGAACAGTGACCACGGCACCCCCGTGCTCCCCGCCCGGCGTCCCTTTCCAGCCCAGAGGGCAAGAGAGAGCCCGGAGCTCTGTGCACCTCTCTCGGCCAGTATCTCCAGGCCGCGCTTGGTCCTCTGAATTCTTTTTTCTTTTAGCTCGGCTTCATTTTGCTCTTCCTCTTCAACCTGGAAGTGTTTCCTCACATCCTCTTCAGACTGTTTGAGTTCAAGCACCATGGCTTTCACATTGTGTGTCACTCCTTGTTCTTCAAGGGTTTTCCCTGTAAAAGTCAGAAATGCTTATCACAAGAAGAGCCAAAGATATACCGGTGACAATGCATTCTGTTAGATGGAACTCTTAAACCCGCGTCAGTACTCGCAGGCCGCCATGCCCCGGGCGCGGTGCGGACACACGATGTCTGGCTGCACGATTCCATTACTGGTAAGCAGACGGTAATATTCATACCCTCTAACTGGAGAAATAACAAACCCAGTTCACAGCAACGGGTGAGAACCACAGTGGGGCGGGGAACTGCGACAGGGAATGCACTGCGGCGGTTAAAAGCAAACCTCTTGAGTTCTACCTTTGTGGTCCTGGGTAAAGCGCTTACACCCAGGACCTTACACATAAAATGTTCATGAAGATTGTGTCAGACATCGATGAAACAGAATGAAAGTATATTCACCAAATCAAAAGCTAGTTCTATGAAAAATTAATCAAATACACAAACCTAACAGAACTTAAGTCAAAGATGCAAATAAACCACCACTAAAATGAAAAATAAATGCAAATACATATAGATTTTAAAATAATGAAATATTATGAACTATATATAAATTTGAATATTTTTCTGGAAAACTCCATTAGGTGTTTTTTTTTTTTTCCCCCTGAGAAACTTGACAAACATTCTAACATCTATGAAGAAAAATAAACATACACCAATGGCCAAGTCACCTTGATAAAGAAAAGCCAAGAACAGGATTCAGCTTACTAGATTTTTTTTTTTAAAGATATTATTTATTTATTTGACAGAAAGGAAGAGATCACAAGTAGGCAGAGAGGCAGGCAGAGGGAGAGGGGGAAACAGGCTCCCCGCTGAGCAAAGAGCCCGATGCGGGGCTCGATCCCAGGACCCTGAGATCATGACCTGAGCCGAAAGCAGAGGCTTAACCCACTGAGCCACCCAGGTGCCCCCATCTTACTAGATTTTAAAACTACAACAAAACTACAGTCATAAAAAAAACTCTATAGGTGAAGGTAGTCAAAAGGTAGAAACTTCCAGTTACAAAATAAGTCCATCCTGGAACGTAACATACAATATGGGACTAGAGTTAATGATACTGTATTGTATATTTCAACATTGCTACGAAAGTAGATTTAAAAGTTCTTATCACAAGAAAAAAAAATGTTTACGTATGTGAGCTGACATTATTGTGCTCACTCCACAATATATACAAACACTGAATTGTACACCTGAAACTAATGTAATGTTATAGGTCCATTATATCCCAATAAAAAAACCTCTAGAGTTCCGGTCCAGGAATAAACCTACAGGTAAATGGAAAGAACAGAAAGTGCAGAAACAGACTTCTAATAAAGGGGGCACCAAGTATCAGTGTGGCAAGGGAAGTTTAGTAGGGGATATTAGAGGAATAAAGCTGGGTCCTTAGCCCATATATATGTGTATATATATATACACATACACACATATACATATATATATATATATATACACACATACACACATATATATATATGGCTTCTGGACAGACTGCAGACCTCACGCAGATTAGGCTAATCCAAGAAAATGCAGAAGATGGTGTAGCCCTGGGCGTGGGGAAAGAACTTATTTAAACACAAATGATATAAGGTGGAAATTGATGGATCTGATAACAACGAAATCAAAGACTTCCGCCCAGTGAAGAATACCACGAACAGAAGTGTCACAGAGATGAGATGACAGTGAGAAGCTATCGATGACACCTGAAACAGACGATGGGGAATGGCTCGTGGAGAAGGCAGGCTAGGGCCGTGTGCAGGCCGCATTCCACCAAGCTAGCATGTGAACCTGACTCTCTCTAAGCCCTAAGAACCTCCTGGAAACTGACCGCAGTGCCTACCTGAGTGGCGGCAACAGCTAACCGGTCTCCCAAGTCCATTCACGCCTCCTTCAAGTTCATTCCCCTACTGCACCCAAAGGTATTGCACCCAATACGTTTAAGACCCAAATGTATCGCGTCACCCCCCAGAACCCGTGGCTTCCGGTCTCTCTTGGTAGAAACACTCTAACACCACCCGAGTTCACAGAGCCCAGGTTTTCTACACGGCAGCACTGTGGACATCGTGGGCCAAGGAAGTCTGTCGTGGGAGCCATTCTGCGCCGTGTGAGGGTTCAGCAGCATCCCTGGTCCTGACCCCTGAGGGACAGGAGCGTAAGCCTCCGTGCCCGCCCCACAACCAAGTCCTGATAACCAAAAATGTCTCCACACATTGCCAAATGTCCCCTGGGTGGCAAAACTGCCCCTGCTTGAGAACCACTGCCGTAACCTTTTCACTGTCTGGCCCTCCATCCTAAAAAAGCACGACCCTCCTAGCACGACCCTCCCCTCAACTTTCTACACTTGGCCATACTGGACCTTTCCAATTGCGCAAATTCACGTCAGGGGCTCTGACGTGAGGCTCTCTCAGTCGGAACATGCCCCGCTGCCCTCACTCAGCTTTGGCGCTTCTGCCTTGGAGAGAACTTGCTGGAACCCCCATTTCACTCTGAACACACCTACACTCCCGTTCTCTACATCTCCCCAGACCTGTAATGAGCGTCTTGTCTTCCCACCATCACGGAACACACAGGAAATACTGATTAGAAGGATTGTTTTCTGCTTTATGTTTTTATTTTAATAAGCTCTACAGTAATCTGTTTTAGAGTATACATGCAGTAGAGCCTCTAGGAATTTGTGAATAGAAAAACAGTGAGAAAAAAGATGAAGTCATTACATTAGCTCGAGAGAAAATCTGTGCTTTGCCATGACATACCTAGTTGAAGCTGTTTCTTGTTTATCACGATTTTGATGTAATTTTCTTGAAATCCAAAGGTTTCAGCAATTCTGTAAAATAAACCGGTATAGGCTGCAGGTCATCAATTTATTATTGTCTGTTAAACAGAGTTTATTTTATTTTATTTTAAAGATTTTACTTATTTGAGGGGCGCCTGGGTGGCTCAGTTGATTGAGCAACTGTCTTTGGCTCAGGTCATGATCCTTAAGTTGCAGGATCGAGTCCCACATCGGGCTCCCGGCTCCACGGGGAGTCTGCTTCTTCCTCTGACCTTCTCTCCTCTCATGCTCTCTCTCACTTTCTCTGTCTCTCAAATAAATTAAAATCTTAAAAAAAAAAAAGATTTTACTTATTTGAGACAGAGAGAGAGATCACAAGTAGGCAGAGAGGCAGGCAGAGAGGGGGAAGGAGGCTCCCCGCTGAGCAGAGAGCCCGACGCGGGGCTCGATCCCAGGACCCCGAGATCATGACCTGAGCCGAAGGCAGAGGCTTTACCCCCCTGAGCCAGCCAGGCGCCTCCGTTAAATAGAGTTTAATCGTGACAGCTATTTTATATGTTTCACTCAGAAATGCCCAGTATTTCGATTTACTGTCTTCCAAACGTCACTTGACAATAAAGCCAGCTTACTAGACGGTTGTTTGAAATTGCGTAAGAGACAATGTTCTTTTTTAAACTGTCTGCTTTAATACTTGTTTCCTCATAAAGTGGAGACCACTTGTGCAGAATATCCATCTCAAGAGGAGGGCCCTGGCTGCATGTCAGAGGAAGATCCTTTATGCCTTCTGGGGCCCCTTGGAGGAGCCCATACTAGAGGCTTGTTCCAAACGATGTGCTCATGTGTGTTGAATGAATGATGCTTCCTGAATCCATCGCTAACAGCCCTCCCGTAGACCAAAGAAAATGAGAAAAATCAGCTTCAGAACCAAGGGCCGGCTAGCCGCGGAGGTACTCAAAACCCTTGCCATTTAAAAATATAGACGTGGATGACATAACCAAACAGGTCTCGGGAGGGAGACTGTCACCAGTACGTGACAAGTGTGTTTTCTTTTTACAGATGGGCCAACAGCCTAAATGTGTAAAGTGGCTCAAACACTGCTGAACATCACAGCAAGTGATGAATGCACTAAGAAATAAAATTCAAAGCTAATGATCTGATGACCATCAGGCCATTTGTATCATTCATTCACTGATCCAAGCACGTTGTCGTGCACCTGTTAGGTGGCAGGCACAGAGCTACCGCTGGTCTCAAGTTGTGCCGGGAAACGAAGGCAAATGGTGCCAGACCCGAGTTCTCCCTCGGCCCTTAACTGCCAGTGGGAGCCTGATCACGGTCTGCGGCGGCCAAGCCTCAATCTTCCTTTCCGCTAAGTGAGGAGAACGCTCCCTGCCCTCTGCACTATCTGTCTAGCAGGACCGTCACGAAGGACCCCAAGCCGGCGTGGGAGGGCTGAGAGCAGCTGGGGCACCGCGCACGGACACTTACTTCGACCTCAGTTCTCTGCCAGTGATGTGCAGTCGGGTCTCCAACAGGTTTTTCCTATCCTGTTTTAAAAAAGGCAAATAAAAGAAACTGTACAGAAGGAACTGTATGGAAGAAACTATATGCTATGCAAAATAAGTCAGTCAGAGAAAGATTAATACCATATGATTTCACTTGTATGTGGAATTTAAGAAACAAAACAGAAGATCGTAGGGGAAGGGAAGGAAAAAATACAACATGATAAAAAGAGAGAGGGGGACAAACCCTAAGAGACTCTTAACTCCAGGGAACAAACTGAGGGCTGCTGGAGGGGAGGTGGGTGGGGGGATGGGGTAACTGGGGGATGGGCATTAAGGAGGACACGTGATAGAATGAGCACGAGGTGTTGTATGCAACTGATGAATCACTTTGTATTCATCAATACATGAATGATGAATCAGTTGTATGCAACTGAAAAATCACTAAACTCTGCCCCTGAAACTAATAATACTCTATATGTTAACTAAATTGAACTAAAATTTTTAAATTTTTAAAAAAGAAAGAAAATATACTTCAGCGTGACACTTTTTGGTGCTATTCTTCTGTCTATAAAACCAGGAAGGTTGGTATCTGTGTTAAGGACTGAAATGGTGCATGCTGGGGAGAAGCCACTGCACAGGACCTGGCATGTGCTGACCCCGTGACCTAGCGGCCCTCAAGGGGGTACAAGTGTGCACCCCGGGCCGGGCATCAGCCTCTGGGGGGAAGCAAGACGTTCAGAGGGGTTTGTGACGTGTCTTCATCCAAGGGAGCTGGCCTGTCCAACACCAGGGCCCGGTGCACCGCCTGGCACCACAGCCACCCTCGGGGAGCCGGGCCCACTGAGCAGAGTGTGGAAAAAGACGCCATCTTGGAACCTCTTCGCTCCCCACTGGCTGGGCTCAGGAGGAAAAACCGGAATCACTAGGAAAGCCTAGGAGACCACAAAAACCTGCTCAGATTCCACACTTGCCAACCAGCTTTCTGACTGGTGGTCTGGCTTCCCAGGTGCTGGATACTAGCAAAGAGGAAGCCTATATTCGTATATTACCCTTTGAATTCATGAACGGGCATCCTGAGGTAGATACATATATAATTTTCTTCTCATAAAGTTCTTTATTTTTCCTAGACATTTTTTCAAGTTTTAATGAGCTATAGTTTACATTTCATAAAGCTCACCTGTTAAAAATACGAGTCAGTGGTTTCCACTACATTTATAAAGTTATACAACCATTACCATGATCAAATGTCAGAATTTTTTCATCATCCTCTCCAAGAAATACCATATTTTGTGCCCCCTATTCTCTCCCTTTATCCCTCAAGCCCCAGGCAACTAGTAATCTCGTCTTGGTCTCTGGATTTACTCATTCTAGATAGTTCATACCAATGGAACTCTACAACACGCGGCCTGCATGTCTGGCTTCTTTCATAGTGTATCTGTGGGTCCACCACGTCCACGATGTGTCGGCACTTGGCCCCTCTGCGTGGCTGAGAGCTATTCCACCATGGGGCTCCAGCGTTCACCCACTGAGGGACTGTAGGGTATTTCCGCCTTAGGCTACACAGAGCTCTTTTGTGAACAGAGCTGCTACAAAAATTCACAAGCAAGTTTCTGCACAGACACGGTTTTCATTTCTCTTAGAGTAAAACTGCTGGGTCCTGTGGTAGCTCTGACACATACATATATTTTCGTAGCTTCTGAAAATGATTAACACCAATCAGTCCCCGGAGGCCAGCAACCTTTGGGTACTCTGCCCCAATACCATTTCTGGACTTGAATTACTGAGGACATGGCCCTGACAGGAGGTGGCCCCGCTTTAGCACTCAGCTTACCACGGGCTAGCCTCCACCAGCACAGAAAAAAGGGAGACGTCTTTCCTGACGTGTCCTACTGTCCACGGTTGGGGAAAACCGGAAGTACTCTTTTAATTCCCCATTATTTCTAAACGTTCATTCAAACTCTAGAAAGGATAAGCATGTAATGCATGGCTCTGTGATGTTTGGGAAGCCTAAGAGGGACAAACCTACCCTGTAAATGTTTCCGTTTAGAAATCCATAAAATTAAACTTTGAAGTTGATAAACATTTAGCATGTGAAGTAACTTAAAAGAACTTTTAACTTTGGACTGTAGCTTTAAAAAAAAATCATAATTTTTTATCACTAAGTCAACAAAGCATTGCTACATCTACTCCTTTGGGGAAATTACTCACTTTTCTTAGCCGTGGAGGTAAAAAGACCTCAATTGTAGCAATTCCTGTTGTTTTATAATTTTCATTTCCTGTGCCACGCTCGATTGCTTTGCAACGTATCTCTTCTATTATCTTTTCTACTTCATTTTCACAACATTCTAGCCTGTCAGAGTACTTCTTAGCAAGGTCCTGTGAAGCAAAATCAGAAAAGAGATCAATGTAGTGCCAACTCAAAAAAGGGGCACGGCACAGAACAGCGCCTGAAGGACTCTAAGGCAAGAAACTGCCGAGTGGTAGTCAGCCCATCGGAGGGAAATCCAGATGGGCTTGGCATTTAGAGAGGTACAGAGGCTAGAAAGGACCCAGGAAAAAATAAAAACAAATAAAGAATAGGAAAACAGACCCAATAAAAGATGTGAAAATAACTAGGATTATTCTAGGGGTAAAAGAAAGGTGGGCCATGACTTAGGTCACTGTAACGTGTTATTAATTACTTTAAGGAACAACAGAGGGATCAATTCCACTGGAGGAGACAGAAAGAAAAAAAAAAAACAAAGACAGCATTCTCATTTTTCTAACTCGTGAGAAAGAGTCAAATTAGACTTAACTTTCTTAACAGAAAATTCTCAATCACTGGTATTGGTTGTAAAATCATTTGTTAGAACGACTCAACAGAACTCAGAAGAATGCTATATGTACAATCACAGTTCGTGATGAAGGAAATGAAAACCTAGGTGAAGAGGTATACAGGTGGGGTCTGGGAGGGTCCTGGGTGCTGGAGCTTCTATCCCTGAGGAGTAAGGGTGTGCCACCCTCTCAGCATATAGGTATGTTTGCCAATCTGGAAGCTCCCTGAAACCCATCATTTAAGGACTTTTATGGGAGTTCCATTAGGTGGGCCATGATTGATTACATCATTGGCCTCTGGTGATTAACTCAATCTCCAGCCCTCTCCTCTCCACAAGGTTGGAAAGTAGGCTGAGAATCTAATCTTTTTTCTCCTTTTTTTAAAGATTCTATCTACTTATTTGAGAGAGAGAGAAGCATGAATAGGGGAGGGACAGAGGGAAAGGGAGAGGCAGACTCCCCACTGAGCAGGGAGCTCAAGGCAAGGCTCCATCCCAGGACTCTAAGGTCATGACCTGAGCCAAAGGCAGACGCTTAAGCAACTGAGCCACCCAGGCGCCCTAAAAGTCTCATCTTCTAACTGAAGTTTGGTCTTTTTGGCCACCAGCCCCATCCTGAAGGTACTACTAAGAGTTGCCTCATTGGAACAAAAGATGCTCCTATCACCTTTACCACTGGGGATATTCCAAGGGTTTTAGGAGCTCCATATCAGATACTGGGGACAAAGACCAAATATTATGCCATACCTAGCTTCAGAGCCAAAGGACTATAAAAAGCAAATTCAGAAAAAAGGTCACAAGATAGGTTGCAAAAAATAAAAAGTGAGGCCTGTCAGGAATGGGAAAGACAGGAAGGAAACCTCTTCCCTCCCAAGCACATCACTGTGTCACCGCAGCGGAACATATGATGCCCTGTGACAATCTTTAGTTCCTGATAAACAATCCATCGTTTTTCTCAGGATACTTGGACTGAGAAAGCAAAGAAGTATATGCTATATTCCAATATAAAAGATTTCTGTCAAAAATGATTCATGTTTTTCTGTTTGAAAAAGCAGGCAAACTTCAATTTCTAGAAACCTCACTCACGTAAAATAATGACATTTCTGATGTCGCCATAGAAAATTGAGATATTGAGATGGAAGTACTAGAAAAATGTATTTGGGACAAATGAACAGCTAGTCATAGTATAAAAAAAAGCTGGGGGAAGGGAGCAATTATCTGATAGCGAACCACGCTAGCAAGAAGGGGGACCAAGCAATGGCTTTATTCTCCATGAACACGGAATACACACCCTTAGTGGCATCAGTACCGTGGCCTAGCAGGGTAAAATCAGTTCCCAAGATACTAATTTTATGTAACACTGTGAAGGTATTATGAATAAAATCTTACTAAACAAAAATAAGTTTGTCAATTCCTAGTAAAAAGTGGGTACCTGCTTATCACTGATACGTTTGGTTATGCCAAAAACTACATGGTTAAACCTGGCAATTTCCGGGGACTTCAGAATCTTATTTACCAAGGAGACTTACAACACCGCTATTTATTTATGTCTTGAAAGAAAATACCTTCAATGCCAAACTGCCTTCTTTACTTTCATCTGTATATGGAGGTTTCCAAAGTTGAATTCTGTCTTCCCTTAAGAACTGGGTCAATTTTGCTTGGAGATATTTCTTTTGCGCCATTCTTGAAAGCAAAATAGTATATGAGCAAAACCTGACACTACATGTCAAAGCATTTCATAACTTACCAAACATGTTGATTTGTTCAATGTGGTAAGAGCTCACTCCACACCTCCCTCTCCTGTTTAATCTAAATTACTTTCTTTTTTTTTTTTTTAAGATTTTATTTATCTGACAGAGAGAGAGAGCGCACAAGCAGGGGGAGCACCAGGCAGAGGGAGAGGGAGAAGCAGGCTCCCCACTGAGCAGGGAGCCCAATGTAGGGCTTGACCCCAGGACCCTGGGATCATGACCTGAGTTGAAGGCAGACGCTTAACCAACTGAGCCACCCAAGCGCCCCTCTAAATTACTTTTAGATTAGGTTTTAACTAGCTCTAAACATCTCTAAAATATACACATTCGATACATATGCTAAAATGCACTATATACAGTTACATAGTATATGTTACATAAAATATGTATTTCAAAGTTGCTAAAATGTAGCAAGATTTATTATACTTTTCTATTTCTTAAACTATTATTCTCTGAGAAAGAGAATAGAGAGATCAATGAGAGAAAGACGAGCCCCTAAAGCTGTTAACTTTCATAAACAATTCAACATACATACATAAATTCTCTTGTATTTGTATTTTGGTGAGTTTAGCACAAAGATCAACGACCTTGGTAGGGTAAACATAAAAGCTGGCTGGAACCATGAACTATCAATATTCTCTGTATCAGAATGTTTAAAATTAAAGTTTTGCTAGAAAAGTTTTATATATTTTGCAATAAGCACAGAACAGATCTATGTACTATTCAAATCTAACACTAGTTGAAAATCATCACTTTACAGCCAAAAAGACCCAGACCCCAGGGTTGTAAAATGACTCAGCCAAAGTCACAAAGTTAGGCAGCGCCATACGAGCAAGGGGATTTCCGCCTACATTGGACTTCGAGTTTTTTCCCCACAATCCTTTGCTGCTTGTCTGCCCTGTGGATGTAACTACTCTCTCCCAAAGAAGCCCCTGGCAGCAAAGGAGTTGTCTGTCTACTCATCTCTCTCTAGCATTGCAATTCAAAGAGGCAGGGAAGGCTGTTAGAGATGTCAAACAGCCAGATCAGAGGAGTCAGAAAAGTAAAGGGAAATTAGCTTCTGAATGATGAAGACAAGTTCCACAGAGTAAAAAATATATCGAAGGGTTAACATAACCTTGATAAGTAACTTTCTTTTTTTCTATATAGGGTCTGTAGCATTCCACACCTCCACAACCCAGTTTACCTAATTTTTAAATCAAGTTTGTTAACTTCAGTGTATTCCATAAATGAATATTTTAAAAAGAAAGTTCAAATCTATTTTATAACAGTCTGGGGGGAGAAAGAGGGTCATTAGGAGAGGGAGGAGGACAGGGAGTAAGGATCAAACATGTCAAGGAGGAAGCTGCTGTGCACCAGGTGACCCATGAGAGAACACTCTAGATCTTCAAGCACTAACAAACTGCTGCTCGCATAGAAAAGCACGAGTACTTAGCTTTTCAAACACAAATAACACAACCACTATACATAGTTCCCTACTCACAAATCTTCATAAATACTGGATTAAATACCAATGGGGAGGGATGATCATGTCATGGGCTGCTTTTGGATGGTCTCAAGCTCTTTGTAAGGTCTAGAGGCCCCAAAAGGTTTCACAAACGCAGTGTGTATCCCACACTCTATCCACTGAGCAAATCAACTGAACAGATGTTGGTCTACAGGCACCAGAATTAATGTTTAAAAAAGATTAATCTGCTGGCTTGAAATTTACAAAAATGTCGGTTATAGACAACAGAATACAAAGAGGATACATATTTGAAATCAAATCAAAAGCAAAAAGTTTAATAAACCAGTTTTCAGTTTTAACTAGAAAAATGAAAGTTCCAACGGCTGGCAATAGTAATGCCATGTTACGAGCCTTAAAGACATTGAAGTCCTTAAGGTCCCTGAAAATGGCTATAAGAAATCTTAATGATGGAAACATTTTCATAATAAGTAATTTTGTAAAGCTTCATCAAAACCAGTGCTAACAACTCGGTAAAGTTTTCTAAATGTTAATTAAAAAATGTTTAAAATTAAAAAAAAAAAACTGAAAGTTTCATTATGCATGCCATCCAATGTTTCATATTACAGCCAAAAAAGCAGTGATGTACGTCAATTATTTCTCAATAAAATGGGGTAGGGGTTGGGAGGAAGCCCAGAAATTCATTAATATTACTGCTCCAAAATGAAAGTGAAACGTTATCAACTACTCCTTTAAAATTTTCGCTTTCACTTCTGTAATGAATCGGATCTATGGGGGCCTTTACCCAGAGCTTTTCAAATATACATATATACACACGTATATTCAAAATATACTGTCTTTTCTCTTAAGGGGAGTAATAAAAGATTCTTGTATTAAAAAATAAATAAGGGAAGGAGATGACAAATGCGGTACCAGAGCATCAGAGATATGCAGAATCAACCATATTTGCTCATTAAACAGCAAAGAAAATCTAGCTTTGACTGCAAATATGAATCCCAAATGACATATTTGGAATAACGGTGTTAAGATTCAAGCTTTTTCGTCTGGCTAATGAGATTTACTTTACTGTATACATATCTTCCTCTATCTCCCCCAGAACAACTCCGTAAAAACCCACCACCACCCGGGCCCAGCCCAGCGCAGACCTCGGGCCGCGCGAACCGTCCGCACGTCCCCAAGCCCCGGCCAGCTTCTGCGCCCGCCGCCCGCCGCCCGCTGCTGTGGCCGCGCCCGCCCCGGAGGGGGATGCGTCGGGGTCGTGCCGGGAACCGAGGCGCCAGACAGCGCCGGGGAGGCCGGGGCCCGGGACCGGACGCTCCGCCGCCGCCTTCTCACCTGCGCCACCACCGCGCCGGCCGCGACCCGCCGAGTGCCCGGATGCGGCAGCGGCCGCCGTTTATTTTCATTCCGGGTGAGGCTAGCCCCGCCCCCGCCGCTGCGGCCGCCGCACCCCCCTCGCGCGGCCAGGAAGGAAGGTTGTGGGCGGGGTTAGAGGGCGGGTCGGGAAGGAACATGTTGTGGGCGGAGCTAATTGGGGCGGGTGTTGATGACGGTGTGGGCGGGGCGAGACGGGGCGGGGCGAGACGGGGCGGGGCGAGACGGGGCAGGGTAGAGAGCGAGGGGGCAGGGCCTAGGGGAGGCCTCTAGCCCGGGGCTCAGAAAGGATTCAGCCCGGGAGGTGGAGATCTGGGTTCGCCGCTGCGGGGCCCCGGGAGGGACCGGGCGGGACGGGGCGGGACCTCAGGCCCGGCCCAGGTTGCTCGACTTCCGAGGAATTTGCGCCTCGCTTCATTTCTCCAAAAGCCTTGAAAAAATCCCGCGGACGTTCCAGGAAAAACCCCCTAAATGCCCGGGTTTTCCTCCCGCTCTCCGTCGGGCCTCCCCTCACGGTGAAATCTGGTTGCTTCACCTGAACTGCCCGGCTCCTCGCGCTGGCGCTTCTCTCCCCCTGCGAACCAGGACTCGATCGCCCGGCCTACCGCAAGGTCTGCGGAGAGCCGCCTACTCCCAGGGCGCTCTGCCCGGCGCTGTGGTAAATGCAAGTCATCTATGCCTGGGCTCTGTCCGTGGGTCTAGGTGAGAAAATAAGACGAGAGTGCATAAAAGTTAAGGGCGACTTGTGAAATGCCCTGGGAACGTGGGCAGAACCCAGGTGGCTGAGCACAGGTTCTGGAAGAGCTTTGAGAGATGGATAGATGAGCCTTTCCTAGGCGGACCGGGAAATGGAAGATAGAAGATGTCCATTTCGGATCTCAGAAAGTTTGCTGGGATGAGGCTGCTGGCCCACCCTTTCCGAATCCAGAAACCATCCTTGGGTCTGCTCAGCTCTGGGATGGGTGGGGCTCGAAAGCTTACTTAGGTCACGCTAGCAGACAGCCCCCTCCCACACGTGCCTGGGGCTACGAGGGCAAGCTACTTAGCTCTCTATCAACGGGCATGATAATAATACTGTCAACCGGGCCACGTGGCTAAAATCTTGTGTGAGGATCTGTCTGCTCCCCTCGCCAGGATGTGGGAAACAAAGGCAGAGGGAATGTAGACAAAATTAATCTCCATATAACCTGCACCCCATCGACAAATACTTGAGATAGGCAGGTTCTAATATTCCTCCAGGATCCTGAGCATCTTCTTTAACATATGAAAGTCCTTTAGGAACTTTCCTTATCTTTGTTTCTTCCAACTCCAAGGTATAAAATCGCTTACTCCTCATAATCCTGGGGCAGCAGATCTTTCTGCCCACCGGTCTTGTCCCATGGTTTAATGAAACCACCATTTTGCACCTAAGACATCTCAAGGATTCTTTCTTGGCTGTTGACTCCGGACTCCACCACCACCACCATTCAAAACTACACCAGCTATAACCAGGACGAACCCAGGACCCGATTAGCCCCAGCGGTAGGTTTCCAAAAATGATGTATTGGAGCTAGAATAACACCACGAGGCCCTGGCACAGACCTCTGCATAGCCTTGGACACCCCCTATAAGGAAAGGTGAGGCAGAACCCCTCCTCCTAGTGCCCTTCCATTCTCAGATGGGAAGCCTTTGGTAGAATGTACGCCTAAATCCATCTTAAGGAGGAGAAATGTGTTCCCAAAGGTGCTGTGTCTGCCTGTGTTCCCGCCCATCATGGAGAGGACACTGCACACCCTATATAGAGCAATTTCAGTCCTCTTTTTCTCATCTCTTGGTTGGGAAGCATTGCCTATGGGCCCACCAGTACATGCCAAGCTGGTAGATTTCTGTGTCTATCCGAATAAGAGTCTTCTATCTGAATAGCCTCCTTGGGGCACACAAATACTTAGACAATCATTGGGATGAAAGTTCTTTACATTGAGCCAAATCAGCTGCTTACTCGAAAGACAAGACAAATGGCAGAATGGGGGTGGGGGAATACTGGCAAGTCACATCAAAGACAAATCTCTTTTGTATATAAAGAGCTCTTAAAATTCAATAGGAAAAGGACCAAAATAGAAAACTGGGCAAAGGCTCTGAAAATAATGGTTCCCTGAAGAGGAAATACAAATGGTTTGTAAACATATGACAGATTACTTAACCTCACTCCAAATCAAATAAATATAAATTAAAGCTATACATGGGGCACCTGGGTGGCTCAGGCAGTTAAGCAACCAACTCAATTTTGGCTCAAGTCATGATCTCAAGGTTGTGAGATTGAGCCCCCCATCAGGTTCCACGCCGGGCATGGAGCCTGCTTAAGAATCTTTCACCCTGTCCCTCTGCCTCTCCCTCTCTCTCCCTCTCTAAAAACAAAAACAAACTACAAAGTGATACCAACTTGTGCCTATCAGATTGGGGAAAAAAAATGTAACAGTCAGGGAAGGCAAGGCTGTATGGAAATAGACACCCTCCTTAGTGCAGGAAGGTGAAATTGGCATGTCTCCTACAAGGGCAATATGGCAGTAACTATCAACATTCATATTGTCTTTGACCCAATAATTCAACTTTTATCATTCTTGCTATATTTTATTAACCTGACTCCTTTCTCTTATTCCTAACACTAACATTTTAGTGGCTTCAACTACAATTTCATAAGATGAAGAATTTTCTTCCTAATTTGTCTTTTTGTTTTTGTTGCTATGGGTTTTGTAGTAACAAGGAATCAAGCAACTTCTGCTGGAGTCAAATTAGAAAATCCTTAAACATCATTTTACGTGACAGTGAAATTTCATGCTGAATGTTATCAGCTCTTGCTGGAAAAGTAACAGGAAGTTTCAGCAGTTGAGCTTTATTTAGAATTGCTTCAATCAGAACAACATACATGTGTTGGGTGAAGTGCAGTAAGCTAATTTTTTAGAGCTGAGGAAGTGGATTTAAAAAGAAAAGCTATTCGTTCTTGATTTTTCTATTTATAAATGGGAATTTGGGGGAATTGGTTATAAACTGGAATTTTCAGGGAATTTGAATGATGACTCACACTTTCAGCCTGGTAGGTTTTCAATCACTGATAACCTTATTTGGAGATGTGATCATTTTATTTAGCATCTTAGCTGGATGAGAAGAATATGGAAGGACAGAGTAACCAAGCAGGTGGTGAGGGAGATTTCCCCCCCCCCCATTGGGAATACTTAATTTCAATCTCCCTGGAAGATGATAGGAGTTGAAAGAAATTTTGAAAATATCAGATAAGAGAGTTTCTCTGATTCCCAGAAAACGTGGGCTGGGAGACTGGAGCTCAAGGACTAAGAGATTGGGTCGTGGGATTGAGCCCTGTATCCAAGTTGGGCTCTGCGATCAGTGGGAGTCGGCTTCAGGATTCTCTCTCTCCCTCTGCCCCTTGGGTTCTGTTGCTCACCTGACTCAGATAGAATCCCTGGGGACGCATGCAGTCCTCAAGTTCTGCGTCCTGGTTTCAAATTTCTGGCATGTTCTGCTCCCAGATGTTTAACCCAAGTACCCCTGTTCCTCTGTCTCCCAAGAGGTGGGTGGTGACATTCCTACACTAAAAAGAAAAGACATAAGGGCAGAGGTGGTAAAGTAAATCAAACCATGGTATTCACACTATGGAACTAAGTTCAGAATAATCTGTGTTTTATCATTCAACCTATTTTTAATGTTAAAAAGAATTTGAAGTACAATATTAGTTTTGTTATTTTTAAGTCCAAGGATGAATGAAAATTAAGTTGGACACAGCAGCAAGAAAGTAGCTAGTCATTGCTATAGGCTTATGTTCAAGAACCTTCTGTGGAATGCTAAACTACTTTGTTTCTTTACTTGATTCTAGAAAACAGTGACAAATCACATAGTAGGCGTGACAGTTAAAAGCATAAAATCATCAGCTCAGGTCGTGATCTCAGAATGGGGAGATGGAGCCTCTCATTGGGCTCCATGCTCATCGGAGAGTCTTCTTGAAATTCTCTTTTCCTCTGCCCCTCCCCCTGCTTATGTGCTCTCTCCTTCTCTAAAATAAATAAATCTTAAAAACAAACAAACAAAATGGGAAAATCAGAAATCTCCACCATTCCTGTTTTCTTTAAAAAAAAAAATACCTATTGCCTAAAACTTCGCCGAATGTCTAATTCAACAGGTGTATTTTCTTTCATTAAAAAAAAAAAAGGGCGCCTGGGTGGCTCAGTTGTTGGGCAACTGCCTTCAGCTTAGGTCATGATCCTGGAGTCCCTGGATGGAGTCCCGCATCAGGCTCCCTCCTCAGCGGGGAGTCTGCTTCTCCATCTGACCTCTCCCTCTCAAGCTTCCTCTCGCTCTCTCAAATAAATAAATAAAATCTTTAAAAAAAAAAAAAGACTTATTTATTTATTTTGAGAGAGAGCAACCTTAAGACCCTGGGATCATGATCTGAGCCGAAGGCAGACACTTAAATAACTGACTGACTGCCCAGGCACCCCTACACATGTCCATTTTTATATCTGAATATGAGGCATGATTTTACTTTTATTCTGAAACTTTGAAGAAGAATGTAGGGCAAAGAATGAAAAGTATGTGTCAACTAAGTCTGTCCGTTTCTATTAAGAAAACAAGAGCTTATCCAGAAGCCCCACCCCTTGAACTTCCGACCTGAGTAGAAAAAAAATGTCTAGACTAGAAAGTCAACAGACTAAAAAAAAAAAAAAAAAGCCACTACTATTTGCATATCATCTTGGAGAGTCATTTGCTTACCTCCTTAAAAAAGAATTGGTGAGCTATTAGGAAGGAAGAAGAAGGAAGCAGAAGTTGAGTAGCGGTCAGCAGCTGCTGGCTCCACAAGAAGTCATTTAGGCAAAGCTTCAGGTCCATGATACCTCCTTCTTGTTCCCAACTTTGCCTTTCTTCACCCTCCGAACCCCACACCTCCACCGGTGCCCATTTAATTTTTAATAAAAAATTAAATAATAAAATAAAATAATATAATTATAATTATAAAATTATTTTATAAAAATAATTTTATAAAAAATTATATAATTATAAAATAATATAATTATAAATAAAATAATAAAAAATTAAATAATAAAGTGAGAGGATAAATAGAAATCTCTTGATGTTTCATTACCTAAACGATAACCATTATTAATATTTCCATGTAAAATTATCCAGGATGTTTTTCTTTATAAGAGCTTTTCATATATATTATATATATAATATATATATGCAATTTTTAATCATACTTAAAAATTAATATATCTGAAGATTTTTTTGGTTTTGTTTTTTAAGATTTTATTTATTTATTTGACGGAGAGAGATACAGCCAGAGTGATAGAGAACACAAGCAGGAGGAGTGGGGGAGGGAGAATCAGGCTTCCCGCTGAGCAGAGAGCCCGATGGGGGGCTCTATCCCAGGACCCTGGGATCATGACCTGAGCCTAAGGCAGACGCCTAACAACTGAGCCACCCAGGCACCCCTGAAGAGTCTTTATTATTATTTCATACCTTCATAAATATAATTTCAATAGCTACCTAATATCTCACCAAGTACAAATGCAGTAGACCAGCCCACCATCTCCTATTGCTGGTCATTTGCAGTTGTTTTAGTTAGAATCCAGACTCCCCTGCTGGAACAGACTCAAAATAACAAAGGGAAACTGAAATTATGTTTGCTTGTCTAAGCCCAGGGCTGCTATGGTGGCCCCAAGGTGCAGGGGAACAGACTCTTTCCATCTCACGGCCCTGCCATCCGCAGGGAGCTGCTCTCCTCCAAAGAGAGCCTGGCGGCTCCTCAGGAAGTCCACATTCTAGGCAGAGAGAAGGGTAAAGGCAGAGAAGGTGGGGGGGGAGGGGAGAGCAGTCAGAAGTCACGTGCTTCTCACCTCACATCTCCATTGGCTCCCCACTTGGTCACATGGGCACAGAGACGCAGAGGAGGCTGGGAAATGTAGAGCTCAATCTGGAGAGCCCTATGCCGACCTCAGTCAGGGATTCCATTGCAATGAGAGAGACAGAGAAATAGATATTAATTGGGGAGGACTAGTCACAAGGTTGTTTTTAATTATTCATTATTTATAATGGTGAAGGTCAGCTCTGCTGTGAAGCTTTTTCTAAGGGTGTCTCATTGTGGTTGTTAGTTATATTCTGTTCAGTGATGTTCCCGTAATTACTACATCAAAGGTACAAATCCTGGACTTCCTATACTTATACTGATAACTTCATCTCTTTCAACAGAAGGAGATATTATAATTGTTTCTAAAGATTTTATTTATTTACTTGAAAGAGAGAGAGACAGCAAGAGAGAGCGCAAGCAGGGAGGGAAGGAGAAACAAGCTTCCCGCTGAGCAGGGAGCCCTACCTGACTCCTTCCCAGGAACCTGGGATCATGACCCCAACCCAAGGCAGACACTTAACTGACTGAGCGCCCCCAGGCGCCCCCTAGATATAATAATTTTTTTAATTTGCCTTTTTCAAGGGAGAAAGAAGAGAGAAGAGGGGGAGGAGGGGAGAGACAAAGAGGAGGAAAAAGGAGACTTTACATTCTTAATGACTAATGCTTACTCATTGTTTTTATTGCTTCATTGTTTCTGTGTTTGTTTTTATTGTTTGCAGAACACATACGGATGAATTTGCACAATTTTGAATAGAATGTAACTCTAATAAGGAAAAACTAAAACTAAACCAATGTTCATCAATAGAGGACAAGGTGAAATAAATGAGAGGATGTTCTTACTTTGGAACAGGATAGCAGCCATTAGGAAGGACAGAGTAGATTTGCATGCGGGGAGGACAGGGAAAGGTACAAAACTGTAAGAAGCAAATCATAGAACAGTATGATAGTTCTACTAGAAATACTGTGTAAGCGTGTATGTGCGCTAACAAACACACATATATTTATCTCTAAGACCGTTGACTCTGCAAGGGTATTCATTCACCAAGAAGGATTGAGAAGGGGGTGAATAGGGACTTTCACTTTTACTCTGTATACTCCAAAAGTGTTCATTTTGACAAGTATGTATTACTTCTAGTTTTAAAAATTAAAAAGGGAAAACATAGGAAAATAATTTATAACATGATAATAGGTTCATTTTGCATTTGATTCTATATGATTATTTAAGAGATTTTATTTATTTATTTGAAGGGGAGAGCATGAGCAGGGGGGAGGGGCAAAGGGAGAGGGAGGGAGAGAATCTCAAGCATACTCCCTGCTGAGCACAGAGCCGGGTTCAGGATTCAATCCCACGGCCCTGAGATCACCACTGGAACTGAAAT
Source organism: Nasua narica (assembly GCA_028533885.1). Classification (NCBI taxonomy): domain Eukaryota; kingdom Metazoa; phylum Chordata; class Mammalia; order Carnivora; family Procyonidae; genus Nasua; species Nasua narica. The sequence goes on along the minus strand of CM052806.1, from coordinate 87,612,128 downwards.
CAAGAGTCGAATGCGCAACCAACTGAGCCACCCAGGCGTCCCTTGATTCTATACAATTTTATTTGCTATCTTAATGTGTAGAATTCTTGTCTCCCAAATTATCAGCTCTTTGAGGGGAGATAGACTATGTCTTGAATTTCTATTTCTTCCACCAGTGCCTTGCTCAGTGATGAACACAGTAGATGCTTGGTTAACATTATTAATATATAACAATTCCTTAGGAACAGCTTCTTGCAATTTCTGTCGTCTGATTGCTCCATAAACTCCAAGATAATCTATTTCTGGCACATTACATGAGTGCAGACATATGTATTGTCTCTGCTAGCAACCGCATATGCCTTTCCCATGATATGAAGACAGTGGTAGACCAGAAGGTACCACCTCTCCTGGAGAGAACCTGACAGAAAGAGACTGCCCATCGGTTCCAAGAGACTGCAACATGGGAGGTAAGTGAGGTGGGAGAGGCCCACTGGACTTCGAGAGGGTGCTGGATGAGAATAGGCCCAGAGGTGCTCAAGAGGACAGAGAGGGAATAACACAGAGCACTGAATAACAACCACAGAGAAGACTAGACTTCATATTCTAGGAGATCAGAAAGGTTGTTTTGTTTTGTTTTGTTTGCAAAAGAATAGCAGGGTAGAAGAGGCATAAGTAAGACCAATCTGATAACCACTCGCAGGAAGGACTATAGAGGGGCCTGGAGGTCACTGCCGTGGTTCAGGTAGAAAGAGATACAGATCCTGCTAAAGGTAGTTAATGGAGGGACACCTGGGTGGCTCACTTGGTTACACAGCTCGCTCTTGATTTTTCAGCTCAGGTCATGATCTCAGGGTCGTGAGACAGTGCCCGCCATGGGGGCTCCCCACTCATCAGGGAGTCTGCTTGAAGATTCTGTCTCTGCCTCTCCTCCCTAACCTACCCCCCCCCCAACCCCTGGCTTATGCATGCGTGCTCTCTCTCAAAAAAAAAAAAAAAAAGTAGTTAATAGAAAGAAGTGAATGCAAATGCTTTTATATAAAATTTTTAAAAGATTTTATTTATTTATTTGACGAAGAGAGAGCGATCACAAGTAGGCAGAGAGAGAGAGGGGGAAGCAGGCTCCCTGCTGAGCAGAGAGCCCGATGCGGGGCTCGATCCCAGGACCCCGAGATCATGACCTGAGCCGAAGGCAGAGACCTTAACCCACTGAACCACTCAGGCGCCCCAGGAAACTTTATGTATTTTTAAATGGTGGGTATCGAATTGTAAGGTATTTAGATGTCACTGAACATACAGCCAAGAGTCACATAATAGTTTTGTTTTTAAAAATACGTATAATGACACTAGACGGGGAGTTGCATCTCTTGCCACCCTTTAAACTTGTGAGGAAAAATTTTAGGTGGAAAACCGAAATCTGTGAGGCGGAACGTTGAAGATGTCATGTGACCGAACTTCAGAATCATTCTTAGGTTAGGGGTCCCTCTAGTGATGAGATTCAGAAATTTGTATTGGCTTGAAGCTCAAGAGAAGTAGCTAGCAAGATCTAAAAGAAGTGCCAGGTTCTAGAAGCCACACCCTTCTGGTGTATTCTCTAGAACCATCTCTACAAAACTTGAGCCAGATAGGATTAGGACTCCTGTTCATATTAAGCCATTGTATCCTCTATTTCCCCCTTGGCTCCCTTCCCCACAAAAGCAGGGAAAGGTTTCACTCCCCTAGCCAAGGCCAGAGTCAGTCAGGAGGGAAAAAGCAGGACAGAATGGTCCCTGCATACCTAACCAGGCAGGATCCTTGATGATCGTTCGTTAATTTCACACATTTTTTGAGTACCTACTATGAGCAAGCGTGATACTCCGTGATCTACCCGTAGGCTGCTATCCACTAGTAGAATCTGCCCTCTACTTCTCTCTTTTGAAAAGTTTAAGGAGGGGCGCCTGGGTGGCTCAGTCAGTTAAGCATCTGCCTTTGGTTCAGGTCATGATCCTGGAGTCCTGGGATTGAGTCCCGCATTGGACTCCCAGGGAGCCTGCTTCTCCCTCTCCCTCTCCCTCAGCCTCTCCCCCTGCTTGTGCGCTCTCTCTCTCTCTCTCTCTGTGTGTGTCAAATAAATAAGTAAAATCTCTTAAAAATAAATAATTAAAAAGAAAATGAAAACCACAGGCCCAAAAAAGGGTTGTGTAGTTAGTTAAGGCCCCAAGATGGTAAACCAGGACTTAAAACCTAACCTGGCTGCACTTTCAACCCCCTAGAAATGTGACCTTTAACGAGTCAACATGGGAATTTCCTGGTCGGCACTAGGATAGACCCCCACTCCCCTCCACCTTGCCTAAAACAATAGATTCTTTGCTAACAATTTCCTTTTCTCCACTCCCTTTCTGCCTTTAAAGACCCGGCCCTTTTCTGTAGCCCTTTGGTACTCTCATCTACTTGCTGGACAGGATGCTGCCCGGTTGGTGAATTGGTTAATAAAACCAACTAGATCCTTAAAATTTACTCATCGTATTTTTGTTATTAAGCATCAGCAATGGGGCACCTGGGTGGCTTAGTCGGTTAAGCGTTTGCCTTCGGCTCGGGTCATGACCCCAGAGTCCTGGGATTGAGCCCCGCACAGGGCTCCCTGCTCAGTAGGAAGCCTGTTTCTCCCTCTCCCCCTGCTTGTGTTCCCTCTCTCTGTGTCTCTCTCTGTCACATAAATAAATAAAATCTTAAAAAAAAATGAAAACAAACAAACAAAAAAAACCATCAGCAATAACAAACAACCACGGGATTTTACGCCCCAAGATTAAAATGACTCACAAACATTTATGTTTAAAATTTAATTAAATTTTATTTAAATTCAACTAATTAACATATAGTGTATTATTAGTCTCAGAGGTAGAGTTCAGTGATTCGTCAGTCCTATATAATACCCAGTGCTCATTCCATAACGTGCCTTCCTTAATGCCCATCACCCTGTTACCCCATCCCCCCACCCACCTCCCCTCCAGCAACTCTCAGTTTGTTCCCCAGAGTTAAGAGTCTTCTCTTGGGTGCCTGCCACTCCCCTTGCTTGTGCTCTTTCTCTGGCAAATAAATAAATAAAATCTTTTTTTTTTTAAAAGAATCTCCTTTTGTTACTTAAAGATTTTATTTATTTATTTATTTGAGAGAGAGCATGAGAAAGAGAGTGTGCAGGGGGAGGGGCAGGAGGGGGGAAGCAGACTCCCTGCTGAGCAGGGAGCCCAATGTGGGACTCGATCCCAGGACCCTGGGATCATGACCTGGGCTGAAGGCAGACGCTTAACCAACTAAGGCACTGGGGCACCCTAGTTAAGAGTCTCTTATGGTTTGTCTCCCTCCCTGAGTTCATCTTATTCTATTTTTCCCTCCTTCCCCATGATCCTCTCTTTTGTTTCTTAAATTCCACATATGAGTGAGATCATATAATAATTGGCTTTCTCTGACTTAGTTCACTTAGCATAATACCGTCTAGTTCCACCCACGTCATTACAAATGGCAAGGTTTCATTCTTTTTGATGGCTGAATAATATTCCGTTGTACATATATACCACATCTTCTTAATCCATTCATCTGCCGATGGACATCTGGGCTCCTTCCATAGTTTGGCTATTGTGGGCATCGTGCTGCTACAAACATTGGGGTGCAGGTGCCCCTTCAGGTCACCACTCTTGTGTCTCTGGGATAAATACCCAGTAATGCAATTGCTTGGTTGTAGGGTAGCTCTATTTTCAACTTTTCAAGGAACGTCCATACTGTTTTCCAGAGTGGCTGCACTAGTTTCCATCCCTACCAACAGTGTAGGGAGGGTTCCCCTTTTTCCACATCCCTGCCAACATCTGTTGTTTCTTGACTTGTTAATTTTAGCTATTCTGACTGCTGTGAGGTGGTATCTCATTGTGGTTTTTTTAATTTGTATTTCTTTGATGCCAAGTGATGTTGAACATTTTTTCATGTGTCTGTTGACCATTTGTATGTCTTCTTGACCCACAAACATTTAAAAAGATGTTCAACCCTTCCAGCAGTCAAAGAAACACAAATTAACCACAAGGAGAAATCATTTACTTGCTATTACACTGGCATAGGTTTGAAAATATCCAAGGTTGGCAAGGTTGGGGCATCTGAGAAATACACATCGTCCTACTTTGTTAATGAGGCTATACATTGGTATAATAATTTGAGGGAAAATGATGACTATTTGTTTTTTTTAAGTTCATACTTCTTGACCCATTAATTTCCCCTTTTAGACTATCATTAGGAGATAGGCCCGGCCTGCTGCTGAGATTGTCAGGAATTGTGGAAGACTTTGATCACATGTCTCCAACCACTCTGATCTTTTTCATTTTCATTTTTGAAAAGCTTTATTTTTTTAAAGTAATATCTATACCCAACATGAGGCTTGAACTCCCAGCCCTGAGATCAAGAGTTCCATGCACCATAAACTGAGCCAGCCAGAATCCCCCACGCCCATATTTAAAGACTTGGGGTTCTGTTCCCAACACCCTTACCTGTGCCAAGAATGGGGAGAAGGACAGATGCCTGTCTCAGCCACCAGGGCCCAGGGGGATAGGCTCTATTTCTCACTCCACCTCTGCCCTCCTACCCCATTATACATACACACACACACACACACACACACACACACTAGGGGGAGAAAGAGCACTGAACTTGAAGGTGACATCCATGTGGCCCCTTACGGTGTTGAGGACATGCCCCATTTCATGACAGACATCACCTCTGTTCTCGGGGGTCAAATTAGATGACTTCCATGAGTTCCCTCAACTTTAACCCTAGCTCTGCCCTCAATGAGCTTATAATCTAGTAGAGGAGACGGGAGATCTCTCTTCATTCATGCAGTCGACATTTATTGAATGCTGCCAGGGTTCAAGTTCAAATACGTAAATGACATGACCTCTTCCCTCTAGAAGTTTACAGTCCAAACGATGGTCCAAAGTAGGAGCTGACCATTGCTATGAAGGAGGTAGAGAATTCTCTGCACATTCCAGAAAAAGAAGACACATTTCTGTGAAGCTAGGAAGAAAGTTTAGTTAAATAAAAATAGACAGTGGCGTGGGCTAGGTGCCCAATGAACACAGAGATAAAAAAGTGTCTTTGACATGAGCTATATATATTTGGTCTCTGTCCCACTTCCTGGTATGCGACTTCCAAAACCTCGGAATCTCTGAAGTGACAAGTGTCTTTGTAGATGTGAAGGAGGTGTCTGGGGCTGGGGGCTCCAGGATAAACCTCCGGATGGAGGCCGGTTGCCAGGGGAACCAACCTCCCAATTAGAGGGTTGAGTTTTCAGCATACCACCCCCCACCGCTCCAGGAGGGAGGGGAGAAAGGTTGGAAGTTGGGTTGATCATTAATGGCCAATACTTTCATCCACTGAGCCTAGGATATGAGGCCTCCATTGAAAAAAAAAAATCAGCAAACCCTAATTGAAGGGGTTCAGAGAGCCTCTGGGTTGCTGACCGTGTGGGGATGCCAGGGTGGGCGTGCGTGGAGGTGGAGAGGGCGTGGAAGTTCAGCACCCCTTCCCCGAGGCTGGCCCCACCCAGCTCTTCAATCAGGCTGTTCCCGACTTGTATCCCTTTTGAACAAACTGGTAATTTTTTTTTAAAGATTTTATTTATTTGAGAGAGAGAGAGCAGGGAGCCCAATGTGAGGCTCCATCCCAGGACTCCGGGACCACAACCTGAGCCAAAGGCAGGCGCCCAACCGACCGAGCCACTCAGGCACCCCATAAACTGGTAATCTAATAAGTATTCTCTTTCCCCAAGTTCTCTGACTTATCCTACCAAATTATCCAACCTGAGGAAGGGGTGGTAGGAGCCTCTGATTGAAAACGAGCGCCTGGGTGGTTCAGTGGGTTAAAGCTTCTGCCTTCGACTCAGGTCATGATCTCAGGGTCCTGGGATCGAGCCCCAAATCGGGCTCTCTGCTTCCCCCTCTCTCTCTGCCTGCCTCTCTGCCTACTTGTGATCTCTCTTTCAAATAAATAAATAAAATCCTAAAAAAAGAAAAAAAGAAAACGAGTGGGTCAGGAGCACAGGTGACAGCGTGCCCTTGTGATCAGTGTCTGCAGCATCGTGGGGGCCGTGGTGTGGGACCCAGCCCGTCACCTGTGGGACGTGATGCTCCGTCCAGGACTGGATTGAATTGTAGGACGCCCAGCGGGGATCACAGAGAACTGGAGAATTGCCTGGTGAGGAAAACCCACACACTTGGCTTCAGAAGGGTCGCATGCAGAGTAGTCCCCCTTTCGGGCCACAGCCAGTATATGAAGGGGCCGCCTATCTGTGTGGCCTGAAGTATTCAAAGAAGTTTCACATAGAAGCTGAGACCTGATGGCGTCTGGGGGAGAAAAGTTTATAAGAAGCTTGAGGGGAAGCTCTCCCATGGGCAAGGGGTAGATCCAGTTTGGGGAGGGGGGTGTGCTGAAACTAACAGAATCTGGGAAGTCCCTTTATGAAAAAGAATACAATAATTACAAATAAGATATTAGGGATGAAAGTAAATATTGGCTTAGAACAAGAAAAATAATGTTACCAATTTTTTCAGAGTGGAAAGATACCCCAAAACATAAAATCCAAAAAAAATCAAATATCCTCATTAACTCTCTGCTACACCTCTCTAAGATTTTTCTTACAGTTTTTGGCTATAAGTGGTTTGACTAACTCTTCACTGACAAAATCTGATCAGAGAAATCGGGAAAATGGTCTTTCCTCTAGCACAGTGGATGCAGATTTAGTGATTTGTTAATTTAGAACAGTTTCCTGCAGCTTCGGTGCCAATCACCAAGTGACTGCCTCTCAGCTCCTAATTTCCCTTGGCTGCCCGCTTTCTGGATCGTGTGGACCCTGGAAATATTTACCGCTGGCTACCTGCTGTGTGCATCTTTGTCAGCAGAGGGCGCTGGAGGGCCGCCGGAGGAGAAGGCTTGCGTGTCCCGGTTTTGGGGCGCGTTGCTCTTGGCAGGATCCTCCAGCACCTGGTCCGGCGAGACAAGCGGCTTCTGCAGCGTGTGTGGCGTCTGCAGCACCTAGCTCCAACAGTTCCCAGCAGCCAGGAGCTTCCCTTGGCTTCCCCTGGGGCAGCTTCGGGGGGTAGGGCATGACCGGCATCCCCGGTTTTCTCCTGTGGCTTTGGGGCAAGTTCTGAGGCATGACGCCTCCCTGTGGATGTTCGGCAGCCCAGGAGGCAGGATTCCAGCAAGTGAGGCCGATCTGGCGCCTCGGTGACTTCTCCGCCATGCACTGAGCCACGCTCTCTCTCTGATCAGGTCTGGATATCAGCCCTGTAGAGGGACCTCTTCATGTCCTCCCCCACCGGGGCCCCCCTCCCACCCCGTGGCTGAGCCCATGCTGTTTAAGAATCCCCTTTCGTTCTTTCTAACCAATCCCTTATTACTACAATCCTGTTCAAATTAATTCTTTATGTGAAACCTTCCTTGCTCAAATGGCTAGGTGGTTTTCGTCTCCTGATTGGACCCTGAGCAATACATCCTTACAACGCATTGCTGGTAATCATTATCATAACTGTTAAAGATTTTTTTTCCCCACGTTTGAGAAAATCTCTATCAAATTTCACCTATGAGTTTGAAGGTTGCAATGCATTTCCAGTTATTTTTTGCTCCGGATTAATCTTAAAACTCTTTGAATGGATGACTTACTAATCGGGGCGTCCCGGACAGCCTCCTTGAAGAAGTGCGATAGGAGTTTTATCTTTCTTTGTCAATGTCTCCATTTCTTGTCAAAATTAGTGAGGAAGTTACCTCCTCTCCCAGTGTGTTCATAGGATTCATTAACTGGATTATCAAACAATCCTCCAACCTATTCATAGCTTCTATTCAAACTTTATCCCTTCCCCTGAGTTAATTAGTGCTTTTTATGCGATCTGAAAGTTTTTTGTCACAATTTGCTTCTCAATGTCAGAATCATTCATATGGATTTTATCTCCTTTTTATCGCTTTGGTTTCAGGTCCCACTAATTTTAAGTTGAATTTAAAGATGACGAGAGAAGGTATCCTTTATGTCATACAAAATCTAGAGTCTATAATTTCTCACTCATTGTATTAAAATGTTCCACAACGATTTTTGAAATTGCAGTTAAAAGGCCATGTTCCAATGTCACCAAAGATACCATTCCCAACAAAAAAGGGGAGACATGTCCATTGCATGTACTTGTATGCTCTGCTCCAGGAGCATAGGGAGGATACATGCTAACATCATTTGCTACAGACAAGTCAGAGCCTACAGTCTCTCTGGGCTGCAGGACCGAAGCTCTCATGGACTCAGTAATCTCCCCAGCATCGAAAGTTCTTCATCTATCTTAATATGTCTCTTTTCACAGATCTAGGGAAATCCTTTTATCAGGCAAAAATCCCTCCTACTGTAGAAACAAAATGCCACTCACCGTGGCAGCCACAAGGCAGGCACAGAGAAAAATCTTCTTCGGGTTAGCCACACCCTCCCTGGCCTCTGTGGGAAGTGAGTGGCTGAAGGAGGTAAGGGCTGTGGGCCCCTGACATTCAGCCACCTCCCCTTTCCAGAGGCAGCTGCAGGAGCGGTTCTGCCTGCCCCGAAGGACAGAATATGGTGGAGGTAACATTATGTGACATCCAAGGCAAGATCGTACAAGTGCCGTGGACTTCTGTGCTCTCCTGGGACGCAAGCCCAAGCCAGCCTGAGCAGAGCGACCAGATGAAGAGGCCATGTGTAGGAGTTCTGGCTGACGGCCAGGCTCAGCTGTTAGACCTTATGTGATCGAAGAAGCCTCCAGATGATTCCAGCCCTGGCTGCCAAGTTCCCCAGCCTTCCAGTCTTCCTGGCTGAGAAACAGAGACTACTTGCCTCTCTTTGCCTTGTCTGAGTTCCTAGCCCCCCAGAACCCAGGAGAATCTATATATCTATCCAACTATCTATCTATCGGGGTAGGCTCCATGCCCAATATGGGGCTTGAACTCACAACCTTGAAACTGAGAGTCTCATGCTCTACCGACTGAACCAGTCAGGAGCCCCAGGAGGAAAATCTTTTTTTTTTTTTCCCCAGGAGGAAAATCTTATTAGGGGAGCCCAGTGAGCTAGAGGTGGAGGAATGGCCTCCCTGAAGGGACAATGGTCCTGAGCACCCAGGCGAGTCTCCCTCTGAGCTCCTGTTGGGAGGACAGCCTTCGGGGTCAGCCCCTGAGTCACAGAGCAGGACCAGAAAGGATGAAGGATGAATCCGGGGGTGCGGCGAGGATGCTGGGGGGAAACCTGCCCCACGGGGTGTGGAGTTGAGACTGTGGCCCATGTGAAATCCCCGAGGAGGGCCGAGAGCAGGGACAGCAGCTGCCTTCCCAGCAGGCTTTATCAGTGCATGCAGAGGGGCACCATTATGGGCAACCCTGGGGAAAGGCCCGTGGAGTGCGGAGCTCAGTGAGAACCCCTTTGTGCCCCTCTCTTCCCTCAGAGCCTGGGCACAGCACTCACGGCGGATCTGTCAAGCCGCAGCCTCCAGACAGGAGGTTCGAGGGCTTTCTGGCTGCTCTGATGGCGGCTGCACCCACACATCTCCGAAGGAGGTGCGTGGAATACTAAAAAATTTAAGTGCTGCAATCAGGACTCTGAAAGTAATGGAGCTGGAATTATTGAGGGAAATTTACAAGTTAAATAACCTAAAAGGCTGCAAATGCAAATGACACTAAATTAGCAGGATCTTGGGGGGCACAAGAATGACTCGTCCTTTCTCAAAAAAGAAAGTGGTCAGAGACGAAATCACAAACCAAGAAGGACAGGGACTGAGCCCCATTGTTCCCCACGCAGCGTCTGTGAGAAACAGGGTGCCTAACACCCCGCGCCCCAGATGCCAGAAGCTCCCCGGTTCTCATGACAACCAAAAACACCCCCTCCACATGGGCATGCCCTCGGGACGTGCGGTTGGGAAGTATGAGGACTGCATTTCCCAGGTGGGAGCGTGAGCAGTGGCAGCTTTTCCCGCCGTGGCCCCGACTACTAGATGGACGGTGAGCTTTCCAGGCCCTGGGCCGAGGCCTCTCCCACTCGCTGCAGCTCCGCCAGCCAATGGCCAGTGTCGGGCCTCAGCTGAGCCGGTCCCTCTATACCTTTCCTGATGCCCTTGTCCTGGGGGCCCGCGGGTGCATGAGGATGGCCAAGGGCTTCGGTCCCACGTGCGTGGGGCCCGAGACCCCAGTCTTGCTGCTGCTACCCTCTGATGGCTGGGCCAGGACACAGCTACGGCAGGCCAGCAGATAGACAGACAGACGGGGCTGGCAGGCAGGAAGCAGAAACCAGCTGGTACTTTGGGCTTTGCCACAGTTTCCTGGGGCCACCTTCATGGGAGCCCCGAACTTCAGCAGCCTAAACAGCAGAGAGATATTGCCTCCCACTTCTGGAGGCTAGAAGTCTGAGCTCCGGGTACCAGCAGAGCTGCCTTCTTCTAAAGCTGCCAAGGAGGGATGGGTTCCAGGGCGGTCTCCCAGCGTTCGGGGGTCCCTGGGTCCATGGCCACAGAACTGTCTTCACGTGGTGGTCTTCCTGTGTCTGTCTTTCCCCTTTTCTCTAAGGGCACCTGTCATTGGACCGAGGCCCACCCTAATGACCTCATGCTAAGTCTGCAAAACCCCTTTTCCAAATCGGGTCACATTCACAAGGACTGGCAATGAGGACTGCAGGGTCTTTGGGGGACCCAATTCGACCCATACCAGGCAGCAAGTCTACACAAGTGTTCTAGGCAAGTTGTGTGTAAGAGACGCCATGCTGGCCACTGAAGGGATGTGGCCTTCAAGGAGCTGGCCCCAGCCTCAGAGGGGAAGCGCCGCCATGGCTTTAGGCAAACTGAACACCCGAGTCATTTCTCAGTGGAATTCGTATTTTATTTGGCTCCACTTCGTTCTGGGATCCAGCTCTTGCCAAGGGTGGTGATGGGGCTCTCCAGCAGGGAGGTGTCCTGGGGGCCCCTGACCTGGGAAATGTGAGTAACCAGCATGGAGAGCAGTAGGATATTGAAAGGACAAGCAGAATGGACAGAATTGCCCTTGGCACCTACATTCTCTCTTTTTTTTCTTGGCACCTACATTCTCAAAGCAAGCTTAAGTGCAGACCATAAATCAGCAAGCCCTCTGCTCCGGCCCCTCCTGAAACCCCCAGCTAGAGGCCCCGTGACGCCCCTCCCCCCTGCCCGGGGCTGAGCAGCTGAATGTAAGCAACCTTCAGAGGAAAGGCTGCCTCTCCTGCCACACAGGCAGGCAGGAAAGAGTCCTGGGGGGAGGGGGGGGGTGTCCAGAAATCTGGGTTCTAAACCCAGTTATGTCACCAAAGAGCAGCTTGACCTTGGGCAGATCCTGAACCCTGTCTGGCCTCTGCTCAGCGGCCAGGTGGCTCTAAGGTTCCTCCCAGTGTCAAGATTCCAACTCCACGGGGAGGGCAAGAGGGTCGTGGGGAATGCTCACAAGGTGACTTCAAGAGGCAGGACCCCCTGCCCTTCAGTTCCCGAGAGGAACCTTTACCTGCTTATCGGGCCTCAGCTGCCCAGGGCCTCTTTGGTGTGACTGGGCTCAGGCTGGTCACAGCGAGCACATTGTTTTCCTTCTGGGAAGATTCAGATAAGGAACGGGGCTCCACCACGGCCACATCAGGACTGGGCTCCACGATCAGGTCCCACCTCACCTTATCTTGATACTGCAGCCAGCCCGGCCTTCTGACCCAGGGTACAGTCACACACGTGCGCGCACACACATGCCCCCCACAGGGGTTCATTACAAGCCCAATGTTTCCCTCCTATGGAACATCTAGCCCTCTTCTCTGCACACACACCCTTTACAAACCAACTCAAGTTTCACCTCCTCTGTGAAGCCTTCCTGGATACAACTTTATGCAGCAAATCAGCATCAATCCTTCCTCATTTCAGTCATAGCACTTACTGCCTGGATTGTATATTAAGGTCCAGATAACTTCTATCCAACATTTAAATGCAGGTTCAAACATATGAACCAAGAGATGTCAGCAGCTCGTGCCTGGCCCTGGGTCTCTAATCACTCATCAGGTTGAGGAGTCCCTAGGACTTGTCAATCTGTACACTTACAATATTCAGTTCTGGGAAATTTTTGCATGTTTTTACAAACTAGCTTCCTTCCTATTATATTCTTTGTTCCTTATTTCCAAAACTTCAATTTGGACATCCTGGATTTATTTTCTAATTGTGTTTTTTCTCCTAAATTCCAAGAATTGGAAGTCATGAAATACATATTGAAAGGATATTTCAAATCCTTCTACAGTGTAAAATTAGACCCACTCAAAAGCACATCATCATGAGTTTTCAGGATACTAAGGACAAGGAGAAGACTCTAAAAGCTTCTGAGGGGGGTGGAATATAGTTAATAGGATGGACCATGGATCAGAATGGCCTCCGACTTCTCATCAATAACTACTAGATGGTAGCAGTGCCTTCAAAACTCAGAGGGAAAGTGATCCTCAAGCAACAGTTATGTACCCAGCTAAGCCACCAAGCATTAGGGCAAAATAGACATGTTTAAATACTCAAGGTCTCGATTCTTCACCTCTCGAGCATCCTTTCTCAGGAAGCTGCTGGAGAATACACTTAGTCAAAATGCAAACAAAAAACAAAGCAAGAACAAAGCAAGAAACGAGAAGAAAAGGGATCTAGGAGAGATCTGCACTACCAGAGAGAGGTGGAGAGCATCTCCAAGATGCCTCCCACCCCTCCACCCACCCACCTCCCCCACCCCCCACCCCCGGTCCCCTGGGGAGCCAGCAGCTTTTAGCCCCTTTACCTAGGAGCAGCCCAGAAGGCCCTGGGAAAGAGATCTGCAGATGCCCAAATTAATATCTAACATATTTGAATCTACACAACTTGTAAACTGGGAAGATTTTGGAAATAAGATAGTAACAAAAATACAGAAAACTAAGGGAAAGAAAATGCAAAACAGGGGCGCCTGGGTGGCTCAATGTGTTAAAGCCTCTGCCTTCGGCTGGGGTCATGATCTCAGGGTCTTGGGATTGAATCCTGCATCAGGCTCTCTGTTCAGCGGGGATCCTGCTTCCCCCTCTCTCTGCAGGCCTCTCTGCCTACTTGTGATCTCTCTCTCTCTCTCTGTCAAAGACATAAATAAAATCTTTTAAAAATTAAAAAAAAAAAAAGAAAATGCAAAACAATCATTAAATCCAGAGTAAACGAAAAGTTACGGGCAGAAGGAAAAAATAATCATGGCTCATCTGTGAATAGTAGTTAACTAATCTGTTGCCATAAACTCAGAAAATTGATCTAACCACAAATAAGCTACAGCTGGGAGCGGAGGTGGCAGCAGAAAGAGTAAGGCAGGAAGGGTGAGGGAGACCGGAAGCGTAGGGAGGAAAGGTGAACAAGAGACCGGAAGTGTGAAGGGGTGAAAGGTGAAGGGTGAAGGAGACCGGAAGTGTAGTGGTGTGAGGTGAAAAGTGAAGAAAAGCCGGATTGTCATCGTCCGTCCTCAGTTGGAAACCCCGAAAGTGAAAAGACTAAAACTGTAAGTCTGTTCTTTAGCGATGTGGGGGTAAATAGTGAAAGAATGGGCTAAAAGTCGAGGGCTTCCACTGTGGAGAACAGGAAGTGGGGAGGTGGGAAATGCTCTTGTAACTATGTGCCTTTAAACTGCTACATGCTGGTGAAATTACGGAAAGCGAGACCCTGACGAGATGACTGGATATGCGGAGTGCGGGGGCCGGCCCACCCGCCGCCCCCAGGAGGCCCCGAGCAAGCGGGGAGCACGAGACCCCACAATCGCCAGGTCAGCCCGTCATCCGCACCCCACGACGGCTGGCGCCACGTGGCCCTGTCGGGGAGTGCGGAGTGAAGGGCAGAGGTGGCCCCGGGAGGGCAAGGTTGGGCCGGGGTGCCGAAGAACCTTCCGGGGGTCAGGGTAGCCGCGGTGGGCCCGCGCGTTCCGTGTCCTGGGATTGCTCGGGTTCGCAGAGCCGGGTTTGCGGGGCGGGTGCTCCGAGGCCGCGGGGAGCCTCCGAGGCTGTCGGTCCCGCGAGGGCCGCCAGGTGGCGCCAGAGCCCGCGCCAGTTCGCAGCCTCCTCGCCGCCGCTCCCCCTCCCAAAACCCAGGTCGAACCCCGTGGGAAGGACGAGGGCCGAGTCTCCCGGTGTGTGTCTCCGGTCCCCACCTCAGCACCTCCTGGGGAAATTTTCTTTCTACGGCAAATTTCAGATACAAAAGCAGCCGAACAGTATTACGAAAAGCTCATTCCGAGTCTCCTACCTCTCCACCCTGTTTGTTTCTAAAAGCAGATCTCAGAGCCCATCATTTCATCTGTAAATATCTCAGTTGGTAACTCTATAAAATAAGACTCAGAACAAACCGCAGGAGGGTCATTACCATAAACGTTGAACGGACGTTAGTCCTGGATCAGGAATGCCAGGAATAGGGAGGGGGCAGGAATCTTCAGGCTCAGGTAGAAAGCCAGGAGCTATGGTTTCTTTGGGGGGAGAGGAACCCCCGCCCCAGTGCTCACAGTGGGGTCGTGCAGAGCTGGGTCAGATGGACAGTTGGAGAAGCCGGCCGAGGAGTCCTGATCTTGCTCACACCTCCCTACCCAGGATCCACACTCTTCTGCCTCCCAATATTTTCAGTTTAGCTGGACAGTGAGGGGAACACGATGGATAACCAGTCCCTTCTGGTGCGTTCTGTCTCATCCCATAAAGTTCAGTGCTATTCTTAAAGCTTAAATCCTGGGTGAGTTTCTCTACTTAGCTGGTCCAGTGTGGCTGAAGAACTGACCAGCCCATCTCTCCTACCACCCCCTGCAGCAGCCGACCCCCCCCCCATTGACTCCAGCCCAGGACCCCGCCCACTCTGCTCCTTCCCTGTGTCCTCTCACATCTCATTTTATGCCCAGTCACTCCAAGGAAGCAGGTGGGGGTGACAATAAACATATACGGGCAGTTGTCAAGCATTGTACTTCTTCCCGATCTCCCCCCGAAAACTGCATGGGGCTCTAAGGCAGGGCCGGGGCTGAGCCTAGCTTTGCCCGACAAGCTGGCTGACCTCGAGCAGGCCACTTCACCTTCCCTGGGTGCAGGGCAGAGACAGTGGCACCAAGGGTAGCTTGGAAGCTTCAAGGAAATCCTAAATGCTGAACTCAATGCCTGGCCTCTCCCAGATCCCCTTCTCCAACTGGCCACTCACTCCGGGCATCCTTTGGCTCACTCCTTCATCCCTCTGCACAAATGTGTGTCGACCACCCACTGCATGTTAGGTGCTGGGAATGCCGAAGAGAAAAACTGAGCTGATGCCCGCGCTCGCCCCACTGGGTTTGAGAAGACGCACTCCAGCAAGGGCTGTGTGAGTTGTGAGCGGGCAGGGAAAGATGTTCCAGCCTTCAGGAGGAGCAAGGCTTTCCCGGGAGAGATGGTCTGGCGGGTGGCCCCAAGGCCGGCTCCCTGGACGTGTTCAGGGCCAGCCAGGGAACCCGCAGGATCTCTCCTAACCCCCCAGGCCCCAGCTCAGGGGAAGGGGTGTCCCTGCTTGTTCCCTGCCCCTCTCTCCCCTTGGTCTCATGCTGCTCTCTTCCTCCAGCTTAGGTGGTGGAAAACGGGGTCCTGCCCCAGACTAGTCAGCTGTGACCAGCTGGGGTCCGTCGTACTAGAGGCCACAGGGCCGACCTACAGCCGTGAGGACACAGGGGGAAGGCGGGCGAGTGCAGTGGGCCTGGCTCCTCTCAGCGCGGCTGCTGTAACGCGTCACCACAAACTTCGTAGCTTCGAACAACAGAAATGTTTCCTCTCTGGAGTCGGCCATCGAGGCAGAGCCGCACTCTCTCCGGAGGCTGTGGTGGAGAAGCTGTTCCATGCGCCTCTCCCAGCTCTGCTCCCTCCTTGGCTGGTGGCCACATCACTCCCCTCTTTAAGGCTGGCATCTTCGAGCTCTGGCTTCCTGGTGCCTTCTCCCCTGGGGGCATGTCAGGTCCCTCTGCCTCTTTCTGTAGGACAGCTGTGCTTACGTTTAGGGCCTCCCAGATAATCCAGGATAGTCTCTCCATTGTCAAGATCCTGAACTTAATCACATCAGCAAAGACCCTTTTTCAGATAAAATAACATTTACAGTTTCTCCTCATTAGGACCTGGCATCTTTGGAGCCATTATCAGTCTCCCGCCGGGAAATAAGTGACTCGCTCAATGTCACACAGCTGATTAGGTGATGAAGCTGATAATCTAAACCCTAGTCTGCCAGACTGAAAACGCCCAGACTCTTAACACATTCTTTTTTTTTTTTTTTTTCCTCTAACACATTCTTATTCCCTGGCGCTCTGGAAGTTTCTATATAGGCACCACCATCAGAATGGCATGTTCTGTCCTCAGCTCTGGTCACCAGCTGGTCACATGAGTTGGGAGATGCCGAGAAAGCTTCCCTGCCACAAGGCATTTCCTCTCCTGGCCTGTCCCAGCCGGAGTCAGTAATCCCGCTGAGAGCCCAGGGCACCTGGGGGACAATCTGCAGAGCAGTGGAGGCCATTAGCTCATTCATTCACGTGTTCCTTCACGCTGCAGGTGTGTATCATTAGGGACGAGGAATGCCGGGGCCTGGAAACATCCCGACGGACTCACGGGGACAGGTCTGAGGAAACCACAGTGGAATTTGGGCAGAGAGAAGCATGAAGACATGGAGGACCCTGTCTCATCCTTCTCTTGTATCTCCAAAGCCAGAACCAGAAAGGGGGAGCAGTGTAGGATCAAGCTGAATAATGAATCTGTCGTTGATCATCGGCATCTGTTAATATCAGTAGACGAGGTAGCCAGACCGTGTGTGGCTCCTGATGGAAGAACACAGCCTTGCCTCACCGTGGTGCAACCAGCAAGACCCAGGCTGGGAGACACCTTACAGGGCAAGTGGCCCTGTTCCTTCACATGTGTGTGTGTGTGCACACACACACACACACACACACACACAGTCAAGAAACCTATGGGGTAAAAAATACTTAACAGACATATGAATCAATTCCAACATGTGAACTTTATTTGAATCCTGATTCAAACAAGCAAGGTATTTTTTAAGTGACATTTGTAAGACAATGAGGTATTTAAACACTGAGTATTTGATAAAATTAAAGTAGTGTTAGTTTTTTTGGGTGTGATGATGGTGTTAAGGTTTTATATTTTTATATTTATATGTTATTTATATTTAGATAATTTGTGTTTATATTATGTATTAGATCCATATATACATGTCTATATTTCGTGTTTTGTATTTGTGTATTTAAAATATTTAATATTTTGTATTTTTATCATTGCAATTTTAAAAAATTTAATATTTTATAAAATAGATGTTTATTTTTTTAAAGATTTTTATTTATTTATTTGACAGAGAGAGAGCAAGCACAAGTAGAGGGAAGAGGGAGAGGCAGGATCCCCACTGAGCAGGGAGCCCAATGCGGGACTCAATCCCAGGACTCTGAGATCATGAGCCGAAGGCAGAGGCTTAACCCACTGAGCCACCCAGGCGCCCCTAATGTTTTCCATAAAAACTTCATGTATTTAATTTAAAATTTTTTTATAAAAACAAACTTTTATCTTCTAGAGATACACACTGAAGTATCTACAAATGAAATAATATGAAGTCAAGGATTGTCTTTAAGCGAATACAAGGAGGGGTGCCTCTGGCTAGTTCAGTTGGTAGAGTGTGCAACTCTGGATCTCAGGTTGTGAGTTCGAGCCCCACAAGGGCATAGAGTTTACTTACAAGAAAATACAAGAAAGGGGAGATAGGAGCTGTGAGTTGAAAATGTAGACCAGACCAGCCAGTCTACTTGTGTATATGCTTAACTTTTTTTATATATATATATACGAAAAAGGTAAAGGTTTAAAAAGAGACAAAAACGTAAGGGTGATGCAAGTGCTGTTTAAAGGAGGTGTTTCTTGTTCAGTTCTTTTCCTCAAGCATTCCTGCTCCTGCAGCTCCTGTTCCTGCCGGGGCCACTAGAGGGCGCATGGCGCCCTGAGCAAGGTCTGCGGAGGCTTCACCGCAGGTGGCCCTTGAATCCTGAGGCGCAGCCAGTCTGGTTCCATGTATGGAGAGGATTGCTCTAGACTGGAAGGGCAGGAAGGGCGATAAAGTCCCTCACCATTATCCTCCCCCAGCACACTCCACTCCATCCCTTCCCAGCTACCCCTGGCACCTTCCTGGTAGGATTCTTTCTGTTGGAATAGCAAAGAACACCCCACAGAGGTAGGCCTTGCATTTCACACCTCTTCTTGCCTATGGGGCCAGAGAGAGCCCAGTGGGATCCAGCCTCCCTCTACAGGTGCCTTTGAAGGTTAGAAGAGGGAGCTTCTTCCACAGACTCACCAGAAGTCTCCTAAAATTTTAGAACGTCCGAGCTCAGGAGGGAAGGTTGTGTTGCGCTTGGAGCTGAGGGTTTCCCGGCTTGTGGCCATACCCACAAGTCTCCTTGCGCTTCTGGAACAAGAAGGTGAGAAATTAAACAGAAAGCATCTGTCTGGAGGCTTAAAAGCAGTCATTTCAGCAGCCAGCGTGTGGAGGAGACAGAGCAGGGGACTCCATGCCTGTTGGGCTGAGAGCGCGGAGAACTCCCAAGGCTCAGGGTGGAGGATGTGGAAGGCCTGTGCGGGCCTCTGCTGCGGGAGCTGCGACACACCAGACACAGGCCAGCCTGCTCGAAGCCAGAAGCCCATTCTTGACTTGACCAAGAGGATTTGCCTATATTCTATCTGGCCGCCAGCAGAAAACTGAAACATAAAATCCACAGCCTCTTCTGCAAATACAATGTCCAGATTTCAATAAAAATTGCCAGATATGGGCTCAAAAACGAGAGAGAGAGAAAGCAAAAGACCTGAACAAGCACCTGACCAAAGAAGACCTACAGTTGGCAAATAAGCACTTGCAAAGGTGCTCACCCTCAGTAGTCACTAAGAAAAATAAATGCCACTTCAAAGGTGGTATCGCTACGCACCCACTGAAATGGCTACAACAGAAACACTGACAGTACCGAGTGCTGACGAAGATGCGGAGCCACTGGAACTCACGCACTGCTGGCGACATAACCACTATGACAGTACCGAGTGCTGACGAACATGCGGAGCCACTGGAACTTACGCACTGCTGGCGACATAACCACTATGACAGTACCGAGTGCTGACGAACATGCGGAGCCACTGGAACTCACGCACTGCTGGCGACATAACCACCTAGGAATGAAGCCTGGTAGTTTATTTAAGAGTGAAATGTGTGACCCAGCCACTCCTCATTTAGGTATTTACCCCAGAGAAATGAACACATATGTCCACTAAAAGACTTCTACAAGAAGGTTCATAGCAGTTTTTTGTTTGTTTGGTTGGTTTTTTATAGCCCCAAAGTGGAAACAACTCAGATATCTATCAACAAGTGTATCTCCTGGAATGCTGCTCGGCAATTCAAAGGAACAAGCTATCGATACAACTACACAGGTGGATCTGGGAATAACTATACTGAGTTGAAGAAGCCGGACTAAAAGAGAGTACATAGCATAGGATCGATTTATATAAAATTCTAGAAAATGAAAACTGACCTGAAGTGATCTACAATGATGGTGGTTGCCTGGGGATGGGGGAAGGAATAGAGAGGGATGTATTACCAAGGGACACAAGGAAACATTGGGAAGTGTATTAGAGTCCTCCAGAAAAACAGAACAAATATATAGAGGTATGTGTATATATTCATCGTATATATATTCTTATTTGAACATATAGTCATATTTTATATGTTCGCTATAAGAGTGCTTGCTTACTCTAGTAAGTCTGACTCAGGAATGGTCCTCAAAGACAGTGGTAAAGGGAAAGCCTCCCAGTAGATACATTTTGGCCAATCTGATTGTGTGCTTTTGAGGTCTACACTGAGTAATGAGCTATGGGTAATAGATTCGCTGGCTGGTCAGGAAACCTGGATGGCCAAGACCAGAAGGTTTGAGACCAGGAAGTCTGGGAAAGAGGTACATGGTTGGAAGCCCCAGGATGAGCATCATGTGAAGATAACAAGGTATCATGGATGTTCCCATCTGGGGCACCCACTGCAGAGCTCCCAAGCAGAGGTGCTTGATAATCAAGCTAATTAAATGATCAATCTGTACTGTGAATGTCACTCAATCCATTTCCTCTGTCACCCCAGTGCATCCTCAGTAAGTACCCTTCACTAGGGGTGACAGACATCATCCCCATTGAGTTCCCAAACAGCTAACTACTAGCAGAGACCACCACCGAATCCCTGATATTGCACCTTCCACTGGGGGATCAGGCCGGGAACTTGTATTGCTTCTTCGTGGAGAGAACCAGTGGGCTGCTCCCCTAGGAAGGGAGTCCTATTCCAGATACAGACTTGCTTTCTTTGCTTGCAGTACTTCTGCCAGCGCCACCACTTGAAGGTCTTCAGAAAGCCCTATTCGTTGTCGCGGTAACCCACACATCCTCTCCAGCCAAGGAGCACATTATACAGCAAAAGGCATGAGGCACTGAGTTCACGCCCGTGGAATTCCCTGGTCTGTGCACGGTTCCTGAGATACTCAGGGGCAACTCGGGGCGAATGGACTGGCGGGTGGCCTGCTGAGGGCTCAGCTATGGCACCAACTGGAGAGACCTGCTCCAGGAGACAGACGCATGTATATGGTGCTGTTTCCCCCATCGCCAGATTACATGGCTTCTCTCTGACAGGGTGTCCCTAGAGACTCAAATCGGTCTGGCGTGTAGCCTGGGGCGGGAGTGTTTGAGATTTGAAGAGGCGAAGGTGTGACACGATCACTTAGATTTGTGGACATGTACAAGCCTGGGGTGGAGGCGGAAGTGATCGCTCATGATTCCACCCAACAACCCTCTTACAGAACGTGTGTTTCCCCCATAACATTGGACTCTGTCGGTTTGGAGGTCTTAGTGCACGTGGAGGAACATTCCCTGGCGAACACAATCTTGAACCCATTAAACTGGAAGCTCAGGTTTATGACCGGCCACTTTTGGGCTTCTCATGCTGCTGACCCAGCAGGCGCCGAATGGGGTTCACAGTACTGGTTGGGTAAAACAAAACAAGGGCAAGGAGGATGGCATCTGAGCCAGAGGATTTGCCGCATAGTCTCACCCGTGATCAGTGCCTGATCGGACTTGCTGTCTCCTTTGGGTGGGGGCCACAGAACGTATTCCTCTAAATAAAGGACAAAAACTCTCATTCATTTCCCATCCCTCCCAGGAGGCTGGCCGCTACAGACTGCATCGTGCCGGCTCTCGTCTTCTGGCTTCCACTTGGATTTGACCAAACGAGGCCCAAGCAGGAGATGGTAGGTTTGGAGGAAATGTAGGCGAGGGGATTTAGCACAGTTCTGACTGGTTGCTTGCCCTTGCTGCTCCTGCTGGGCTGACCCTCTGCCACGTGGTTCTGATAGCACCGTCCCTCTCTTTGTCCCCTTGGTCTCCCTTTGGTGCTAGTATCTGGGTGTCTTCTCATTATTTTCCCTTAGCCCTGCCCACATCTCATGAAGAGGCCCTTCATTAACTTTCTTCAATTAAACCTTCTTTCTGTGCTATATACTTCCTGCTGGTGGCCTCACTGATCCTAGGACCTTTGAGTAATTCACCTTCACTGAAGCATAAAGTTCATGGTGAGAGGAAATGGTAAGAAAGGAAGTTGTACAGGAAGGGTGATCAAGAGAAGCGTTGTCTACTGGGGTAATGTCAGCTTCACAAGGCATTGAGCAAACTAACCTCTTCGTGCCTCTGTTTCATCACCTATAGACAGGACACATCTTTTAGATGACTGTGAAACATTTAAAACAGTGCCTGGCACAGAAAGTGACCAACATAGTTAGGAGGGTTTTAAGCAAGCAAGTGAGCAGCGACCTGCAAGCAAGCAGGTCAGATTTGGTGATTCAAAAAGCTATTCTCGACAAAATGTGGAAAAGACACAGGATTTGTCAGTGACCAAGCAGAATAGAATAGACTAAAGGCAGGAACACCGGTAAGGAGACTACTGTAATAGTCCTAGCAAAATAAAGAAATGCATATATACATAGGGGTGCCTGGGTGGCTCAGTCGGTTGGGCTTCCAACTCTTGGTTTTGGCTCAGGTCATGATCTCAGGGTCATGGGATCGGGGCCCTGTGTCGGGCTCCACACACAGTGGGGAGTTTGCTTGTCCCTCTGCCTCTCCCTCTCTCAAACAAATAAAATCTTTTTAAAAATAAACATATATAGTGGTGCCTGGGTGGCTCAGTGGGTTAAAGCCTCTGCCTTCGGCTCTGGTCATGATCTCAGGGTCCTGGAATCGAGCCCCACCTCGGGCTCTCTGCTCTGCAGGGAGCCTGCTTCCCCCCTGTCTCTCTGCCTGCCTCTCTGCCTACTTGTGATCTCTCTCTGTTAAATAAATAAATAAAATCTTTAAAAAAACCCCATGTACATACATAGTAAAATTATGAGGTTGTACCATCCAAACATGGAATTAAACTAAAGAAGAAAAATAACATAGGATATAAGAAATAGGACTTCCAGTGCAGTATCTGGGACCTTTAGGTATTTCAGTTTTGCTGAAGTGTAACGTGCAAGGTGAAGGTCATGGTAGAGATGTTTCCACTCCAGCTGCACACCTATACTGAGTGAGGTCAGGAGAGAATCCTAGCTTGCTGTCACTCTCTCAACTACCACCACTGCCGTCTTAATTCCTGGTGACTTGAATAATCATATACAGGATACTTCCAAATACCCTGACCTCCGTAGCTTCAGCTCCCCTCCAATGACTCTGTCCTCTACCCCACCCCCCAGCTGCTCATTTTCATGGTCTCACCCCTAGACCTTATTACCAATAATGGCAGCCTTCCCATGCCTGAGTTGCCATCCATATCTTCTCCTCTCCTCGCCCCCCCGAGATCTCCGCCCCCATCCTCAAGATTAGTTGCTGAGCATGCCCCTCATTTCACTGAGGAAATAGCAGCAGTCAGCAGGGAGCGCCCATAAGTTCCTACAACTGCCCGTCCAGCCTGCCGGCCTCTGTGCCTGCATGCCCTTCCCTCCCGGGTTCTCTACCAGCTCCCCCCAGAGCCCCCGACTTAACGTGCTGGGTGCAGCCTGGGCGTGGTGGTCTTGAAATGTTTCCTACATGATTTTTACATACATCCGACATTGAGAGCTGCTACTGTGGATGAGTAGCCCGTGCTCTCCCCTTTACCTGCTCCAGGAGATTGCTCCAGAAGTCCTTTCCCTCCCAACATCATTGATTTTTTTCCCCTCCACTGGCTCTTCCCCCCCAGCTACAAACATGCTGTTAACTTCCCCAATTTAAGGAAAACTTTTCTACCACATTTCTTCCCCCACCTACTGCCCTGCTTTTCCACTCTCCTTCACGGCAAAAATTCTCTAAAGGGCTGCCATACTTGTGTCTGTAATTCCTTTTCTCCTATTGGCTCTCCAGGCTTTGCCCCACAGACCCGCCAAAGCTGTTGTCACCAAGTTCCCCAGTAGCTTCTTCACTGCTGTCTTCGATGGCCGATGACCAACCTTCAGCTTCAGTGGCCATCAGCAATATTTGACACAAGTCACCCCTCTCTCCCCTAGAATGCTTTCTTGACTTGGCTTCCAGGATACCACATTCTTCCTGTCTTCCTCCTAATTCGAGATGGACACGTCTCAGCATCCTTTCCCAGCTTCTCATATCCAAGCTCTTAACACTGAACCCACCCAAGGCTCAGGATTTGGACTTCCTCAGCCTCTTAGGACATTTGTCTAGGCTCACGGCATTAATGCTACCGACGGTGACTCCGAAATGTATATTCCCAGCCTAAACTCCAGAATCCTGCATCCAAATGCCACTTTGACATCTCTTCTTGCATGTGTAACTTACCACATCCACAGTGGGGTTCCTGATCTTTTCCTCCAACGCGCTCCTCCCAGCTTTTCCCATCCTTCCAGGCCGGCTCAGACCCGATCCTTATACCCGTCATGACTCCTTTCTTCCCTTCCCACACGTGATCTTTCGGAGAACAAATACCCTTCGCTCTGCTTTCAAAATATACTCAGAACGCAACCATTCCTCACCATCCTGATTACTGCTTTTTGTTCGAACCCGCCATGGCCCACCAGCTGAATGACTCAAATAGCCTCCTAGCTGGACCCTGCTTCTGGCTCTCCCCATGCAGTGTTTGCCCAGCATGGCACTCATATTGGTCCATCGTGTCCGTCCTTGCTCAGATCCTCCAGTGGCTTCCCATCTCATTCAGAGTAAGACACAGAGTCCCCAGAGTAGCCCACAAGGCCCTGTGTCCCCCCCCCCCCGCCCATACACACACATGCCATTGCCCCTGACCTTGGAGCCTCCAGCTACACTGCAGCTCCTCTAACTCATCAGGCTCGTAAATCCAGGGACTTCGCACTTGGTGTCCCCTCTCTACCCATGGCAAGCTTCTCATCTCCCTTCTCGGCTGTCGTTTGTTTGTTTTTTAATGACTTTATTTTTTTATTTTCTTATTTTTTTAAGATTTTATTTATTTGGTAGAGAGCGAGAGCCTGAGTTGGTGCCTGAGCCACCCAGGCACCCCTAAGATTTTATTTATTTGAGAGAGAGAGGGTGAGAAAGTGAGCATAAGAAGGGGGAGGGTCAGAGGGAGAAGCCGACTCCCCGCTGAGCAGGGAGCCCCATAAGGGGCTCCATCCGGGACTCTGGGATCATGACCTGAGCCGAAGGCATCACTTAACCAACTGAGCCACCCAGGCATCCCAAGCTGTAGGTGGTTTCTTTTAATTAAACTTTTTCTTTTTTTTTAAGTAAGCTCTGTACCCAGCATGGGACTCGAACTCACAATCTCGAGATCAAGATTTTCATGCCCTTCCAACTAAGCCAGTCAGAAACCTCTAAGCGTTTTATTTTGGGGTAATTCTGTATTCACATGAAGTTGTGAGCCATTACTCAGAGAGACCCTGTTGTATGTTCCTCATCCAGTTTCCCCAGTGGCAACATCTTGCAAAACTACAGTGCAATACTGCAGCTGGGATATCACTGTAGGGTTAGTGTTAGGTACCTGTGGATACATACTGTAACAATCCTCACCAACTGGGTGGCTTAAAACAATAGTAATTTATTCTCCTACATTTCTGGAGGCCAGAATTTCTAAATCCAGGCATAGGCAGAGCCCTACTTCTTCCAGAGGCTCTAGATGAGAATTCGTTCTTTGCTTTTTCCAGCTTCTGATGTCTGGTCGGCCCTATCTTTCCCTGCTCTGCCTTCACATCACCTTCTCCTGTGTGTGTGTGTGCGCGCAATTTCCGGCCTCTCATAAGGCCACTTGGGATGGCATTTAGACCCCACAGGGATAATCCGGGATAATCTCCTCATCTCAAGATTCTTAATCTAATTGCCTCTGCAAAGACCTTTTTTCCAAATAAGGTAACACTTACAGGCTCCGGCATTAGGATGTGGACATATCCTTGGGACCCACCAATATGTGGCATGTTTGCATCATTTTGGAACTCCTCAAATTGCCTTTTGGCTACTGAATGTTCTGGAAGGCTTTTTCTGCATCAGTTGATATGATTCTGTGATTTTTCTTCTTTAGCTTCTTGATACGGTAGATTACATTGATCGAACTCTGAATATCGGACCAGCCTTAGAGGCCTGGAGTGAACATCCCGTGTATTTTTCTTACCCGTTGCCTATTCTTCCCATTTGAAGGTAAGAGAAACCCTTTGGTTCATGGTGTTCATTGCTCTATCCCAGTACCTAAAATAATGGCCGGCAGGCATTAACCACTCAGTACCTTTCCGGTGAGGGGATTAAAGAGCAGAGAGGGGAAGGGAATTCCCAAGATTATATTGAAAGGAAATTCCAGGATTACAGCTGTGGGCAACCAGTCCAGACTAGAATAGGCCAGAAGGTTCCAGGAGACCCTATAGAATCTGAATGCCTGGAGAAGGGATTTAGATAGTCCCTCCGCAGAGACTTGGGGATGATTTTATACGTATGTAGAAAACTAAGGAAACAAGACTTTTTCAAAAAGAGATAATAATTATTGCCAATAACAATTCCATATTATTCATTTTCTATATTTTTTAAGATTTTATTTATTTATTTGACAGAGAGAGACACAGCAAGAGAGGGAACACAAGCAGGGGGAGTGGGAGGGGAAGAGCAGGCTTCCTACTGAGCAGGGAGCCTGATGCTGGGCTGGATCCTAGGACCCTGGGATCCTGACCCGAGCCAAAGGCAGACGCTTAATGACTGAGCCACCCACGTGCTCCATTGCCATATTATTCTAAAAAGAAATGAGCTATCAAGTCACAAGAAGATATGAATGGAGGAAACTTAAATGCATAGTACTTTGCAAAAGAAGCCGGTCTGAAAGGGTACATACTGTATGCTTCCAACTATGTGGGATTCTGGAAAAGACCAAACTATGGAGTTCGGGGTTGTGGGGAGAGAGAGGAATAGACAGAGCACAGAAGTTTCTTAGGGCAGTGAAATCATTCCATATGATACCGTGGTAGTGGAGATATCATTATACATTTGTCCAAATCCACAGAATGAGCAACGAAAGTGAACGCCGATGTCAACTGCGGACTTCGGTGATAACGATGTGTCAGTATGGGTTCCCGGATTGGAACAAATGTCCCATCCTGGTGGTGTGCCATTTCTGTAGTGGGGGGGGGGGGGATGGGGGGAGGGGCAGGGGGTTATGGGAATTCTCTGTACTTTCCACTCAGTTTTACTGTGAAACTAACATTGCTCTAAAAAACCGTTTATTTTAAAAAGGCTCATCATGAACTCTAGGGACAACAAAGGTTGTCCGAGAAAGGAAGAGCACTCCCAGTTCAGTACCTGGCTCAGCCAGGACCAGACCCAGGCTTTGTGGGGCCCGAAGCTTAAACAGGGTATCTTGAGGTGGGGCAGGAGCGATCTTGAAGAGAAGAAAAACACCAAATCAGAAATAAATCTGACTAAATCTCAGAGCAGTTTCTGGAATCTCTGCACCTTCCCTGTCCTGATTGGAGGAGGGTATGGAGGGGTCTAGTTAACGATCACCTCCCGTAGTTACCAATTTTTTTTTTTTTTCTTGAAATGAGAACCTTTAAAATCGACTCTCTTGGGGCACCTGGGTGGCTCAGTCGTTGGGCATCTGCCTTCTGCTCGGGTCATGATATCAGGGTCCTGGGATCAAGCCCCTC
Source organism: Nasua narica (assembly GCA_028533885.1). Lineage (NCBI taxonomy): Eukaryota > Metazoa > Chordata > Mammalia > Carnivora > Procyonidae > Nasua > Nasua narica. Next base: position 87,584,969 of record CM052806.1, on the reverse strand, counting down.
ATTGGGCTTCCTGCTCTGCAGGGAGCCTGCTTCTCCCTCTCCCACTCCCCCTGCTTGTGTTTCCTCTCCCGCTGTCTGTCTCTCTGTCAAATAAATAAAATCTTTAAAAAAAAAAAAAAGATCAATCCTCTTAACAACTTTCAAATATGAGATACAGTATTATTAACTGTAGGCACCGTCCTGAACATGATATCCCCTATTTTTATGTGTTTTAATTGTAGTGAAAGACACACCACATAAAATTTACCATCTTAGCTGTGTGCGAGTGTGCGGCTCAGTGGTATTAAACACATTCACACCAGTGTGCGACCAGCACCGCTCCAGAACTCTCCATCTTGCCGAACAGAACTCCTGTTCCCGGGAAGCATTAACTCCCCCTCCCCCCTCCCAGCCCCCACCCCCAGCTCCTGCTACTTTCTGTCCCCTCCAGCGTTGGTACTGGCCTCTGTGATTGTACTCGGGGCCTGGAGAGTTGTCCCCACGTGTTAACCCCCCATCCAGTCAGGAGGGGACTCATCCATCCCCGCCCAGTGCTGGACACACCGGAAGACAGGCTCGGGGCAGAAATGCAAAACAGGTCAAAGAAATTAACTGAGGGGTTCCCTGGGAGGCTCAGATGGTTAAGCATCTGCCTTTGGCTCAGGCCGTGATCTTGAGGGCCTGGGACTGAGCCCTGTGGGTCCATGCTCAGCGGGGAATCTGCTTCTCCCTCCATCTCTCCCCCTGCGTGCACACGCTCTCTCGCTCTCTCGCTCTCAAACAAATAAAATCTTAAAAAAAAAAAAAAGAAAAAGAACTTAACTGATGAAGAGTCCCATACAGGTTCATGATAAAGGCATGTAGGTCTGTGGCCTACTTTACATCGTGGGTGCGCAGTGTAACTTGAAAGTATGAATGATACGGGTGATTTCTGTAAACTTACTTCTGAATTAAAAAGCTGCAAAGGAACACACAGTGGAGAGCAAGTCTCCCTCTACCCATCCCGCCCTCCAGATCCTCACCAGGGGCCCTTCCTTTTGTCCCCTTCCAGAGGACTGTGTGTTTATATGCACACACACATTAGCATGCTTTACACACCGTATGGCACATCTTGCTTTTTTCACTCCCCTTATCTCCGAGATCCTGCTCTATCAGTATATAGAGTGCTTCCCCATTGTTTGATAGCATTCCCTGAATGATGTATTTATCTTGTCACCTGTTTATCCTGTCTCTTATCACCTGTTTACACCTGTCACACAATTTATTTAATCAGTCACCGACTGGCAAACATTTAGGTATTTCCAAGTTCTTGTTCTACGAGCAGTGCCACGGGGAACAGCGGCAGCCTCGGGAACGACTGAACGTTGCCCCTCACCTCTAGCCCTGTCCCACCCCATCGCTGGCTCAGCCTCACCCCTGGCCCCTGAGGCCTCCACTGCCAGCCCTCCTGCGGCCAGAGTCTCCTCCAAACATTTACTGGGCCTTCCTCTGCCCTGGGCTTGTGCTGGACCCTGGAGCTCCCAGGCCAGAAGGAAAGACTGACAAGGGATCAGTGACTTAAAAACGGGTATTAATACCGGGATAGAGACAGGTCCCCCCTCCCACCTGGGAAGTCATAAAGAAAGGCCAGGGGCTTGACCTTCGATCACTTTATCCCTGACAGAGGGTGAGTGGGAGGAGGAAAAAGGGGGGTCACAGGGCACAGGGTCAGAAGGGGCGGGACTCCCCAGCTGGCCCCCTGGCTGTCCCCTCTGGCCAGGCCTAGGCCTGCACTCAGTCTGCCCACTTGTGTCCTGGCTGCGGGCTCTCCCTCTGGGGGCCTCCTCTGATGACCAGCCCCCCAACACACCTTCGTGTTGGGACCCGATCACATCGCCTCACTTTCAGAACGAACTGGTGTTGGTGGGAGGGGAGAGGGCTTGGGGTGGAGGAGGGCCTGTACGACCTCTAAATAGACTCCTCTCTGCCTGCAGGAGTGAAGCTTTAGCACTGACCTCAACACCAAGGTCTAGGTCATGGGAGGTCTTTCGAGCCGCCTCAGACCCTGTTACCCAGACGGCTTTCCATGCCCCCCGCCCTGCAGGTCACTGAGCAAATCCTTCCCCGCCTCAAAATATCCACTGTACCTCTCCTTCCTTGCATTTCCAAGAGTCCCTTATTAGGAGATAAATGTCCCTAGGCAGGACAGCCTGGAACCGTTAGCAGGGACCCCGGGTCCCTTCACTAGAAGGGACACAGGAATACATTCGATCTAGTACATTAAGTAAGCAAACTGGGGTAAAAAGACCACAGTGGGTCCTCTGAGTAGCCAAAGGTCTGAGGTCCTCCAGGAAAGGTCGTGAAAATAGAATCTCAGGGGCTGAAAGAGGCTGGGGAGGCACTCGTATGTCTTCCCAGGGCTGCGCGGGAGTGTTTCTGCCTCGTTTAATGGCAACCTGTTTTAAAGGGTGTGCAAGCAGCATCACCCACTTATTCGTGGGCAAATGAATGGACGGACAAAATGAGGTCGATATCCATCCATGCAATGGAAGCTCATTCCACCTGAAGAGGAAGGAAGTGCTGACACCCGGTTCAACGTGGATGAACCTGGAGGACGTTCTGTCCCGTGAAATAAACCAGTCACAAAAGGGCAAATCCGTATGAATGTATTTATATGAAGTACCAAGAGTAATCAAATTCATAGAACAGAAAGTAGAATGACGGGGCCCAACGCCTGGGGGGAGAGAATTGTTTAACGGGTAGAGTTTCAGGTTTCCCAGATGAGAGAGTTCCGGCGATGGTCTGCGCGACAAGGTAAATGCACTTCACAGCATTGAACCGTACGCTGAAAAGTGGCTAAGACGGCAAACTTTGTGTTGGGTGTAGTTTAACACAATTAGAAAAAAATTAAGTAAAACACAATGACCAGAAAAACCAAAAAAACCAGTGGAGGTGGGAAAGCCTCCAAGTCAGCTCATGTCAGGGGCAGTGAAGGCCCAGGCAGGGCCCGGAGCCCAGGACCCCCACATGCCCATAGCGAGAGGGAGTGGCCCGGATGGGGCTAGGCGAGGCATCCCAGGCAGAGGCGGGCATTGGAGGGGGCAGGACCCCACGGACCTGGGTCTCTATCACAGCTCCTCCTCAGGTCTGCCAGGACCCTGCCCCCAAAGTCCTCACCTGCTGGCCCTGTCCCACCCTGTCCCACACTCCCTGTGGGGCTCCCACGCTCCGTCCCTTGCCTAAGGCTCTCTGAGGCTCATCCCTTTTAGCAGGTAGGAGCTGAGCCCCTACTGCATGCCAGGCACTGTGCTAGCTGCTACTGGCGCTTCGAGGGGGACTCCTGGGAGACCCCAGGGAGTGACCAGGGTGGGCTCCTGTCCCTGGATGTGGGGCAAGGGCTTGTGCTAAAGGTAGGAGGAGGGGTCGGCAGTCAGTGCTTGCCTCTGAACCTGGAGTGGAACCGACCCCCGCACGCCCCCCCCCCCATTGTGCACTAATGTGTATGTGTGCGTGTGTGGTCCGAGAGCAGGTACTGTCTGCGGTCACTTAGGGTGCCCCGACGGTCTGTGTGGATCAGGGGCCCCTACAGACCTGAGGCTTATCTGTGCACAGGCCGAGGATCACAATGGACTTGGCCAGGGCGGGCGGCGATGCTCCCAGCGTGGTGATCGCGCATTCGGATGGATGGGGCGACGCTGCCTGCTCTGATCCCTAACTCATTATTAAGCTCCTCGCTCTTTGCAGACGCTCCCTGCGCCTCCCCCGCTCCGGGCTGCAGCGGCGCAGGCGCCGGGCCGAGCCGAGCGCCGAGCGGGGAGCGGGCGGCCGTGCTCCGGGGCCGGGGTCCCGGGGGAGCAGGTGAGCGACCCGCGCTGCGCGGCCCCCAGGCCCTTGCGGAGACGCCGCCCGGCCGCGCTGCGCCAGCGCCCCCGCCTTCCCTGCCTGGCAGTACCCGTCCTGCCTCTGTTGGCATCATCCCTCCTTCCCCTGCCTGGCATCCCTCCTCCCCCCTGCCTGGTATCTTCTCTGCTCCCGCCTGCCTGGCATCCCTTCTCCTCCCTGCCTGGCATCCTCCTCCCCCCTGTCTGGCATCTCCCCCCGTCTGACATCCCCCTCCGCCCCCCTGGCCTCTCCCGGCTCTCCTCCCTGCCTGGCATCTCTCTGGTCTCCCCCCTGCCTGGCATCTTCCTTCTCACCCCTTCCTGGCACCTTCCTCTTACCTGGCACTTCCCCTTACCTGGCACACCCCCCATCCCCTCCTCCTTTCCTGATCTCTCCCCCCACTCCTCACTCTCTTGTCCCC
>CM052806.1:87566755-87580208 GCA_028533885.1 Nasua narica | reverse complement strand
AGCATGTGTCCCACTCACGCCTTCCCTGGAATTTACAAACTTGGATCCTCTCCCATGTCAGCCTTCCTTCCAGACCGAAGAACATTCTGGGGCCTGGAGCGAGGAGCAGCGTACTGTGGGGAGGGGAGAAAGGTAGAGACCAGAAGATGCAGGAAGATGAGCTTGGGCTCCAGGCTCACTCCAGAAAGGGTCAGAAGTACTTTGCAGAGACACATGTAGCGAGGAAGTCAGGACACTGGGAATACAGGGAAGGGAGTCTATGTGGGAGCCAAGAATGACATTAGTGCACAAAACACAAGCGTGGAGACCCCCTCCCCAGTGAGAACACGGGGCGCTCATGTCATTTGCACTGCCCGGGAAACCAAACCGTTTGCTCAGAGACACTGTGATTTGGGCCTTGTGACCCCAGAAGTGTCTCCTGTGTGGTGACGTGAGGGAGACACTGGGTGGCAGAGCTAAGCACAGGTTTCCTAGGCCCGAGGAAAGATCCACACTGTAGAATGCAGCCATGTAAATATTGCTGGTAACGGTCAATGCCAAGATGAAAGCTAGAAGGAAGGGCTAGAGGGAGACATGGCCTGCCCTCAGGAAGTGCTCTGCGCTGATGTTTACAACAGGTGTGAGACTGTGGGGGCAGGAAGGTCTGTTTAAAATCGGGGATGAAGTACAGTCACATTCATTCCCGGGGAAGGATAGTATCGTCGTGGGAACATAGCGACCTCACCCAGCACCCATGCCCACCACTGAGTTTGGGCAGAGGGTGGCCTGGTCACTCGCCTTACACCCTAGGTGGGGAGCCCACTGAGAAGCGGGGCCACATGTCAGGGACATATCAGCTTCATCGCAGGGCCTGCCGGACTAGAGAAAGTCGCTCGAACCTGAAGCCTGGCTGCAGCGGGCAGACCCCACACCCTAACTTGGGTTTGCTTGTCTGGGATGTAGGATTAGGTAGAGATGGGCTCCCTCCTGCCAGCAGACGCACCCCAAAGGGAAGGGCAAGCTGCAGGGAACAGCCGTGATGTCACCACCCCCAACCCAGGAGAGGAACTTGTCCAGGAGATGTCAGACCCGCCCCCCACCTCCTCCCCAGCCAGAGAGCCCCTCCCAAGGGGTGGGAGAGGTGGCAGGATTGTTCCAGAGTCTTCTCTCCGGAGGAACAGAGTAGAGGTCTCCCTATGAACCCATGATGCGAAGAGCATGAGGTCCCCTCCCTGGTGGGGGTTGGGCTGGCCACAGTGCTGACAGCAACGCAGAAGCTCAAGCCCATTTGACCCTCCCCCTTCCTTCTCTCTCCACTGGAACAATCCTCTCTTCCTTTGATTTGATTTGATTCCTAGACACGTCTCAGTTCCATCCGCTTAGGTCTCAGTAATGCCGCCTTGTCTCCTGCCTGGACCATGGAGGTAGCCCCCCGAGTGGTGCCAGCTCTCAGTCTGGGGCCCCCCCCGCCCCCTCCCCCAGCCCACCAGGGTAGCCAGGCCTTCTGCAACACACACCTGATCTCTTCTGTCTCCCGTTTCCTCACGGGCTTCAAGCACCCGTCCTCACTCAGGGCTTTCCCACATGCTGTTCCCTTGGTCTACAACACACTTCCGGCTCCCTTCACCTGCTTAGATCTGCCCATCCTTCACGTCTCCACTCAGACATTTTCTCCCACCCTGAGTAGGCTTGAAGTCCCACCTTCTTACAGCTCTTAGCATGTACCCAAAATGTAAAGATTTCATTGTAGTGTTCCTTATAGGCACAGATGCCTTGTAGACATCTGTCTGGTTCAGCATAATACAGAACAGTATTTCGTGAGTGAATAAGGCGGGGAAGGGGGGGGAGGTGGCCCTGAGGAGCACCTGGGTGACTCAGTCGGTTAAGTGTCCGACTCTTGATTTTGCTTTGGGTCATAATCTCAAGGTTGAGGGATTGAGTCCCATGTTGGGTTCTATGCTGGAGCCCGCTTGGGATTCCCTCTCTCCCTCTCTGCCCCTTCCCTGCTCTCTTGCTTATACTCTCTCTCTACCAAAAAAAAAAAAAAAGAGAGAGAGAGAGAGAAGAGGACCCTGACATCCCTTTATAGGGTTGACCCTGCCTCTCTACACCCCACAACCGAAGGGTAGGCCTTTCTTGCCTACCCACCTTGGCCTGCTGACCCCTGAGTTGTCCTTGGTCCATGCCTGAGTCCCTTTCCAAAAGGACCTATTCCCCATGTTCACAGACGCTCCTTCCATATTTAGTTGTTTTGTTGTTTTTTTTAAGATGTTATTTATTTATTTGACAGAGAGAGAGAGATCACAAGTAGGCAGAGAGGCAGGCAGAGAGAGAGAGGGGAAGCAGGCTCCCTGCTGAGCAGAGAGCCCGATGCAGGACTCGATGTGGGACTCGATCCCAGGACCCTGAGATCATGACCTGAGCCGAAGGCAGAGGCTTTAACCCACTGAGCCACCCAGGCGCCCCTGATTTTTTTTTTTTTTTTTTAAGATTTATTTGTTTATTTTAGAGTTAGAAAAAGCGAGTGTACCTGGGGGAGGGAAGGTGGGAGGAGGGGCAGAGGGAGAATCTCAGGTAGACTCCGCACTGAGCACAGAGCCTGACTCGGGGCTTGATTCCCTCCCCTCGCCCTACTCCCCACTCAGACCCTGAGATCATGACCTGAGCTGAAATCAAGAGCGGGATGTGGAGCCCCCCAGGCGCCCCATCTGTAGTTGTCCTTATGCTGAGGAGACTCTTCCTCCCTGTGACCCTGCTCTTGTCCTTTGGAATTCTAGAGAATAAACCCTTTTCTGCTTCCATGACATCTGACTGCCTCCAGACATTTGGAGGCAGTTGTCTACACTGCCCGGGTCTGCTCTCGGGAACTTTCTGGTCTGGCTTCCTCACCTGGAGGCCTGGGCAGGCTGCTCTCGCCCTTGGTGCCCACTGGGAAAGCCCGAGGGGGTGGGGCTGCCTGGTGCCGGCACCCAGACTTCGGGGCTCCCGGGCTCCGTTGGAAGGTGGGCTCTGCCCCTCACCAGCCTGGCGGGTGTGGGAAGAGGCCCGTAGTTCTCTGAGCCTCAGTGTCCCGTCTGTAAGGTGGGTCTTGATGCCCCTTCTGGAAAGATCCACAGGGATGCTAAGTATTGAGCACTCAGCTCCACACCCAGCACGTGGTGAACGCCAGAGAACCCCTCGTCGGCCCGTGGGTTAAAATGTGGTGCTCCGTGGCGCCCTCGGCACCACAGCGTCCGTGTCCGTGCGTCGTCCACAGACCCTGTGATCACGTCCCCCCTGGTTCCGGGCCCAGCTTCCATTCTCGCCGCCCTTACACTGCGGGCTCATAAAGGCGTGGATCAGCGAGCAGCCCCTGGGCCTTTCCTCCCCTCAGCTGAGAACTGCACTCGCCCTGCTCCCCTCTTGAGCTCAGATGCAGTTAGTTAGCTAGACCCCCACCTGTGCAGACTCCCGCGCCCCGCCCCCAACAGCCCAGCCCTCCCTCTTCCGGGGCAGTCCCCCCAGACACGGCAGAAGGGCCAAGCAGCGCTGACTGAGCGCTTACTGCAGGTTTAGGACCCTGTCATGGTTTAGCCGATTTAGCCTCACCGCGAGACTTTGAGGAAAGTGCTGGTATTACCATCATCACTTTCCAGATGAGCAACCAAAACACAGAGAGGTGGGGCAACTTCCCAGTGGTTAGTGCGAGAGTCGCAGTTGGGGTCTGTCCACCGTATCCAGCCCCCAGAGGTGTGCGGGGACCCAGCCCAGATGGGCCCTCAGAGACACAGAGTGGCCAGCCCCGGTACCCCAGCCCCTAGACCCAAGGTCACAGGCTAGTTGTGGTGCCCAAAGCTCACACCACTCATTTCCATTCATCGCTAGGTGCCTGGGGCTCTAGAGTTGGCAACCCCCCAAAAGGGAGGGAGGTAAATTGGAGAAGTCCCGCCACTTTAAAAGGGGACAGCCCCTCCCCAATTCCATCTGATTGTTTCCAAGAATGTCGGTGGGCTGTGTTGCCAGATTTCCAGGTTTTTAAGAGATTCTGGAAATCTGGCTTTTTACGTGAAATCTCTCAATTTGTAAGATTTTAAAAAAGCATTTAAGAAAGACACCGTGTGTGCTATGCCAAACCTGTCTGCTTCGCAGCTTCCTCCTTGGGCTCCTCTCATGCTCTCACCCCCCCCACCAGTGGCCTCTTCTAGCCCTCGGGCCCAGGGCCCTAAATCAGTACTGCTAGCCCGGAGAACTCGAGGGTCCCAGGCATCACTGGACCCCAGGCTGAGAAACACCGCATTGAGTTGGGGTCACTTTAAGCACCCTCTTGTCATCAGCGAATTTTAAACAGAACAAGGAGAGTCTTGTCAAAAACTTGAGGGCCCTCCCCCAGGTAGAAACAGGGATCCCAGCTATTAACGGGAAGGACGGGAGGTGGAAGCCCCAGGTGCAGAATCCCCCTCCAAGCCTGAGTGTTAAACCCTGAACAGCGGCTGGGGAGGGAATTCAGGGCACTTTTGCCAATCAACCCTGGGGACTGGGGGGGGAGGGGCGGCAGTTCAATGACAAGTCGAAAAGAACAGTGACCTTGAGACCAGAACCCCGCCTTGGATACTAGTTCCCTGTCTGGCTCTGAGCCAATCATTAACCTCGTGTTCCTCATCTTTAAAATGGGTATAGTGATATTCAGCCCTTTAACTTCCGGGGATGTCGCAAGAGCCGAATTGAATAATGCATACTGCACTGTTTGGTAGGCTATGAGAGCTCCTTGAAGATGTGCGGGTGAATTTGAATTTGACAAAGTCTCTCCCAATATCTTGAGCGTGACACACGAACGTGGGCTGGATGCAGTAATGTGCGGGTAAATATTTAACAACTGGCTCTTGACAGGGTGGGAAGGGGGAGCTGAAATCTGATTCGTATTATTTGCCAATTTCCATGGTATAAATACTCCTACCACGGCTGGTTTTAAACTCCCAATGTGACACTCCAGCTCGTCACTGCCTATTACTACCATTGAGGAGATTTGCTGCCAATTGAAGACTCAGCCCAAAGGTTGTAGGCTGTCTGTCTAGAGAGAGGGCTTTGTCTCTCCTTTCCCGGTACGGTCGGCATGGAGCTGGATGAAGGGAGAAGTCATGCTCAGGGATCTATGAATGACTCACAGCTGGAAAGGATGAAAAATGTATCAGATAACCGAACTGAGATTCAGAGGGTCCCAAGCTAGGATAATGGGCTGATTCCTACAAGATGAAAAGCAACAGGAATAAACTATATGTCACCTGTTCTTGAAGCCAAATAGGCAACGTTAGAAATCGGGGGTGGGAGACACGTTTCGGCACAGTCAAGAGAAGAAAGAGAATCGAGGTTTTAAGTGACGGCAAGTTCAACCCAAGTCCAAAGTGGGACAGGTGTTTACCAAGGAGCCATGTACTACTGACTAACGGCGATGGCTTCGACGGCTTCCTTTGGGCCTCTAGGACTTAACGAGAATTCCCGCATGTTGTCCCCTCCGCGGCGTTTTGCTATTCGCAGCTGAAACGGTGCTATACCCATTTTAAAGATAAACACACTGAGGCGAAGAGAGGCTAACACAACGTGGCCCTTTAGTACTCCCGTCAATCGGTGGTGGCGAAGAGACTCGGGCTCAGGAGGTCTGGCCCCGGTCGGGCCCTGCATGGTGCTCATAAGCACATTGTTAGTGCTGGTGGGTCCCAGGCGGATGTGAGGGGACAGGCGGGTGGCCCGGGGACGGGCAGGCCGGTCACAGGAAGACCAACACAGGAGTAGGGAAAGCAGTACTGGGGGGCGGATGAGTCTCTGAGGGCTTCCTTAACAAAGGAGTCGGCTGGGGGGCTTCAAGCCCGGAAATGTGTTTTCTGGAGGCAGGCCGCTGGAGAATAAGGTGTCGGCAGGGGGCTGGCTTCCTTCTGAGGTCCCTTGTGAGGGCAGATCTGCCCCCGGCCTTGCTCCTTAACCTGGACACGGCTGTCTTCCCCCGGTCACTCGTCTTCCCTCCGCCCCAGTGTCCTAAATTTCCCGTCTTAGGACACTAAGAGTGACTATTGACCTCATTTTAACTGGATTACCTTTGTAAAGACCCCATCTCCAAGTCAGAACACATCCTGAGGGAGGGGATTGGGACTCCACCAAACGAGTTCATTGGGGGGAGCACAATTCCACCTGTGCTGGGGGGGACTGTGACGGTGGCCTTTGGAATCTGGAGCCGTGTCCCACGGAGGAGTGAGAAGATGAGCTCTAGGCAGCCGGAAAGCCTGGGAGGTGCCCCGGGCTCATGCGCACCGCAGGAAGGACGGAGGTCCCCTCCGCCCCATGGCGGCCGGAACACCAACCCCTCACCCGTCTGTAGCTTTCCCCACATGGGGCCGCGCGGAGCCAGCAGCACTTGGCACCGAGCGGTCACACAGTAGGTGCTCACTAAACGCGCGGCCGGACAGCAGGGGAGGAAGGGGGCAGGTGCGAGAGGAGGCCGGGCTTCTCCTCCCGATGCCTCAGCCCCAGCTCCTGAACCTCAGCTTCTCCTGCCCGGCAGTTGCCCTGACGGATCCTTACGCGTGAGTCCAGGGGCTTTGCCACTTCTGGTAGCTTCTGAATGTCTTCCTTCCCCTCCTTCCTGCAGCCCTCACCTCTTTCGGGGCCGCACGCACAAGTTTCCCATGTAAGACCCGCGCTGCGTATCGGTGCCACTTTCCGCGCTCAAGGAAGCTTCCAGCGGTTGGGGTCGAGCCCAGGCTCTGCTGGGCTCGCAGGGCCACCAGAATTAGCCGCTATGAACAACTGCTTGGCTGAGCCCTCAGAGGTACCCTCCGTGGTATTTGGGACGGTCCCACAGCGGCCAGGCCCTGAGGTCTCCCAGTTTTCACCAGCCTCCTAGCTGGGGCTGTCGGGCAGTAGGATCGGACCCACAGATAAGGCGGGGCAGTGACAGCCACGTCCGTAGGGTGGGACGGGCTCAGCATCAGGGAGCTAGTAATAGTGATGAGTGCTAAGTGTCCCCTAAGTGTCCCCTCTGTGCCAGGCCCTGTGCCCAGTTCTGCACGTGCGCGACTTCGCCTTAAGCCTCACATCCACCTGTGAGTCGGGTGTGGGGCGCCCTGTCTCAAGGACAGGGAAGACGAGGCTGGGACAGGGGAAGTCACTTTCACAAAGGTAGGAGCTGAGCGTGAACCTGGGACCGTCAGACGCTAGATCCGTGGTCCTCCACCCAGGGCAGTGGCACCCTCCAGGGACAAAGGACAACACTGGGAGATATTTTTGTTGGTCACACTGGAGGAGGGGGGCCATGCTGGTCGAATTTCCTGGGCAGAGATGCTACCAACATCGCAGGATGCGTGGGACAGCCCCCCAGTTATCCAGCCCCAGGGGCCGGTGGTGCTAAGGCTGAGAAGCCCCGTTCTGAAGTCTCAGCGCAGAGTCCTCATCACCCTGTGGACACCTCCACAGGGAGTCCTCATCACCCCAGAGACCCTGCCCGGGGCCGTGGGCCCAGGGCCTGGGGGAGGACAGGACCAGAAGAACTGCAGCGACAGGTAGGGCATTAAAACCTCCTTGTCGCAGACTTGTCCTAAGACAGACTAGGTTGCGATGGCCAAAGCACAGGCCTGGATCTGGAAGCAAGGGCAGGGGGTCAGGTCTAGCTGAGGGGCTACCTGGAGGGGACTCGTTGGGGGGCGGCACCAGCTGGCATTAATTACAGAGGGTTGGGGACCCAGGGGCTGTGCACCAAGCAGGTCCTGAGACCATCGTCCTCCGTCTGCTCCCTACTGCCTCCTCCCCGGGGAGTCTTCACGAGGCTTCTCAGCCATTGGCACATCTCTCTTCGCCCGGGAGTAAAGAGGCTGTGCTGTGTGGGGACACGGGAGAGGCTGAGCTGGCTTTGCCTGTGAGATCCTTGATCAAAGACCAGCCTTGAAAAGACCATCTCCTCTCCAACCTGCGGCCCTCTGCACACAGATGGAGCCTTCCGCCTTTGGTTCGGCTCACTTCTACCCTTCCTAGGCCAAGTCAGACCCTCTGAGTTCTCCGGGCCCGTGGCCACCAAGCGGCATGGGGAAAGCAGGACAAGGTGGCTCTGGGGCAGCCCAGAGCACCGCCTGCTTCTGGCCTGTGGCTGGGACCACATGTTCCCAAGGGAGGCAGGCACCGAGGCGGCTAGGTGGAAGCTCTGGAAGCTTCTGTGTCTCAGCGCAGTGAGAGAAGCCAGGGCATCAGCTGGGATAAGGGAGGGGGAGCAGACGTGGAAACTCGCCTAGGGGGCACAGCGGGAAACGGTGTAGGTAGAGGGGGGACGGCGGGACGGCACGAGGCCCGTGGGACCGGGGGCTCCTGGACAGGGAGACCCCGTTAGGGGGTTATGTGTGTCTCTCCGGCCCCATTCAGGTACCAGGTACAGGGCAGGAGCCGGTGATGCTGGATTTAACTCTTAAGTAAGAAAGTCAAGAGTATATGCAAAGGAGGTGAAAAGGTCAATTTGATGTTATGTATGTTTTACCCTAATTTAAAAAAGAATCTTATGTACCGGTGCAGTTGTGATGAGGGCTGAGAGTCCGAGAAATGGACCAGAAGGTTCCAGGGCAGGCGCAGGCTGTGGGGATCAGGGCACGGGACAGAGGGGCCTGGAAGGACCGGAGATGGTGGTCGGAGCCAGGTGCTTAAGGCTGCTAATCGGGATGCGGGGCTGCGGCTGCTGGAAGGACAAGACCCAAGAGGTGACTTGGAGCAAATGGCTGAGGGAAGGTGGGGGATCTCCAGAGGAGAGGTGGCCGAGGAACGAGGGACCCGAGGTGCGGCCAGGGCCATCCACAAAGATCCCAAAAAGCAGCGAGAGGAGGTCGGGCATCAGGACATCAGTGCCAAGGCCAGTGGCCGGGGTGCTCTGAGGAAAATAGGGCCACGGCCAGTGACAGTTTCGGGGGCAGTGGTTTCTGGAGGGCTTCTCTTGCAAGAGGGCAAAAGGGCCATTCCCAGAAGTGGCCAACTGGCCTGGAAATTTTATTTATGACAGACCGCACAGGAGAAGGGTTCAGGCTGGAGGATGAGAGAAGGGGGTCCCCCACAGAGCCTTACAGAGCCCGGGATGCAGCTGAGGGGAGTCTGGGGCCTTCTGTGGGGCCGGACGCAGTCAGGGAGGAAGGTGCACTCAAGGCTGACCCTGGGGAGAGACAGAGTGTCGAGTCAGGAGGGGGCAGGGCACTCTGGGGGGGACCCACAGTGTAAGAGCACCCTCAGACCCTGCGGGTGGGGCAGGGCCCGCCCTTGCCTCTTCCCAGAGCTGAAGGCACCTGGGAGACAAGGTCCACAGGTTCGTAGGTTTGAGCTATACATTCCCCGGCCAGGAGACATTTGGTTTGATTTCCCCTAAACATTTGTCAAGGAGACACACGTGAATTTTTTCCTATTCATTTTTCTTCACTCAGGTGACACCCCAGACCTCAGAATGTAGTGGTTGGCGGAAATCCCTCCGACCGCCCAGCCAGAGCAGTGCTGAGGCCTCAGAAGCTTCCCGGGGGTGACGTTAAGCCACCAGGAGACTGTCCTGCCCCGAGCACTGAGCTGTGGGGGGAGAAGAGAGGAACCCGAGGTGCCCGGGAGGAAGGAGGGCCGGGTCCCGGGAGCCGTGGGGGCTGGCGGGGCAGGGGAGATGGCTTCAGCCAGACCCAGGCGCTGTGGGACAGGGGTTTCCTGGGCCCTGGCTCAGGGGCAGCTAGGAGGCTGGTGGAGGGAAGGAGGCGGGAAGGAGAGCTTTGCTTCTCCTTAGAGTCCAAGGAGTGAGTGCTGAGACCAGGGGTCCCTTGTTTTTGCCCCCGCAGCTAGCTAGACAGGCTGAGCTGGGTCAGGGGGAGATGGGTGGGGAGTGAGCGTGGTTCCGGGACGCCTCCTTGCCTGGCGACCCCCCCCCCCAGGCTGCAGGACGGGAGCGGGCGCAGTTAGAGGGCCCCTCGCCCCTCGGGATCCCATATAAACACCTCTCCACCGGCCAACCCCCACCCGGGCCAGGACGGGGAGCCTGGCGACGGGAGCTGGGCGTGGACTGCTACAAGGAACCATCTCATTAATGGTGGTCCTGAGGGCAGAGGGCAAAGATGCTGCCAATCCAGAATGGGCCTCCCTCAGGGCTGGTGGTGCTCAGGCCCCCAGTGAGCAGCCCTTTCAACGCACTGACGTTTGCGAGCTGGAGGTGAGGGGCAGGGAGGGGGCACAGGCACCCCAGTAGACTGGACAGCCCCACAGGACAAGAGAGGAAGGATTAACTCATTCCACTAGCCTTTATCTTACACCAGCTTACTGAGTAGGACCCTGGGGACCCCAAGGCAGGGCCTTGCCCTGCTCCCAGGAGGCTGACTGCACAGTGTTCGTGAAGGTTCACCGGAAGCTCGAGTGACAAGGACCAGGGTTCACTTCCAGTTAGCCGCACCCCTTAAACAGCGTGAGCCTATCTCTCTATGTCTCTGTCTCCCTCTCTTCCCACCTCGCCTGCCTTGGTTCCTGTCTCTGTCTCATGGAATCCTTGGGTTTCAGGGCAGGAAGGCCCTAGGAATCATCTGGCTACCCCCTTCCCTTTACTCCTGAGAAAGCCGAGGGGCAGGGAGATACAGCGACTTGCCCAAGGTCACACAGTTATTTTGGTGTCCTAGTTTATCTTTGTGTTTTGCTTCTTTCTATCATATTTGTCTTTCTTGTGTGTGTTTGCAAAACTGACACAGAAAGGCGAAGTCACACAAAGAGACAGCCCCTCACCCCCCCCCCACCCCCCGTAGCAGAGGGTGTCCAGGCAAAGAAACATTATCGCACAAAGAGGGAGGCACCCAGCACTGCTCCAACCTGGGAAGAGTAGTGGGGGGAACCAGGAGGAGGAGGAGGATTGTACCGTGATATCCCAGGCCTGCTAACACCCTGTAGGCTGGCTGGAGGAAGCCCCTCAACAGAGGTTGGGGGGGGTGATGGTGCAGATTCCCTTCCACCCACCTCCGGAGACTGGGCCTGGCCCCAAGGTCTAGCTGGGGTTCCCCGGGGGGCCTGGGATCTAGGCCAAGGGGGTAGGCTGGATCAGAGCTGCTTCTGCGACCCCTGGCATGCCCTGGGGTTTAGTGACCGGAGGAGAAGTTGGGGGCTGAGTTTAGCAATGGGCCAGAACATGGAAATGAGAGGCCCTCAGCCTGAGAGCTCGTGGTGGTCTCACTATCTCTCCTTCCTTTTCTCTCTCTCTCTCTCTCTCTCTCTCTCTCTCTCTCACTCACACACACACACACAAACGCTGACGCCCCAGTCAGTGAGGGTAATTTCATTTCACTAAAGAAAGCTTTATTGCTGGGGTTGTACGGAAAAGGGGGCAGCGGAAAGAGGTCTCTCCCTTCAGTCTGGTTTCCTTTGTTCCTCCCTCGCCTTCCTCCCTCTCCCCTTCCCAGCTTCCCTCCTCTCCTCCTAGCCTCCTTCTTCCAATCTCCCTCCCCGGCCCCTCCTCCCCCGGAGCTGGGTCCCCGCAACAGGACCTCCACTGTAGGCGGGGAGGTGGGGCGGGGGCGGGGTGGGGGGGGAACCGCGGGCTCCGGGCCTCAGCCTCGATGGCCATCTTCCCGCAGGGAAAGAGTTAAGTCTCTCTGCTGCATCCCTCCTCCCTCCTCCGCCTCCCCCGCCGCCACTGAGTCCTGCAGCTAGGCCCTGGGCTGACCTTCACCGGGAGGGAGGCCGCAGTGCGCATGCCCGGGCCGGCTCCCGTCCGGCTCCAGCCGCTGCCCCGGCCCCGGGCGGCCGAGGGCGAGGGAGGGCGGCAGCGGGCCGGGACGTGCCCCCCGCGCCCGGCCGCCCTCCGCTCCCGCGCGGTGATGGTGATGGGGGGGGCGGGGGGGGGCGTCGAGCCCGTCCCGCCGGCCGCGGCGCATCTCTCCCTGAGCGGGGAGAGGCGCTTTGCCATTTGGTGCTGGTGGTGCTTCGGAGGGAAGGAGAGATGGGGGGACGGCAGGGGGGACTCCGGCTCCGAGCCGCAGGGCGGCCGCCCTCTGCCCGGACACGCGCACGATCTGCCCGGAGCACGGCCTGGGCCGGTCGGCCGGGGCTAAGGGCCGGCTTGGGCTGGGAGGAAGGCCCCCCCCCGCGGCAGCTGGAAGCGGGGCTTTCCCTGGGCCTCCACCCCACCCCGGCCGGCGGAGCCCGTGGCAGGGGCACTGGCGCCAGCGCTCTTCTGGGGCTGAGTCGTGGGCGATCCTGGCCTTTGTGAGGTGGGGTGCCGGCTCCGGGCACCCACACCTGCTTCTCTGCTCTCTGGTCTGAAGGCTCCCCCGTGTCTGCACATCTAGGGAATGTGCCCCTTCGGAAGCAACATAGAGATGTACCTACTGGTGCCTTGTCAGTCTCACCTTGTGAGTGGGATGTGGAGATGGAGATGGACCAGTGCCTGCAAATCCCTGTGGCTCCTTGTCCCTCCGGCCTCTGCACCTTTCCACGCATTATGGATCTCTAAGGATGTCTCCCAGAGAAGGGGCTGGGGGAGGCGGGGGCAGGCCGGGCTGGCCCAGGAGGGTGAGCTGTGGTCTTGAGTGACCCTCACCAGCTCCCTGGGTACCACCAGAGCCTCTGGCCCAACCACCTCCTGCGATCTCCTCCCCGCCAGCACCAGCCCCTCACAAATGCGGGGTATCCCCACTCTCCTTCGCCGCCCTTCCTCAAACCGAGCTGTCCACACTGGGGTATCCATCCACCTCCTTTGCTGTCTTCTTTACCCAAAAGGCCTCTCAGAGAGTTGAGAACTCTGAGCTTTACACAAAGCCTAAAGGTGTCTGCCCCCACCCCAGTCCCCCAGAACCTCCAAGGTCTGTGGTTTTACACGTCCATGCTAGAAGCACCCACAGTGGGTGGGGGTGCCCATAGCGACTCAGGCCTTCAGGTAAGTGGCAGAGTATGAGCTCCATCCACTGGCCCACCGAACTTTGGGTGGTGGCGTTGGTTCTAAGTCTCCATGTCCCAGCATGGGGGAGGGGGAGGGTGGGGGAAGATAGTGCGGCTTAAAGACCAGTTCCTGATGTCAGGGGGCTCATTTGGGAAACCAAACCTAGTGTCTCACACACTGGCCAGGCAAGTGCCAACTCATGGCATAGCGTAGATGGCAATGCGTATTCAAAGAAGAGAAAGGTTGGTGCACAGGAGTGGAATCTGGGAAGGCTTCCTGGAGGAGGTGGGGCCCACTCTAGGCTTTAAAGGATGAATGTGATCTGGATAGGCAGATGAGCAGTGGTAGAGGGATTCCAGGCACAAGAATAGTGGGAGCAGAGGCTTAGACACGGGAATGTGTGAGGAGTTTTGGAGGTTAGCAGACAGACCTTCCCCAGGTCACCAGTGGCCACCTTCATGGCCTATGGCAGCCACCCACCTGTTCCCACCCTGCCAGGACTCAGTTTCTCCATGGGTGAATGTAGGGGGAAGCTGGGTAGAGATTTGGTAGAAAAGGGACTTCTGGGTTCCTTGCTAAGCCAGCAGAAAAGGA
>CM052806.1:87495226-87566655 GCA_028533885.1 Nasua narica | reverse complement strand
CCCCCCCCCCCCCCCCCCCCCCGCCCCCAGACCCCGTGCATTTCAGGGTCTGTAAGGTGTTAACTGCAAATAAGTTTTCCAACAAATTCCCCCAGGCGCTGCCCCGCCCTCACCTGGAAGCCGACAGCGGAGCCCCAGGAGACACGTAAACTTGACCCATTCCCGTCCCAAAGCCCTTGGGCTCTTCCTCCAGGAGGAGGAGAGAGGAGAGGGGTGTGGCCTTTGGGGGCCTGGGTGGCGCTACGGTTCCCAGCCTGGGGATCTCAGGATTTGCCCCTCCTGTTTCCTGTCCCTCCTTCATCCCAGGGGCTGCCAGCTCCCAACGCACTGCCTCTTCTGGGGCTCCCTCACAGTCCCACACTTAGCCCTGCTTTCTTTGGGGTCTCGAGGCTGGCCCTCCCATACCCAGCAGCCCCAGCACCTCTGGGTCCCCTACTCACCCCCACGCCCCGTTCCAAAGCCATGAGCCTCATTCCCTCAACCCACCCACCCAGGCACCCCAGCCCCTCGCCTTCCCTCACATCTTCTCTTCCTGTTCTCTGGAGTCGGATCCACCCCTCTTTTCCGAAATACTTCCCCTCTTGCCCTCACTTTCTCACAGAGAGACAAACAAAGACTCCCATACCCAGAAATAGACTCACAGGGAGCTGGAAGACACAGGCCCGCTCCTGCCCGGCGCACTCCCCGGCGCACACACGCACCGGAGGCTCCCGCCGACGGAGGCACACAGAGAAGGCATTTGTCCCAGCACGCACGTAAACATCCACACCCACAGCCACCGAGCCATGCCCACACAAGGGTGCAGGGACAAGGGCGCACACATCTGTGGACGCGAGGGGACACCGCCTCCCCGGGCACACCCACCCCAGCCGGCCTGGTGCAGGAGGAAGGCCTCCTCCGGGCGCCGGCTTCCCCCCCTCACCAAGATTCCTTCCAGAGAATGTTTCCCTACTTGGCCTGCCAGGTCTCTGGGGAAAGGGCCTCAGAAATGCAGCAGGAGCCACTTGGGGGACAGTTGGAACTGACTGTTCCCTGCCTGGCTCTGCCGGCGAATTCCCTAACCGAGAAACTATTTGCGGCGAGAGCCCGGGTGGCCGGCGAGCCCCCCGCCACCTCCCCTCGCGTCCCCTCCCCGCGCCGCCTCCCCGCGGCCCTCGGGCGGCCTCCGGCTGCAGAGCCGCTGCCCAGCGCCCCGGAGCCGGGCTCGCCGGCGTGCCTCGCCGCTTATCTGCGCTGTTTGGACAGCGAGGGCTGGAAAGGCAGGCGTTTCTGTCCCCGCCGAGTCAACAGGCAGACCCCGGGCCGCCGGACTATTTCTGTCTTATCAGTGCAGGAATGCGGCAGCCGCGGTGGCGGCGGCGGCGGCGGCGGCGGCGGCGGCGGCGGCGGGCGGGCGGCGGCGGCGTGGGCCGTGGGCCGTCAGGGCAGCCCTGAAGGGGCCCCCTCCCCACTCCGCTCGAGTAGAAGTGTGAGAGAGCCCAGCAGGACTCAGAGGGGAGAGTTGGAGGAAAAAAAAAGGCAGAAAAGGGAAAGAAAGAGGAAGAGAGAGAGAGAGTGAGAGGAGCCGCTGAGCCCACCCCGATGGCCGCGGACGAAGTTGCCGGAGGGGCGCGCAAAGCCACGAAAAGCAAACTTTTTGAGTTTCTGGTCCATGGGGTGGTGAGTGGGGGAAAGTTAGCGGGGGAGGGTGAGCGAGCTGGCTCGGGCTGAATGGAGGGATGATCGGGAGGGGCCGGGAGGGGGCTCCCGCTCTCCCACCCCTCTGGCAGGGGCGCCACGGCCCGCGGCCCGGCCCCAGGACGGTGCCGGCGCCCTGGCACTCGAACACGTCGCCAGGCGGCGGGCCGGGGATGGGTGCCCGGGCGGGGAACGGGAGGCGTCTGCGTGGGTTCTTGTCAGGGGCTGGGGGTGGGACTTGGGGACTGTCTCCCCCAAGTGTATGTGGGGGGGGTCCCCTCTGTACCAGACGTGTTGTCTGCTGTTCTCTTCCTCGTGGGCCCAGGTGCTCCCCTGCCCTGGGGTGGGGGTGGGGGCCACGGCATGGGGCGGGCTGGGCTGTCTGCTCATTCCCTGGGACAGTGTCTCTCTGATTGTGTCTCCGGGAGCAAGGAGCAGGTGACCCTGGAGGCACTGTGAGCACGAAGCTGTCTGGCTGGACAACCTCAGCATCCTGGCAGGAGGGCTCTGGGGCTTTGCTGATGGCCTCTGCCATCAGGGTCAGAGAGAGACCCTCTCTAGGGACAGACCCCCAGCGAAGGGGCCTGAAGAGCTCCTTGGCAGACTCAGCCACTGGAAGCTGATGTCCTTAAATCCTCAAAGGTGTGAAGGGAGGCCTGGAGTCAGGGATGTGAGGCCTAGAGGCCAAAGGGGAGGGCGGCCCCTTCCTGCCAGGATCAGACTTGGAAGGCCCACAGGGAGTCTAAGGGAGCCCCGGGTGACCTGAGGGGATGGGACCTCAGGCTGAGGCAGCAGGAGCCAGGCCGAGAGAGGCGTGGAGGGCAGCGGAATGGGAGAGGCCGGGGCTGTAGGTCTTGGAATGGCTACTGGGGTTGGAGCTGGGTGCAGAAGAGGCAGTCGAGTTGACTATGGCCAAATTTGGTTGTGGCCCCAAAGAAGGCACATTCTCAGTGAGGGAGGCCAGAGTGCCTAGAATCTTGGTCCTTCGTTGGGGTGGTGCAGGTAGCTGGCACAGCCCTCTGGGGGCTCTGGAAGCTTCTTTCTCAGGGCCTCTTCAGCAAATCAGCAAGTATCGATGGCCTTGAAAAATGGGAAAGCAGCCGATTGGGTAAAGGGGCTTCCCTGGGGCAGCCTCTCCTCCAGTCCCAGAGATCTCTGAGGCAACTTCCCAGGGGTCAGCCCTTGTCAGTCAGCCAAGTTGCCAGCCCAACCATGCTGCTTGGTGAAGTCCCTTAAAAAAGGCCCATCCAGGGGAGAGAGGGGGCTACACTGGTGGGTTGGTTTGTTGGGTTTGTTTTTAAATTTGGCCCACTTAGAGCTTCAGTTCTTGGGTGGCCGTGAGCCCCACCGCTTCAATCCCGGTACCCCATCTGTACTGTGACCGGGCCTAGGCTCCATTCTGGGCCACCAGGCTGGGGACAGGAGTGACAGGGTCAGGTGGGGTGGGGGAGGCAGACACGTGGACGGGCGGTTTTCGCTGGGGGAGAGATGGACAGAGACAGCTGGCTGGCTGGGACTTAGGGTTAGACCTAGCGCAGGGCAAGAGGGACAGGAGGGAGAGTTGGCAGTTAGAAGGAATTCACCCAGCTCCTCCTTGCGCCTGGGGCCCCCTGCACTCTGGGGGCCAAAGTGGGGAGCCTGTAAAAGGGGCACAGGGAGCTGCATCCCTTGCTCCCTGACCTCCTCCCTGCTCTCTTTGTCCCCTTCACGCCTAGCCTCCACTCTGCGGCCCCTCCGGGGCCTTCCCCAATCCCACTTCTGGGGTCTGGACAAGTGGGGTTTTAAAAGTCTGTGAAACATTTCACTCAATGAATTTGCATCTCATCTACATCCCATCTGAGGAGGCAAGGGAATACACCTGCCTCCTCTCCCTCTCCCCGGCCCCCCTTTGAGCCCTGACTTCCTAGCTCGCTGGGGCGGGCTGGGAAGTGGAGGAGTTCTGTAGGCTGGGACCATCCCTGCTAATGCGGACGGGAAGGGAAAGATGGATGAAAGAGGAAATGCCGCTGCCTTTGAGCCCTCCGGGCAACCCAGCTCCAGCCCCGCGGCTCCTGCCCTGTCAGGGAATCCGGGTGCGGCGGCGCGACCTCACTGGCTCCTGCTGCCTCCAGCCTTCACCTTAGGAGCAAATTGGGGCTGAGGGGGATGCGGGGGGCTAAGGCGACAGAGCCCCTGGGTATGAATGCTTGGCATCAGCCCAAGGGGGTGTGGTTGGAGCTGAGGGGTCAAAAGCAGGGGCCCAGAGAGAAGGGCGGGGTAAGGGGGGAGGACGAGTGCAAGACAGGGCGCCCAGGAAGTGGACTGAGAAGCCAGGAGTGGAAAGAGGGGCAGAAGCGCTAGCATGGAGCTAGGCCTCCAACCCAGATGAAGCTGCAGAGAGCACACAGCCCCGGCCCCTCAGGAAACGGCCGCTCGGTGCTGCCTCTGCCAGGAGGAGCTGCGTGACCTTGGCTAGGTCGCTTTTCTCCTTGAGCCACGGTTGCCTCATCTGTCAAACGGGGTTGGAAGGACCCCCTCAGTGCATCTTGCAGAGGAGCCTGTGGATGCGAACATCCTTTGAAAAGGTTGAAAGGCGCCATTAATATTCATTTTCGCGGTACCTTCCGCAAATCCGAGGCTGGCGATGCCCGGTGCAGTTGCCTGGCTTCAGTTAGCTTCCTGCAGCGAGACGCAAAGCCCCCTCCGCCAAGCCGCGCGGTGGCGGCGCCCCTGCCCCTCCCACCCCTCGCTCACGCTGGCGGCATCAGGGTCACCGGCCGGGGCGCTTGGGGTGGGAGAGACGCGGCTCACCGCGCCTGAAACCGGGGCCCTGGTCTGACCGGCGGGCGCCTGTTTCTGCTTCACCTCCGCCCCCGCCCCCCCCCCCGCCAGCGCCCCGGGATGCCGTCTGGAGCCCGGATGCCCCACCAGGGGGCGCCCATGGGCCCCCCGGGCTCCCCGTACATGGGCAGCCCCGCCGTGCGACCCGGCCTGGCCCCCGCGGGCATGGAGCCCGCCCGCAAGCGAGCAGCGCCCCCGCCCGGCCAGAGCCAGGCCCAGAGCCAGGGCCAGCCGGTGCCCACCGCCCCCGCGCGGAGCCGCAGGTGAGTGGGGCCCAGCGCGGAGGGGGCGGGCCACGGGACCCCAGGGACCGGGTGGGTGAGGAGCGAGATTGGAAGGAGCGAGGAAGAAGGATCAGCAAGGAACGAGCCGTCCTGGGTGGGATGCCCTCGGGGGAGGTGGGCCGAGGGGGCACCGGTCTGGTTCCTTTGTGTGCCCACCGTAGAGACTGAAGCTGCGGCCGTCGCGCCCTTTTCCTTGTCACCTGCTGCCTCCTTCTCTCCACCCCTTGTCCCCAGGTTCTGGGAGACGCTTCAGTCTTGGGGTGGGGGTGGGGCCGGCGGTAGGACCGAGGGCTGAGCTTTAGGGACTGTGTTGCCCCCAGTGTGGCTGTCCAGTGCACCGTCCCCAGTCCCTTGGCTTGACTGTTTAAAAGCCCCACTCCAGAGAGTCTCTGTGTGACTCTCTGGCCAGGGGGGTGGAGCCTGGGGATTTGCCCTGTGGGTGGGTGGTCCCCTGTAGAGTCCTGCTTTCAGGCGATGCCCAGGCACTCAGAGGTTGGGGAGCTGCTATAATCTGTCCTGGGGACCAGGTCTGCCCCCCCAGCCACCAGGGGCCAGCCTGTTTCCCCGTCTGAGCCAGCTGGTGGCACCCCAGAAGCCCCTGCTGGGGTCTGGCAAGAGAGATGCCCCTGTGGGTCTCACTATTTAACCAAACACACATGCTTCCCTTTGCACACCAGATGGAGTCCTATAAAAAGAGTAATATGGGTTTTACCTCATTATTAAATACTTTTTACACATCAAGGAAAATTCACCATTTGTAGGATTCCCATGATGAATTCTTTTGCAAAGCAAATCGTCCTTTCATACAGTAAACAGGTTCCTGATCTGTCTTATGTAAATGCAGAGTTTCACATAGATGATTTCTTCAAAGCAAATCAGACCTTTGACGGAAGGGGCTTGCCTGGCCTCAGAATAGGCGCCCGGGCAGGAGGCGGCAGTGGCTATCACCACGCAGCGGTGGGGCAGAGCCTTCCTCGGGCTGGGCTCTAATCTCAACTCGCCATGGGTTTTCCGGGGCTGCTTTTGGGAATCAGAAGCAGCTAGGGGGTCAAGAAGTCCCGAGTCCTGGCTGCCAGCCCCAATCCAGCCCACAGTCACGCCCCACAGGAGAGCCCTCTCTCTGGACCCCTCCGGCTGTGTTTCTGGACCCCGTTGGCAGGCAATCCGAGGGCCTGCCAGCATCCCCTTCCAAGCCCAGGGCGCCGGGGGTGCAAGACCTCACCGGCTTCACCCATCACCTCCTGCTCCAGGGACGGGAGAGGGCGTCAGCTCCCCTCCCTCTGAACTCAGGCCGCCTTGGATCGTGCACCCCTGCTTAACAGAAAGGGAAAGTCCTCGGACTCCCTCCTCCTTCGCCTCTGTCCTTCAACCCCTCCCCCGCCACCCCTCCTAAGTCTAAATTTCTCTGACCCGAGGACGTGGTGGGGTGGAAAGGGGCTCCCGGGCGAGAGAAAAGAACCGGGCCACGTCTGCTCCCCACAAGGGGACATAGCGCCATGCCAGACTCCGCCACCGTAGCCCCTTGGGCGGGCAGACGAGCGGGCTGTGGGAACCCCAGCCAGGCGGGTGGAGATGTCGGGATAATTTAGCAGGTGGCCTCGTTACTCCCAGATCTGTCGCCATGGTAACCTGGTTTTTTCTTTAAAAAATGTACAGTGCCAAGAGGAGGAAGATGGCTGACAAAATCCTCCCTCAAAGGGTGAGTGCCTTTCACAGCAGCCCCCAGCCCTCCCCCCACCCTTTGCTGCTCTGCCTCCTCTCCCCCCACCCCACTGCCCTGGGCCGCTTCCTCTCCCCCCTCAGGAGAAGCGCTTCAGCTTCAGCATCGCAGCCACTTTCACTTTTTGTTTAAAAAGCTAATTAAGAAGTGGGGCTCCCAGGCCAGAGGGAGGGAGTGGGGCAGAGGGAGGGAGCGGAGCCCTAAGAGGTAGGGTCCTGGGCCCTGGCACAGTGGACTGAGCCCCAGCAGTCCGCAGACATAAAGGTGTGGGACAAAGAGGGCACAAGAGCTAGGGAACCAAAGGCTGGCAGGGGAGTGAAGGGAACTGAGGCCGCCCGAAGGCCTGGACGAAGGCCTGGACGTCAGAAGTGAACCCAGAGGCCCAGCTGGGCGTGGGGGGTAGCAAGGCTTGGAGTGACAAGGTGGGGTGCCAGGGTAGAGGCAAGCAGCGACATCCTCTGTCTCAGGGACCCCAGGGTTCTGGGCACTTTGCAGGCACCCCAGGAAGGTCCAGAGGCCATAAGACAAGGGCAAGCAAGAGATGAGGAGGTGAAGTCCCAGTTGCTGGGCTCTGTGGCTGCTGTGGCCTCCCCTAGTGATGAAATGCTTCTCCCTCGAGGGAGATTTACCCTACGTGTCGAGGTCCTTTCTGCTGGATACGCAGTCCTGGGGAGAAGTCCCCGTTTGCACTCGAAGTTCCATGCCCGGACCCTGGCCAGCGCTCTTTGCACCCTGGGACCCCTGACACGCACATTTCACCTACGAGACTGGCTGAGCCCCTGGTTCCCTGCCTGGCTGCTCTCCTCCAGATCCGGGAGCTGGTCCCAGAGTCCCAGGCTTATATGGACCTCCTGGCGTTCGAGAGGAAGCTGGATCAAACCATCATGCGGAAGCGGGTGGACATCCAGGAGGCTCTGAAGCGGCCAATGAAGGTGTCTTGAGATTTGGGGGCAGGAAGAGGGCTCTAGGTCATGTTCCGAGAACGAAGGAGTGGGGTCACCCCTGGGGAACGGGAGCACGCCGCCTGGGCTCTGTACTACACTCCTTATTTCTACAGCAAAAGCGGAAGCTGCGTCTTTATATCTCCAATACTTTCAACCCTGCAAAGCCCGATGCGGAAGATTCTGATGGCAGCATTGCCTCCTGGGAGCTGCGGGTGGAGGGGAAGCTCCTGGATGACGTACGTCCTGGCCCAGGTCTCTCCAGGTGCCCTGGGGCGGGGACAGGGCTGAGCTGAGGACAGAAGATGATTGCACCTCGGGTTAGGAAGTGGGCCCCGGCCAGGGGTGGGTGGCCTGAAGAGACAGTGTGGGGGCGGAGGCCTGCTTCTAACCCTGCTGCCCTACCCTAGCAGCCCCACCCGCCCCCGACTCGTCCTGCCCCCACGGTCCCTGTCCTGCCCCCACGGTCCCTGTCTCTCTCCCACAGCCCAGCAAGCAGAAGCGCAAGTTCTCTTCCTTCTTCAAGAGTTTGGTCATTGAGCTGGACAAAGACCTTTATGGCCCCGACAACCACCTAGTTGAGGTAAGACCCAGACCTCTTCTGCCCGGGGAATGGCCACCCTGCCACAGACTGCCGGCCCCTCAGCCCCACCGAGCTGGATCAGGGACCACCTGAGAGCCCCTGGCCCCAGCAGCCCCGATGGGCCTGCGAGGTGACCCAGCTCTCCTCCGCCCCCCGGGCAGTGGCACCGGACACCCACCACCCAGGAGACGGATGGCTTCCAGGTGAAGAGGCCGGGGGACCTGAGCGTTCGCTGCACACTGCTCCTCATGCTGGACTACCAGGTCCGTGCCCCTGCTCCAGACGCCGCCCCACACCCCTGCTCTTAGGGAGACCCCGGCTTCAAGGGAGCGCACCCCGGGAGAGCCCGTTCTCTTCCCTACCGCACCTTCTCCAGAAGCGTGGTTCCCAGGAGCCCAATCGCCACGTCCCCCCCCCCGGTCCCGAGCTGCCCGGCCCTGAGCTCTTCCCACTGCTCTCTCGCTTATTTTCTCGGCCGTCTTTACCCAGCCTCCCCAATTCAAACTGGACCCCCGCCTGGCTCGACTGCTGGGCTTGCACACACAGAGCCGCTCGGCCATCGTGCAGGCCCTGTGGCAGTATGTGAAGACCAACAGGCTGCAGGACTCGCATGACAAGGAGTACATCAATGGGGATAAATACTTCCAGCAGGTACCCTCTCCTCATCTCAGGGGTGTGGGGGGCGGGCGGAGGTCCCCGCAGGGGAAGTGCCTCGACGAAGACAATACCACCCCTTCTAGATTCCTGGGTATCACAAATGGTCCTCGCGCAGGCCCAGCCTACCCTACCGTGGCCACAGCCCATCCCTTTTAGCCAAGCCAGTTTAGAAAGTTCTGGAACCTTAAAAAGCCAACAGTTTGGGGAACATGATATTCTTGGCACTTGGGAGTTAGGATCCCTGGGTTCCAGTCCTGGATCCAGACTCTACCCAAGTAGAGATTATTATTCGTAAAGCTTTTTAAATAAACACGGCAGATAAACCTGAGGCGTAAAATAACAGTCGTTTATTGAGCACTTGCCGTGGGCCGGGCACTGCTGCAGGCAGTGTGGGCCCATCCACTTAGTTTTCCCAACCTCCCTGGTCGTTACCATCCCCACTCTGGACATGAAGAAACCAAGGCCTGAGAGCTTCGGGGACCGGCTCGAGGTTGCCGGGTTGACGAAAGAGGCAGGACCTGCGCCTCGGCGGCCGCAGACCCAGGGCCAAGGCTCTCGACCACTGCACCGCACGGCCCCGCGTCCTTGTCCCCACTGCGCCGCCAGCAGGCACCCTCGTCCCCGCCCCCGCAGCACTGAGGCCTTAGACTCGATCCCCGCATCGTGTGGCCGTCCCAGAATGAGAGGATCTAGGGCTGTAGTTACACTCTTCTCAACCAGATGAGATTGGTCTGTCTTTCTCTCCTACTTCAGATTTTCGATTGCCCGCGGCTGAAGTTTTCGGAGATTCCCCAGCGCCTCACAGCTCTGCTGTTGCCCCCAGACCCCATTGTCATCAACCACGTCATCAGGTGAGGCCCCAGCTTGCTCCTGAGACCAGGCAGTCACGGCAGTCCTGCCCTCCCTCTTCCTCCCACCCCCATCCCACCCCGCATCTGCCGCCGGCACCCCCTGGCCTCGGTGGGAGCGGTGCGGATGCCAAGGGCTGGACTTCCCTGGCAGCGTGGACCCGTCGGACCAGAAGAAGACGGCTTGCTACGACATTGACGTGGAGGTGGAGGAGCCGCTGAAGGGGCAGATGAGCAGCTTCCTCCTGTCCACGGCCAACCAGCAGGAGATCAGCGCTCTGGACAGCAAGGTGGGGCCAGAGCCCAGAGCTGGAGTGGGACGCTAACCCAGAAATGGCAAAACACAGACAGGAGACGAGAGCACAGGCCTGTGGAGAGAAGGGGGCCAGTGGCCCTTCCCTGGCTACTTGGAGCTCTGCCCACCCCCCTTCCCGGGGACTGCAGCCACATCAGGGACCTGAGGGACTGCCCTCCAAAGGAACAGCGGCAAATCCCTGCTCCCCCCCCCACCCCTCCTCTCCCACATCACCATGGCCAGGTGAAAGCATCTGTCTTTCTACCTGTAGATCCATGAGACGATTGAGTCCATAAACCAGCTCAAGATCCAGAGGGACTTCATGCTAAGCTTCTCCAGAGACCCCAAAGGCTACATCCAAGACCTGCTCCGCTCCCAGAGCCGGGACCTCAAGGTGAAGGGGACTCAGGGAGCACTGGATGGAAGAGAAGCATATTGGGAAGACAGGAAATGTTGTTACACGAGGGCTGGAGGGGGGCGGTCCAGGCTCGGGGCTGACCCCGCTGCTCCCTCCCAGGTGATGACAGATGTGGCAGGCAACCCCGAGGAGGAGCGCCGGGCTGAGTTTTACCACCAGCCCTGGTCCCAGGAAGCCGTCAGCCGCTATTTCTACTGCAAGGTGTGGAGGGGCCCGTGGACCTCAGGCCTCCCCCGGCTCCCTCCAAGAGAAGCGTCCCCTCCCAGCCCCGACAGTGGCCCTTGCCGCTCCACCAACCCCCTCCCCGCGCAGGAGCCCTCCCTGCTCCCAGACGCTGTCCCAGGGTGGCTGGGCGGTCGGGGCCGACCCGGCGCTCACCAGCAACAGCGTAATCCTGCTTCTGCTCTTATTTCTCTCAAGATCCAGCAGCGCAGGCAGGAGCTGGAGCAGTCGCTGGTCGTGCGCAACACCTAGGAGCCCCCGGGAGCGAGCGCCGCTGGGGGCCTCCGGCCCGGCCCCCGGGGGCTCGGGCACTCCTCTGCCGCCTTCCGGGTGAGGCGGGGAACGATTAAAGGTCATGCATCTGAGAGCGGCCCTGTGTGTCACTGGCAACTGGGGAGGAAGGACCAGGGGAAGGCAGTGGGCCCCTCGGGGGAAATTGCCCACCCCTCCCTCCAATGCTTCTCTTTCCTCCGTTTTCCCTAGACCTAAAAACAGTTTGGCAGAAGACACTTTTAATAACGTTTTTCTTATTAAAAAAACAACCAAACAACAGCAACAAGCTCTCCATCTGTCCGTCAGTGTTGCCTGGCCCTGCCGCGGGCCGAGGCGGGAGGGGGCCCGCACGCAGGGCCGGGGCCGCGGGCCGGGCTAGGTGCTATTGGCCTGCTCGGGCTCGAACAGCGCCATGGCGAGCTGGGCCCGGCCCCCCAGCCCCTCCAGGTTGCTGAGCCGGCAGCGGTGGTAGAGCTCCTCGCTGAGCCGGGGGCTGCAGTCCCGCAGGGAGAACTTCTGCACCAGCCCTGGCTCCACGGCCCGGAAGAGGTGGAGCCCTGAGAACCGGAGGAACACATCCATCACCTCCAGCCCCTCCAGGGCTTCCTCCTCTTCCTGGCCTGCCAGTTCCCCGGCCAGCCGGGCTCGGGCCGCCAGGTAGTCCGCGTTGTAGAAGCAGCCCTCCGCCGAAGCCTGTCGGTCAAACCTGCCTCCCACGGGAGTGCCCCGGGCGGGGTCGGCCCCAGGAGGGGACGGGGGGTCGGGGCCGGCGCCCGGGGGCCCCGGGGCCGATCTCTGCGGTGCCAGGGCCGGGTTGAACTCCTGGAAATGCACCGGGAAGAAAGCCTGCCAGCCAGAGATGGCGTTCATCCGGCAGCGGTTGAGGACTTCGGGCCCGGGCCTGGTCCACACGGTGGTGAGGAAGAAGAGCGTGTCCACGGGGTGCTTCTTGGAGACCACGTCCATGAGCCGCACCTGGGAGGGGGCCTCCGCGCGCACGGCGAGCCAGGCCAGCCTGGTCCCCGGGTACCGCCGCTCTAACTCAGCCGCCGCCGCCTTCACCCCCAGGAATGGGTCTGGGGCCCCTCGGCCACCTTCCCGAGGTCCGTAGACCAGCAGCAGGGTGAGCAGCGCGTGCTCTCGCGGCTCCAGGACCCCGGCCGCAAAGGCCTCGAGGAAAGCCAGGGCCGCGGCGGCTTCGGGCGCCAGGAGCGGCAGCACCAGCTGCACGCGCGTGGCCTCCGTGACATAGGGCATGGGCAGGATCTCCACCCGGCTCAGCGGCCGCAGCAGGCTGACCCTGCGGGCCAGGGCCCGCCGGTGGCCGCGCTGCGTCACGGCTTCCAGCAGGAGGTCCAGCGTGTACTCCATGCCCCGCGCCGGGTCGAAGCGCCGGTAGCCGTTGAGCAGCCGCCGCTTCTGGAAGCGCAGGCGGGGCTGGTAGCGCCGGTTCAGCTGCTCCAAGGCCGTCTCCACTGCGTCGCCCACGTCGGCCCTGCTGGCCCCCTGCAGTGGGCACTTGGGGGACCCGTCGGCACAGGAGAAGGTGTGCTGCTCTGTGAAGTAGTCCCAGCCCAGGACCTCAAATCGGGAGTGGGGTGTGAAAGGGGCCGGGAGCCCGACGGGCCAGCTCAGCCCTGCCTCGCCCTCGGGGGTCAGCACGGTCAGGTTCTGGATCTGAGCCTGGAGGGGGGGGGGTGCACGGTTAGTGCCCTCTGGGGAGTCGGGGCCCGACCCGGCTCTCGCGTCCCGGGTTCTGAGCTCCGTCCTGACTGTCAACACGCCGCGAGGTGCCCCTGGGCTAATAATCATTGAATCCCCTTTCCATTCCTATCTGTACAATGCAGAAAGCATGTGAATCGCACACAACTTACACAGCTGGACCGAGAAGGACCAGGGGGCAAATGTGCTTTTGCGGAGGTTAAAGCCCCCGGCCTCTCTCTCCCATACCTTCTCGGTGACAGAACCTTCGCTTTCACCGGCCTTCCGCCCCTTACAACCCCCGCGATCCCCTGGAGCGTTCTTCCACGTCTACCCTTGGGCTTTTTAGGGACAGTGCTAGAAATCCAGGGACTTCCAGGCCTCCGCGTCTCCAGCGGAGGGGCACTAAAACCATCGTGCCTACGCGCTGGGCCAAGCCCCCGTCCTCACAGTGCTCCTGCAAACCCTTTTAACAGCATCCGGGTGGGGCCAGGAGCTTCTCTTCTCGTTGACCCGGGTCCCCAGGGGCTCCTTCTCCTTGGAGATGCGTATACCGAGGTAGAGTCAGCCTCCTCCTCCCCCGCCGGCCTCCCTGCTCACTCAGCCGCCCCCTCGCTGGGCGCCCGGCCGGCGGAAGCTCCCTCTGACCGCCAGCGGCGGGCCTGGGCTCACCTGCAGCTGTTCTATCTCGCTGTAGGCCCGCTCCAGCTCGAGAGCGCTGAAGCGCTTGTGAAGCCTGTACATGAGGGTTCCCTCGGAGACGGGGTGCACCGCGAAGGCACTCAGGAAGGCCGAGCTCCCCTCCTTCTCGGGGTCCCTATTTTTGGCCAGTTCAAAGGAACGGTACTGCTGCCCCTAAAGGGACCAACCAGACAAATCAAAACCGCACACGGAGGGCGGCCTGTCCCCACCACCCTTACCCGGATTCCGCATTCACACCTGTTGGGGCCACAGAAGTGGGGCGAGCCGGAGCGCACTCCAGGGTCCCCTTAAACTCTTACCAGATATGGGAAAAAAGAAGGCGAAGTAGGCCAGTAAGGATGCCCTCTTTGCCCAAAGAACCCCACCATTTCAAGAGAATGAAAGCCACGAGCCAGAAAATGCTCCCGCTACGCTGGTTGACCTTCCTTCTCCAGGACAGTGGCCATCTCTAGGACATTCCTAGATCAATTATGACCGTGCATGTCATAAGGGGGAGGGGGCAAAGGGCAGGGAGGCAGCTGGGAGGAGCTGGTGAGTAGGGGCACCTTTCTATCTTGCCCAGAGGGTCCCTGTCAAGATGCCCCTTTTGACAGCCCGAGGGTTCAAAGCCAGGGTCAGTGGCTAGGAAGGACAAGAGCCAACAGCCCCCGCCCTGGAGACCAATCGCTACGCACTGTCAGGGACCGAGATTGACTTGAAAGGGCTGTCACCTGGTGCTGCGACACACAGCCGATGCCCAGAGAGTCGATGAGGCAGCGGCCAAGCCACTCATCAGGACGCGCGCTGAGAATGTCTCCTCGGCAGCCGTCCAGATGTGGCCGCAGTCGAAGCAGGAGACTCCGCGACAGCAGGTAGCCAAAGCCACCGTGGCAGTAGCGGGCCTGCTCGCCGGCGCCGATGAACTCCTCGGCTCGGCCCAAGTACAGGTCTTGGTTGATGCTGAGGTGGCCAGCAAGGGCGGCCAGGCGGGGCGCCTGTACGTACGTGTCATCCTGCATGATGAAGAACCAGTCGTAGTCGGCCCCAAAGTGCGTGTGGAGATGGCGCAGGGTCTCTGACATGAGCCAGGCCGGCCGTTCGTCCCCGTGAGACACCACCTGCATTCCCGCAGGAGTCCGCGCCCCTCGCTGCCCCGTGAAGTACAGCAGTCGAGGGAAGTGGTGGGCCACTGTGCGGTTGACAGCCACAGCCAGAGTGGACAGGGTGGCCCTGGAGGTCAGGACAGCCACCAGCAACCGCTCCCGAGAGCCCAGCTCTGTCTGGATATACCGAGTCCTGCGGAGGGACCAACACGCCAAGGGTCAATTCTAACCTTTCGGGGCCCAGTCTGTCCCGCACAGACATCGCTCTGGGGATGAAGAGCGACCTCCTTATCGATATGAAGGAGCTACTACGGTGAGCACCCACTGACACTGGAGCTCCTTTGGGGAGGGGTCTTCTTTTTTTTTTTTTTTTTTTTTTATTAGAGACAGAGAATGAGAGGGGAGAAGGTCAGAGGGAGAAGCAGACTTCCCGCAGAGCCGGGAGTCCGATATGGGACTCGATCCTGGGACTCCAGGATCATGACCTGAGCCAAAGGCAGTCGTGCAACCAACTGAGCCACCCAGGCGCCCTGGGGAGGGGTCTTCTAAGGACGGATTAGCTGAAGAGATGGTCAGATGCAATTTCCGCCCTTAAACAGGGCAGAAGTTTAAGAACATCCTACACTAACGTAACACCGACAGGGGAGACGTTCTCAAACCTGAGAAGGGAAAAATAGGAACAAAGCATGATGGGTAATAGGGCAAAGAACTCCTCTAGGAGCCTAACACTGATTCCCAGGGAAGGCAGAGGCAAGGCCTTAGAGCCGCGTGGAAGTGGGGCCTGGGGACCAAGTACACACCCAGCTCTCACCTGAGCACCTTCTTATAGGGCTTGTTGGGATCCCTGTAGTAAGGGACAATCCGGGGTTTGAAGTCTTCATCACTTTGGTCGAGTCCAGTTCTTGAGTCTGGGTTATGTGGCACTCCCGGTTCCCCCACAGCTTCTACACAAGGATCTTCTCCCTCACCCTGGATCCAGGAAACCCGCAAGAGGCTCAGGCTGCATCCCAGAGACAGCCCTAGGATAAGGGGCAGTGCTGGTCGCAGCAGAGCCAACAGGGAGCTCAGTCGCATGGTGGGAGGCCCTGCCAGATGCATGCCCCAGGGGGCACGGCCTCAAGGATCGATCAGTTGGTTGACGGGTGGCAGGCCAGTAGCAGGCCTACAGTTTTAAGCAGGAAACCTGGCGTCAGTGAAGTCAATGACAGAGCGAGGTGTGTTCGCTTCCAGACCCAGCATCCCCAGGAAGCGCAGGGCAGGGCTTCAGTCCTCAAGGTGCCAGATTTCACCCTCAGTCTAAATGGCAATACATACTAGAGTCAATTTCACCCACTAAGGGGATTATGGTCTGTCTTCCAGAAAGAGGAGGGTACAAAACTAAATCCTACCAAATCTCACCCAGAGAGAAGGTCTACACACATCTGTAGACCGGATCTAAGTCGATAGAGCAGCAGCTGATAAAGAAACGGCTGGGGAAAAGCAAATGCTCCATGAAGATAACAGCCCCAACGACAAGGGCCTTCGTCAGGAGGCCTATTTCAAAGAGCACCTGGCTGGGGGCACGTTTCGCACTCCATTTACTGAAGGGGCTGCTGACTAGCTATTGAAGGCCAGCGCAGGAGAAGGATTAGGGGCCTCCTTCTGCTCTACTCCTGAGTCTGAAGGAAACACACAGCTACTAGAGTTACCCCTCCTCCCAGTCCAGAGCGGTCAGGGGCTGCTAGCACGGTGCACAGCTCTGGCCACCCACATGAGGTGGACAGATACTCAGCACTGAGAGCCTCTCAGAGCACAATGGCTGATGGAACCCTTCTGCAGGGCAATTCTCCGAATCCCGCTGCTGAGAGGCTGGTACCGTCCACCTTCTTCTGAGAGGAGACAGGAAGCAAGTGACAGTAACTCTGGCTATGTAAGAGCAATTCGGTGTCCGGTTTTACCGGGGCCCCAGGCGCCCAAGCCAAACCACCGTGGGAGGACGAGAAGCAGCTAGAGACGACACCGGAATCCTGTGAAAACAAACGGAGGCTCGGCTGGCTTCGGACGTGACCGCTGCCAGGACGAGCGCCCATGCTCCACGTCTCAGCGATCAAAGACCAATTCTGGTCCTAGAAGGAAGGCCCAAAGCGAATTTTAGCTGTTAGTCTCAAAACAGAAATAAAACCGGCTGCGTCACGGAACTGTCGAGGAGGGGCAGGGGGACTCAGCTCGGTTTGTTCGGGCCGAGGGAATGGAAGGCAAAGACCCCGTTATCAGGCCCGTCGGCGGGGCAAACGCCCTGCCTGTGCCAGCGGGCGAGGGACAGCAGGCGCACCCCAGTCCCACGGTGGGGGGGCCCCTGCAGCGGGGCCAGGGGAGGCGGCGGACCGGTAAAGGGCAGCCAGGTGTGGCCGAGGCGGCCAGCGCCGTCCTGGGGAGCAGGGCCGAGGGCGTGGGGGTGGGACCTGGTCCTGCCGACTCGAGCGGCGCCCCTGTCGCCCCTGCAGGGGAAGGGCGGGGAAAGGGGAACAGACCCCAGTGCCCGGCCGAGGCGCCGGCTCCGCCGCTGCAGCCGCTGCCACCTCACAGCCCAGCCCGTGCCTTCCTCTTCCGCTCGCCGTCAGTCCCGGTCTCTATGGTGACAGCATCCGGTCGCTCGCCCCGCCTCCGCCCTCTGGGTGGTCTCCCCGCCCCTTCCCCGCACTGCGCAGCCGCCGTGGGGATGACGTGGCGGCCCTGCCAGGAACCCGCCCCCGAGGAGACGCGCGCCCCACTGACGCTAGTACCCGTGGACCCGAGGGCGGCCAGCATCTTCGACCTCAACTTCCGTCCGCCTTGGAAATAAAATGTCCTTCGCCTCAGCGGGCGCGCCTCTGCCTCCTCGACGACTTCTCCTAGTGGGCTTCGGAACCCCATCATCCCCTGCGTTATTTCAGAAATGTCTGCCTGCCAAGTTGCAGGCCAGCGCTGAAAGTATTGAGTCGCTCGGTCATTTAAAAGTCTGCCTTTGGCTCAGGTCGTGATGCCAGGGTCCTGGGATCGAGTCCTGCACCGGGCTCCTAGCACAGCGGGGAGCCTGCTTCTCCCTCCGCCTGCTGCTCATCCAGCTTGTGCCCGAGCTCGCTCTCTCACATACATACATAAAATCTTAAAAAAGAAAGGAATGTGGGGAAGAGGGGGGAGGAAGAGTCGGGTGAACAAGTGGTAGGTGAGGGGGGCATGGTCCCTGCCCTCCGGGAGCTGAGGGTTGAGGGAGACAGACATTAAACACACACTGACATACCAAAAATATAAACAGATAGAAATGAAATAACCTGTCCTAACTACCGTTGCAGAAAGTACAGCACAGCGGAAAAACATGACAGAAAGAATTAAGTTAGAGTGGGACTTTGGGAATGCTGAGATCCAAAGATTCGGTAAGTTACCTAGACAAAAAGTGGAGAGGAATTTTCTGGGCAAAGAGCAGAGCACAGAGGCCCTGAAAGAGGAAAGATGCTGCTCTAGAGAACTGGGGAGGCCAGGGCCAGCTGTAGCCGGATGAAAGGGGAGAAAACAGCACAAGGGGAAGGCTTCCAAAGACCTCAGTGTGTGCCCAGCCCGGAAGGCACAGCCCTAATAGGCAATTTGCAAGTGTATGGGGGCAATCCTGTCCTATGGTTGAGGGGAGGAGCCGAGAAGTTTACAAATCCTGCACTTTGCAAGACCCTGTCACACTAGAGGAATCACCCAGCCCACACAGCTTTCAAATGTTCTCCTAAACGTTCATGTAAGTGTGTGTGTGTGTGTGTGTGTGTGTGTGTGTATGGGGGGGTTATAATTAACTAATCTTTGAGCCTGTGTTTTATTTTTTTTAGTATTTTATTTATTTGGCAGAGAGAGCACAAGCAGGGAGAGCAGCAGGCAGAGAGGGAAAGGGAGAAGCAGGCTGCCCGCTGAGCAGAGTGTGGTGTGGAGCTCAATCCCAGGACCCCAGGATGACAATCTGAGCCCAGCAGACGTCCCAAGAGCCTTTGTTTTAGAGATAAAAACAGTTAACTTTGCAGGGTTGTAATATGGGCTGAATATTCAAGGATGTAACTATCATGTAAATAGAAGGAAGATAATACTTTGTTTCATTCAGGAATACTAAGAGTTACTATTTTGGAGAACTGTCACAGCAGTGTCCTCATGGTGTTCTGTGTGTATTTGTACTGTCACATTCAAGGTGATCCTATATACAGGTACAAACATATGACTAATTATGTTTTCTAGCACAGTGAAATAACGATTATTGGAAAGACTCCTTTTCTTTCTTCTGTTATGGTTAAGACTCTCTCTCTCTATTTGAAATTTACATGTGTAGTTAGGATATATCATCTATGAACTTTATTTCAAAATAGTAAAGGGGGTGTTATTAAAAAAAAAGTTTACTATTAAAAGGGAACATTGGGGCCAGTAGAATTAAGAACCACCATTCTAGGAAGTATATAAGGTAGAAGTTACCAGCATTTGTTTTCCTTTACTGTGTTTTGGTCTTATTCTCAGTTAGACTGCAATTTGATTTCCCCTAAGCAACTGGCATATAATAAGTAGTAAGTGAATGATTTGTTAGAATGGACTCTGGGAAGCAGAGTCGGGAGATACAGGTTCCAGACCAGCATTGTCCAATAGAAATATAATGTGAGCTATATACGTAATTTTACATTTTCTGGTAGTCACAATTTTTTAAAAATTTTATTTATTTATTTGACAGAGAGAGAGAGAGAGATCACAAGTAGGCAGGGGGAAGTAGAGAGTAGAGAGGGGGAAGCAGGCTTCCTGTTGAGTAGAGAGCCTGATAGGGGCTCCATCCCAAGACCCTGAGATCATGACCTGAGCCGAAGGCAGAGGCTTTAACCCACTGAGCCACCCAGGCACCCCGGTAGTCACAATTTTTAAAAAGCAAAAAGAAACATGAAATTAATTTTACTGACTTATTTATTACATTATTAAGCATACCAAAAATATAATTTCAACATGCAATCAATATAGAAAATTGAGATATTTTACATTTTTTTCCACATACAATCTTTTTCTTTCTGTTTTTTGCTTTTTTTTTATCCCACTATAACATATAGGGTTATATATTTTTTAATATATAAAATAGTTTTAATTTATATATTTATTATATACTTAATATATATACATATATTTATATAACTATAGGTTATATAGTTTCAGATGTACAATATAGTGATTCAACAATTATATACATTACTCAGAACTCATTATAAGTGTACTCTTCTTTTTTTAATTATTTATTTATTTGAGAGAGAGAGGGAGAGGGAACACACACAGGGAGGAGGGGCAGAGGGAGAGGGAGAAACAAACCCCACACTGAGCAGGGAGCCTAATGGGCTCCATCCCAGGTCCCTGGGATCAAGACCTTAGCTGAAGACAGAGCCCACGCACCCCCCTTTTTTAAAAAAAATTCTATTTATTTATTTATTTATTTGAGAGAGAGATAGTGAGTGAAAGCATAAGCAGGGTAGAAGGGCACAGGAAGAGGGAGAAGCAGGCTCCCCGTTGAGAAAGGAGCCTGATGTGGGGCTCAATGCAGGGTTCGATCCCAGAACCCTGGGATCCTGACCTGAGCCAAAGGCAGATGCTCAATGATTGAGCCACCCAGGTACGCCCCCCCCATAAGTGTACTCTTCATTCCCTTCACCAGTCTCAGCCATCCCCCCACCCACCTCGTCTCTGGCAACCACCAGTTTGTTCTCAATAGTTAAAAGTCTGTTTTTTCGTCTGTCTCCTTTTTTCCTTTGTTCATTTCTTAAATTCCACATCTGAGTGAAATCATATGGTATTTGTCTTTCCGTAACTGACTTATTTCAGTTAGCGTTATACCCTTGGATCCATCCATGCTGTTGCAAATGGCAAGATTGCATTCTTTTTTTTTTACAGCTGAGTAATATTCCACAGTTCATCTATATCACATTTTCTTTATTCACTCATCTTTCTGGGGACACTTGAGTTGCTTCTGTGTAATTAATGCTGCAGTAAACATAGAGGCACATATATGTTTTCGGATTAGTGTTTTTGTTTTCTTTAGGTAAATACCCAGTGGTGGAATTACTGGATCGTATGGTAATTCCACTTTTCATATTTTGAGAAACCTCCATACTGTTTTGCACAGCGGCTGCACCACTTTGCATTCCCGCCAACAGTACATAAGAGCTCCTTTTTCTCCACGTCCTCACCAACACTTGTTTCTTGGAGTTTTTGATTTTAGCCATTCTGACAAGCGGGATATGGTTTTGATTTGCATTTCCCTGAAGATTAGTGATGTTAAGCATCTTTTCAGGTATCCGTTGGTCATTTTCTTTGGGAAGAGGTCTCTTCATGTCTTCTGCCCCTTTTAAATTAAATTATTTGGATTTTTTTGAGTGTTGTGTTGTATAAGTTCTTTATATAGTTTACTTATTAACCCCTTATCGGATATATCATTTGCAAATATCTTCTCCCATTCTGTGGGTTGTCTTTTTGTTTTGTTTATGGTTTCCTTTGCGTGCAGAAGCTTTTTATTTTGGCGTAGTCCCAATAGTTTAATTTTGCTTTTGTTTCTCTTGCCGAAGAAGACATATCTAGAAAAATGTTTCTATGGCTGATGTCAAAGAGCTTATTGCCTATGTTTTCTTCTAGGAATTTTATGCTTTCAGGTCTTACGTTTAGGTCTTTAACCCATGTTGAGTTTTTTTTTGTGTATGGTCTAAGAAAGTTATCCAGCTTCTTCTTCTCTTTTTTTTGCATGTAGCTGTCCACTTTTCCCAACACCATTAGTTGAAGAGACAGTCTTTTTCCCATTGCATATTCTTGCCTCCTTTGTCTCCACATGCAGTCTTTGAAATTGATGGTTATTTTACACTTACACAACATCTCAATTAAGACTAGCCACGTTTCAAATGCTCCGTAGCCATGTGTGGCTATAGACTATCACCTTGAACAAACACAGTTCCAGACCCTTCTTGGTTACTAAGTTTCTAGGTAGTTCTGGATGAGACATTTCCTTCTTTGGGTCTCAGTTTCTTCATATTTTACTTTTTTTATTTTCTAAGTAGGCTCTATGCCATGTGGAGCTTGAACCCCTGACCGGGAGATCAGGAGTTGCACATTCCACCAACTGAGCTAGCCAGGCGCCCGTTTCTTCATATTTTAAATCAAGAGCCCAGACCAAATGTTTTTTCTTCCACCCTGACCTGTGATATTTCAAAACTAACCAGTTCTTTTCTTCTCCTCTCTACCCACATCTCTCTCACTCTCTCCTGCCCATTTTCTCAATTCTTTCTCCCCCATACCTAGGTCTGTTCCCTGCAGAAGATCAAAACCCTAGGTGAGAAGGGCAGAATTCCTTACATGGCCAACGATTTTTCTAAGCTCCTCTTGCTGTGCTGAGGGAGACTCTGCCCAGCAACTGTCGATCATGGGAAATCATGGATTTGATTGGTTGCTATGTGGGTGGCTTCAGAGTAGTTGGTTAGTCTTTCTCTGGCCATGCCAAGCCATTTTATAGACCAGAAAATTTTACCCTCAAATCCTGGCACTATCTCCTACCAGAAGTGTTGTCTTAACAGCTCTGTGCTTTTGTTTCTAATATGCAAAATGGTAATAATATCCACCTCAGAGTTTTGGGGGGATGGTTAAATGGGATAGCATAAATGTAAGAGCATAATAAATGTTAGTTCTCTGTAACCTGCCTATAACCACACATTTTAATGAGGCTGGGAGAGGGAGGCATATTGTCGACAGTGTTCCCAAGAGGCTAGGTGCTTGGATGAGTGATTTTATGTGATCCATAACCATATATAATTTCTTTGCTTCATAAACAAAGATTTTGCAGGGGCGCCTGGGTGGCTTAGTAGGTTAGGCCTCAGTGTTCAGGCTCAAGTCATGATCTCAAGGTCCTGGGACTGAGCCCCACTCTGGGGGCTCTCTGCTCAGCTGGGAGTCTGCTTCTCCCTCTGCCTGCCCCTTCCCCTGGCTTGTGAGCATGCAAGTGAGCTCTCTGACAAACAAATAAGTAAAATCTTTTTTAAAAATTAAAAAAATAAGTGTTCCTTCTTAACTGTGAGCTCTCTGAGGTCAGGGAATAACTTGTCTCCATTACGACTCCAGCGTCTAGCTCTGAGCCTGACATATAATGGCCACTTAATTAGTGGAGGGTATTCTAGAAAAAGCTATACTCAAGGCATGAAAGCATGAAATAGCAAGGCTTACTTGAAATACAAGTAGAGTCTAGTGGAGCATCAAGTTTGAAGAGGAAAACTAGTTCCATGGTGAGAAGAATTAGCTTTTTTTTTTTTTAATTGAGGTGGGGGCACTTTTGGAAAATGTGTTCGGAGGGGTCAAAAGTTTCATTTGCCTCCGTCTAGCTGTGCCACTGACGGTGGGGCGCCGCCGATCAGAAGCCTGGAAAAGTAACAGGGCTCACACAGGGTCTGCCTTGTATTTGCGGCTACAAATTTGGGATTTACAATGTGGGCGATGAGAAGTCCGAGAGGGATTTTAAACAGAAAGACTCAAGAGAAAATTAAAGGGCACGGTTACAAATCTAACTGGTGATATAGCTACTAAGGAAAGGGTTTGTTTTGTTGTTGTTGTTGTTTGTTTGTTTTTTAACTTCAGACCTCTTACCCCCAGACTTACGCGGCTTTGATGGAAATCTAACAATTCTGGAGCGTGTAGGCAAAGCGGCCAAGGTTCAGGGACAACGTTCGGCACCCTCTAAAAGTTTGGTTGACATTGGACCAGCATCTAAAATCTCGGTTCCATAAAACGAAGACGTTTTTCTTTCAAGGAGGACCTCTGTTCTCCGCGTCACTTTCGTCCTGACCCTCCTCTTTCTCGGCCCTCTCTCTTCCCAGTTGCCTCGCTCTTCCTCCTCCTTCTCCCTCCACCTTCCTCTCTTCTCCCCATTGTTTCGACCCACTCCCGCCAGACGCATGCTGGGAAGTGTAGTCGCTCGCCCTGCTGTTTGAGTCGGCTGGGCGGCCCTATAAACACAGTATCTACACAGAACTCTACATATTTTTTGAGAGGTGGGGTAAAGCCTGGAAGGCCCAGCCCCTTATCCGAGGAGCATCTGGGAGTTGCAGTTTCCAGGGCCCAAAGTGGGCAGGTTGGCTGCTGGCTCTTGGACTCTAATCCCCCCATACTCGCTCATCCTGATGACGTCACGCAGGCCCGCGAGGTCCCTGCGATAGGCGGTAGTTCTCGAGGAGGGGTCTCCGTCCTGGCCGCCGCGACTCGAGAACAACACTTCCCAGGAGTCTGCGCGGCGGCGCGCCGACAGCCGCGCGATGCCGTGATTGGCTGGTGAGCCGGCCGCACGCGGAGGAGCCCAAGGAGCAGCTCTGTTGCGACAGAGGCCGAGCAGCGAGGCCCAGTGAGTTGGGGGAAGGGGCGCCGGGGGGAGGGTGCTGGCCGGTGAGGGGGGAGGGAAGAAGAGAAGAGGGAGGAGGGACGGGGTCGGGATGGAGGAGGCTGCGGAGGAGAAGAAAGGGCCCAGGGAGAGACGCTGACGGGCGGGGGCTGGGGAAAGTCCCGGGGGTGGCGAGTGAGGAGACCCTGAGGGGACTCACCGAGGGGAAGACGAGTGCGTCCCGGGAAGAAGCTGGGCCCGACGGCTCGGTGGCGTGGAGGGGGACAACGGAGAGGAGGAATGAGGCAGATGGGAGGAGGAAACCCGGGAAAGTGAGGCGGCCGGCTGGAGCGCCAAGCGCCAAGTTGTGGGGAAACCGGAGACGGGGACCTCTGCCGAGGGGGCAGAGCCTGGTCCCTAACTGGAGGCCCCGAGAGGAGGAGCGTTTCCAGAGTGAGGCAGTCCGTGGGGATTGGTGGACAAAGCCCCAGGGAAGAGATGTTAAGATTAGAAGAGTGGCCGAGGACCAGAATTGGCTTGAGAGACCCTCGCAAAATGTGGAGCGGCTAGGCATGGGCGGAGCAGGGTATCCGAAGCTTGATAGGAAAATTCCTGAGCGGGATGGAGCAGGGCCCAGGCCTTCTACGGAAAAGTTCAGGGTTTGGGGGTGTTTGCCTTTCTTCAGGCTCCCTGTAAGAACAGTTTGGTGGCCCTGTGGTTCATCACCATGCCCTCCGACCTGGCCAAGAAGAAGGCAGCCAAAAAGAAGGAAGCTGCCAAAGCACGACAGCGGCCCAGAAAGGGACACGAAGAAAACGGAGATACTGTCACAGAACCACAGGTGGCAGAGGAGAAAAATGAGGCCAATGGCCGAGAGACCGCAGGTGAATTGAGGGAGCCGTGGGATCCTGGGATGGTTGTTGCAACTTAATGGATGCCGAAACTGGAGTCAGAATCCTGATGCAGGGGGCCCTGGAGAATAATATGTATCTGGTGCCACACAACTCCTCATGGTGAACCAGACTGATAGAGTTGGAGCTTGTGCCCTTTTGTTCTTGATCAGGAAAACCGAACACAAGGTTCTCACATACCTAGTGGCAACCAAGTGTATGGGTGTTGTGCTTTCTTGGTGCTGTGCATGCTCTCGTGAGGAGGAGGTCACTTCCTCACCCTTTTCTCATTTTTCCATTTCTGCACATTGTGGTCAGTGTGCCAGGTTCTTTGCCACATCATACCTCTGTCCTTCCAGGGGGTAGGGACTCTACCAAAAGAAAAACTTATGAATTTGCTTTGTTGGATTTTTCCTGGGGAAAAGATGCTTTTCTGTTACTTATATTTTGGGAAATGTTTATTGAGCACTTCTAAAGTGCTAGACACCATGCTACATACTGATGCACTTTGAACAGTCTGCTCTCTGATAACTTACAGTCCAGCTGGGGAAACACGACAGTGTGTGATACAGAATTTTCCAGGCCCTGGGAAGTCTCTT
This sequence comes from Nasua narica, assembly GCA_028533885.1. Lineage (NCBI taxonomy): Eukaryota > Metazoa > Chordata > Mammalia > Carnivora > Procyonidae > Nasua > Nasua narica. The sequence goes on along the minus strand of CM052806.1, from coordinate 87,541,588 downwards.
CCCAGCCTTCTTTCCTCCCCTTCTGAAAATTCCCCAAACAGACGTGCTCCAACCAGACTATTATTGTCCCTTGACTAGTCATGACGTTTTTGCCCTTATACACTAAGGTTCTAATACCACAATTTTTGTGCTAGCTACATTTAACATTCTCTCAGGACCCAGCTCAGGATAGCAAAACTTTCCCCATCGAACCGAACCTTTAAAATACTACCATTCACTATACCCCTGTGCTGTCGTAGATTGTTACTTTTTATGTTGTGTCTTCTGTTTCTTCATCTAAATCGTTTGATCTTTGAGTGCAGGGACATGTTTCTTGGGTAATACTTTTTTGTAGGACTAACCTTGCAGATGCAGATACTAAGTAAATGTTTGAAGAGGAGAGCAAAATTACTAATACAAATCATAACAGATAGGAATTCAGAAAAGGGGGGAGATAAATGATTGAGAGGAGAGAGTTGAGTAGTAGGAATTGTCTCCAAAATACAAATTGTGGGAGAAAGCTGGTCCAGTAAGGTCAGGTCACAGGGAAATTTTATTCCCGGCCAGAGTAGTGGAGGATTGCCAAGTTGAAAATGATGGGAGTGAATAAGGAAGCTGAGTTGTGATCTCTAAAATAGAGAGGTGGGGTCCCCTCTAGGCAACCGTGGTGAAGTAGTATCTGTCATCAGCTCTCTCTGGCTGAACTGGAAAGGTAGCAAAGTGAATCCTACTTGAGACTATCGTCCACTGTTTCTATTACAAATTTCTTGTTCACTTTTGCCCCTAGGAAAGTAGGATTTCCAGGGAACCCAGCTATTTTTATCCCCATCTCAGTTATAGGAGAGCTTTGGTTTTCACCTTGCTTCTTCAGGCAGCTGCTGTTCTGAAATGTGACATCTGTTTTCTTTCCAAACCTCTTAAAACATTTCTTATTGTCAGGGACCCGTGTCATTTCTGCTCCCTCTCCCAAGACTGAGTCCTCTCTCCTGAGTTTGAGATTACATGATGTTCGAGGTTACCATTCCCAACCTTTACGGATTGCCATCGTCACACAGTCTTTCTTGGGTACTAAGTATAGAAAGATCAAAATAAATATCAAAGAAAGTGACCTCTGACAGCTTAACCTTCTTTAGAATGTGAGACTCTTCAAGACAGACACTGGAGTTCAGCTGGTCCTCTTGTTTGAGGAGTGAGTGTAGAGAGGGACTTCGTGTGAAGTCTATAGTATTCTCTCTGATGAAATTTATTCCAGAATCCCTTTCCCATCTCTTTAGTGTTCGTCATTTTTCTTTAAGTGGCAAGTGTTTCCTGGGATGCTGTAGGCTAGGAAAATGAGATCTGTTTTAAGTCTCTTACTTTGGAAGCTTGAAAGTGACTTAAGTCCTAGATGCTGTTAAATAGAAGAGGTCAAGAGAAAAGAGTATATAGCTTTCCCTTAATTTTTTTTAAAAGTTTTTTTATTTATTCATTTGACAGAGAGATCACAAGTAGGCAGAGAGGCAGGCAGAGAGAGGGGGGGGGAAGCAGGATCCCCGCTGAGCAGAGAGCCCAACGCGGGGCTCTGTCCCAGGACCCTGAGATCATGACCCAAGCCGAAAGCAGAGGCCTAACCCACTGAGCCACCCAGGTGCCCCGCTTTCCCTTAATTTTGATCTTCCTCTTGCTTGAGCAGATAGATGGAAATCTAGACCAGGGATCAGCGAACTTTGTCTACAAAGATCCAGATAGTAAATATTTGTAACTCTGTGAGCCATATGGTCTCTGTTGCAGCTGTTCAGCTCTGACATTATAGTGGAAAGCAGCCACAGACTCTCTGCAAATGATGAGTGTGGCTGTGTTCCAGTAAAACTTTATAAAAACAGGCAGTTGACCAAATCTGGCCAGCCTTTTTTTTAAGCTTACCCTCCCCCCCCCCCCACCAAGCTAAGAATGGTTTTCTACATTTTTAAAGCAGTTACATTTCAAATGTCTTGATTTTGCCACCTGGCCCGTAAACCTTGAAATATTTAGCATCTGGCCCTTTATGAAAAAGCTTACTCACTCCTGATCTAGATCATAAACAACTTCTTACATCTAGAATAGGGATTGGCATGGAGTGAAGTTGTGGGAAGCCTGATAACTCAACCACATAGAAAAGAGACTGGAAGTTCCTTCATTCAGTGAATCAAAAGCTTTGATCTCCATTCAAAAAGTATTCATCAAGCACTTATTTATAGCACGCTATACCAGGAGCCGAGGTGGATATGAAGTGCCTGCGTCTGTCTAGAGGAGCAGTCCCTGTCTTTAGTGTTGACTCCTTAAAGGCAGAGCAGGGTTAGCCCCAGGGCGGGTGATGGGCACCAGCACTAGTAATCACCTGATAGGATGGGGTATTCAGAGAGTGACCTGAGACTAACCATCACTCACTCTCTCTCTTGGAGTTCCTGTCCCCAAGGAGAGAGCTCTCTTCATCCCTCTGTCCCATCTTTATTCCTCCTGAGGATAAGCACATAGTCTTTTCTCACTCAGGGATTCTGTAAATCACTAAAGGGACATAGGTAAGGGTAACAAGGACTAAAAAAAAATTTAAAAAATTATCTTAGTACTGGAACCTCATGTGTAATTCCTGACTCCTTCCCAAAAAGGTAAATAAATAGCCTTATTCTCTTTTGGAAGAAGCTTACCCAGATTCCCTCTGCCCCCATTTCTGTCCCACTTGAATAATACTTCATGGGCACTTTCCTTTATGTAAAGGTAGTATAGTAATATAGGTAAGATCACCTGGTTCAAATTCTGGCTCTATCACTAACTGGTTTTTTGGTCTTTTTGTTGGTTTGTTTGTTACTAACTATATAATTTTATTTTTATTATTTTTTAAGGTTTTATCTATTCATTTGACAGAGAGAGAGATCACAAGTAGGCAGAGAGGCAGGCGGGGGTGGGGGAGGAGGGGAAGCAGCTCCCTGCTGAGCAGAGAGCCTGATGCGGGGCTTGATCATGACCTGAGCCGGGGCTTGATCATGACCTGAGCCGAAGGCAGAGGCTTTAACCCACTGAGCCACCCAGGCGCCCCTACTAACTATATTTTTTGACCTTAGCTGTGTCATTTAACCTCTTCGTTTATGAAACAGGGATTATAAGTATATACCTTATACGTGTTGTAAGGATTAAGTTATATTGAGAATGATGATACAGCATAGTCTCAGGCACAGAGTAAACTCAACATTGATTAGCCAATAATATTAATCATTCTTCCCAAGCTGAAGACGTACTTACTCACCCCTGAAAAACCACAAAGGCACAATAGCTCACGGTCAGTTTGCATCTCAGAAACCCTCCGGCTTTGGGAACATCTGGTTTTCCCAGCCCTGGCTCGACGTGTGTTGATCCCTTTATGATTTCTCACACTGGTCCCTTCTGTGCTGTTTAGAAGCGTATGTGGAATATGGAATTCCCCTAGGTCATGGAATAAGAGAATTGTACTTCTGTAGTATCTGCTTTCTTTTGGGTTTTAGGATTGAATCTTTTAACACATACATATGAAGGAAAATTAGGAGTTCTAGCCATTCCCTTCTTGCATTTACGTCATTTAAGAACAAGAGGTGTTAGAATTAAAAGAACCAAGTTGTGAGGTAAAAAATAGTCCATGAAAGGAGGGGTTTAGGATACATCTATATACAATGTATACACTCTGTAAAGCTTGTGAAACATCTGAGTGAGCTCTACTTGATCTTGAATGTAGGTCCTGCAGGCATGCCTTTTTCAGCATTTGGGTCTTCCTAGGATAACATTTGGTCACCTAAGTAAGGGGTAAAAACCACCAATGCCCAAACAGGGACTTGAACCTTGGACCCTCAGTTTAAAAGTCTGATTCCCTACTAACTGAGCTGTCTGAATCCTCTTTGAGTTCGAGGGCAGGATCTCTCTTACCCTTTTCCCAAACTTCTTTTCTATCTCCAGAAGTGGATTTGCTTACCAAGGAGCTAGAGGACTTTGAGATGAAGAAAGCTGCTGCTCGAGCTGTCACTGGTGTCCTTGCCTCTCACCCCAACAGTACCGACGCCCACATTATCAACCTATCCCTCACCTTTCATGGTCAAGAGCTGCTCAGTGACACCAAACTGGAATTAAACTCAGGCCGTCGTTATGGCCTCATTGGCTTAAATGGAATTGGTGAGGCCCTTGGAAGGCGAGGTGGGAGGTATCTCTCCTTGGCTCGTCTGTCGCTCAGCAAGTATTTACTTAGCACCAACTGTGTGCAAAGCAAGGAGTTTACAATATGGGTGGGAGACCACATATGTCCAGGGAAAAGGAGCTAGCAGTACAGAGCAGTATGTGGTAAGTACCACATGAGTAGTTACAGACAGTAGGCGCTGGAGAAGTGGGTGGGAGGGCAGGAGAGCTGGTGTATGAGGCCACTGTAGGTGAACTGGCTTCATGGGGGGGGGGGCGGGGACGACAAGAATTGGAGGAAAGTTGGCAAGGTAGCCCCAGAAAGCAGGAGGGTGGGGGTAATTAATAGAAGCTTTGAACAAATGAAAGGAAGGAAGGAAGGGACTCAAAAAAATGAGGAGGTCATGGCTCTGCTGGAGTGGAGGAACCGATACAGAGGAATCACAGGCCGACCTGTGCTGAGGGTCCTCTTCCCATTCTTCGCCTGCTCTTCTCAGGAAAGTCCATGCTGCTCTCTGCTATCGGGAAACGGGAAGTGCCCATCCCTGAGCACATTGACATCTACCATCTGACTCGGGAGATGCCCCCTAGTGACAAGACTCCCTTGCAGTGTGTGATGGAAGTCGACACAGAGCGGGCCATGCTGGAGAGGGAGGCTGAGCGGCTGGCTCACGAGGATGGTAGGGCTGCAGACCTCGGGGGCGGGGGGGACCTCCGCCCAGGGAAGGCCCAGGGAGCCTCACGCGCCAATCCTGCCCACAGCGGAGTGTGAGAAGCTCATGGAGCTCTACGAGCGACTGGAAGAGCTGGATGCTGACAAGGCGGAGATGAGGGCCTCACGGATCTTGCATGGACTGGGTTTCACTCCTGCCATGCAGCGCAAGAAGCTGAAAGACTTCAGTGGGGGCTGGAGAATGAGGGTTGCCCTTGCCAGGTGAGTTCCTTCCTCCTCTACCCTCTGTAGCTCCCCATTTCCCTCAGGGTTGAACGCTTACTCTAGTAGAACTGTTGAGAACAGAGGTCAGTGGTCGCTAACAAGACACGGCATCAACGGGGTGGAGGTGGGTGGTATGCTTGGGCTAACGAGAGACCTTCCTGACTGAAGTGATCATTGTTGGATTTCTGGCACAGTGTTTGGGAATCCTAGGATCAACCCTAGGAAAAATGGTAAAGTAGGTCCATTTCTTTCTTCCTGACTCCCATCCTTTCCTTTTTTGTGTTTCAGTTCTTCTGATCCTTGCTATATAAAGATAAAATATGAGGTGCCTGGGTGGTTCAGTCGCTAGGCGTCTGCCTTCAGCTCAGGTCATGATCCCAGGGTACTGGGATCGAGCCCCACATCAGGCTCCCTGCTCTGCGGAGAGCCTGCTTTCCCTCTCCCACTCCCTGTGCTTGTGTTCCTGCTCTTACTGTCTCTCTCTCTGTCAAATAAATAAGTAATATCTTTTTTAAAAAAGAAAAAAAAAGATAAAAGGCCGTTACTGAGAAATCTGTCCTTACCTCTGATGACCTGGACCCCAAGTGAGTTTGTAGAGACCATCATTCCCTCAGCAGTTCCCCCAGAAAGTCCCCAGTTAAATAAGTGGCTCCCTTACCCCACTCTTCCCTGCCAAGTGAATCGGCGAGGTTTGAGCCACTGCTTTAGCGAGGGTACCTGTGTGTGCCTTAGACCACGAGAGCCGTGGTTCCACGTGCTAGCAAGGGTTAGCTACCTCTGGTTCCCCTAGGGAGCTTTTAGAAGTACAGATTTCCTAGCCTCTTCTTCACATCAGTGCAGTTGAAATACTAGCATTTGGTGCCTGGAAATCTGGTTTCTAAAAAGCTCTGCAGTGTGGTGACTGCGGGTGTAGGAACCAGTGCTATGCCCTTGCTTCTGCTGACTTTGAGATTCCACCTAAGAAGAGAACATTTTGTGGCCTCCTTGCTGAAGCCTGGCAACCCCATCAGATAGGTTTAACTTAATACTTTTTGCTTTAACAATTTATTTCCTCTGTCCTTTTGTCTTTCCGATGGTCACCAACTTCAGCGTAGCAGACTTTACAGACTCGTGAGGACTTTTATAACCTTACCCTCAAACCGTGCCATCCTTGTGCGCCTCAGCCCCATTTTCTGCCCTTTCATCCCAGCTCTGGTTTCTCTCCTCGTTCTCCCCTTTCCTCGAAGGTATAGAACCTAGAAGTGATTTCAGGACTGAGGCCAGGCCTGACCAGGGTTGCAGGTAGAAGGCAGGGCAGTCCCCACCTGTGTAGCCCCCAGCAGACTAAAGGGGCTCTGTCTCCTTTCCTGTCCTTCAGAGCCCTCTTCATTCGGCCCTTCATGCTGCTTCTGGATGAGCCCACCAACCACCTGGACCTCGATGCCTGTGTGTGGTTGGAAGAAGAATTAAAGACGTAAGGGGCTGGGGCTGGGGATTGGGAGTGGGCAGGTCCTGAAGGGGGGAGTTGAGCAGAGTCTGAAGGAAATGAATGCCTAGAAACTGCAGTGATAGGAGAGCAGTGAGAAAAGGAGCTGATGCAAGGCCGGTTGAAGGCCAGATTGAAAAAATGGTAAGCACTTTTAGGGAAGGCTGTTTTGTTTGATTGGTTATTTTTGGTCTGAAATGTACCAGTTTTTTTAACTTTCTTGGTTCTTCCCATTTAAAATACAGCACCGTCAGGGGCGCCTGGGTGGCTCAGTGGGTTAAAGCCTCTGCCTTCGGCTCAGGTCATGATCTCAGGGTCCTGGGATCAAGCCCTGCATCGGGCTCTCTGCTCAGCAGGGAGCCTGCTTCCCTCTCTCTCTCTCTGCCTCTCTGCCTACTTGTGAACTCTCTCTCTCTGTCAAATAAATAAATAAAAGCTTTAAAAATAAATAAAATAAAACATCTTCATACATGTCTTTAGACAGTATTTTTCTCTTAACCACATTTCTATGCCTCATGTAAAGAGGGGACTCCCACTTACGATCATGATGCAGTGGCGTATGACTAAAGAGCTGAATAACTGGAATATTGTGCCAACTCTGAGGGCAGGTTTTTAGTGGTCTCTGTAATCACGTGGTATTGTGTTTCAAAAAGCAGAGAACAGTGATTTTTATCGCACCTGTTCAGTTCTTCCCACCTACCTATTAGAGACATTTATGGATTTGTTTGTGTACATACACTTATTTTTACCATCATGTTAAGTTACCATCTCCACTCCATTCTGCTGAAAATTAGAAGGTTGAGGGAGCTCAGACTGAAAGGCGTCAAAGTGTCCTTACAGGTGGATTGTGCACTGGTGGCCTGGGGGTTCCTGGGAGCCAGAAATTGGCTGTTGAATCTAAAGGCCGCTCCAGTGTAAGGAGGGGAAAAGATGAAGGTTTGCTGGGCCTCTCAGCTCCACTGGTGTGGACCGTCACAGTTTTGAGCACCTCCCTGACTGGTTCTCTGGCTTTACAGTTTTAAGCGCATCCTGGTCCTCGTCTCCCATTCCCAGGACTTTCTGAATGGCGTCTGCACCAACATCATCCATATGCACAACAAGAAGCTGAAGTATTACACGGTGAGTAGGCCGCAGCTTCTCCACGGCAACCTCTGTGCTTATCAGCTCCTTGAAGCTCTCCTTTAAAAAAAACAAAACAAAACAGACTCAGTAGCCCTTTTCTACCTATTGCTATAAAAAGATGTGGACAAGGAGTCCTGCAGCGTGTTCTATTTTAGTCTCAAAGTAGTTGCGCTCAGGTCGTAGACCATGCACTGGCAGCCTGTGTGTGTGGTGTGTTTCCTTATGGTTAGAAGGTTGAGTTTTCATGGTGCCCAGGCAGGCCCTGTTGCTCCCTGCCTTCTTGAGTGACTACTTAACTCTGCTTCGCGACGGGCAGCACTTTTTCCCCTCCTTCCGTGAAGAATGGGAGTCAGGATCTCAGCAGCCCACTTGTCTGCCTTTCCTTTTCATTTTCTGTATTTCAAAAAAAGAAAGAAAATAGAAGGCCTTTTCATTCATACTTAATACTTGCTGTGGGAGTATTAATAACTTCTTATATAGTCTTCCAGAGATTTCATGTATACTTGCAAGGATTTGTAGAAAATTTCGTGTATACACATCGCAGCTGTAATGTTAATAATTGTTCTCTTTTGTAGGTTGCTTTTATATTTTAATATATCATGTACTGCTTGCCATATGAATACATATAGAGCAACCTCATTCTTTTCAGTAACTGCATGCTATTTCATTGTGGGGCTGTCTAGTAACTTACTTTTCAGGCCCTTTTTGATGAATATGTAGGTCGAGCCCAACTTTTTGCAGATAGAAACTGTGACAGTCCAACTGCACAGTGTTTGCTGGGTCCTAAATCTGACGGGTCTACTGACTTCCTTTCTGGGCGCAGTTTCTGCAGCCTCCGTGGGGCTTCATCCTCTAAGCAGGGTAGGGAGCAGTAGGAGGTGCTCTCGGAAGGCTGTGAGCCGCGTGATGTCCGTCTGACGGTTATGGTCGGGACCACCGTCAGTGCTGCGGGTGTCTTTACGGCTAACCTGAGGATTCGCTCTGCGTCCTGCTCTGGCTGAGCCGAGAAGCACACGGTTTGAAAGATCTCAGATTCTGGGTTAGGGGATGCTCTGTGAATGTACTTCCTCTCTCTCTACCACACAGCCTTACAGCCAGGGCCAAGTCAGATGCGATCCCACACCCCCCTAAACCCTGAGAGCCGGGACCGAGGTTAAAGCTGCCTGCCTGGCCTGGCCCATTTCTCTGCAGGGTAATTATGATCAGTATGTGAAGACACGGCTGGAGCTGGAGGAGAACCAGATGAAGAGGTTTCACTGGGAGCAAGATCAGATTGCACACATGAAGGTAGCGCTGAGCTCACGTTCTCCAGGGGAGTTGGGTGAGGGTATTTGGGGGAACTGAGGGGTGCTGGAAGCCAGGAAGAAGTTGTCATCAGTATTTACCCCACATTTAAAATGAGTGATTTGGCACCTACCTATACTCCAAGCGCCCTTTCTGGTCTCTTTCAGAACTACATTGCTAGGTTTGGTCATGGCAGTGCCAAGCTGGCCCGGCAGGCCCAGAGCAAGGAGAAAACACTACAGAAAATGATGGCATCGGGACTGACAGAGAGGGTCGTGAGCGACAAGGTGGGGTCCGCGTGGGTCAAGTTAGTGGCTGTGGGGAGGTGGGTAAGACACAACCTAACTTGATCAACGCCCTCTGCTCTTCCTAGACACTGTCATTTTATTTCCCACCGTGTGGCAAGATTCCTCCACCTGTCATTATGGTGCAGAATGTGAGCTTCAAGTATACAAAAGATGGGGTGAGTACTACTGTGTGGTTGGGAGGCCGGGGTGCATTTTACAAGAGAAGCGTCAACTGGCTGGGAGAGTCTGCCGTTCTTTGCTGAGCCCACCCGCCAACCCATGCGGTCATGGGATATTTCAGGCCTCGTAGCTTAGGTGCCTCATCCCGGGACTCACAGCGGCCCCTCTTCCAGTACTTGGGAGGAAAACTGCTCAGCCGAGTTGGTGGCTCGAGGCAGTGGGTTGGGGTCTGCTATGAGAGCCGCCTTCATCCTCCACACTCCTGCCTCCTCTGCCGGTGACTGGGGACGTGGCGGGGTTGATCTATCAGCCAAACTGACGATGGGTAACGAGCCTCGTATTCTTCTCTCTCTCACCCCCACCTCAGCCTTGCATCTACAACAATCTAGAATTTGGTATTGATCTCGATACACGAGTGGCTCTGGTGGGGCCCAACGGAGCAGGGAAGTCAACTCTTCTGAAGCTGCTAACTGGAGAGGTATGGTGCCAAGCTGGGGTGTGGGATTTCTAAGAGCAGGTCCTTAATGTGTCTGAGGAAGAGAGGGAAGGTGTTCAGGAGCCGCTCTACTTGGAGGGGCTGAGCACGCCGGTGGTGAGTGGGCTGGCTTCTGAGGTGGGGGATGTCGTCACTGGCAGTGCCGAAGTTTGGAGCTGCTTTCTCAGAGGGAGGGAGGGAAGGAGGATCTGTGTGTGTGTGTGTGTGTGTGTGTGTGTGTGTGTGTGTGTGTGTGTGAGAGTGCGAGAGAGAAAACATGCGTGTGTCTGACATTTTTCCTAGTTTTCAGTTAGAGCATTTAGAGGAACATGTGCATTTAGAGAGAGTGTTTTTGTTTGAGAAAACCTACGTCGTAGGGGTGTTCAAGTCCTTCGTCTGACAGACGGTGCGTTCTATAGTAGATATTTAATTACTAGGTAGTCTGTGTTGTAGGTATCTCTGCTTCCCTCGAGAACATCTGTTTCAGTGTAACTTCCTAAAGATTTTTAGAGGGGCCAGATTAGCGGTCTATGAGGTGGTGTAGATTCCGTTTAGGAAGTTATGCATCTTATTCGGTAAACATATGCTTGTTTTCATACTCTGCCCGTGTCTGCTTCAGACCGTTTCCCTTTCTATGTGCTTATCTTTCCACCTGACACTCTTCTTTCTAGCTACTACCCACAGACGGGATGATCCGAAAACACTCTCATGTCAAGATAGGGCGGTACCACCAGGTAAAGGCCCGGCCCCGGGGTGCGGGATGGTGTCCAGGGTGTGGGAGGGGGGCTGCCTGTGACCAAGTCAGCTTTTACCTGAGTCCTGAAGATTTCGCCTGAAATCTCGAACAGGTGCCTGGGTAGAGGTAGTTCCTCAGCAGTTCACCCCGCAGGGTTCCTTTTGAAATGGGACACCAGTCACACGTGAGTGGCTTCTTTTTCTCCTGTAGCATTTACAAGAGCAGCTGGACTTAGACCTCTCACCTTTGGAGTACATGATGAAGTGCTACCCCGAGATCAAGGAGAAGGAAGAGATGAGGAAGATCATTGGTCGTTACGGTCTCACTGGGAAACAGCAGGTCAGTGGAGCAACCCCGGATAACTGGGGGGTTGTGGCTGTGCGGCCAGGGAGCACTGTCCTGGCGACCCGGCATCGGGAGCCATCCCAAAAGTTGCTTCCCTTTGTTTTGTTTTGTTTTCTTGAAAGTAGGTTCCACACCCAGTGTGGGACTTGAACTCACAACCCTGAGATCAAGAGTTGTATTCTTTACTGAAAAGTGGCTCCCTTTGATTCTAGCATCCAAGAGAACCCACTAGCTTTCCTTTGCCCTAGGTTGTATGTGATTTAGTGTTCGTGTCTTCTTATGAGGGAAGGGCAGGGGTAGCATGCCGGTCTCTGACATGCCCTCGCCCCGACTAGCAAGGTAAACCATAGTGCTTGAGGGCGAGGGAAACTGGACTCTAGAAAACAAGTTCCTGGATTCAGATGTGGATTGAGGATCGTCCCAGTTAGTTACAGTTTAAGTGTCGAGAGAGAACAAGAGCGATGACCTTAGCAATGGCAGGTGCTTCGGGCCTCCATATTTATCCCTCCAGGCCTTGAGAGACTGGAGGCTGTGTCACCATCTCGCTCTGTGATCTTGGCTCTTCCCTTTTTGTGACGATGGTGAATGGCGATAACGTTAATGGAGAGGCGGTCGGGAGGGGTGAGGCATACTGTGGTGGGAGTAACAGCAAGCTCTGTAAATGTCGCGGCTCCACTCAGGTGAGCCCAATTCGGAACCTGTCTGACGGGCAGAAGTGCCGAGTGTGCCTGGCCTGGCTAGCCTGGCAGAACCCCCACATGCTCTTCCTGGACGAGCCCACTAATCACCTGGATATCGAGACCATCGACGCCCTGGCCGATGCCATCAACGAGTTTGAGGGTGGTATGATGCTGGTCAGCCATGATTTCAGACTCATTCAGCAGGTGAGGCCCCCGGCTGGGGTGGGAGTCGGAGCAGAGGGCATCCAGGAGAAGGCTGGGCAGAACACAGTCGTGGCGTGGTGGGAGGGACACTTAATACGTGTTTACTGGATGTGGGAAAAGGCCTTGGTGTAAACAGGGTGATGAGGACCAGATTTTCTGGCTCTCTGAGAAACTTAGGAATTCTTACTGGAAATACTTCATGTTTTTCAGTAGTTATTAGGGAATGTTAGCCGGTTTGGCATTGTTGGCCAAAATTGGTGAGGGAGTTGGGTAGAGAACAGTGTGCTTTTACTATTGCCCCAAGATTCTTTAGCATAGAAATAGTATCATACCAAGGAGGATTTGGATTAGACAAAGGGTCACCACCAGTCAGTGCTGCAGAAGCTGCTGGTCATTTCTCTGAAGCTTTGGGAAAGATGGGGTGGAGAAAAGGAAGCTGAGAGTAGAGCCTCTAAAGAGATCGAGGCTCTGCTGGGGAACCGGAGATGAGGAGACACAGCAGGTCTTGGCTTGGAAGGCTCCAGACCTGCTGGCTGTGGTACCCTTGGGTTAGGCATCGCAGAGCACCTACAGATGGTGAAACTGAGATATGATATGATATGATAGATAAATATAGATAGATATCTATGATAGATACGGGGCTGCACGCTGGGGGTTTCTTCCTGGATTCGCCTGACAGTGATCTTCCGGCAGGGAGCGGGAGAGTGCTGGCCGGGATTACTAAACCCAAGATTTGCTTTCTAGGTTGCACAGGAAATCTGGGTCTGTGAGAAGCAGACAATCACCAAGTGGCCTGGAGACATCCTGGCCTACAAGGAGCACCTCAAGTCCAAGCTGGTGGGCGAAGAGCCCCAGCTCACCAGGAGGACCCACAATGTGTGAGCCTCTGCCCGGGCTGGGCTGGGCCTCTGGGGCCACACTCCTGCATTGCTGCAATACCGCTCCCAGCCCCTCCCCCGCCCCACCTGCCTTAGCTGCACTCTGTGATCTTATCTACAGCTGGACAGTACCTGTCCGTTTCCTGTCCTTCCAGTTACTTTCGTCTGTGTCTGGACTCGGCTGGCTGTCCGGCCAGCCCCTTGCTGGTTACTGACCTGATGGTGATGCAGCCAGAGGCACCTGAGGGCTAGCCCAAGGGCCCACATCCCAGGCTGGCCTGTGAAAGAGCTTAGGGTCCTCGTTTTCTGGGTTTTGGTGATGTTGGAGGAATACCCCCCAGCCCACCGCCCCCATTCCTTTCTGCTTCTGGTTTGGAGCTCTGGACCAGGGCTTTAGTCCTGGTCGGTTTTTAAATAATTATTTAACAGTGTAACTTTTAGACCTGCGTGACATCTACAAAGTGTCCAATAAAGAAAGAAGAAGCCATGGTCCCTACCTTCCTTTTCTGGCCTCTGGGCCCTTTACTGCCCTCCTCCCTGCGGTGCCAACACACTCCCCCGCGGTTAAGAGCTTGGTGGGGGTTGGTGGGATGGATGCAGACTCACGAGTAGTCTTTAGGGGCTGGAATAACTCTCCTTCCTCTGATCTGAAATGGTGCCTTAGGCCATTGTCTCACAACACACATCAGAATCATCTGGAAGACTCATCAGATCAACAATCACTGGGTCTTGCCTCAGGGTTTCTGGTTCAGTAGGTCTGGGGTGAGACGAGGAATTAAAACATTTTTTTTAAAGATTTTATTTATTTGACAGAGATCACAAGTAGTCAGAGAGGCAGGCGGGGGGGGGGGGAAGCAGGCTCCCCGCCGAGCAGAGAGCCTGATGTGGGGCTCGATCCCAGGACCCCGAGATCATGACCTGAGCCGCAGGCAGAGGCTTCAACCCACTGAGCCACCCAGGCGCCCCAATTAAAACAGTTCTAACAAGTTTCCAGGTGCTGCTGATGCTGCTCGCTTGGGGGCCGAACTTTGGGAACTGCCCTCCAGGGACATGTTTTTCAGAGTGGTCTTGAGGCTCCCTTGCTGCCACCTGCACCACCATACTTGGGGGCAGGTGGTGCTTGTTAAAATGCACATCCCCAGGCCCCGACCTGTTGATTCCATTTGGTGGGGTGAGAGAGACACAGAAATGGTCAGGAGTCTGCATTTTCAACGAACTGAAGTCTCTGAGCCATCATTCCTGGGCGGGCTACAGGCAGTCTTGTTATCTGTCCGTGGCCTTAATTTTTGTTAGTATGATCTACTTTACTTCCCGGCCAGGGCTCTGCATGTTCTGTCTGAACTTGACTGCCGCTTGCTGCCTTGGGCCACCAGGCACGAGGGTGGCCGTCCGTACGGAGGCAGATTCGTCCCTCCACCTCAGCAGCCGTCCCTGTGGGGAAACATACACAGCCGGGACTTTCCCGTGCTGATTCCAGCACATCTAAGACTGTAAAACAGAAAACAGTCCCAGATGGTGTCTCCAACCCCCAGGGAGCTCACGGTCTAATGGGGAAGCCAACGATGACGAGAGAACACGACAGGGCATAAATCAGATGCTCAATTGTGACTTGTGGGATACACAGAAGGGTTCCAAAGGGGGGAAAGTTTCTTGGGAGTAGCTACCCGGAAGACAGGATTGGTGCTCTAACCGGCAAGATGACTAGGACCTCGGGTGGCCCTCAGGTCCCAGAGCTGCCGGGCAGACGGGATGCTGAGCGTGAACGTGCAGTAAGGAGCTGCGGCCGAGCGCTTGGCGGCGCGGTGGGAGTGAGGCTCGGACTCCGACCCTGAGCGGCCTGGCTCTTGCTTTGTGCCTCAGTCGGTCTGCTCTGAGTACCCAGAGACGGGCGGGGGGAGAAGAGCCTCGAGAGAGAGCTCCTGCCACTTCAGCCAAGGGAGACCCTGGGTGTTTGTGCCAAGTGCCTTTGAAGCCCCTCGGGGTCTCCAGCGCAGAACACTGGAGGTGCTGAGTGAGGCTTCCGAGCTGGAAGAATCCCAAGTAGGCTATTCAGCTTGCCTGACCCGCCCCCCCAGGAAAGCCAATTTCAAAAACTTCAAGAATGCTTAAGAAGCCTGCTATATATATCTCTATATATATTTCTACAAAGGCCTAAAATCAGCAGTGCTTTATTTTGGCTTAATTCCCTCCCCGTCCTCTTAAACCTTCCTGCAAGACGTAGCCGGATGTTGGGAAGCGGCCGGAGAGGGAGACGGGTGAGGTGCTGCCTGTGCCGCCTGCTCAGGCTTGCTTTCGCCCACTGACAGGTGCGGCTTGTGTTCCCCGCTCTCCCCCGCCTCTTCCCGATTGGGAAAACCCTCTCCCCCCCCCAGCCCGTGCTGCTCATGTTGCTCCAGGTTCCCTTAATCACAGCACTTGAGAACCTGAAATATCATTCACACGTAGGTGCAAAGTGAGAACTACTCCATTGAACAGCTGCCTCTTCCCTTTGCAGCGAACTTCCACGGGGAGCCCACATCCCCTGCTTTTCTGGAGAGCACCCGGTGTTTCCCCGCTCCGGCTCCCCCGGGCCGCCCCAACCCCTTCCCCGGCAGGCCCTCCCAGCCTGTGGCTTCGTGCTGCCCGCCTCTGGCCTAGGCTCGGGTTCTGCTCGACTTCTGCCTTCTGGCCAAGACTCACTGTACGCAGCACGCATCGACTGCACTCTGCTTTTCCCGCGGATCGTCCTTCTGTCCTACCCCCCCCGGTGAAACTGTACCCCGCCTGCCTACAAGGCCAGCATCAAATCCCCACTCCTTGCATGAAGCCATCTCTGGCTACTGTAGCCCTCACTAGTTTTTCTTAGGATTTTATTTTACTTATTTGAGAGAGAGAACAAGCAGGGGGGAGGGCAGAGGAAGGGGGAGAGAGAGAGAAGCAGACTCCCCACTGAGCAGAGAAGCCAACATAGGGCTTGATCCCAGGACCCGGAGATCATGACCCGAGCCGAAGGCAGACGCATAACCAACGGAGCCACCCAGACGCCCCAGGCCTCACTAGTTTTTCTTTCCTGAACTTTCTTCCCCACGCCCTCTTTAGTGTTTCTACTCTTCTTTCCTGTGAGCCAGTCTGGCCTCCAGCTGGATTGCAGGGCTCTGTGGGTGGGGGGTGGGGACCTCGTGTTCCTCCCCACACTCCCCTGCATTTCGAGTCGCGCTGAGCGCAGCAGGTGCAGAGTGATCTCACGGCAGGGCTGGGTGGCGTGGGGGCTCTCACGAGTGTGTACGACACTGGGAGTGATCAGTTGGGGGAGGGCTTCTCATTCAGAGACAGAGCATCACTTGGGGGAGAGGTGGGAGCCATCAGTCTCTTACAAGATTAACGCAGAGCACGTTCTGGATAAGGGATGGGCCAAGCCCCTCCCCTCCCGCCCCCTCCCGCCCCCTCCCTCCCCCTCCCTCCCCCTCCCTCCCCCTCCCTCCCAGGTGCTGGCCCCCAGCCCCACCTGGTGGGCGGCTGACTCCATAAAAGTACCCCAAGGAAGCGGATGGAGGCTGTTAGGAGGAGCGGGAGGATGAGCGCCGAGCATGGACAGCAGCAGCCGTCGGGGGGCCGCAGGGGCCGCGGTGCCGGCGATAAGAAGTCCAGAAGGCGTAGCCGGCGCAAGGAAACCTACTCGATGTACATCTACAAGGTGCTAAAACAGGTGAGGGCGGGGAGCTAACATGTGCGCGCGTGCGTGGGTCTGTGTGGCCTGTACTGGCAAGCGAGCACTGGCCAGAGAGTCCTACTCTGCTTACTCCTGGCACGGCGGCGAGTGGCCTCAGCCACGCCGTGTCCGTCTTGAGGTGGCTCCGCTCGAGCTCAGAGGTCCCTACAATCTCAGTACATGTTGTGCCCCTGAGACGGGCAGGGGACCTTTAAAGCACGCCACCACCCTCCGGAAGCTCAGAGGGCTTTGGAGGACAGGATGGTGATGCGGAACACTAGGTGGGCCGTAAGTAAAAGACTGGGAGGACTGTAAGAAAGCGGGGGGCTGAGGGGGATCGAGTGCCAGACACAGCATGGTACAAACGAGAGGTCCCGGCAGCGGGGGCCAGAGTACGGAGCCTTGTGTGTGAGCGGAAGGCCCGGGGAAGGCCGCCCAGCCACACAGCACTCAGGCCCCGAGGGGCTCCGGGGTCGGTCTACTGCCCAGACCTGCAACAGAAGGTCCACAAAGGCTCAGTGCATTGACTGAGTCCCGTGACCTGAGAGCCGCAGAGGTCAGGCCCCCTGGCTCTGAGCAGGCTTCTCACCTACTTCCTGCGAGTCCCCCGCTTAGCCCGGGGGTGCTGGGGATGCCTACCAGAGCACCTATGAGAAGCACCTGCTCCTGGCCCTGGCTCACTGACCACTATCTGGGGGCATCAGCGGCCACCCGACAACAGGTGACAAGGATACGAGGCCCCCTGGCCTCCCCGCCTCTGCCCGCTCAGCAGAAGAACGACCGGCCCGAGCCTCTGCCACCTGCCTGCGTCTTACCCCTTGTGAGAGTAGATCCTAGACGTGGGGCCTGTCTCCGGGCAGTTCCAGCAGCAGTTTCAGCGACCTGACGACCCGAGTCTCCGGGAACGCTTCTGTGGGGTCAGGGCGGGGGTGGGACCAGCGCTCTCATAGACCGCAGAGGACAGACTCCAGCGACCCGCAGCACCTGGGGATCTGAGGGGGCGCTGGTGAGCTCTGCAGCGTCACCTAACCTTGGGGCTCAACGTCAATGAGGCGAGGGTTGGCCCCGGGTTGGACTGGCGAAGGCGAGCTGCTAGGGGAGTCACCCATGGGCTGCGAAACTCACGGACACCCCAAAACCCCAAGGAGGAAAAGAGGTGATGACAACATGAGGGGTTCGGGCTCCGATCCCCTGGGCTCTGATCCAGAGGCTGTGGCGAGAGCCCGAGTTCCACTTCTGTCTCCGCCACTGGCCCGATGTGTGTCATTTGCAGTCACCCCCCCCCTTCGCAGGGAAACACTTCACGTCTGCCGCCTCCCACGTTCAGGTTGTTATCAGGCCCCTACCGCTTGGGTTACTGGAGGTCACCTAGTTCAAAAGCTTGTGTGGCAGAGGAGGAAACTGAGGCCCAGAGGAAAGTGCCCCATTGGAGGTCAGGCAACCATTCACAGTAGGGCCACAGGTCCCAGGTGTTCAGACCCCCTAGTCTGGCCCTGAGATCGTGTCACACGAGTGTGTTCTCCGGACAATAACTTGTAAATCATCTGCCAACTTGTGTATGTGTGTGTAAGCGTGTGTAAGCCCTTGGACCCAGTGTCAGTCCCGCCTCCGGGAACCACACCGCTAGGAGTCCCTTCCTAGGAGTGATGCTTTGCAAACACACTAAAGGAGATAAGCAAAATGCTGTGTAACTGATTCCATTTGTCAAAGATTGATGCTTACACGTGCCCATACGGGGAACTTAATAGCATTACTTTTTGCAGTTGGGAGAATTTTAACTTGGTATAGTAGTAGAAAAAAAAACCCATCCCTATTTCCACGTTTTGGCCTCTGCAGAGAGGCGGGTGAGGCAGCCCTGCAGTCCCGAGCTCGAGCTCGGGGCTGGGGTTGGGGCCCTCGGCGTCGAGCAGAGCCGCCTCCTTAACCGAGCGGTCCTGCTGCTTCTCCAGGTGCACCCGGACATTGGCATCTCTTCCAAGGCCATGAGCATCATGAACTCGTTTGTGAACGATGTGTTCGAGCGGCTGGCTGGCGAGGCCGCCCGGCTGGCCCAGTACTCGGGCCGAACCACGCTGACCTCCCGGGAAGTCCAGACGGCCGTGCGCCTGCTGCTGCCCGGGGAGCTGGCCAAGCACGCCGTGTCCGAGGGCACCAAAGCCGTCACCAAGTACACCAGCTCCAAGTGACCCGGGGCCGAGCCTTAATAAAGAGTGAACTGCTCCCGCGAACTGTGGTGATTTGGAAAGGGAGGTGTGATGTTGGGCAAGGGTGTCGCCACTTTTTATGGCTCCAGGGGGCGCTAATACTCACTCGTAGCTTTTAAATACCGCTTTCTGGGCGTGGCCTCTGAGCAGGACCCGACAGTGCTTTGTAAATGCGCAAAGTTCTAACTTGAACTTTGGTAGGACTTAGGATCCTGATTAGAATCCCCGATCCGCTTTGTGTTAACTCTTTCAGGCCATAGTTTCGTGATGCCTTTTCTGGAAAACTATCATTTTTTGTCCTGTGCTGGGCACAGGGGCCGCATGGATCTTATTCTTCGAGACACAAAATGGAAGGGTTCTCAGTAAGCTGCTGGGGTCTCTAGGATAGGTTTACTTTCTCCTAATGTTTTCTTCCGCCTAATTTCAGAACAAGTTGAGACTCCTCTCTTTTTCCCAAAGAAAAATCGCAAGAAAGTACAGTGACCAGCCGTCTATCCTTCACCTAGATTCCCCACCTACCGTTCGCTAGCACTCGCTTTTTCTCTCTCATTCGGCCTCTGCTCTATCTTGTGCGCGTATGACCCACAAATTCTCTCCCAAGCTGTAAGGCGGTGGGGGAAAGGGGTTGCATTCAGTGAACAGGTCCAAAATCCTTTCTCTTTCCCTTGCCAGCGGAGAGACGCAGCTTGTCCCCTTCACATACTGAATAGGCTCGCTGACCTATACGGGGCTGACCTCTGGATGCCGGCCTATGTCCTTGACACATATTTTCTCTGCGGCCAAGCCTAACCTGGAGACGCCAGGAGAGGAGAGCTTTAGTCCCACAGCTAGAAAGGGGAGGGCCCAGGAGACCGGGCCCCTGCGCCCTGGTTCTTCCCCTACTGCCACTGAGTTTCATACCTCGCTGCGGCGTGACTCAAGACCCAGGTCAGATCATGGAATGAGCACCCGCGTTTTTGACAAGATCTCGGGTGATTGGCATGCGCATGGAAGCCACGACCACCTCCTCTCTTTCTCCTCTTGGCCGCTCTCCCCTTTATCTCGCTTTCCTTTGCTCTGTGCCTTATTCATTCATACATCCCGACTTAAAAAGGTCGCCCTCAGCTGACCAGAGTCAAGGCGCTGCTGCCGCTAGGTTTTGTAGTTTGCAAAGAACGGTCTCCTGAGCCTGTAGCCCTGACAGGGTAACCCCCAGACGGCTCGGAAGGAGCCCCGAAGACTGCTGAGTCCCGGCTGCTACTCTTTCTAATGTCACTCTTTACACAGGCCTAGTTCCTGGGAACCGTGTGGAGTGCCATCAGACCCCAGGGAAGCAGACGTGTTTGCGCTCATCTCAAGGGCAAGTGGTGACTTCGCAGCCTGAACCCGGGCCTCCTGACCCCAACGCCAGCGCCCCTTCCCCCCTCACCCACGCCTGCCTCCCGGACAGTCATCCGTAAGAGCTAAGGAGGCCGGCTCTGAACGGAAGGAGCCTAGGGTTCCTCCAGCTGAGAAGGGTGGTTGGAAAAATGAACGGCTTTAGGACTAACCTTCACCCAGAGCCTCGCAGCTCCCAGGGTGACTTTGAATAGCGACTCCTCTTTTATTTGCTCCCTGCAAGAAAAGCCACCAAGGCTGGCCCCACACTCTGCCCTAGCCTTCTTCCGAGGCTTGCTGCGGGAACATCCGCTGAGATAAAGATAAGGTCAGCCATCCAGTACCGGCTGACCCCCCGCCCCCGCCCCCACCCTGGCCTGAGAACATTGAGACAAAGGGACAGAACTCTCCAGACCGGGCTGTTCCGGCTTTGGGGGCGTGGAGTCAAGGTCGAGCCACAGGTTCCGGGGGCTGCAGGCCCAGCTGACAAAGGGAACTGTGAGAAGTGGGCGCCATGTCTGAGGGGTGAGTGCGGAGCAGGAGCGGAGCCCCCGGGCTGGGGGTGGGGTGGGGAGAAGGGCTGCCGGAAGAGGGGCCATTCGCTCGGCAGCCCTGGCTGTTCCCGTCTGTGGTCAGCTTTCCCTCTTCAGACTGTCCCCGAACTACTTATTCCAAAATCGGGGAAGGGACCCTTCTCTACCCTCATCCCTCACCCCCACTTCCCACTCACCATTCTACACCCCTGCAGCATCCGGGGCTGCACCCTCTCCCTGGAGGGACCAAGAGCCTTCTTCCCTACAGGGAGCCCCCCAGGGCCATGCCTAGCCTTCACCCTCCTTACTAATCCGTCAGCAGGCTCCTCCTCCCAGTGGTCCCTCCTCCCACCTACTGAAAGCTTGGGCGTGTCTCCTCACTCCCCCTCAGGACCCCTGGAGGCCACGAGTAACCTTAACTCACACCTCTGGAACCCCCAGTTCACACTCCTCAAAAGGCTCAGCAGAGCCCATCGTTCCCACCCCCACCCCCAAGGTCCCCACTCCTCTGAGGCCCAGATCACCCCAGGCCTGCTGTCCCCTCTCCCCTCCAGAACTTACCAACGCCTCTGGGACTCCTCCCACGTGACCCTGCAAGAGCTGCTGGACCAGGAGCAGCCCCTGCTCGAACCCGTGTCCCCCAGGGAGCGGCCGTCATTCCAGTACAGGCTCTCGTCCGTCTACCTGTACTACCTGGGGCTGATGCGCCGGTTCGACATCCTCTACGACCAGATGGTGCAGCCGCAGAAGCGGCGGCTGCTGCGGCGGCTGCTGGACAGCGTGGCGGGCCGCGTGCTGGAGCTCAGGGACGATCTGGTGCGCGCAGATCTCAGCGAATACCACTGCATGGACCGCGTGCTGCAGGACCTCAAGCTCACCCCGGTGCGCGGGCCGCGCTGCGGAGCTACGCCCACCCCACCGGAGGCGGGGCAGGGGTGGGGGGGCGGGATAGCCGGTGGCCTTGACCTCCTGCAGTCTCGGAGCCACGCCCCCACCACCTGGCGCAGCGGGGGGGGGGGGGGGGTAGGAGAGGCTGGAGCTGGTCCTGATCTCCCAAGGACAACCCCGGTGTTGGGACCTCTGCAAAGGAAGATCAGGGGATGGGGTTTGATCGGGAGATGGGTTTCTGAAAGACGGGGTGCAAGCAAGTCATCGCGGAATGGCTAGAGTCAGGCTAGAGGGTCGGCAGGGCTGGAAATACCCACCAAGGGCAGGGGATTGGTGAAGGCAAGCCCCCAGGGGCTGGCTTCTCCAAGTGTGCTTCTTGGACCAGCCACATCCGCATCACCTAGGACTTTGTTAGAAATGCAGCATCTCGGACTACAGCTCAAACTCCGTAATCCACTTCTGCATTTTAACAAGCCCCTGGGGTGATGTGAGTGCACTCCTCTCCAGGGGGCCCCTGGAGGGGCTTGGTTCGCTGCTCCACATCGGAAGGCAGCAGTCTCGAAGTTTCTAGAACCAGCTGCATCAAACTCAGCTGTGGACTTGGAAAAACAAACCGTGACAAAACAGATTCTCCAGGCCCTGCCACTCTGATGTGGTAGTCTGGCGAGGGCCTAGGAGTCTGCATTTTAAGAACTTCCCCCATTGATTCTGATGCACAATCAGGATTGGAACCACTGCCCATTACGTATCGCGATCCTCCAGAATTCAACTCTGGTTACATGGTGGGGGCAGCATGATAGAGGGATGAGCTGAAGGGAGCCTGCCTATAACCCATAAATCTCCTGTCCCAGGACTCTAGGATGAAGGAAACCATCCCCAGGGTCTGTAAGCAGCCGAAAATGGTAGTATCCGCCCGATGGCCTGGATTCTGAATCCTGAACCTCCTTCCCCCATGTTGCCCCAAAGGCAGACCTGGAGGTTCCAATCCCCAAATACTTTATGCTGGAGCAGTCCACCGTTCTGAAGGAGCGAGAAATGATGCTGGCAGAGATCCTGTCCAGGATGGAGCCAGTGGCCCCTGAGAGGGTAAGTCAGGGAGACAACCTCCCAGATTCCTCTCCTACCCCCCACCCAGAACAGAGATGCCATCTTCTAGGACACAGAGAGGACTTGCCCTACCCTGTACTCACCTCCGAGTGCTCTTTGAGTAACCCCCGGCCTCCTTCAAGGATGCTCTCGTGCTCCCTGAAACCTTCTGACACTGAGATAGAGGACAGGATTTGGGCACTGAGATACTCTGGGAGGACCGTGTCCCCAGCGCATCCTGTGGTGGGTGGTGTGCCAGCTGCTAGCCTGAATACAAGCTCTCTCTCATCTCCTCCTGCTTCTTTGCCCCTGCGGTGGCTAGGGTTTTCCAGAAATGCACCGGACCGAGGCCATAATCCTATTGCAAAGGGCTGAGCGGGCCAGGCAAGGCCGGCTCCGGGCTACCTTCATGCGAGAGATTCGGAAAGAGGAGGAACGGGATCGGAAGATTCGAGAGGACGGTTGGCACAAGTTCAATCAGGACCAAGCAGCTATGACCATACAGAAGGTAACCCCTCCAGCACCCAGGAAGAAGGTCATGGTTGAGTCACCTCTTCCAGGAAGGCTGCCTGGCTTAGCAATTGAGGACAGAGGTGCAGGGGCTTGCATTCTGTTGCCCCAACTAGATCCTTAACTGGGGACCTAATCAGTTAATAAGCTTGTGTCTTGTGCTACATCTTGTAAAAGCCCCAGAAACAGACGCATCATTAAGATTAGAGGAGAAAGATCCAGAATAAGGTAACAGAGCAGAGTAGATGATCATTCCAGAAACTCCTAAGACTTGGAAAGATGAGTGACTAAACTGGATCCCGAGACCCCTGGCAGCTGAGGTTAAAGGAATGGTGATGAATGAAACCGAGTTGGACAATGGATGTAATCCAGATGTCCCCAGGTTGGTGCTGTCTGGGTCACCCTTTACTTTACCGTGGAAATAACCTAGTCGCATCCCATCCCCCCCACTGCAGAAAGTCCAGCCCCATCCCTAGCTGTCCCTGTGCCTTATTAGAGGTCCTGGTGGTCACCCCTCTCTCCCACTCTGGGTGGCCATTCCGTGCCTCCCAGTCCTTGCTGTCCCCCAGTGCATGTGTGCACGCGTGCGTGTGTATGTGTGTGTGTGGCTTCTCTCATCTCTGAGTCCTGCTGACAGGTCTACTCTGCGTGGTACTCGTTAGCAGCTTAAGGAGACTGGAGGGGCCCTGGTAAAATCCCAGCACAGAAAGGGAACCCTTTGCTCCGGCAGCATCGTAGCTCCTGAGGTCACTGCCCTGTCCCGTTGTAGGGCGTCCCTTGCCACCTTTTCTTTCCAGAAGCAGGCCCAGAACTGCCGACATGGGGCCGGTCTTCTGTCTCCAGTGAATGTCTTCTCCCAGCTTCTCTCTCAAGCCCCGATGCTTCGGGAACTGTCTGCTAGCCCGAGAGAGGGAACTTAGAACTCCTTTCCACCAAAGCCCAGAAGCAAACCAACTAACGAATAACAACTCAAGAGGATATATGCCCTCCAAATGGGATAGATTTTTTGATTTTTTAAAAAGATTTTATTTGATAGAGAAAGAGTACAAGCAAGGGAACAGCAGAGGGAGAGGGAGGCTCCCTGCTGAGCAAGGACCCCCCCACCGACTGGGGGCTCGATCCCAGGACCCCGGGATCATGATCCCAGCCGAAGGCAGACACTTCACCAACTGAGCCACCCAGGAACCCGTAGATTTTTAGGGTTTTGCTCAGTGTACGGAGCATGCGCATCTGCGTCCCCTGCCTCGGGCTGACTTACTAACATTGGGCTGCCCAGGGATGAGGAGGCGGCCCTGCCCTCAGGGCTCGCTAAAGCCAGCCCTCCCAGGAGGAAGGTCAGCCCCAAAGAGAGAGCCCCGCTTCTCCCCGGAAAGACAAAGCAAGTCATTTTGTCCCCATTACCAGACACGGAGAATGTAGAAATAGTGCCAAGGCTGCTCTCGGAGGCTCCGTTATGGACCAGAACCCGCCTGGCCGGCCCGGCGCTGCCTGCCCCTGCCCAGTGCCCCACCCCCACCCCCTGGTACCCGGCTGTCCCCAGGGCTGAGAGCGGCCGGAGGCCTGGGGTCAGAGCACTGGGCAAGGAGTCCGGAACCCTGGCCCTGTCTCAGCTCTGCCCGAATGGGCTCTTAGACCCGGCAGAGGCCATGTCCTCTCTCCTGCCTCAGTTTCCTTGGGTCAAAACTGGAGGAATTCATCAGGGGAGCTCCGTAGGCGTTATGGCACCGATGGCTACGTGACTATGTGCCGGGGGAAGGAGGCGGTCAAGTGTGTATTCCAAGTGCTGTGGGAATTCTGAGGAGTGAGAGTGCTTTTGGGAGAAGGTGGTATGTGAACTTGACCTCAAAAGGTCCGGCAGGTTAGAGGGTGGGGATGAGAAGGGGGGAATCCCCAGGGGGTCCTGGGGGAGCGAAGCCTTGGAGCTGGACCGCGTGGGTGCCTCCTGGCGTGCTGTGCTGGGCGGCTCCCGCTCAGGGTGGCACTGGCCCCTGAGCTGCCCCAGGAGGTGTCCCTCCCAGCGCTCCTCCCCTTCCTCCCGCCCCAAAGCTCCCCCAGCCAGACCTTTCCTCGCGAGTGGAAGGCGCTTGTCCCTGGGCTCATGGCACGAGTCGGACCCCTGCAGAAATGCAGTGTGGGGCATATCTGGGCCCACGTGTCCCCCCAGGTGTGGAAGGGTTACCTGCAGAGGAAGCGTATTCAGCAGGACCGGCGGACGGAGATGGAGTTCATTGGCATGGTAAGCCCCCGCCTCGCCCCAGGCAAGGGCTCGGGGTGGGCTAGAGCCTGGGGTCTCCCTTCCCCTCTTCTTTGTTCCTCTGCGCCCCCTGTATGGCTCCTCACTGCCCACGCCCCCCACCGCTTGGGACGGTGTTTAGCAAGAGTGGAGGGGTTCAGGCCTGGGGACCCCGGTTAAGGGATCCTTCAGGGTTTGAGAAAGCGTGGGAAGGACCAGAAAGCTACCAAGCTCCGTCCCTTTGTACCCCTCCCTCTCTAAAACCCTTGGAAGCATCTCGCACGTGGGGCGGGATGAGGGATCGAAGCACAGAGCATCCTGGACCTCACGTTCACGCCCCTGGCCGGAAGGAGAGGCTGAGTGGGTGCATCCAGCAGAGGGAGGAGCCCCAAGGCGAGTGGCAACGGCCCCCCGGGGCTCTTGCAGCCTCTGGGAGAACCATGGGGCCAGGGTGTGGGGGGGCATATGTACCCCTTTCACAGCAGAGCGTTTCAGGCCAGTCTCCCCACTTGCTCCGAGGGGCCCAGGCTGGCTTCTCCTCTGCACTGCAGGGCGTCTAGCTGCGTGCTCCCTGGGTCCGTGAGCACGAGAGTGCACGGAGGGCAGTGTGGGTGGTAAGAGGGGCAGCGCCCGGCACTTGGGCAGGTGGGCCGAACATGCCCCACTCCCTGAGTGACATCTGTCCCCAACTCTCTGCTGACTGGGAAAAGAAGGCCATGGTGGGGGTGAGGGGTGTGATCCCTGAGAGGAGCTTTGCCGTGGGCAGAGCCTGTGGAGGCATCCTGATAAAGGGGGCTGGGGAGAGGCTGGGCCGGGGCACTACAGGGATCAGAGACAAGGGCCGGGGTGGCTATTCCAGGACGCTTGGGGATTTCAAAAGGAAGGAAGGATCGGGGGGTACCACACGGGAGTGCAGGTCAGGCTTGGGGGTTTGGAGAGCTGGACCCCCGGGAGGCAAGAGCAGGCAGAGGGAGGCCAGGGTCGGGCCTTGGGGGGAAGTGGGGCGGGGGGAGGCAAGGCATGGTGGTGGGTGAGGAATGAGCCTGGCCGCCCGGGCCCATCAACAGTGTGAGCTCAGCGTTTTCAGTAATTGTCTCTGCGCAGAGTGATATTTAAAATACATTTGGGAGCCAATGAGGCGGGAAAGTGGCTGCGAGCGCGGCTGCCAACACGGGCCGCTAGGGCGGGGGTGTGGGTGGGGGCTGGGGCCAGAGGCTCACAGGGGAGGGTGTGCTGGGGGGAATGGGCGAGGGGGGGCAGCCCAGATGCATCTAGCAAACTCATTATCAGAGTAATTTACACAGGCGAGTTTGGGCTCCAAACACAATTTCTCCTGATGCAGGCATGCCCGCTGCTCCGTGTGGGCGTGCGTGTGGGGCCTCGCGTGTGCGGGTGTGCTGGGGAAGCCGGGGGGCAGGTGTGCGGGCCGGGGGCCGGGCCCTCCCCGCTCCCACTCCTGACGCCCTGGGCCTCTTCTCCTCTTCGCCAGCTCCCCTTGCCAGCGAACCAGGTGGAGAATGTGGGCGTCACGTATCAAACCGGCCTCAAGGAGGATATCCGGAGGATCCACCAAATAGAGAAGGAGGAGGAGTTCCAGCTGGCGTTAGTGAAGACCCATGATTCTCTCAAAGAGACAGAGGGGCCCGACATGAAGGAGAAGTTGAAGGAGCAAATCCGACAGTGGTTTATTGAATGCCAGTCAGTGTCCCCAGCCTTAGCTGGCCTAACCTTCAACCCTTCTTTCCCTCCTCGCCACCGTGTCCCCACATCTGTTCTGTTCTCTAGTCCAGACTGGGCCCTTTTCTCCATCCACTCCCATCCCCCTTCCCTCATTGCTCGCACCTTGGCTTAAACCTGGGGCCCCCCACCTACGGGAACATCTCTGAACATGACTTCTCATTTCCTTGGATGGAAGAGAAAATGCCAAAACTAGATGGGGAAGGCATCCATGGATGCCCCCTGAGGAGTCTCTCCTTTTTAATCTGTCACTCTCTGCTCCTTCCCTCTTGTCCTCCATCCCCCTAGTCCTTTTTCTTTCTTCATCCTTCTCGCTATTTAACTATCCAGCCACCCAGCCAGCCACCATCCATCCACTCACCTGTTCATCTCTCGGACCATTTTGTTTACTTAGTGCCCTTACTGGTCGATTCCCTGATTATCCAGATGAGTCCGTAGGGGGCTCCTACCTGATCTTTGCAGAAAAGACTCCAGAACAGGTACCCTGCAGGTGGAGACGGGGGACTTCCTGTGGTAGGCGGGGTCTGAGGTTAGAGACAGTACTGAGTGTCAACTGAGGGGGGCAGGAGGGCGGCGGGGAGAGGCCAGCCTCAGTGGAGGAAACGGGAGTGGAAATGGGAGTAGCTAGCAAGACTGCACGGCGGGGGAGGGAGCGCCTGTGTCTGGAGAAGACCTCTTTGACCACGGAGAGGAAAGCATGTCTGGTGAGAATCTTGGTGACTTCAGATCCCCATGGGCCCAGAGAGAGAAGCAGCTCTGATCAGAGCACCTCTTTCTCCCTGGAGCCCAGTGAGGTCTCTGGACTCTCGGCTGTCTGGACCCAGGGGACCCCAGTCCCAGTCCACCGCCATCTCAGGCTTGGGTTCTTTTGCTTCTGTGGAAGCCCACCGGTCTCTGAAATGTCTTCCATCGTTGGTCACAGGTAAAAATGGAACTGGAGGCACAGATCCAGGAGAGCAAAAGAAAGGACCAAGAGAAAAAGAGGGAAAAAGACAAGGAGAAAAAAGAGAGGAAGCAGAAGAAAGGGAAGAAAGAGAAGACCAGGAAGGGGGTAAACACCCCCTTGGTGTGGACCTAGTGGGCAGGGGGAGCAGAGTCTGAGGAGAGTAAGGGGCAGGGACCGTGAGGGGTCGAGATCAGAGGACGTTTCTACTCTAGGAAGCAGACACGATGCTGAAAGTGTGGCCATCCAAGTTTATACCTGTGATTAATGCCGGACATGAGGAGTACCTAAGTAAGGCGGGAACGGGCTGGGGAAGAATGTCCAGGCCCTGTGAGGGCCTTGGGGGGACCCTGGGTCCTGGGGAAAGTGAACACATGCTCTGTTCTCGTGGGGGGCGGTGTGGGTGAGAGGATGTGGAGGTCGAGGGGAGAATGCCAAAGGGGGACACAAGTGTAGAGTGCGAGTCCCCGGGCGGGGGGAGTTTTGCCTTTGGCCTTGGGGTCAGGCCTCTGCGGCCTGGGTAGAAGCAGAGCCCGACAGCCCTGTGAGGCTGGAGGGACCAGCCTGGGTCCGGTTCCTGGTCCGTGTAGGCACGTGGATGAGACAGGCACAGAGACAGAGCAAGAGACAAGGGGACCCGCCTGGGCCGCCCCCCGAGTGTGAGTTCGGAGCCCTGGGACTCTGAACTTGATTCTTCTGTCGGTCTCTGCCTGGTTAGATGTGTGGAAGAACCGGCATGAGAGTATATACCCGGAACAGAGTTTTGACCCCGAAACGCTCCGGGTGGAGAAGAGGAAGGAAGTGGAGCAGGAGATCCGGATACAGGTGCGAGAGCTCAGGCCCTCCCCTGCCGGCCCTCCCCGCCTGCCCTGCTTCGGGCTCTTCCCCTCGCGCCCCCGGCCTGCCCCTCTGCTGTAGCAACCTCTGCGCACTGCCTTCTCTGTGTGACTCTAGCTCTGCCGCCATCCGTCTCGGTCCCCGCCCTCCTCTGCGACTCTCTGGGCCCTCTCTCCATGGGGTGCAGAGGGGCTCTGGGCCGGGGTCACACCTACCATCGTGCCCATCGACCCTCCGAGAGCTCCTGCCATGTGGCCGCAGGGTGTACTTTGGAAGCATCAGATCACGTGACCTTTCCACCCCCTGAGGTGGCGCCACGATTGTCCTGATGAGGGACAATGGGCTGGTTAAGTCCAGCAGCTGCTCGTGTCACACAGACTTTAAGGGGTGGGTCTGGGGCTTGAGCTGAAAGCCATCGACTCCATCCGGGGGCTTCTCCCCACATTGGCGCCAGGCAAGGGCCAGGCTCCTGAGTGAGCAGGATTCGGATTAGAGTGCGGTGTGGACCGGTGCAGGGACAGGGGCCGGGGGAGAAGGGCCAAGGCTGCAGGTCCCAGAAGGCTGTGTAGGCAGGTTGTCGGTGGACACCCCTGCTGCCTTCCCCGGGCTAGTGTCGCTCTTCTCCGAGGCTGCTGTCCTCCTGTGCACCCCTGGCCCAGTCCTCACCCCTCCCACCCGTCCTCCCCAGCCCCTGTGGCTGCCGCACCGCACTCCCTGCTGTCCCCCCAGGTGGACGAGCTGATGCGCCAGGAGCTGAAGAACCTGCGTCTGGTCGTGGACAGGGAGGAGGGGAGACCCTGGAAGCATCCGAAGGCAAGACGAGGGGGCAAAGGCTGGGACACGGACGCGCACACAGCCGGGGAGGCAAGGACCCGAGGACGACTGCCCTCGTCGTGCCTGTGCTTGTTTCCAACCAGAAAAAGACGGGGAAGAAAGCCGGGAAGAAGAAGAAGGAGAAAGATCTGACCCCAGACAGGTAGCACACCCTCTACCTTACGCTGGGAGGCGGAGCAGGCCCGGACGATCTGTGGGGGGCGGGGGGGCCGTCTACTCACTTCTTTGGTGAAGTCTCGAGTACACTGACTGACGTCAGCTGCTTCCAGGAGCAGAGACATCAAATGTGATTACTAGAAAGACGGTGACACGTCACCCAAATGACCGGATTTCTGATGGCGGAATGCCGGGGTCTGAGCAGACTTATGGAGGGAGGGTCGCTGAGGGCACGTGTCCCTCTCACGCCCCACGCGACCCCCAGAGGCCCCACTGGGGTGGGCAGGTGGCCTCCTGGGCCGGCAGCTTGGTGCTGTCTGTCCCGTGGCACTCTGGGTAATTTGACCTCGAGTCTGCCGCTCACCTCCGGCCCCACCTCCCCTCGCCCTTGGGGGCCCCTCTGTGCCATCCTCTGCAGGTCCGTGGACTCACTGTTTGAAGAGCTCGTCGTCCTCGGCTTTCTAAGGAAGTGCGAGACGGTGGCCTTGAAAGATTACATTGGTGAGGGCGCCTGGGTGGCTCAGTTGGTTAGGCAACTGCCTTTGGCTCAGGTCATGATCTCGGAGCCCCGGGATCGAGTCCCGCATCGGGCTCCCAGCTCCATGGGGAGTCCGCTTCTCCCTCTGACCTTCTCCCTTCTCATGCTCTTTCTCTCTCTCTCTCTCTTTCCTAGTAAATAAATAAATAAAATCTTTAAAAAAAAAAAAAAAAAGAGGGCGCCTGGGTGGCTCAGTTGGTTGAGCAACTGCCTTCGGCTCGGGTCATGATCCCAGAGTCCCGGGATCGAGTCCCATGTCGGACTCCCGGCTCTGCGGGAAGTCTGCTTCTCCCTCTGACCTTCTCTCCTCTCATTCTCAGTCTCTCGCTCTCTAATAAATAAATAAATAAATCTTTAAAAAAAAAAAAGATTACATTGGTGAGACCCCGCCCCCACGCCTGCCCCCAGGCCGAGGAGTGGTGTCCCCCGGCCACGGCTGTCCCCTGGCTCGCTACCACCCTCTGCAGTGAGCCTTCCCTTCAAGGGGCTCTCTCTTGGCCCTGCCCCAGCGGATGCCACTCACCTGTCCCCCCAGGTGACTACCTCTATCTCGGATCCATTCTGAACCTGGCGAAGAAGTTGCCTGCGCCTTCCCTGTTTGACATACGACAGAACGTGGCCCTGTATGGGGTCCTTCGGCTTGGTGAGCTGCCCCGGGGGGCGGGGAGAGCCAGCGCTGGCACGTGGGGGGCCTGGGGGCCTGTCCGGGTGGCTGAGGCGGGCCTGTGCCCTGTGCCGGGGGCCCCTGCTGGGCTCCTCCTGCCTTCCCCAGGCCCTGTGGAGGTCGCACCCAGACTGGGCCACCCCAGGAGTCATGTGGACTCTTGACCTACCGAGGAGTGCACTTTTCTGGTCCCTTACCCAAGTGATACCCCATAGTCTGTCCCCTTCCCAGAAGACCAGGATCTTTCTGAAGCGGTTGGTCACAGGCCCTTTAATTCTCCCCCTTCCTGATCCAGAAGTGGAGAGCGATGGTACGGAAAACAGAAGGGGCATTGGAAGGGGCTAGAAGGTTCCCTCCTGACCCTGCAGAGAGCTCTTCATAAGCATACCTGGGAGGCCCTTGGAAGTCCTCCGGGCTGCCTCTCTCAGCGTGCCTGCCTAGGGGATGGGGTCCCCCGCGCTGGGGGTCGGCAGTGCTTCTAGGATCCTGGGCCTTTGGCCTCACCTTACACAGCGGCTTCTACCCCCGCCCCCCCACCGGCCTACTGCCTGCCTCTGGCCCCTGTTTCCTCTCTCAGGCTCCCCAGATATACACGCCATGGCCCCCTTCATCCGCTCCATGCTCTTGGTGGGCCCCTCTGGAATGGGGAAGAAGATGCTGGTCAAGGCCGTGTGCACAGAAACGGGCGCCAACCTGTTCGACCTGTCCCCCGGCAACCTGCAGGGCAAATATTCGGGCAGGACGGGGACGCAGATGGTAGTGCACATCGTGTTCAAGGTCTGGGTCCCCCGACTTCGGCGTCTCTCGTTCTCGGGCTGTGCCCACAGAGCAGGGTGGGCTTTACGCGCAGGAGGCCCCCCACCCGCCTGTTGGGTGTGGTGTCAGGAGTTGGGGTGACCTCCTTGCCAACCCCTGCGAGGAGCTTGTGGACTCCTGAAGGCCTGGGGATGGGGGATGGGGGAAGTGGGGAGCAGAGCTGTTTCTTTCAGGGTAGCGATGAGCCTTAATGCGCAGCCTCCCCACGCAGGGAGGGCAGGGGCTCTGCTCCCGGGGAGGTGTGGCGGAGGGCAGCAGGCTGAGAGGCGGGGCGGGCGCCGCGTGGGAAGTGGGGGCCGGAGCTCCGAGGCCGGCCCTTGGACCAGAGCGGGGAGGTGACCCTTGCCAAGGGACAGCCGACGTCAGGTTTTTATTCTCTGACATGTCCAGGTGGCTCGGCTCTTACAGCCCTCTGTGATCTGGATTGGGAATGCCGAGAAGAATTTCTATAAGAAGGTCCCAAAAGAAGAGAAGGAGGTGCGGGGACCTGGGTAGCGGTGGGGCCCAGGCAAGGCTGGCTGGGGCTTGTTCATGCCACCTCCAGACCTCACCCACCCTGGGGCCTTGGGCAAGTTCCCTGCCCTCCTGCTGCCTCGGCCTTATCCTGGAAGCAGGACCGGGGCCTCCTGGCCGCCTCCCTGGGCCCCTCGCAGCGTCCGCACTCCGCGAGGACTCAGAAGCCCATATAAGTCACCGCGTCTCTCCCCCCAACCCCCAGAGCAGATGGACCCAAAGCGAATAAAGAAGGATCTCACCAAGGCCCTGCGGCTGCTGAACCCAGGAGACCGCGTGATGCTGATAGGGACGAGTGAACAGCCGCAGCTGGCGGAGATGAAGGGCCTGTGCCGGGCCTACGAACGGATCCTCTTCATGCCGCGGCCCGATTACGCCTCTCGCTACGGTGAGGCCCTGCGACGTGAGGGCGGGCCAGACCCGGGATCCAGGGACCAGCCCTGACAGAGCCTCCTCGCCCGTCTTCCCCTCGCCCTGCGCTCCGAGACGGTGCCTCCAGGGCGGGGAAGGGCAGCTAGACAGGCCGGCTGGGGCCTGGGCTCTGGCTCCGTCTCATTTCCTCGAGTTAAGTGGAGAGGGCGATTCTCACCTTCCTGGGAGGGGAGGCGCTGGTGGGCACCCAGGCGCTCACTGCCCCCTCTCCCTGCCCTGGGTCCGCCCCCGCCCCTGCAGTGCTCTGGCGGCAGATGATAGAGGCCCAGGGGATCCAGGTGACCCAGAACCTAGACATCAGTGCCCTGGCCAAGGTGTCGGACGGCTACACACCCGGTCACATCCTCCAAGCCATCCACTCAGTGCTGACCGAGCGGCGGGTCCTGCAGCTGTCCAAGCGGCCCCTGGTGGCCTCCGAGTTCCTGGGGCACCTGGCCAAGCTGGAGCCGGTGTACAGGGAAGAGGAGGAGTCCCTGAAGGTGAGGGGGGGAGGGGGAGGCCAGGAGGGAGAGTAAGGGGCCGGCACTAACCAGAGTGCCAGCCCTCTGAAGCCCCTTTAGATCCCGCCCTCTGCTCCCCCGGTGTAGTTTAGCTCCCCAGACCTTTAGCTGGGAAGGGGACGAGAAATCATGGGGAAGAGCGTGTGGGCAGGACCGGCTCACCTGGTGTCCTCAAGAGCCGGAGTCTGAAAGTGCCACCTGGGTTTTGAGAGCCCATGGTTGGTCCTGGCACCAGCAGACACCCACTTTCCCCCCCCAAGTCACTGCCCACCAGTGTCCCACGGGGCCAGGATGGCCACAGAGGGAGGGCTTGCCCCCGGCAATGGCTGACCCCGTGGCCTGGAGCATTTGGTGGGGAGCAGGGGAAACTGGGACCCTAGCAGGACGCCTGAGTCGGGGAAGAGGGGCGAACCAGTTGCCGTGGAAAGGTCCGGAGGCAGCAGCCGGGGGGATGGGTGGGGGAGCCAATGCCCTCCCTCCTCCCCCCTCCCCCTCCCATCAGGACTGGTACTTCAAGACTCCACTGGGCAAGAGGAAGGTAAAACTCCTCAAGGACCAGGACGCTGAGGAGGCCAAGCTGGCGAAGGAGAAGAAGAAAAGGAAGTGATGTGAGGCCGGGGTGCCTGAGCTTGGCAGGGGGACTGGGCGGCGCCCTGCAGGTGGAGGGCCCGGGGCAGAGGCATAAATGTCCGTGCAGCTCGGAAGCAGCTCTCTCTGTCCGTCTCCGTGCTTCCCACCCCTGCTCTGTGCCCGCTGCCTGTGCCCAGCCTCCCCCTCCCGCCCCCTCCCTGCTGGCCCTCCTTCCTCGCCCACTCACAGCCTTCACCCCCAGGCCCCAGAGCCCTGTTCTCTGACCCCACCTGTGGGGTCATTTCCTGTCGGTTCCTGTCCTGGTTCGCCAGCTCTCTTCCCCCTTGGGGTTTTTAAGAGAGAAAAAAAAAATAGGAAAAGAAAGAGAAGGAAAAAGTGAGGGGAGGAGGGTCTACGGTAAGAATGGAAAAAGGGAAAAAGCAAGTTCGGAAGTCAGCAGCTCCTGGTGTTAGCCCCACCTGGGTACGGACTCCGGGTGTGATCCCGCACAGACCTTTCCTGTCTCCAGGCCTCAGTTTCCTTACCTGTAAAGCGAGGAGAGGTTGGACCAGACTCCAAGGTCCTGGTACTCTAGGGTTTGATTATCCTTACAGGGGTGTGTGGGGGGGGGACTCTTAGGCTGCGGCAGGGTGGGGCAGAGGAAGGTTCTAGAGAGATAGAGTGTAGTAAGTGGCCAGGACAAGGGCTATCTGGGGGGCCGGGTTTTAAGTTCTTTTTCTCCGTGTTTTCTAATCTCCCCAAATGGAAATAATCTCATTATCCTAATGTGCCTCAATGGGCAGTCACTTCCTTCTCTCACTCCCCAACTGAGACCCTCTCATGTTGGCAGGTAGGGATGGGAGACGGGGGGTCAGCACCTGGCATGGGCACTGGGAGTTTCTATTGCTGCCTGTGGCCGAGCCTTGTAGAGAACAGCTAGAAGGAAAGCCTCACGGAGTGGGGGCCTTCTGTGCCATCCGTCACTACTGGGGACCCTTTCCTTGGCTTTGGGAGGGGAAGGCGCAGGGCTGATGGGTGGCGTTTGGGAGGGCAGGAAAAATCACCCGGCACCCAGGGGCCCGCCCTCTGGGGTCAGAGCCCAGGTAGCGGGAGGCTGGCTTGGTGTAAAGCACGTGAGAGTCGACAGAGGAGGAAATGGCAGCCTGAGAGCCGCCACCTGCGTTCGAGTCCCGGATCTGTCCCGTCGTCACACCGTGGGCAGACCGCTTCCCACACCCGGGCTCCGTGGTCCTTTACCTGTGAAACTGCAGGTTGGCTCCCGCGATCTGGGCGATCCCTTTCTACCCTGCGGGCTGGCAACTCCAGGATGAGCTTGGGGCTGGAGGGCTCCAGTCGCACTCTGTTCTCCAGCTCCGCCCTGATGCGCACTCCGGCCCGAGGCCGCCTGCCTTGGGACCGACAGTGCAGCCGGCCCCGGCTATTTATGGCAGGAGCTGTGTGTGCTCCCTGCCCCTCCCACACCAGGCCTCTGCCTGCCTCGGGCCCAGCGCCCGCCTGCCCAGTTGGCCGGGGGCATCGCCCGGAGTCCCGCTTCTTTGGGCCCCTCTCTCCCGGAGATTGGCCATGCCTGGGAGGAGGAGCTCCCCCCACTGCTGGGGACGCCATCTGGGGCGCCTGCCCTCCCTCCCGGCCTGCGGGGTCTGGGGGTCCCAGTCCTGCCCGCCCTGGGAGCCGCCCCGGCGGTCGCCACTACTGTGCCGTGACATGGCCTTACAGAACGCCCTGTACACCGGAGACCTGGCGAGGTTGCAGGAGCTCTTTCCCCCGCACAGCACAGCCGACCTGCTGCTGGAGTCCCGGGCTGCCGAGCCTCGCTGGAGCAGCCACCAGAGGGGTGAGGGACCGCAGGGGGCTGGGGGGCTAAGGGCCGAGGGCCCAGGCTGGCCCGATGCGACGCGAGTTACCGAGAGCGTGAGGGAAAGAAGCCCCTGGCTGCTTCTCCCCGACCCAGAGGCTTGCCTAAGCCTTGGCCCGGGAGTGAAGTCATGCGGAGCCCAGAATAGCTTCTGCTGAACTGCGTGGCCGGGTCAGGCTCAGCTCTGGGACACAGAGACCCTCTCCCTCCCTCTGTCCATGTGTCCTTCCTCCTCTCCCTCCCTCTGCCTCTGAGCCCCCACCCCACCTTCCTCCACTCTCAGACTCCTCCGTCCTCATGAGCTGGTCCCCAGAAGAGTGCAGGGGGCAGGGAGACGCCCCCAGTGACAGACACGCCCTCTGTGCCAGGCTGGTGGAGAAGCCCAACGCAGGGGCTGCAGAGCGCCCAGAGTCTGGCCCGGGACCCATCGTCACCCGGACGGCCTCGGGACCTGCCCTGGCCTTCTGGCAGGCGGTGCTGGCGGGGGACGTGGGCTCGGTCTCCCGCATCCTCGCCGACTCCAGCGCTGGCCTGGCTCCGGACTCCATCTTTGATACCAGCGACCCAGAGCGATGGAGGGATTTCCGCTACAACATCCGCGCTCTGAGTACGGGCCAGGGGCGCTGGGGGGTTGCAGGGAGGCTGGGGCTCTGAGCGGGAGAGGGAGGCTGGGGACGGAGCTCCAGGCTCTTCCGTCTTGCCAGCCTCCGTTCACCCGCTCTGTGGCCTGGCCGCTGTCGGCCTCCCTGCAGGATCTGAGGCCCGTGTGCCCTCTCTCCCTAGGACTCTGGTCTCTGACGTACGAAGAGGAGCTGACCACCCCGCTGCACGTGGCCGCCAGCCGGGGCCACACGGACGTCCTGCGGCTGCTGCTGAGGCGGCGGGCACGGCCTGACAGTGCCCCCGGGGGCCGCACCGCCCTGCACGAAGCCTGCGCCGCAGGCCACGCCGCCTGCGTCCACGTGCTGCTGGTGGCAGGAGCCGACCCCAACATCCCCGACCAGGACGGGAGACTCCCCCTGCACCTCTGCCGGGGGGCCGGCACCCTTGAGTGAGTGACCCCTCAGCCCTGTCCCCATTCTACTGTCAGGGGAGGTTGGAGCCCTGACCGAAGGGAGGATGAGCGAGCTCCACTCGGGTGGGGAGTCGGGATGGGAGTGCTCCCCAAACCATCCTACCATTGGCCTTGGAACTTTGGAAGGGCCCGTACTTGGAACGGTTTCTGCTTCCCCAGGGGTGTAAAAGGACCGTGGCAGGGACCCAGCTGCGGAGCCTGGGTTGGGAAGTTGTCTGGATCCACTATGGGCGGCAGTTATTCTGTAAATTGTTCGTTTTTCTGAGCCTATCCTATGTTCCAGGCCCTGGGCTAGTACAACAGTAACTGAGGCATCAGCCCGCTCTCCGGAAGCTGACAATCTGGAAAGGAGAGCAGCCCCGGGTTAGGGCATGCAATGCACTGATTCCTGTGGGCAGGTCTTGGCATTTCCCTATCAGCAGCTACCCTCAGATAAATGGGCCTGGGGACAGAGCTCAACTAACTAAACTCACAAGAAACTGATAGATAGACCCACATTTCAGTGTATTATTTAGTGTAGGGAAAATTCCTTCACTATGACCCAAATAATTATGCCTTATGTGTAGGGAGCTTTGGGGCATGAGTCCTCACTCCGTTTTTTTTAAAAAAGATTTTATTTATTTGAGAGAGAGAGCGCGCGCGCGAGAGAGAGAGCGCACAATCAGGCAGAGTGGCAAGCAAAGGGAGAGCGAGAAGCAGACTCCCTCTGAGTCTGAGCAAGGAGCCCAATGTGGGGCTCGATCCCAGGACCCTGGAATCATGACTTGAGCCAAAGGCAGATGCTTAACCGACTAGCCACCCAGGTGCCCCCCCCTCAATTTTTTGATGAGTGTGGAATCCTGGCAAAGGGAGCCTTGGCAAATCTGTGAAGTAACTACGTGCAATAGAGGCCCTCTCTCTACCGACTGCACACCTGATAAATTTCACATCTTGCTCCTGAATGGGGCCAAATTTTTATCCCTTCCATCATGAGCTACTTAACCTCCTGTTAACCTCTTCATCGTCCAGTAGACTCCATTGACTTATTATGGTCGAAGATGTACTCTATACCAGTGTGTCCCAATAGAAAAACAATGTGAACCATGTATGTAATTTAAAATTTTCTAGTAGCCTCATTTAAAAAAATGAACAATAATGGAGCACCTGGCTGGCTCAGTCAGTAAAACTGGGACTCCTCGTCCCTCGGTTGTGAGTTCAAGCCCCACATTGGGTGTAGAGATAACTTAAATATAAAAACTTGAAAACAGGGGAACCTGGGTGGCTCAGTGGGTTAAAGCCTCTGCCTTCGGCTCAGGTCATGATCTTAGGGTCCTGGGATCGAGCCCCACATCGGGCTCCCTGCTCCGTGGCGAGTCTGCTTCTCCCTCTGCTCCTCCCCTCTCCCTTCCCCTCCTCCTGCTCACGCACGCTCTCAAATAAATAAATAAATACAATCTTAAAAACAAAAAAAACCAACATGAAATTCTGCCCCCACTAAACAACAGCTTCTCATTCCTTTCCCTCCAGCCTGTAACCGCCACCATTCTAGTGGGTTCTAGAATTTGACTATTCTAAGTTCCCCGTATGAGTGGACTCGCAGGGCATTTATCCTTTTGCAGTGGCTTCTTGCACTCAGCCCTGTGTCCTCGGGCTTCGTCCACGCTGTAGCCGGTGTCAGGATGTCCTCCCTTTCTCAGGCTAAATGAGATCCCGTTGTCTGTAGACGCTACGTTTTATCCATCCACCTGCTCGTGAACACTTAGATCGCTTTCATAGTCTGGCCGTTGTGATTACAGCGCTGCTATGAACACGGGTGTGCAAATATCTGTGAAACAGGTGAAATTAATTTTGATAGTATCTTCTATTTAACCCAGGATATCCAAAACGTTGTCACTTCAACATGTGATCGATATAAAGAACTACTGAGATATTTTACGTTCTCTTTTTTTGTACCAAGTCTTCGAAACTGGTGTGTATTTTACACTCACGGGCGCATCTCCATGAGGCGTGGTCATAACCCAAGCGCTCGGGAGCCACGTGTGGCTGTTGGCCACTGTACCCAAGGACACAGCTCTGTACGACCCCACGTTTTTAGCTCTGGCCGTGTTCTAGCCCAGCCATGTGGAGGCCACACCCGATTGGGAATCATTCTTTCCTTTCCCAAGTAAACAGAAGTATTTTAAAAATTATTATGGGTAATTTTAAACCTATAGAAGGATGGGCAGGATAACACGATGGGCCCCTGTGACCGATCACCACGCACTCTCCCGGCCGAGGGCCGCTGTCGTGGCCTTTCCAGGCGTTGTCTCCTGGGCTGCTCACGACTTCATTAGGTCTAGGTATTAGCAATTAACCCCACTCTACAGATGAGGACACTAGCTCCGAGAGGCTAAGTTCCCTTCGCCTTGATTTTCCGCGTTCCCGTCCTTACAGGCACGCACGACCTTCTGGGAGGGCCGTCTGGGAGCAGATCTGGCTGGCCAATTTTGGTTTTGTTGTTCTTTCTCCTATGCCTCCAATTCCATCCGCTCCCACGGCCAGGCCCCACGCCTCCCTTCCTCCACCAACCCCAGTGTGCACAGCCCTCCCAACTGCACTGCTGCCCCCTGGGTCCCGAATGCCAGCGGCTCCCCGTCCTCCCTGGGCGAACGTGGGCCAGGTCCTCGCCCTCAGGGCTCAGTTTCCGCCTCAGAGCCTAGGAGGAAACAAGTCAGTTCATGTAAAGCCCTCAGAAGGATTCCTGTTCTCACTGCATGGGGGCTCACGTGACTCTCGCCCCCATGGAGAGTTTAGGGCACCACTCTTGCAGAGAGCAAGCAGGCTTGGAGAGAAGGCTTTGCTGGCCCTGCTGAGCACTGCTGGGATGACTAGAGGCTGCGGGATGGAAGGGGAGGGGCAGACAGAAGCAGGAGCCACCCCCCCCCAACCCCCCCGTTTGCTCTGCTCGGACTTCTAGGAGTGGAGGGCCCTATTTCCCTTCCCACCCCCGTCTTGCCCTTCCCAGGTGTGCGGAACTGCTCCTGAGGTTTGGGGCCAAAGTGGATGGTCGGTCTGAGGAGGAGGAGGAGACCCCCTTGCATGTGGCCGCCCAGCTGGGCCATGTGGAGCTGGCAGGCCTGCTTCTGAGACGGGGGGCATGCCCTAACGCCCGGAATGCCGAGGGCTGGACCCCACTGCTGGCCGCCTGCGACATCCGCTGCGCGTCCCCCGCTGATGCAGAGGCCACCACCGCCCGCTGCCTCCAGCTGTGCCAGCTGCTGCTCTCGGCGGGAGCCGAGGCTGATGCTGAGGACCAGGACAGGCGACGGCCCCTGCACCTGGCCTGTCGCCGCGGCCACGCCGCCGTCGTGGAGCTGCTCCTTTCCTGTGGCGTCAGCGCCAACGCCATGGACTATGGGGGACACACGGCCCTGCACTGTGCTCTGCAGGGCCCGGCTGCAGCCCTGGCCCAGAGCCCGGAGCACACGGTGCGAGCTCTGCTCAACCACGGGGCCGTCCGCGTCTGGCCGGGGGCCCTCCCCAAGGTATGGGACTGGGGCCAGAGGGAGGGCCG
Source organism: Nasua narica (assembly GCA_028533885.1). Lineage (NCBI taxonomy): Eukaryota > Metazoa > Chordata > Mammalia > Carnivora > Procyonidae > Nasua > Nasua narica. The sequence continues at coordinate 87,501,343 of CM052806.1, read as the reverse complement.
TGGGGGTGAGGGGACGGGGAGCCTCAAACACTCAAGATTCCAGGGGGCAAAGGCAAGGCCGGAGACCAGCAGGAGGGCTGTGTGTGTGTGTGTGCTTGTGCATGCACACGTGTGCTCACACGTGCATATGCACACGCATGTGCGGGCACAAGTATGTGCACATGTGTGATGAAGGTGGACGGAGGGCAGGAGGTCAGATTATCATGCATCTGGAAAGCCAGAAGCTAGGACTGATGTGGGCATCAGGGAGTTGTTCTTCATCAGGGGAGCGAGCTGATGAGAGCAGCACTCAGGAAGCTCAGCCTGGCGGTGGGATCTCCGTGCACAGGAGGGGTTCCCCCAGGGCCGAGCCACAAGCCTGGGTCATGAGGTTCAAAGCCGCCTGACCTTGTCCAGACAGACGTGCTCTTTGTTTCTGAGAGCTCAGCAAGACAGGCATCCCCGAAACCAGCAGCCGCTATCCTGCCCTTTCACCATTAATTTCCTGGCTGTATCCTATTTTATTAACATAAAATATTCCCAAAGTGGGTTCAACTTGAAGACCTGTGCTCCTAAACGCCCCGGCAGGGCGCCCTGTCCCATTCTGCGTTGTATCTGGGGGTGCCGTGTAATGTCGCTGAGGGTGCTGGGGGTGGGGCGGGGACCCCTGTTCTCCGAGGGGCTGGGTCAGAATGGATATAGGGTAGCGAGCTGTGGGCAGATCGGTCTGGGCCATGTCGGGGCTTGACCTCTCCAGCCCTGCCCAGTCCTGGACACTCCTCTCCTTTCCCGCCTTTCCCCTTCACTCACAAACCTAGAAGCATCTGTCTAGACTCCTAAGCAAGACCAAATAATTAAACAGCCCGAGAGTTCGGCAGATTGGTCTCCCCTTTGGGAAAATACAAGAAAATCAACAATTAACACTAATTAATCTCCTATTAACACCAGATAATTAGGAGACGAGCAATTCCCTGTAATCTGACGGTGGCTCTGACAGCTAATGATTTCCCCTTCAGGGAGGGGGTGGGAGGAGGAGGCAGAGCAGCGAAAGGATTTCCTGAGATCCCACTGCCCGCCCCCAGCCCCGAGCTGCCCGGCCTTAGCGATCAACGGGGCCGCCACAGCCAAGTGCCCCGTTCCTCCCCTTCATTTGGGTGCCACGTCCCAGGTGATGGAAAAGTTCAGGAAGGAGTCTGCCTCCATCCCCTACAATCCGCAGCTGCCACACGCTTGGCTGAGGTGCACGTCTCCCTGCAAGGAGTCGTCTGTGATCACTGCCGGCCTCGGCCCGCTCTCCGGGAGCCCCTGGGGGGTCAGGGAACCTGGAGCCGGGGTCTGGTTTGATGCTCATTCCTGTGACTATAGGCAAGTCACCGGAACGCTTTGAACACATGTTCCTTGCGTGTAATACAGTCTTCAGCGAACAGTGATAAAAAGCCCCGTGGGTAACAGTAAGAGGGAGCACAGCCCTGCCCAGATACTGGGCAGATACTACTCTCTGGCATGGTACCTCGGAAGTAAGTGACGCCACGAGTGCAGCTTCTGGAACCTGGCACATGAGCTATGTGACCCTGGGCAAGTTGCTTAATCTCTCTGGGCCTCAGTTTCCTCATGCGTAACGCAGGGACATAAGAGTGTGCCTGCTTGATAGGGTTACTATGAGAACTGAGCTCGTACACATCAAGCCTTTTGCTTCCCCCCCCCTCCCCCGGCCTACTTGTGATCTCTCTCTGTCAGATAAATAAAATCTTTAAAAAAAAGTTCCCAGCTGACAAGGACTTGCCTGTCATCCTCACTGCTGGGTCCCCAGGGCTCAGCCCGTAGTGGCCCTCAGTAAATATTTACTATATGAAGAAATGAAAGAATGAACCTGGCTCCAACTTGATCCCACCAGGCCTCTGCTGGCCTCATCCCTTCTGTCTGAATCCTCTCCCCAAAGGCCTCATTTGAACTTGATCACAACTGCAAAGATCCTATTTCTTGAGGTCATATTTATATGTACTGGGGATTAGGACTTCAACATATTTGGGGGGGGGCCACAAATCAACACGTAGCAGCCGCTCTATGGCCATCTGGCCATCCTGTGCAGACTGGCTGGGGACCTGCAGTGGGGGGGGGGGGGGAAGCCTGGAAGTGCTGATCTCTGCCTCCTCCAGGTGCTGGAGCGCTGGTGCGAGTCTCCGAGGACCATTGAGGCCCTGATGAACACCTACAGTACCATCCAGCTTCCGGAGGAGGCCGTGGGCCTGGTGCCTCTTGAAACGCTGCAGGTCAGATTCCAGGACCCTGAACACACACACACACTCAGCCAAGGGACTCCCCACTGCCTCCAGGGAAGCTCCGTTCGTTCCCCCACCCTGCCCCAGAGAAACGACCCAGCGACCCACTCGTGTCCCAGCAGAAGGCGACCTACAGGGTGAACACCCGAAGCATAGCCACCAGCCTCCCCTCTGCCACTGCCCTGCTTTAGGAGGAAAGGGTCCATTTGTCCAAGACCGCCTCGCTGAGCCCCTCATTCTGTCCCCAGAAGCACCACCGTTTCTATTCCTCCCTTTTCGCCTTGGTGAGACAGCCCAGATCCCTGCAGCATCTGAGCCGCTGTGCACTCCGCGCTCACCTGGCAGCCTGCCTGCCGCAAGCCCTGCCCCGCCTTCCCCTGCCGCCGCGCCTGCTCCGCTACCTGCAGCTCGATTTTGAGGACGTGCTCTACTAGGTGAGTCCCCGGTTCCGTGGGCAGCCCCGGCCGCTTAGAGGGACGGGTCGGAGGCAAGAGAAGAGTTCAGGGCTGGGCCTTGGCCACAACCAGCCAGCCTCCTGACCGTGCCACCTCCCTGAATCCACACCTCTCTCTCCAGATGTCCCCTGCCTTTTGGGAGACCTGAAAGATGCCCCAGGGGGGCTCCGGTCTGCTGCTTACAGCACCCATGACCCAGGACTGAGATGAACCCACTGGGGCCCGAGGTGGCTCTGTCGGCAGGAGGTCCAGCTTCCCAGGCAGATGTGGATGCTGCCATTCCCACAGGGAGAGAGGCAGACAGACGCCGCCGCCAGGTGATGTCGAATGGAGAGACAGCAGGGACTCGCGGCAAGGGATGCACCCCTCTTGGGGGTCTCCCGAGGCACCCCTGCAGCCCACCCGACCCCTGTGTGAGCATTAAAAGTCTGCAGGCCTGTGTAGTCTGGTGCCGTCTCCAGCAGGCCTTTCTCGGAGAGGTCACTCACGGGACTCGGGTCACTCAGGGGACTTGGGTCACTCAGACTCCTGGCCCCCCAATCTGCCCCATGGTGCCAGCTGCGTCCTCTTCCTCCTCTGGCATCTACCAGCTGTTGAGCAGCGCCAGGCAGACTTGTCCCGCGGGCTCACGATGTGGCTGGCACATGGGCCACCAGGTGAGACAGCGTCGGGACAACCAGCCAGAGGATGGCTGAGCAAACCGGCTTGGGTAGAGAAGAGCTGCTGCAGGAAGGAGGCGCTGCAGACGGTGGCTCAGGATGGGAAAGGCGGCCTCGGGGTAGGGCGCTGAGGTCAAGAGCAAGGGGGCCCGTGAAAGGTGAGTGCAGGTTCAGCCATCAGGGAGGGTAACTGTGGTTCAGGCGGGAGTGGAAGATTCAGGTTTGGAATAAACAACTCTACCTACTGCCTGTCTTCTGGGAGGACAGGGGAGGGGAGGACATCAGAGAGCACCGGACGCACACCTGGTTCCTGCCTCTCTCGGATTTAGCTTTGGGGTGGCAGGAGCTGAGCTGACAGTTACCTGCGGGGTGGGGGGGTTGGGGGGGTCCTAGTCTCAGCTCTGCCGTTTGGTAGTGGCACTTAAATTTCTTCCCCTCTCTGGCTCAAGTCGCTCACATCTGTAAGACAGGAAAGGAGAGAGTCCCTGAGGGTCTTTGCAGCGCCAGGATTTTAAGACCTCTCAGGTGGCCAGCATGCAGGAGTGGACCTATAAAGACAGTAGGAAGACTGAGTTGACCGGGACGCAGAGCAGCCAATCAAGTGTGCTGTGGTCCGTGACGTCAAGGGTCGCTGGACAGATTTCCCAGGGCCCCAGAGGGCGCACGTGCCGGTGTTCACAACTTTCCCGCCAACTTCGGAACGGCTACGGGGGCGGGGCCTGAGGGACGCAGGCGGCAGGGGCGGGGCCGGCGGGGCGTGAAGCGCAAAGCCAGACCCGGCGTGGAGAGAGCCCCCCCCCCCCCCGCCCCGGGAGAAGCGGGGGCGGAGGTGAGTGGGCCCAGGGGTGCCCACCCGGCCTCAGGGGCCTTGGGCTGACTGGCCCTGTGGGGCGCGACGGGAGAAGGGGACCGCCCGACGGAGGCCAGGCCCCTCAGCTGTGGCGACGTCCTGAGCGCGCAGGCCCCGGCCGTGGGCAGAGGGTGGGGAAGTCGGCTCGGGGGGGGGGGGGGGGGGTGAGTGACGGGGTCCAGCGCGATTTCCGCGGGGCTCGTGCGTGCGGGGGGCCCTCTCCCGGCGAGCCCGTCTTGTCCGGGGCGGGGCGGGGGGCCGCTGGGAGAATGCCCGTGGCTCCTGCGTCTGGTAGGCAAGGGTACCTCCTAGTGCGGAGGGGACCCTGCGCAAACAGGGGCGGCAAGGTGCCGCGGTGCTGAGCGCTCGGAGAAATTCACCCGGTGATTACCTGCGTGCTTGGAGTTATTGGAGACGGGGGGACAGGGAAGCCGCCTCTTGGAGGAGGTGACATTTGACCTGGGGCCCAGGCGCGTGAGTGGAGTGGGGAAGGGCTGGGGAGGGCCAAGAACTGATGGAGGTTTGAAAAGCTCTCTGAACGGCTTAGGGGAGAGGCCCGGGGGAGTCAAAGACCATGAGGGGGCTCCTGCTGATGTCCAGAGATCCCGGAAATGGGGAAGCACTTTTCCAGACCTAGGACCCTCTTTGGAGACTCGAGGAGACATACTGATGGGCTGGACGTGAGGGCTGAAGGAAAGCATAACCCGGGATGACGCTCAGTGTTTCGGCTGAACTGGGTGGTGGTGCTACTTACTGAGGGGGAAGATGAGCTAGGGGCAGGGGGTGGAGGAACGGGCCGGTCACCCTGGGAGACGGGAAGTCGGAGCTGCCTGGTACACATCTCAAGGAGGCTGTTACAGGGTCGTTAGATGGAGGAATCTGGAATTCAGAGACAAGGTCAGGTCTGGGATATAAATGGGATCGTTGGGATGTGAAAGATGTTGAAAGCTCTAAGAGAATCCTGACCCTCCGGGGGATGACTTTCCTCAGAGAGTTGTTTATGCACTTTGATGGAAATTTTATTTAATCCCATCCACATGATTCATTTTGCGCCTCCTGAGTCCCAGGTTTTAGGCACTAGACCTACAGCTGTGAATGAAACCGGTTCCTGCCCTCAGTGAATTTCCCATCTAATCTGAAAAACAAGTGTGTGAATCACTAGTGTTCAACTACAAGGGGCAATGAAGTGAGTGCAAGATATGTGGGAGCGGAGGCTGAGGGCATGCAGGGGCAGAGACCTGGGAAGACTTCCCAGGACTTGGTTGCCTCTCCCAAAGTGATGAGAAGGGAGAGGGATTTCTGACCTTATCTGAGAGTACTGGATCCTCCGAAGGATGCCCTTTTTTTAAAGATTTTATTTATTCACTTGACAGAGAGAGAGAGAGAATGAGAAAATGCACAAGCAGGGGGAGCAGCAGAGGGAGAGGGAGAAGCAGCCTCTCCGCCAAGCAGGGAGCCGGATATGGGGCTCCATCCCAGGACCCGGAGATCATGAGCTGAGCGGAAGGCAGACAGTTAACCAACTGAGCCACCCAGGCACCCCTGAAGGATGTCTTTTTAAGGAGGATAGCAGTCAGGGGAGAAAGACGATGTGAATGGTCAATGTGAGGGGCTGCTGCCCAACTTCATGGGCTCTGCCATTAGCAGGCAATGTGTTAGGCAGGTTCTTTCTGGGGTTAGATATCCACAGACACTCTTGCAAGCCGGGGAGCTTCCTCCCCAGCCTCCTGGCTGCGGGTCCCGCGGGCCCAGAACCTCTCCCCGGTAATTGCTTTCCGTAATGTGTTTGCTCCAAACCAATTTCACGCCTCCGTGAGGACTCCGCCCTGCACTGGAGGCGCGGACCTCCCCACTACCAACCTACCCACGTGTAACGCGTGCGCGCACACACAAAC
>CM052806.1:87454105-87495126 GCA_028533885.1 Nasua narica | reverse complement strand
CCCCCCCCCCCCCCCCCCCCCGCCCAACCAGTGCCCTCCCAGTTAAAATATCCAGCAGCGGCGCCCAGCACGCGCGCCGGAGAAGGCTCACCTGGTCGGGTTCCAGTGCCCTCGCACGTCTCCAGGACTAACGCCAGGGGGCGCTGCAGTACTCCGCACTCCACTCACGCTGACGCAGTTGCGCGCTGCTGCCACCAGAGGGTATCCGCGGGCAGGGCCCGACGCTGCCCAACGTGAGTGGACTCTCCCGCCAATAAGTGAGGTGGAGGTACAGATGCTTTGGCTTTGACTTTAGAATACGTCGTTCCTCGTATCCTAGGTGCTGCTTTCCAAACCATAGAGGGGAGGCCAGATGGTGAGGTCCGATATAGGGACAAGCAGAGAGAGGGTAGATTCAAAATACAGTTCCTCTGTATGAGCCTCTACCCAACAGGTGAAATCGTGAGAGTGGGACAAGTTAGAGTATGTGGACAATTCGAGAAGCAGAATACTGTTTTAGACAGAAAAGTGCTTGCCCACGAAGGGCCTGTTCGGGGATTCAGAAAGAGAAGCCCAGTTTTCTCTTGGTGAAGAAAGGAGCCAGCTCTGTTCAGGGTCGATAGTGACAGCTTCTACCCTGGTCCTGATGGTGAAGCGAAGGAGCCGCTGATTCAGGGGACTTCTGTTCTCGACCACTGTGCTTTTCTTTGTCCCTTTAGTACAGGAAGGAAAGGCATCTTGAAAGGCATTTCTTCATGTTCGCTTGATCCTTGCACTGGCTCTTTGGCTAGGCAGAGTAGGTATTAGTCACCTCCTCTCACAGATGGAGCTAAGTCAGGGGGGCCGAGGTTACATGGCTCTGTGAGGGGTCAGAACAGGAACTTAACTCCAAGTCTTATTTCTGCAGCCCGTGCTTTTTTCCATTTACCATTTGGCCTCCCTTCTGCAGTTTACAAAAGGGCAGGGAAAGGGAATGGGCTGCTTCAGTTGCCACTATGTGTGTGGCTTTTATCCTGGGTTAGCTAGTGAATGTCAAGGACTATGCAGAAGCCACACTTCATGACTTAGCATGGCAAGGGGTCGAGGATATAAATGGATTACAAAATACAGTATCTAACAAACATGCAGCACAGCAGGGCAATACAAAGTCCCTGGGGTTTCACTTACCTCCTTTCAGACTTGGTGGCCCTCTGGGATTTGTTGGCAACAAGCTTTAAGCCTGGGGGTCCCTGGGTGGCTCAGTGGGTTAAAGCCTCTGCCTTCGGCTCAGGTCATGATCCCAGAGTCCTGGGATCAAGCCCCGCATCGGGCTCTCTGCTTGGCAGGGAGCCTGCTTCCCCCTCTCTCTCTGCCTGCCTCTCTGTCTACTTGTGATCTCTCTGTCAAATAAATAAATAAAATCTTAAAAAACAACAAGCTTTTTTTTTTAAAGATTTTATTTATTTATTTATTTATTAGAGAGAAAGAGACTGAGAATGAGAGGGGAGAAGGTCAGAGGGAGAAGCAGACCTCCCGCCGAGCCGGGAGCCCGATATGGGACTCGATCCCAGGATCCCGGGACCATGACCCAAGCCGAAGGCAGTCGCTTAACCAACTGAGCCACCCAGGCGCCCGACAACAACAAGCTTTAAGCCTCTACTCTGTGCCAGCCTGAACAGAGGGCTTCACTTTACTAAGTCTAGTTCTCAAGGCAATAAGCTCTCGAACTGGATAACATGCATCTTCAAGATCAGAGGGTCTTTAACCTTGAGTCCTTGACAGTGCGTGATCCATTCTGTCCTACCAGAGAGTGACACGCTTATTACAGTGGCCTTTTATGAGGGTGTGTGGGAGGGGTACTGGTGGGAGGGAGATGTTTAATATATACCCTTTTGCGCTTTTGGAATTTTGTACTATGTAATTTTATTACCTATACAAAAGAAAATGCAGTTCCTTAAAAAAAATGTCTCTTCCTTCATGCTTTATTTGACTGGTGTTACTGCTTATACAGCTTTAATGTCAGGGATTGTAACCCAAAATTCCCTCAATAATTTATCAAGTCCGTAGGCCTGTATTGTGTATCCAACACTGTAAAGCCATCACACTGACCTCTCATTTTTAAAGTGCAGTACACTTTCGAAGTCTGGTCTTCTCTATTGGTACCATGAAGTGCTTGGCTACTTTAACGGAGGGTCCTGAAGAAGATCTTTAGGAGGATGTACAAAGATTATCCTAGAACCCTAGTAGTGAGGCAGGGTTCCCGGACCTGAGGTGAGGCACCTCTGCTTCCTCCAGGGCAGACTTCTTGCACCAGACTTGTCTCCAGAAAGTCTCATGAGTTTAATGCAGAGCCCAAGACAGATCAAGACTTCATGGAAACCACACTCTTCTCTTTTTACCTGTCTGACAAATTGTCAATCAAGGATAACCAAAGAAAGGTCTTTTGTAGGATCCCACCCTTTTCTGTCTCACCCTGGTGACGGTGTCTTTCCCCGGGCTGTTGTGTAATACGTCAGTCTGACCCGAGTGGTGTTCACTAGACCCCCCACAGCACTCCCGATTTGAACAGATGTCTCTGAGATCCAGACTTCGTTCCTGCCCGCTCTGCCTCGGCTCAGAAAAACCGAGACTCTTAGGCGTAGGTTTCCCTCCTCACCCGAACCAAGTAACTTCCTCTGTCTAGACCGCATCTTCCTGAACTGGCCCGGCTTTTAACTAGCTTGGGTCTTCCTGGCCCCACCTGCACGACAGTTTCCCAGCGCCCAGGTGACCTTCATTTAGCTAGCTAGGCTTGGGCTGGATCCTGAAACTCGGGTCACTCTCCTGTTGACTCGCCTGTCTTGAGTCTTTTTTTTCTTTTTTTGCCTGATGACCTGGGCCTCCTATCAAGCGAAAGTGCCCGAGACTTTTGCCTCTAGACTGACAACTATACCGCTGGGAATAGGGGTGGGGGTGGTAAAAGACGCTAGCATTTCTGTGTTTGAGAATGGGGGAGGTGAGCAGAGTCATCTGCAATTAGCGAATAATTAGCGCTGCTGACCCTTGGGGCTCATCAGCGCTCCCGGGGCCAGCCCCCAGCAATCAGCTAGGGCAGGTCGAGAGTGTCAGGCCCAGGAATGAATAGGGCTCATCAGCGGTGCTGGAGCCGGGGAGCCAATCAGGGAAATTAATAGCAGGAGAGAGAGAGCGAGCGAGAGGGAGACAGAGATAGACAGACAGACAAGAGATACAGATATAGGTGAGAAATGAGAAAAAAAATAAGAGTAAGACAGTTGGGGTGGGGAATGAGAAGTAGGAATAATCAAAAAGGAATAGGGATAGGAAGGCCGGCAGGAAAGGGAAGAGTGGAGGAAGGAAAAGCATGTAAGGGATGGGAGAAAGATGGAGGGGAAAGGTGAGAGGAATGGTAAGTACTTGGCATAGTGTGGGCACTCGAGGAAATTACCTACAGAGGCTGCAGTGAGGAATTGAGGTAGTCCGCGCTTCGGAGGAGGGACCGCGGAGGAAGGGGAAGAGCCAATGTCAGGAGAAAAAGAGACTCCGGGAGAGGGGAATGGGGTCGGGAAGAAACTACCAAGGGGAAAAGGGCCCAGGCACAAGGGCCCTGAGCTGCGGCGCCCCGCAGCAGAGCGCGCCCCCTGCCGTTCCCGCCTCGCCGCCCGAGGGGGCGCGGAGGTCCTGTCCAGCCCGCGTGGCCCGGACGTGCCCTCGGGGCGGCCGGGGCAGGGGCGTCGGGGGCGGGGAGGCGCGCGGGGTCTGGTCCGGGGTCTGGCGGCGTCGTGGTCCCGCCCCTCCCGGGGCGCCCTGCTTGTCCGGCGTCCCGCGCCACGTCCACGCCCGGGCAGGGTGGGCTGAGCGTGGGGGGGGGGGGGGGTGGGGGAAGGGAGGGCACCGGCCCAGCAGCTGCCGCCGCCTCCTCGTCGGCCGCAAACTTTCACAAAGCGGCGTGTCCGGCCTCATCAATCTCCATTAATAATAGTTGGTTGGGCCGCGGGGGGCGGGCGGGGGTCCCGGGCCGGCCGGCCGGGCCGCTGGGAACGGGCTCTGCGGAGGGAGCGGAGCCGGGCGCGGCAGTGGCGGGCGGAGGGAGGAAGTGAAGCGTAATTTGAGGAAGATGGATGAGTCCGGAGGGCGACACCCCCAGCCCGCCCGCTCGCCCGCCCCCTCCCTCCTTATGAGAGAGAGGGAGCGCGGCGCCGGAGCCACACTGCGCCGAGCCCGCGCCCCGCCGCCACCTCGGCCGGGAGCCTGGGAGCGAGCCCTGCGTGTCCGCGCGGGGCGCCCGAGCCGCGGGGCGCACGGCGGCGCCCAGAGCGGAGCGCCCTGGGGCGGCCGTAGCTCCGGGCACGATGCAGAGAGCTGGAGGCGGGGGTGCCCCCGGGGGCAGCGGCGGGGGCAGTGCCGGGGGCCCGGGCACTGCCTTCTCCATCGACTCCCTGATCGGGCCGCCGCCGCCTCGCTCGGGCCACTTGCTCTACACCGGCTATCCCATGTTCATGCCCTACCGGCCGCTAGTGCTGCCGCAGGCGCTGGCTCCTGCCCCTCTGCCGGCTGGCCTCCCGCCTCTCGCCCCCCTAGCCTCCTTTGCCGGCCGCCTTACCAACACCTTCTGCGCGGGACTGGGCCAGGCCGTGCCCTCGATGGTGGCGCTCACCACCGCGCTGCCCAGCTTCGCGGAGCCACCCGACGCCTTCTACGGGCCCCAGGAGCTCGCCGCTGCCGCCGCCGCCACTGCTGCCCGAAACAACCCCGAGCCGGGCGGCCGACGCCCGGAGGGCGGGCTGGAAGCCGAGGAGCTGCTGCCCGCCCGGGAGAAAGTGGCAGAGCCCCCACCGCCCCCGCCTCCGCACTTCTCAGAGACTTTCCCAAGTCTGCCGGGTAAGTGCCGGGCCGACCAGGGCGCCGGGCGGGAGGCTTGTTCACTTGGAAATCCCAGGCAGCCGCCTGCTTGGAATCTCGGCACCTGCCTGGAGCCCTGGCATTCCAGACCCCCCAGATGTGGGGTTCTGCAGGACCACCTCCAATTCTTCCAAACATGGCACCTCTGGGTCCCCGCAACCGCTGCCCTGCTCGGTCTTCCAGAGTGCCTGAAGCCTCACCCAAGACCTCCCAGGACTCCCTTCCCAATTAGTACCTGTCCCCCCTGCGTTCTAGTCTTCAAGCCTTGGCTCCCAATTCTCTTTTTAAGAATCCCTTCATTTTTCTCCTCTGGGGAGAATAGAGAAGCTGCAAGGGTGGGATTCCTGGAGACACTAGCAAGACCCCGCGGTGAGGGTACCCTGGGCCAGCTGTCAGTTCAGGAAGGGGAAGGCAGTTCCGGCTTCTGAGAAGATGATGTTGACCCCAAACAGGCTCTGTGAATGCAGGGGCGAAGGGAGGGTCTTAAAGCAGTGGTGACCAGTTGGTGACCTGTCTTTGCCTTAGTAGTAGAGGTCACTTCTGAACTGGCATATTTAGAGATCAGCCTTGAAGAACCGAGTGGGGGGCCTAAGGGGACGTTAGCTAGCAGGGGGCCCAGCACCTGCTGGTCCAGGACTGACCGGGGACGTCAAGACGGAGGTTAAAGGCAGGGCTGGGTTGGGCGTGGCACAAACACCTGGAGTCAAGAATCTGGCCAAGCTTCTGGAACCAGCGGGATTCTGCCAAGAGATAATGCAGGAACCCGGCTTCTCCATGGGAAGGTGCCGTCTCAGTGGAGGCAGGGCGTATTAATCTGAAACCTGTGTAGAATCGAGCTACCTGGGGTCCTCCTGACCTCCTTCATGCGTCCTCAACCTCTAGATGCCGGGAAAGCTTCCCCCTCACCAGGGGCAGATCCAGGTGGGATGACATCCAGAGCTCACACAATTCAGTGGGCTCTGTTTCAGAAAAATGGGCTGCGTGCAAGCGTGCGGTTCCTGAAGCTTAAACTTATTTAGCACCAGGAGGAATCCACCTCCGCTTAAGTATTCGTCACATCAGCTTAGCAGGTAAAAGTGACCCCAGGAGGCCTGGGGCTGACACTAGCCGAGAGTCCTTTTGTCCTTTGCCAGGAGAAGACAGCTCCTGGTGATGGGTCCCCGGACCCTTCCTTGAAACTGTCCGGAGGTCTGACCGCTCTTCCGGACCTCAAGTGCTGCTTCCTCTCCTTTTCCCCTTTAGCCCTGGGCGTTTGGGCTTTGAGAATTCAGCTGTTGTTTTTGTACCTGGTTGGGCCGGGGGGATCCAGTCGCTGAAGTCTGAGCAGCACCTCCTAAGGAGGATCAAAAGGAAATTAGAGAGCAGCAACTGGAAGGTGGGAGGAAATGTCCCCAAGATAAAAGGGCCCGGAGCAGAGGAGAGGGGAGAAGCAGCTGACAGGAGGGTCGGAAGAAGAGCGGATCAGTAGGATTTTCGGGATAATAGTCCCACAGCAGAAAAGAGCAAGGCAGCCCATCAGAGAGATGGCTTTGGGGGCAAGAGGAGCTGGAGGAACAGGCAGACACCTGAGGAAGAGACGAGCTGGTGAGGGAGCAGAGAGGCAGACAACCCAGGGAAGGGGAGTCTGGGGAGCAATCTGCCTGAACCCTGGGAGAGCCTGTCCTGCCCCTTCGGGCTCCCCGCCATTGTTTATTTTGACTCATTGGTCGAATGAGGGCTCTTTTCTGAAGCAAACAGAATATTGGCCGTAAAACTAGAGAGAGAGAGAGGGAGGGAGAGAGGGAGGGAGGGGGAGAGAGAGAGAAGTAAGCAGAGAAGAACAGAAGAGAAATATTGAGGAGCGAAGAATAGAAGAAAGGAAGGACCAACAAATGCACTCTAGCCCCAGATTATCCAAAGAGACTGTGAGAGAAGAGGTCTGTGTATTGGAAGAGAGAGGTACAGGGGATTTCTAGCCTGGGCTAGATGGAGAGGGAACGGCATCTCTGGACCGGAAGTGTGTGTGTGTGTGTGTGTGTGTGTGTGTGTGTGGCAGAGTTGTTGTGTAGTTTGGGAGGGAGCTAAGTAAACGTCCTGCTAGGAAACAGGGAAGTGTCAGCACTAGGAGTAATTTTTTAAAAAAGGTTTTTCAATACTGAGAGTGCTGGTAAACTGGAATTTCTGTACAGAGAATGAAGAAGGAAAGATCATAATCTAAAGAAAATACGGGAAGTAATCAGAAGGCACTTGTTCTTGGAGTAAAGACTAGAACGATGGGAGGGAGGTCTTACAGAGGAAGAGTCCTGAGAGGGGTCAGAGTGAAGGGAATCACTCGTGTTGGGTTTATAGTGGGGCTGGTGGGGCAGAGCAGGAGGGAGACATTTCAGAAGAAACATTCAGAGAGGATAGTGACTGGGGGACCTTATCTGTGACCCCCACTTTTCACCCCTCTCGGTACAGACTCTCCCGACTCTTCCAGGACGTGAGTGACGCCGCTCATATCCACCTGGCCAGCCTTCGTTTTTTGTTTTTTCCTGAAGTAGTCCAGAAAAGAGAAGGAAATTCCAGAAATGTTGGACATAGATTCGGTTTAGGGAGTGATGACACATGGCCTGTGCTAAAAATGGTGGGAAAAGGAATACTCTATTTTGGGAATTGTAGTAGAGTATTTAGTGTGAAATGAGAGTTTTTGTTTGAATAATGAGATTGAAACTTCAACATTAGAAGAGTTTGGAGAGAGAGTGCTTTCTTTAAAATGACCAAAGAGAAATTACTGTTCTAGTGTGAATGGCTGACATTGGTTGGAAATTATTAATTTACATATGTTTAGTGTTTTACAGTTCCTAGCCCTGTTAAATGAAATTATAGTGAACATAGGCCAATCCGGAGAAGGGTAAATGAAGTTTCTTTCTGTTGGGAATTCCTTTTTTTTTTTTTTTTTAATTTTTGCTTCAAGTTAAGAGAGACACCATCTTACTACAACTGCTGATGAAGAAAATAACTTTATTATGATTCAGTTGTGGGGGTAGAAGCTATAGTAACAGGCAAAAAGAAATACCACATACAGAAATAATGGGTAGAAAAGGCATTGAGAATGGTAGATTGGAAATAATTCTGGGTTTAGAATATGGGGAACAGTGAGGACAATTGGGGAAGGTGTCTTCTAGAAGTGATAAAAGAGGAGAGAATTTTGAATTCATAGAGAAGATTTAAAAGCATGAATGAGTAGAAGAGCTCAGAGTAGTGCTGCCTAGCAAGTCATTTATGGAATTAAAACATTATTAGCCATCTTAAAAAGGTTAAAAAAAAACAGGTGAAATTAATTTTAATAATACATTTTATTTAGCCCAATATGTCTGATACTATTTTAGCACTATTCAATATAAAAAAAAACTTGAGCTATTTTATACCCTCCTTCCACGTTATCTTCGAAATCCAGTGTGTATTGTATACTTTCAGCACATCTCCGTTCAGATCAGCCACGTTTCAAGTGGCCAGTAGCCTCACGTGGGCAGTTGTGCCTTGTATTCATCGACCTAAGAGAGCGAGAGAGTCGTAAGGACAGAGTCATGTGAAAGTGGTAAGGAAAAGGAGCTTTGAATTGGGTGATAGCAAAGTCTTCGCTGTATTAGGAATAATGGAGAAAAGACGGCAGTAAACTCTAAATGCCAGAAGGAAAGGAGAGTTCTGCGTGGAGTGAGTTGGGCAGTGAGGCTCCTGTTGTTTGTGAAGGTGCCTGTGAGCTCTGCCCGAGAGTGACCCCAGCTAACTTTCGGGTGAGCAGGTACGCGTTTCAGCAGCGCTGGGTGAAGATGATCCCGTGTGCCGGGGGAGCGACAGGAGGAGCTGTCCATTCGGGGAAATGCAGAAGAAAACTTGCAACTCGGGGGCTTAGAGCAATGACTTTCTCCCTAGAAAGGAGTGGGATTGCTTGAAAACAAAGACTTAAGAAGTGAAGAATGGTAGATAATCCATATATAACTGTTGGATAGATGGTGAAAACATAGTGAGAGATTGGCATGAAAGGTAATTGAGCCTGGCGAAGAAAACATCTGGAAAGAAGACACTGAGGTGATACAGGAAAGAGACTCTGATGGAATGAACCCAGGAGATGGCAGTGTAGTGAACATTATTATTATTTTTTTTAAGATTTTATTTATTTATTTGAGAGACAGAGAAAGAGAGAGAGCATGAGAGGTTAGAGGAAGAAGCAGGCTTCCCATGGAGCTGGGAGCCCGATGCGGGACTTGATCCTGGAACTCAAGGATCATGACCTGAGCCGAAGGCAGTTGCTCAACCAACTGAGCCACCCAGGAGCCCCTAGTGAACATTATTTTAAAAGCTAAAAAAAAAAATAGCTAAGTTTTAAAAATGATTTTATTTTAGAGAGCAAGCAAGCAGGGGAAGGGGCAGAGGGAGAGGGAGAGAATCTCAAGCAGATGCCCGTTGAGCACAGAGCCCGACGTGGGGCCCGATCCCAGGACCCTGAGATCATGAGCTGAGCTGAAAGCAAGAGTCGGACGCTTAACTGACTGAGTCACACAGACACCCCCAAATTGGCTAATTTCTGAACAGCGATTGGCAGTCATGATGGAAATCCTGCAAGGAGACTAGGGAAATGTCCTAGGACCGTGATATGTGAGAGCTGATTGCTGTAAGCTAAGCACCTGACTACAGCAGAATGTTCTAGATGCCCATCGATTAATTTTTGAATCGGTACCCATTATGACTGTTCAGAGGTATTTACTGATGAGAGAAAAACAGGAAATAATAAGGTGACGTGGAATCAGAGACTTCTGTTGTTAGAAACAGGAGGGAAATTTTTCTTGGACGTGATGGATGGAGACCCATGTTTTCCTAGAAATGCTGAGGAAGAGCACACAGTGAGAACGCTGGCTCCTTTGGTTTCTAGAAAGGCACATGTGGCATTCACTTAATGTGATTGAAGGAACATTTGTGGGGGAGGCGTGACACATGCGCTCAGGTGTCAGCCCTGTCCCTTAGCGGCACAGCCGTGGCCAGTTGCTTCCTTCAGCTCAGGGCACGTTTATTGTGAGTCTGTGATGGACTTAGTATATTCCAGACCCTGCGGGGAATTCAGCCCTACAGCTTCTCTCGGCTTCGGTCTCCTCATCTGTGTGAATTTGATTCAGATTATTTTTAATGTTTCTGTCTATCCCATAAAATAAAAGCTTCTTTTTCCAGCTTTGATGTTTAAAGTAGGGTTCTAACATGGCTTTCATGAACCTCTTATAAAAGGATATGCTCGTTATGGGTAGGGAAAAATGACGTCTTTATCTTTACTAACTTCTAACTAAAATCTGGCATTTTCATTAGTCATGAGCATAGGCCAGAAACCATAGCGGTTTCAGCATCAGAAATTACAGATATTTGTGTCACCAACAGAAATTACAGGTATTTTCTTATACATTTATAGACTTTGGAAGCATCTTGTGTAATGAATTAATAAAGAAACATACATGATTATAACACAAATTCATTTTTGAGTATCTGAAAACTACATTTTTCTATAGTTGGCTTCTGATGTAATCCTGTGTTTTATGCTATATACCCAAAAGCATTATTCTAAGAAGGGGTTCATAGGTTGTATCAGACTGCCAAGGAGTTCAGGGCACAAAAAGGGTTAAGAACCCCTAGTCGACAGACAGAGATCCCAGAATGACAAGACGAAAATTTTATCGGGAGGATTAGAATACTGAGGTGCCTTATACCACCATGAAGGTAACACTTGGGAGGGCTGAATAGAGAAGGGGGGTTTCTGCAGTGGCACATGGAAATGTGGAGATACATGGTTAGATGATTAGGATAATTCTTATCCTCAGAGTGATGGGCATAAATAGGCTATACTGGGAGTAATGGGAGCAAGGCAGTAATTGGAATAATGAGGGGGAAATATTTTAATTGAAAGAAGGAACATTGTATGATGCACAAAGTGCTTTGCAGTGAGAGTAATGTTACAGTGGGAAGCTGTAGACAGAAATTTTGCCGCGGAAGTAATGAGGAAAGAAGGATCTTTGCCTGGAAGCTGGGAATTAGGAAATAGAAAGGACGGTATAATGGAGCGGATGTACAAAAAGAAGGGAACCTAAATAGGAACGATGACAGGGCGAGAGTTTGGTGGGAGAGAACTTTTATCTGGAGGGAAGAAGAAAAAGTGCCCCGTGCTGGGGTAGGAGAGAGGAAGCCCTGGTCCCGAACCAGTGGAGAGGCCAGAGCCCTGGACGCGGGTGGTGGCGCCCATGGCTGCGCTGGCAATGACGGCGAGCGGGGACGTCTGAGTTGGGAGCGGTGGACAAGAGGTGTGGGGTGTTCCCTGGAAATATGGGGGGAGATGGTCAGCTTAGAGTAATGTGGAGGAAACACTGATGCGCGAATTGGGAGAAAGAATTTAGGGAGAAGGGATGCTTGAATTTGGGATGATAGAACAGCGGTTCCCAGCAGTTGAATTAAGTTGTAGCCGGAGGCGACAGCACAGTTACACAAGCCCTTGGGAAGCAGCGTCTGCGTTCCCCTCCCACCCCGGAAGGGAAAGGAATGACCTTCGAGTGAAAAATAAACCGAGAAATCTGTATTAAAAGCAAGGGGGCGGCCGGGACTCACAGAGACTAGGGTGTGAAAATGGAGGCTGGGAGAAACAGAAAGATACCCGTGAACTGAGGGTAATGGGCGATGGATTTCTTGCCTGAGTTGGGGAGGAAGTGGTATTACAGTGGAAGCCTGTACGGGGAGCGATGGGAAGGGAAGGGAGGAAGCCAACATCGTCCTGAGCGCGAAGGTAGGAAGCGCTTTGTGCTGGAACGGGTGACAGCTGTCGTCCGCGTGATGTGCAGCCCCGGGAGCACGGGGCTCCGTGATCCTGGCCACCCCACTCTGCAGCTGAACTTCCTCGTCGCCATGGGTAGGGCTTTGACCTAGATGATCTCCAAGGTCACTTCCAGCTCTACGGTTCTGTTTTATCTGTAAGGATACCTTTATTAATGAATTGTTTCCTTTAAAAAAAAAAAAAAAGGCATCCTGAGCAAAGGGGCCGGGGGAGATTCTCTTCTCCCCGGTGCCGAGTTGTGGCGGCTGAAGAGGAGGCCGGCTGGGATACGGATATCTTGAGGTGGAATCAGGGCTGAGCTTTAGGATGGAAATGGCTTTGTCACATGGGATTATGGAAGGGCCTCTGTGTATGTTTATCATATGAAATGAGAGAACTATTTCATGGAGGTGAGCGATCTTACGAGGCCAAAAAGGTTCGGGATCTGATGTGCCCGACTTTACCTGGTGAGGAGGGAAGGGAGTGAGGAAAAGAAAAGCCGTGGAATCCGTTCCCGGCCTTCTCTATTATTTCTTCATCGGGTACGGTATTCGTGATAGGGGGACAGGGGAGTTCAGTGTTCACAAAAGAGATGGGGGGTGGCGCAGAAGGCTGGGCATGGACTTTGGATACAGACCCTGACGCGACCCACTTGTGGTGAGAGAAATCTCAACAACAAAGCACTAACCTCTGCAGTCACAGCTTCCGCACCAGCAGGGGAGGGCGACAGTATTGACCTCACAAAGTTAAGGATTCAGCGAGATGTTTGCCCAGCATCCTGAAGTAATTGGTGCGCAAGGAATTACGGGTATTGCCCTTGTACTGGAAATGGATGGGGAGCATGCCTGGGAATTCAGTTGGGGAAGACTTCTTTATTAAGAACTGGCTAGGAGGGACGCCTGGGTGGCTCAGTTGGTTGAACGGCTGCCTTCAGCTCAGGTCATGATCCCAGGGTCCTGGGATCGAGTCCCACATCGGGCTCCTTGCTCGGCGAGGAGCCTGCTTCTCCCTCTGCCTCTGACTGCTTGTGCTCTCTCTCTCTCTCTGACAAATAAATAAATGAAATATTTAAAAAAAAAAAAAAAACTGGCTAGGATAGGCGCCGCTCGATACTGATAAGGAGTAACGATAGAAACAGCCCCGTATTCTGAGAGGTGTTTCGGCGGGGAAGCCCGAAGACAACCAATGGATGCATCTCATAAGGGTAGATTTCACATTTTTTTTCCTTTGGCTCTTTCTCCCTCCTTTGGTTTCTCTGTCTCAAATTTGGACATTTTCTGGATCCCAAGACTACCTAAAGCCCTCTTTTTGTGTCCCACTGGGGTCTGTTCTTCTTTTCCTTTCATTGTATATATTAAAGAAATCAAAAAACTCATTTCTTCACCACAATTCCTATTCTCTCATATAACTGATCTCAGTTTGATGTTAGGAGCAAAGTTACTGGATTAAAATAATTCATATTCAGATGGATTAAGGAAATTTTTTAAAGATTTATTAGAGAGAGTGGGATATGGGGCAGAGGGAGAGGGAGAAGGAGAGAAGCAGACTCCCCGCTGCATGTGGAGCCTGACGCAGGGCCGTATGCAGATCTTATGACCCCGAGGGCATGACCTCAGCCAAAATCAAAAGTCAGATGCTTAACCCACTGAGCCACCCAGGCGCCCCAAGGAGATTTTTTAAAAGTCCAAGTGAATTTCAAACTGGTGGAAGGTTAGGTGGTGTTATTAGGAAAAATTTCAGGTAACATGGAAATGTTATTTGGGATGGGAGAGCTGTGGGAGTGAGGAGGAGAGGCTTACTTTCCCTGGAGTCACGTGATCATCGTCACTTCCAGTTGCTACGTTGGATGTAGAACTCTGGTTTGCAAGTGACAGTAACTCAACTCCAATTTAAGCTAAAATGGTCATTGCCTGATTCACATGACTCTTAAGTACAGGGACTGAGTGGATCCAGAAATGTAACCGGGATTGCTAGATCTTTCTTTCCTTTCAACCCGGCCCCTCTCCCTTTCTTTGCCTCGTTCTCTCCTTAAGAGAAGTGAGGAAGGGGACAAGCATCAGCAGCTCCCAGGTTGAGACCCCAGTGGATTCTAACATATACAAAGTTCTAGGGTGACTCATTAACTAGCTGGAGTCCAGTCTCCAGGGAGATGGGAGAGATGGGATGTCAGGACTGGTCAGATCCAGGTCACGTGCCTACGTTGTCACAAAGGTGGGGAAATGTGATTGACGGCCCCACCGTAGTAGGTAGTTGATGAGAAGCAGTGCCCAAAGGAAGGGGGTGTTGTTAGTGAACGAAAGGAGGAAGGGATGCTGAGCAGACAAAAGGACCCCCGAACAGATGTCTACCTCAACCAGAAGGCAAGGCAAGGATGTATCTTTACTCCCTTTCAGTATCAGGGAGGAAAATCTCCCTAGCTAGAGAAGGAGCTCTAGGAGCGATGGAAGAGACACCGAGAGGAGCGCAGGAGGGAGCTCTGTCATGAGGAAGGTGGAGAGAGAGGAGGATGCTAGAAAAATGTTCCTCAGTGAGGCCAATTCCCTCTAAGAAAGAGCTGCACTTGAGGGGCGGGGGACACGTTTGTAAGCTAGAAGCCAGAAAAAAGATGGTTATTAAACCGAAACGGTTCCCACAGTTTGACAATAGTATTTCTAAACGAGAAAATATATTTCTAAATAAAAGGAATGCTGACTGGTAGGATTACGTCGTACAAAACAATAATGACAGAAAAAAAAAATAGATCTGGTAGGAATTTTGTCTTGGGGAAATGCCAGGACAAATAGTCTATTCAAGGACAAAGGCGGAATTTGGAAAGTGGGGCCTCTCCTCTGGCGATTGTAAGTGCCTTCTCTGAGCGGGGTAAGGGGAGATATTAATGGGCAGGCCAGGGCTCTGGAGTGAGAAGTGAAAGGGAGGAGGTCTGAACTGAAACTGGGTTTGGTAGCAAGGTTATTTATCTGATGAGGCATCGGGGCATTTACGTGGAATGGGAGGGGACAGGATAGAAGGAGCATTGGCCCGAGATTTCGGAGACCAAGGTTCTAGACATTCATCTATCTCTAGCTGTGTGACGTCGGAGAGTCACTTAACCTTTCGGAAACTCTGTTTTTTCACCTGAGATAAGTTTGCCAGCCTTCCATTAGTACTACTCATAAGGTCCACTCTATTTCAGCGAGTTGCTTCGAGGTAAATAATAAGTGTGAAAATGTTGTGGAACGTTGACGGTAACAAGGGTGCCCTTGGCGATGGTAGCACTGCTACGTCATGAGGGGAGTTCTGAGCGGTGGGGAGACTGCCCCGAACCTGTCATCAGGGTCGGAGGGGTTCTGGACGGCGATGGTGTAGAAAAAATTCTCGTGTCAGTTTGGAGGAAGGAATGCTGAAGGGTCGTAGGAAGGGTGGAGAAAGAGAAAGTGAAAACGAATGCCCCTTACCGCCCCTGAAGTTACGAGGAGGAGAGGCAGCATGAAATTAGCAGGAACGAGTGAAACACAAATTGGAAGTGAGCTCATTGCTGTAAATGACGGGAGAAGGTACTGTCTCCAGAAAGAACAGACGGTCCTGTCCCGGGCATCATGATGAAGATTTGGAAATGACAGTGTGGTGGTAAATATGCCTCTTTTTTGAGGGATGACTTGGGTTTCTCTCCACCTTTTGACCTCCCCCAAATCGTTTCTGGATTCGGGAGGCTGAGTAGTTGGCCCAGGCTCAGGAGGGGACATACTTCCTGACAGTAGTTAGGGGAGTGTGAGGGGTGGTCGTATTGGAAGTAGAGGGAAGAGAAGTCAAAACTGAGTGCCATGCGGGGAGAGACCTCTCTTCAGTGGGTAATGAGAGCTGTTGATTTTATAGGAGCTCAAACCGAAGAGGACGGATGAGGGGCAGCACAGGGACTCTGGGAGTTCCCAGAGCTGGGGTCTAAAGTGGTTTTCCGCACCACGACCCGGGCCCACCATTCTTGGTGACCACAGCTGCGGACCCCCCTGTAGACGATGCAGATCTGGGGCTATTTCTTCTCCTAGAGAATACCTACCATGGGTTCTTTGGCCCTTGATTTCTCCCCCGGCCTGACCAGATCCATTCGCAAGATGGGCTCTTCTAGATCTCTGGTGCTGCTTCCCCTCCTCTTGGAAACAAGGCCCCGTGCAGTTATATCCCCGGAGCTCGAGTACCGCTCTCTGGACGTGGGAAGAATGGCCCTGGCGGGACTTGACACGTAATCGTGGTGCAAACCTTGGGGTCTCTGGTTCTTAGGATAATAAGATCTCAGGATCTCTAGGATAAGTGGATCTTGGAGCATCCACTACGAGAATTCACAAGAACTCGAGACGTTTCCTAATAACAGTCTGCCCTACGGTCATTTCCCCTGGATAGACACCACTCTTCTTTCAGACTCTAGACTTACGCCTAAGGAACAAGCTGAAAACTCAATATACTCTTATATTACCAATAATCTCGTTTTCATACACAAAGAGCAGAACCTTCCTATCTGTTTGGCCTACCGATGTACATGGTCAAATTGTTCCCAATTTAAAATTTTTCCTTTTGCTAAAACTATTCTCATCAGAATCCTTTCCCATGTAAAATTTTCAATGAAGCCTCATTTTATGGATCAAGGTTTTTTGTTTGTTTGTTTGTTTTTCCTCCTATCAACCAATTATAGCCTCTGCAATTAGTAATTTACTTTTATGGACATTATATCTACCAAGTCCAATTATTCTAAATCAAATTTTGTAATGAGAAATTTTATCAGAAAGATTGGCTTCCATCCGTTTTTAGTCAACACATTTTTCTGTGTGCAATTTTTGTTTTATTTTGTTTGATTATATTTACTATTAATATTCATTACAAATCAGATTTTAAAAAGTAGGTTGCGTTTATTTTTTAGCTAGTCCACAGGAAAATAGTAAGGCATATCAGGATCGCTGTATTGTTACCGATCAGGCTCCTGTACCACTTGTCTGATTCCAATATGATTTTTCTTGTTTTTAAGCTTTTTGCTCTCTTTTCCCCTGATTTTTCCCCCCTATTTTCTAGCCCTTCTCTAAACTTTCCAGCCCCTTCAGTTTCCCTGACTCATCATTTCATTCTCCTACCACTGTGTCTGCCCACTTGTCTCCTGCCCCAGACTTTCTGCCTGCTTTGGCCCTTTCTTTCCCCCATCTCAGTGTCCTTCACCGCCCCAGACCTTCTCCTTTGAGGGCGTAGCTGTATTTCCCCCTCCTGGTTGTTTTCCCATATTGCCCCCCGCCACCGCTTCCAAGAGTTGCTTATCAGAGCCCTCAGGGTCCTGCTTATAAAGGTTCAGAGAGAAACTCTTGCCCCTGCCGTTCAGCATCCCACTGGGATGGAGGAACCAAGAGAGGCGATGAACTTGTGCTTTAAAAGCAGCGCTGAGGGGGGGCTGCTTCTGTGGGCCCGATTTTATGGGGTCTGTCTGAAGACAGAGGACAGATGATACAACCTCGGGAGGGCCCTGCCCGGATCAAGGAACCTGGGGGCCTCGTCTCAGTCATCATCAGTGTAGATTTATTGGACACCCCCTAGGTGCTCGGAGCTGTGCTAAATGATTTCATCCTTCAAGCCCTGAAATCCAGTTTCTGCCTTTTTAAAGCAGCTGTTTAGAATATGTGATATTGGACTGAGTTTTTACGAGCTTTTATTCTTTTTGTTATGTACTAGGTTTTAAACACTGAAAGAGGATTTAGTAGTGATGTGAAGGATTTCCCTTTATTTCTTTTAGCAGAGGATTCTATAGATTCCCGCAGCATATGGGCTTCTGTCCAGCTAACGTGAAATCAGAGGCCATCTTGAAAAGTGAACAGAATAATACTCGTGGAGAGAATGTCTTCCGGGCGCTGGAGGAGCGGGGCCGTGGGGGACATTTTAGGAGAGGCTTGGGGAAGGAGGAACAGAGGTGGAGACCGAAGAGGGAGAGAAAGGGAGCAAGGGAGAGAGAAAGTGTTTGAGAATAGTTTTTTATTTAGTCCACAAGTATATACGGAGTGCCTACTCTGTGCGGAGAATTTTCTAGATGAAGACACAGCAGTGAAAAAATACATTAAAGCTCCCTACCTTCATGAAGCTTATATTCTAGCTAATCGGAAAAGACAGCCAGTAAAATAAATGAATAAAGTGGGTGACATGTACTATAGCAACAAATAAAGCAGAAAAGGAGGATAGAAGTACTGGGAGTTTTCATTCTAAAAAGATGATGGGGAAGGTCTTCTTGGGGAAGGAAGCCCCTGAGGGAGACAGGGAATGAGCAAGTGCAAAAACCCAGGTGGCAAGTTTAGTATTCTGAGCAGAAGGATCATCTAGGGGAAGGGCAGGGGAGGGGAGAACAAGAGGAGGGAAACCAGTCTGGAGAAGGGTGGATGAACCAGGCGGGACGCGATGTGGACTGGGACCAGTGGGACGCAGGGGACCCAGTGAGAAGGGCGGGCTCGGGGAGCGGGCAGGGCTTGGGAGAGAGAGGAGTGAGGCCTGGTTTGAATGAGGAGGATGGAATTACCACTAAGCAACCTGGGGAGGACGTGGGTACAGATGGCGAAGAGCTGGTTTGGGAGCGAGGTGAGGAGTTCTGCCTGGGACGCGCTAAGTCCTGTGAAAATGGAAACTAATGTGGGGAGGAGTGGTTAAGGAGGGAGAGAACCAAGATGTGACTCTTGCAGAAAGCAACACGGATTTGGCTCGAATGAGGTCTGGGAGGAAGCATGGGGCGTATGGCAAGAAGCAGTCTCCGTAGACGGACTGAGGGACAGACGGATGGACGGATGGATGTCAAGCTGGTGCTCGAGAAGCCCGGGAAGCCGCTAGAGGGACCCGAGAGCACTTACTGAGAAAAAGCCCCGAGTAGGAGGAGCCTAGGTAGGCTGGATGAGCCTAAACGAGGGTGCGCCACACGGGTTTTGAAATTAAATAAAGCAGCAAGCCCTACGGGAAGGAAAGCCAGGGGCTGGGGATAAAAATACCCTCGAGGTGTAAAAGCAGCGGAGTGGGGGGAGGTGGGCGACCTGGACGCGGGCTGGCAAGTCTGGCCTCTCGGGAAGGCGCACGTGGCTCTCCAGGGCGAGGACGAGGTGTAGCTTGCTGGCGTCTGGGGAGGGGAGGGTTCCTGGGCTGGTCCCGGGGACCCCGAGACGAGACGTTCCTTCCCAAGGGCGGGCACATGGGGAGGGGGCTGGACGGTGTTCAGGCGCACAGCCTGCTCTCACTGTTCCCTGAAGTCCTTTTACTTCGGGTCATTTCTCAGCCTCGGAGCGTCCGAGCGACACGCGGTGGGTCTAGACAGAGGCACTCCCGCCCTTCGGAGACCCCAGCCCCTTTGCGCCGTGAGCGCGGCGGTGAAGAGCTGACCGGTTCGTGTCTCCAGCTTACCCATTTCCTCTTGTTCTCTCTCCTGTTGGTCGGTTTTCTTCTGACTTTTTATTTCGTTGCTTATTGGCTCTTTGGGCAGAAAGCAAGGCAGCTTTACAGCTCAACTACTGAAAACATTTGCGATCCGTTATTTGCCGTTCTGACAAAACTGTCCGCGGGTGAGGTTAAAACCGATGATTGAATTAAGTATTAGGGTTACATGTACATTTAAAACATTTGATACGGCCATAACTGTAATCAGTCATCTACCAAACAAGTCAAGTTTCTTCTTTTACCATTTCCTCTACGTTCTCCCTCGTTGCCCTCTGTTTCTTTCTCCTGTCCCACCTTCCCTCCAGTTCTTTGCGCCGACATCAAGCTCGGGGACTCGAGCAGAAAGCAGCTTTTTGTGCTCCTCCTGCATCCTCCGTTGGGAGAGAGATGATGTCATTTCACAGTTGAGGAGGAGGAGGGGAGAGACTGAAAGGGGCCCAGGAGAGCTAGGGCTCCGGAAGCGGCTCTGGCCACGGAGAAGGTGGCCCACACCTGGAAGGGCCCTCCATTCGGGGCTGGCTGGGCTGGTCAGGGAGAGTTGGAAGTCGGGGAAGGACCCCTCCCAAATCCCTTGGTAACATTTCTTGGGCCCAGATTTCGGGTGGCGGGTTGGTGAGAATAGGGAATCAGAGGACCCTTAAGTTTGCATATGGAAATGAGATTCTAAGGTTCTGGATCTGGGGAGGTGGGGGAAGTGAGAGGCCAGAACAGAGTTCAACCCCGGGGCAGGTGAGGGTCTCCGGAGAGTAACAGGCCGGCAGTGTGGTCTCCCCGCCCGCCCCGAGTTAGAGCAGCAGAAAGGCTCGAGAGCCAGCCCCACGCTGCTTGACGCTGGGACCTGTGCGGTCCGGATCTGGAGGGTGGCAGATGAGTGGAAAGCCCTCGGCCCCGGTCTGGAGAAAGCTGGGAAGGTAGCGGGTAGGAGGAATGAGGTGGGGCGTGGAGGTGAAGTTAAGGGTCTCGGTCTGGGAACGGCGTTCCTCTGATGTGCACTGATTGCCCCCGCCCTCGCTATAGTGAAATCTGTGCTGGTTAATACCTTTCTTTCCATCTCTTTGTCTTCCCTGAACCTCTCCCCCACCCCGTATCCTGGATGTGCTGTCCTCGTCTCCCCTCCTCCCCATCTCATCCCTTCCTTGTCTCTCTCTTCCTGCTGCCGTTCTGTCGGTGCCGGCCATGGTTCCACGTGCCTCCTCCAACCTGCCTGCCTTCTCCTTGCCTGCTCCTTCCCCGTCCGTTGGCTTCCGCTCCCCGCAGCGGAGGGGAAGGTGTACAGCTCAGATGAGGAGAAGCTGGAGGCCCGAGCAGGAGACCCAGCGGGCAGCGAACAGGAGGAAGAGGGCTCAGGCGGTGACAGCGAAGACGACGGCTTCCTGGACAGTTCTTCCGGGGGCCCCGGGGCTCTCCTGGGACCAAAACCGAAGCTAAAGGGAAGCCTGGGGACTGGAGCGGAGGAGGGGGCCCCGGTGGCCGCGGGAGTCACGGCTCCTGGGGGCAAAAGCCGCCGGCGCCGCACAGCTTTTACCAGCGAGCAACTCTTGGAATTGGAGAAGGAGTTTCATTGCAAGAAATACCTGAGCTTGACGGAGCGGTCCCAGATCGCGCACGCCCTCAAGCTCAGCGAGGTGCAGGTCAAGATCTGGTTTCAGAACCGGCGGGCCAAATGGAAGCGCATCAAAGCCGGCAACGTGAGCAGCCGTTCGGGGGAGCCCGTAAGAAACCCCAAGATTGTAGTCCCCATTCCTGTGCACGTCAACAGGTTTGCGGTGCGGGGCCAGCACCAACAGATGGAACAGGGGGCCCGGCCCTGAAGGGGCTCCGAGGATTTTGGAAGCAAAGGCTCTGTTCCTGCACCTGCAGAGACTGGCTTAGGTTTTGTGGACCCGAAGGGCTCCCGCTATGACTCTGCCCCGGGAGGGGCCCAGGCGGCAACTAACTCGAGTGCGAGGCGTGCTCTCCTGGCAACGGGAGACATGGCCCCTGGGCCTGAGCCTATTCCAGAGACGCCCAGGCTGGGGCTTCAGGCTCCGAGGGGCTTGGGTTCTCGATGCAGAGGAGCTGGGGGATCGAGGCGGACTCCTGGGGGAGGGGGTGGGTTCTAACATGCCTAGGGCCTGCCGGGTTCCTGGCTAATACCCTGGAATTACTTCTCACGGGGGTGGGAAGAGTCTGGGATGAAGCCTAGCCAAGCTGATCACAGCTCCTTATTTATTTTCTGTAAAGTTTGTATATACGGAGCTATCTGCCTCTGTCTTTCTGTCTGAACTCGAGAAAAGCACTGAGAAAGTACCGTGTCCCCTCCACCTTCAGCCCCACCTCCCTGCCGCGGGCTAGGGGCCGGCTTGCCTGTCTGTAGGACAAGGGCGCTCAAAGAAACAGAGTGAAACTGCCACTAACCTCCCGAGAGCCCCTCAGCACACACCCCGTCTCCCCGGGGAAGCCGCCACCTCCGCTTCCCGCGGGTGCTGCGCACGCCCTGCATACCTCTGGATCTCGTGCTCCCGGACACGAGGCATGTTTCCCCCACCCCCCTTCTCTTTGCGAGAGTTGGCAGCCTGCAGGAGAGGAGATGTGCTCCCTTTTGTGTTTCGAGGGGAAATGAAATCGTTGACCCGGGGTTAGCTGAGGGATGCAAGGCCCTAACTCAATAGCGGTTACCAGTCCTGTCCGTGACCGGGGCTATCACCTGTGAGCTCGCTCATCTTCTTCTGTGCAGAGGACACAGCGGCTGGGACCTCAGCCCCCTCTTCGGTATTCCAGACGGAAGGGCCTGGAGTTGGACTCCTTTCCACTTCCGTTCTTACTGCATCAATTGTGGGGCCTCCTCCCCAAGGTGTAGGTCACACAGTTCGGGATACCAGATCCTCCTCGGTTATAGAATGAAGTGGGTTGAGGGAGCCACTGCAAAATGGAGGAGGCGGGAGCGAGCGTGGGAGGTTCTGGATGGTTGTGTGCTGCAGGGGCGGCCGCGGAGAGAGGGACGGGGAGCTCTGGGGCTGGGATTCCAAGAGCAAAGGAAGGAACAGCCTCAGTGGGCGGAGTTAGTGTGAGGACAGGAGACTTCGGGGGCACCTGGGTGTGCCGTGAGGGGAAACAAGACGGTAACTAAAGTTATTTGCCATTTCCCCACCTTCTCAGAAGGGCTCCCCTCCTGGGCCAGCCGTGGAGCAGGGCTGCCCAGACACGGGGGAAGGAGGCGGACCACAGAAACCGGCTGTAGGTGGGAGCGCGGTAAGCGGGGCTTCCTGGGGAGGAACACAGCCTGCGCGTTGAGTCGGGTGCAGAGCCAGGGCAGAGAACGGAGCCGCCGAGAAGAGACCGGCAGGGCAGGGGCAGGGCAAGG
Source organism: Nasua narica (assembly GCA_028533885.1). Lineage (NCBI taxonomy): Eukaryota > Metazoa > Chordata > Mammalia > Carnivora > Procyonidae > Nasua > Nasua narica. The sequence continues at coordinate 87,472,711 of CM052806.1, read as the reverse complement.
AGACTCAGGCAGTTACGGTCGGACGGAAACCCGGGCTTGGTCAGATACCTGGCCAGCCTCCTCACCGTCCTTAGAAAAGGGCGTTCCCGCTTCCGGGAACGGCAGGCCAACCACTATTGACTCAAACGCGGCACGCCTCGGACCTCGGACGAGCAGACAGGCCTTCTGTGGCCGTCCCCTCCCCCTGGCTGGTTTTGGCGACCAAAGGGAACGCGACCTGGGGCTGTGACTGGCTATCCGCCATAGTGTCACAGCTCCCGAGCTAGGACGCACGGATCCAGGGCAAGTCTCCTCTGTTTGGCTATCGTCAGCAAGGCTTGACAGGCTACAATACGTAGTCCAGCCCAGCCGCATTCCTGTTGTAGATCAAGGCGGTCTCTGCCCACGAAAGGAACCTATGGGGTTCGATGGTTTTTACGAGAGAAGCCAGCCAGTGGTTGACGGTCACAGGTGCTGTTGTCACTCCAGCTGTTGGGAATTCCTGTCTCCGGGTCTAGGGCCAGGGCAGATGCGCTCTGGCTCTGTGCCCAGGGTGGGAGTCGGTGTGGGGTGGGGGACGGGACACCAAGATCCTGATTACCATTTTCCTCTGGATTTACCTGTGAAGCCGCCTGAACTATACCAGGCAGTTTTCAGCCACTTGGGCAGCTGGTTTTCCTTAGGGAAAATAAAGGAGGTGATTATTGCTAATAATTTCTGAGCCCAGGGACTCATTCATATACAGACCCAAGGCTCTGTTTAATTCCACTCTTCTTTTTGCTTAAGGCTCTTACTGGCCTTGCAAAGGGGCTGTGAATCAAGAAATTACAGTCTGGTTTCCTCTCTGCATAGCATTCACCCGTCACCTTCCTGCGGGCAGGCAGGTGCCCTCAGAGTGCGGCAGAAAACAAAGGCCGACAGCAAAGTGGTTACAGGAATGGGAAAATAGGCTCCTTAGGGAGCAGGGACCTTACCCTGGCAAGTTCTCATCCTTCAAGAAAGGTATAGAGGGGCTTCCCTCAGGTCTTTCTAGGATCAGGGCTAGTCCAAGGGAAAAACAGGAGCTCCGAATTCTGCCCCCAGCTTGGCAAGATGTTGGTGGGAATCCGGGTGGCTGTCTGCCACCAGTGACCTACCTCCTCCCCTTTCCTCAAAAGCAGAGCCTAGGCATGGGTCCCCGGGAAGTGCCGTCCTAATACCACATGGCTGGATGGCCACTTACCCTTGTGGCAGCCTTGGAATTCTGGTCCTGTGGCCTGGACGTCTGGCTGTAGAGCTAGTTCCCAGACTCTGAGGGAGGGGAGGAGACTCCTGTCCCCTCTCTGGGTGAGCTCGGGCTGGCATCAGGTGGCACAAGCTTACTGGAGGCCAGATGGCGGGAAGGCAGTGACGGAGGGCAGGGGTGGGCTGTGAGAGGAGGGGAAGGTGGCGCCGGGCTCCGAACCCCCTCCAGGGTTCGCTGCCGGTGCTACCGACCCACTCAAGGAAGTCCCGGAGTACAGACAAGAGGATAAGATAGGCAAAGAAACAGGTAGAGCTGAAGGGCATTTCTGGAAGGGCGGAGATAGGAGAGGGGAAAACAAGGCCACACACAGTCTGGTTTACTGTCTCATCATACACACACACCAGATATGTACACAAACATAAATATTCCAATGTACAAATTTACACGGGACTCACAGATCACCTCCTTGTCTCTTTCCTCCAGCACCCCCCACCTGTACCCTGTCCGTCCAGGCTCCATTTTAGGAGCAAGGCTTGTAGGGGGCTGGCAGTAGAAGGTAGGAATCTGGAGGAGGGAGAGGTCCTGCTCCCCTCTCCTCACAGGTACCTCCAAAAGGTCCTGTCCCTTTTCAGTGGCACCATAGGGCAGAGGGCTAGAATAGCTCCACTCCCTCTCGGCTGCAGCTCAAATCCCAGATGTCGTCTCTGGTCCCTGGGTCTCTCCCATTTAGCTCTTCTCTTCTTCGACGCTTCATTTCCTCTCCTTCCTTTCTGCACGTCCCTGCTTCTCAGTCTCTGTGCCTTGGCTCCCCCAGTGCCCGGAGGGAGGAGGGGCCCCAGGCCACGGAGTCCTGCGGGCCTCATAGAAGGCTAGGACTTCGGTGCAGCTCGGCAGAAGTGCTGGTGCCATCGGCAGGCTCTCTGTTGGGGGTCGGTGCCAAGCCACAGCCCTCCCCAGGACAGCCGTGCTGGATCAAGATGTCTGCGCACTCCTGGCTGCCGGCCCGGCGCGCGTAGGCCAGCGGAGTGAGGCCCCGCGCGTCCCGGCTCCTCACGTCCACCCCGTACTGCGGAAGGAAGCACGTCGCCACAGTTGGCATGACGTGGCGTGGCGAGAACGGTAGGGGTTCTCGGGGGAAGAAAGGAGAGGTGGCTTTCGAAGGGCCGGGGCGAAAAGGAGATGGGACAGGTCCGAGGAGCCCTCGAGGGTGGGACTGGAAAGGCCAGCGGGGAGCCCACAACTCACCCAGATGAGCAGTTGTGTGAAGACGACATTGGCCATGGCGCTGGAGAGATGGAGGGCTGTCCGCCCGTCCCCGTCCCCGTAGGTCTCGTTCACCTCCTCCTTGGACCCGTGAGCCAGAAGCATCACCAGCAGCCGCAGGTCGTCCTCCACCACGGCCCGGAGCAGCTGCTGGCCCAGCGGCACGTCCGAGCTCGGCAGCGGGGCCAGGAAGAGCTTCTGTTCGTACTTGGCCCGGATCCAGCGCTCCTTCTCCTCCCTGCAACACAGGTCCCTCAAGGCATGAGCCGAGCAAGGGCCCGGGCCAACGGGCGGGGGCCGGGGAGGGTGCTCAGGGACCGAGACCAGCACCCCGAAGGGGCCCAGGAAGGAGCAAAGCGTAGCACCGAGCCGTGGAGAGCCAGGCCTAGGCCACGGGCGGCGCACAGCGGGGAATGCGAGGGGGTGGCAGCAGCTGAAAGGAAGCGACACTGAAGGGAGGCCCCTCGGGGGCTGGGAGGGCAGCAAGATTCCAGGCAGGGCTCCCGTGGTAGCTTATCTGGCCCTACTGGAACAAAGCGGGTGGGGGGCCTCCTCCAGGGGCCCGCGCACTATCCTATCTCCCACCCATTCTCCCCATCTCCGAGCTCGCGCGAGGGCCTTCACGCCACCGGCGATAGGGCCCTGCGCATGCGCCTCCCGCTGGCCCCTGACCTGCTGATAAGGCTCAGAAAGGGCCTCTTGTTGTGAGGAGCCTGAGTGACAGGCGGGGAGGGGGAGGGGCACCCCAAGGGGCCAACTGCCAAGCATCACTACCGTCACTTTTAACCCTTTGAGCACGGCTGTCACCAGTCGGTGCCACCCCCAGCTTCCCCACCCCAGAGCGCCAGCGCCCCCCTCACCTGCAGGCGTCGGGCCCGGGCTTGGCATAGCCGTCCAGGGCCCCCTCCCAGACGCTGTTGGCCAGGGCGTTGCCCATCGCGGTCATGACGGCCAGCAGCTCCGGCGGCCAGTCATCGAGGTCCAGGGAGCGGACCCGGGACAGGTGAGCCCCCAGGTGTCGGTGGGTCCCCGAGCACTCGATGCACATCAGGGCGCCCAGGTTCAAGCTGGCCCAGTCTGGATCTAGGGAGGACAGGAAGCATCGTGAGGCCCACGGGCAGCCCAGACGGAGACCCCAGGGAAGGCCCCTCCCCTGTCCTCTCTCAGGGCGGGCCGCGAGCCTCTCGTCGCGCGTTCTCGAAGCCGCCCCGAAGGCCAGCTCCGCACTCACTGGGGGCATCGCAGTCAATGCAGAAGCTGTTGCCGCGCACGGTGCGGACGGCCTGCACGGCCAGGGCCGCGTTCTGGCTCCCCAGTCGGGTCTGCGCCAGGGGAGAGACAAGGGGCGGCCGGTCAGTCACGAGGCCGCCTCGGGTCCCACCCCAGTGGGGCCTCCGTGCCAACCTTGTCCTTGGCGCTGCGGCAGCCCTGCAGGCTGGCGAGGATCTGGGCCTGCACGCTCTGGACCCACAGCTCCCGCTCCTCTGCCGTCGAGGCCTCGAAGTGCCACGTCTGCCCGGTGAGGGACACCACCACGAACTCAAACGACTCCTCGGCCTCTGTGGGAGACGGGTGTCGCCGCCGTCAGGGCGGGCTGCCCCCGCCGCCGCCAGACTCTACCGCGGCTGCCCTCCCGCCGGGGTCTCCCAGACCCCGGCCTCCGAGGCCCCACTCCCCCTCTGCTCCGGACCACCTGCGGAGCCAGGCTGGAGGGGGGCGGGGGGCAAGGCTGTCGCCCCCCCCCAGGCCCGCCCGGAGTGGGTCTGGAGTTCGGAGGGCGGCGCTCCCTGGAGAAGGCAGCGCGGAGCGCAGCGTCTGGGGAAGGGTGCGGCGGGGCGCTAGGAGGCGATGCTGCGAGCGGGTGGGGGAGGCGGGCGTGGGCAGCATCCGTACGTGTCAGCTGCAGCCGCCTCATTTTGCAGCTCATTAAACCCAATATTCCTGACAGCGTCGGCGTGGGGCTCCCGGGAGCCGGGCCCCTCCCCCACTACCCGGGCACAGACAGGCAGGAAGGACAAGCGGATGGGGACAGGAGGGGACGTTTTCCCCACGGACTGGGACGTGTGAGCAGACAGGGACCCGAGGACAGCACCACAGCCAGTGACACGCACCGTGGGCCGCACCGTGACCCCGAGCTCGGCTCCACTTAGACCGACCAAGAGCCGCGCGAATCTCCATGCCCACGGCCACCACCCTGCGGGTGAATCGTTCCTAACACGCGGCGTGAGTGTGTCACGGGGGCTGCGGAGGGAACCCGGGGGCCCGGGGGAGGCGCAACACGGAGCCAGAAGCAAAGGCCCGGGTCCCCGGTTCTACCCAGGGCCACCTCTCACCTCGGTGACACACGTCCCTGGTGGCCCTCCGGCTGGGCTCCTGCTCTTAGGGCGCCCTCAACAGGAACGGCCTCCCAGAAGGATGCCGGTGCCCCTTCCTTCCCCAGGCTCCGCCATTCCAGCCCACCCCGCCCTCCACGCAGCCTCCGAGCCACAGAATCGCCGCCCTGGGTCGGGGGCTCGGTCCCCTGGTGCAGCCGGGCTCCGAGCCGTGAACGCCAAGCATCACCATCCCACAGGTAGGCCGGGAAAGGGAGCTCGTCCCCACGGCGGCAGCGACCTCCGCCCTCCTGCCCCCACCCCTGCCCCGGGCAATCGAGCAGAAGCCAGACACTGAGCATCGGTGTCGCTCAGACTTATTTGGGAGCGAAAAGACTCCAACTGCTGAGAAGAGGAACATTTTGAAGAGACTTTGGAGACAATCAGAGGAGTGCTATGATTACCACCAGACTGTGAGAAAGGCCCTACGGAAAAACGTTTGAGGAGCCGGAATTCCTTAATCCTCCTAGACACGTATTAAGCACCTACTGTATGCCCGGCACTCTTCAAGCTCAGTGGGCGATACGAGAGACACAGAAAACCCAGGTCCTGCCCACGAGTCCGGGAAGAGCTCTGGAGAAGCCACCTGCTGTCTTTCACCTTCTACAAGGAATCAAAGGCTCACACTTTAGTAGAAAGGGCTCAAGCTCGGCAGAAGGGAGAGCTTTTCTAAGATCCCACGTCCAGACCAAAAGTTGAACTGTGGTCATTGCTACTTCTCACAAAGCCCTCGCTCTTCAAACGGACAAAATGGGGTTGCTTTCCGAGTACGACCCCCGAATCCCACAGCCCCACCTCCTGTGCCCCGGTTTCCCTGTAGGTCCCCCTAACCTTCAGCAGCACTGCTGGGGCCGTCTGGTCGGGGGGTCCCGGTGCTCTTTTTCCGCCGGTGCTTCTTCCGGTTGGAGTGGGGAGATGGGGGAGGCCCCAGCTTGGGGCTGGAACTGAGCACCTCAGCTGGGCCACTGGCTGGTGAGGGGAGAGTTGGAGAAGCGTGGGAAGAGGGGAGGCTGGGGGGCAGAGCACGCCACCTGCCTAGCGCCACTGGGAGTGCCAGCCCCGGAGGAGAAGGTGGGGACAGGAGGGTGTGGGGACCTCAGGCAGAGCAGGACAGAGGAGGAGGGCTCGGCGGCTGGGGCCTCGGCAGCCCGGGGAACTCACGGGGAGCTGAAGCCCCAGCAGCTCCGCACCAAATTTATCCTCAATCACACTCCCCGCTCCTCACAATTAATAGCAGAATTAGAAACAATCAGGGAGCTGCCTAATTACTGTCAATTAGAGCGCGCTAATCAAGCTCCCGTCTCCCACACCCCGCCCGGCGCTCACCACTAAATGTCAAACTTCATTAGAGGCAGACGCGCTCCCCCCTCCCTGCCTTCCTCCTTCCAGACTCCACAGAGGGGCCCCACCGAGGCCGGCACAGGCCGAAGCGCCCTCGGCTCCCCTTCTCAAACCCTCCACGGTCCCTCCCCCCAGGAGGCTCAGGAGGCGGGGAGACTCCCTGCGCTGAGAGCACCCAGGTCCCTCCCGCACTCAGAGCTCAGCCTGGGGGACAGCTCTTCGAGGGCGATGGCGGCCCGAGAAGGTCTAGGACAAGAGTTCATGGGCCTTGGGCCTGGCCGGGCACTACTGCCCAACTAGAGAAGTGGGAGGCGCAGACCTGCCGGGGCTGCCACACCCGCCCCAGATTCGGAGGGGACAGGGTGCACCCGGGAGTCGCCTCCTCGCACACCCTTACCTAGGAAAGGAGGGCAGCGCTGTGCCCACTTCCCTTTTGTCTGCAGAAGGGCTGAGGGGACGTGGGGTCGAAGGAGATGGGTGAGAAGGAGTTGGGGGAAGAAGGGGGGAAGAAGGGGGGACGAAGGGGGGCAGCGTGCGTGCACACGTGTGTACACGTGCACGTGCGTTAAAGGGGAGAAAAGGGAGAAGGAAGAGTGGAGATGTGAGAGCAAGGCACAAAAATGGACAAAAGGGGAAGAAAACGCAAGACGAACTGAGGAAGATGGGATGGCAGAGAAGGGAGAGTTTTTGGCCGGCTAGACAGGATGGGGCCTCTGCCTACCGGAGGCGGCGCGGGTGGGCAAACCACCCTTCTGGATCCGGGATCCTATCCCCCGGAACCCCCCTCTCCGTGGCGGGCAGGTTGCCGCCTTCGAATCGTGTTTCAAGCCCCCAGCCTCAGACCTCCCTGCTCAGCCGCTTCCCTGTCCCCCCCGCGGTGAGGCTGATGAGCTGGCGGCGCGGGGGGCTGATGGGGAAGCGGGAGCCGCCACCAGCCGCCACCAGCGCTGCCTAGGGACTAGGGATGGCAGCGGGCGGGCAGAGAAGCTGCGGTGGGAAGGTCTCTGGCACCAGCCAGCCGCTGGCCGTGCCTGGGGGCGGCAAAGGGACGAAGGGGCGGGACCCTGGCTTGGGCTGCTGGAGAAGGGACAGAAGCCCGACTCCGGGTCTCAGACCCCGGCCTGGGGCCGGCGGCCCTCTGCGACAAGCCCTGGCAGGCTCTGCAGTGCCCCTCCCCTTGGCCTGGGCTCCATCCCGACACAGCCTCCCAGGCCGCGGGCGCTCCCTGGCCGCCCTCCTGTGTGTCGCTGAGCAGGGGCCTGCGTACCTGGGGGCAGGCCATCAGTCCACTGGTCGGCGCTGGACACGGAGCAGGAGCGCAGGTGCAGCCCCTCAGGGCGAGGGCCAGCCCAGGCCGGGTTGCTGGCCGAGTAAGGGGCACCTGGGGGCGGGGGGGGGGAGGGTCAGACAGGGAAGGGAGGCTGCGGGGAGGTTCACACGCCTTTCTGGAAATAACGCTCCAGAACGCTGACCAAGAATGAGGCTTTCCCAGGCGCCGGGGCAGGCTGATTGGAGACCGAGAGGCCTCGCCCGGGGTCCCCCCGACAGCTCTGGAGGCAGCTGGTCTGCACCTCACACCCCTCTCCACCTCCGTCCCCTTTCTAGGAGCCGGGAGAGGGGGGCGTGTGGTGCTCCTTGTCTGGCCACCGTCCCCAGCCCCCGCCCCCCTCCAGATCAGGCCCCTGCAGCCCACGTTCTAGGCCACATGTGCCGTTTGCTCTGCCTCAGCGTTGGTGCCATTCTGACGAGAAATAAGTGTATCAGATTCAAGTAATTATGTCTAATTAGTATTAGTAATTATCCTGTTGGGCTGGAGAAAATTAATCTTTCGTTTCCCATCAGGGAAGAATGGCAGAGCCGAGGGGAACCCAAGGCTCCAGGAGTGCAGAGGCCGGGCCGCCTGTGCTGTGCCCACCGCGCTGCCCCGCCTCACTCCCTCAGCACCGAGTCCCTTGCACGGAGCCCACGGGACGGCCACGTGGCCTCGGAGCCCCCGACACGACAACTGGAGGGTGCCCCCTGCCCTCTCACCGCAGCGCACGTACGGACTACGGACGGGGACCGAGGCCGGAAGGCGGCGGTGGCGGGGGTCTGAGGCCGAGGGGGGCACACACGAGGGGCCGGAGCGGAAGAGCGGGCCAGGGGCAGAGGTTAGCGAGGAGGCAGAGACGGGGCCTGGAGCTGGACGCAGTGGGAGAGAGCGGCTGGCAAACTCAGTCCCGGGAGGACTGGGGGCCTAGGGATGGAAGCCCCGGGCGGAAGCCACTAGAAAGTAGAGAAACAGGCCGACATCCCTAACGCTCTGGGGACCGTGCGATGCGGAAAGGCAGAAGGCAAGTTTTGTGTTTCTCTTGCGACTGCTGTGACCCCCAGGCAAGACCCGTAAGTGCTTCTGAGGATACGTGGGGCGCCACCTCTGCCTTCCAGCAACCCCCGTTTCCAGTCCCCTCAAAGCAGCATGCTGATGCTTCCTCTTCAGAACCCCGCGTCCCTCGCACTCTGGCCTAAGGGGTCCCCGCCAGCTCAGCCTCCCTGAGGGGCCCCTCGGCTCCCTGGCAGGAGACTTTCCAGAGAGGCAGACGCCGGTCCGAAATTCTCAGAGACCTCGCTTCTCCCCGCCCCTGTCCTGCTTCCATCCCCTTCTGGGTTCCAAATCGTATCCCTGCCTCCTCCCGAGCCCCACCCAAAGCTATCCTGGGCCCCACTTCCTCCCTGAGCCCCCCAACCCAAAACCCCGAGGGAGGGAAAGTGCTTTCCCTTTTCTTTGTTAATTCTCCCCTCATTACGCCTGCAATCCCACAATCAGTGTGCACTGTAATTGTCGAATTTGATGCTAATGATTAATGAATTAAACATGGAGCCATCAATTAGTCCTCGGAGGATAATTCTGCATAAAGCAGCGGATAATGTAATTACAGTAACAAAGATAATGAGATGTTAACATCGCCCGGTGAGCGGGAGACATGTGTGAGTGTGCACGAGGTCGGTGCCGGCGTGCGGCGGAGGGGACCCGGGCTCGGGGGAGCTGCCGAGCGTCCGCGGGGCTGGCCATCCCGTGCGTGGGGGCGCCGTGTGTCTCTCCGTGGGCACTTTTGCCCCCCAGGGAAGGCTAGGAGGGCCCGGGGCGGTGACAGCACAGAGTGTCTTACCGTGTCCCTCCCTTCCGGGAAACAGACCAGTCCCGCTACCTGACGTCAAGGCAAGGCTCCCCCGCCCCCGCCCCTTCAGAGTACTGATACCTCCCCCTCCTCTGTCGGATGCGAGACACTCCAGGCCAGACCAGAGGCCCCAGCGGATCCCCGGCCCCCCGGCCCTGCTCGTCTGTGATCTCCCAGCGGCCCTGACCTAGCTCTCCGCGCGCAGAGCCCCAAGGACCACACGGGGCTGACCGTTCTTGCCACTCGACCCCTCCCCAGTGCACCCCCACGGGAGGCTCTCAGCAGCGCCCCCTCCCGGCCTGCCCCTCGATGGGTGGGTGCCTTTCTCGTTAGCTTCCTTCCTTCCCTTAGTCTGCTGGAGCTCTCCCTCTGCAGGGTTCAGGGGCTTCTCTCTGAGCTCGCGGTGGCTCAGAGGATAGAACACGGCTTTTCAAGTCCGGCCACTCAGGCCCAAACCCCAGCTCTACCACTTACTGTGGGATTTACAGACAAGTGACTGAACCTCACTGAGCCTTTGTTTTCTCATCCATCGAACGGGGATGAATCTCAACGTCACGGAGCGTCAAAGGGGTCTGACCTAGAGCAGCTCTCCCGCCCCTGGCGCACGGGGCGATCAGCAGCTGGCAGCCCCGCCCCCTGCCCCTCCCCGAGCCCCCAGACTGGTCAGCGGGGGCTGGCCACGGGGCCGGCGAGCCAAGTGCCCGCGTGCCTCCAACCAGGAGCACCCTCAGGAAGCCACTGTCTGGCCTTCGGACCCAGAGTTGTTCGGTCCAGGTCCTATCAGCCTTTTGCGGGGCCATCCTCTGGGGTCTGTCCCATCCCTTCCAGGGACTTGGCACCCAGCCCCCATCCACTGAATGCCTCCAGCGGCCTAGGGCTGTGATGAGCAGAGCACCTCGGGCCAGGGACGCACTGGCAGCCCCCAGGGGGGCAGGGCAGTGTTGTAAGCAGCTGTTTCTGGGTGCAAGAAAAAGGAGGTCCAATCACCTAGGACAACATCGGGGAGAGTGAAGTCGGGAACGCCAGGGCAGATCTGGGTGCTTAGCAGCCCCAGAGGCCTAGGGACGCAGACAGAGCTGGGGACAGAAAGAAGCCTAAGCACCCGAACTCGCCGCGTCATCTGGGAAGTAAGCACCGCTCAAGGAGCTCCGACTCGGGCTCTGGCTCTTCCCACACCGCTAGACGTGGGCAGAGTCTGCCGGCTTCCGGCCTCTCTCGAAGCTCGGTCCTCCCTGAGCGAAGACCCCACCTCTCCCTGCACACCCCAGGGTGCTTGCCGGGCGAACTGCAGGGAGCTCCGCCCCCCTCCCCCCGCCTCCCCCCCCCCACGCATGCTGGGCTGAGATGCTGGCGGGGTGGGGCCGTGCCCACCGCCGTCTGCCCTGGTCGGCTCCCGCGGAGGCCGCTGTCAGCCTGAGGCTGTCCGGGCCCGTCTCCATCTCCACGTCACCTGCCAGGCCCTGTGCTGGCCTCGCCCTCGGCCTGCTCCCAGGAGGCCAGCGCTCAGGCAAAGGCATCTGACTGAGCAGGACTTGGGGGGGGGGGGGGCAAGCAGTCCGGAGCCGCGAGGGCCCAGGCTGGGACAGGGCGGGGGCCCCACAGCCGCCCTCCCCGATCTCGCAGAGAAAAGCGGGCGCGCTCTCCCGGCCCCAGCCCCCCCGCAGCAGCCCCCTCACCTGTGCCTCCGCCCAGCTGTGAGCTACTCCGCTCCGAGGCCAGGCCGTTGGCCCGCGGGCTGGTGCCCGGGGCCGTGGCAGGGGTGGCGCGGGGCAGGCGCTTTCCTGGCACTTTCACTGTGGTTCGCAGCAGGTCGATCTCCTTGCCGTGGATGTTCTGCATGTAATCCTAAGGGCCGTGCGGATAAAAGAGACGAACGTGCGTTAGGGCCACACCTTGTCTCCCCCCGCGGTGCTGCAGAAAAGGGAAGGGGAGGGAAGGCCCGAGTTTTAGGAAGCAGGCCGGTGAAGCCCACGGAGCGTGTCCAGGTCTGGGGGACACCCAGGGTGCTGGGGGCCCAGAGCAGTTCTGAGGGGGCGGCGCAGGCAGCAGGGGCGAGAGAAAGGCATGGAGCCCAGAGCGGAGGGCAGGACCCCCGTAGAAAGCCAGCTCAGGGGGCAGCGCAAATGAGGCCGAGTACAGGACCAAGGATTCAGGAAGAGCAGGCCCCAACAGCTGGGCGGCCCCAGGCACCGGGTACTTCGGCCCCGGTTTCAGAAGCCACCCCCCCCCGCCCCCCGCTGGGGCACAGGGAACCCGGGAAGCCTAGAACAGCCCTCGGTCCTGATAATAGTACCCGACGGTAAGGACCCGACAAAGCCTCTGGAGCACAGAGACGGGTGCAGGTTCCACAGATGCCAGCGGGCATCTGAGGGGCGAAGTAACGGCAGCCGCTATCCTCGTGCCCCCGCCACTATCCTCGTGCCCTCGCCACTCACGGCCAGGCATTCAGCCCAGGGGCAGGCCGCCGCTCATGCGACCCTCCCGGCACAGGAGGGGGAGGTGACCAGGGCCACTTTACAGTCGAAGGAACCCAGGCTGACAGAGGCTCCTGGTCACACCATCAAGTCACACCATCGGAAGTGGGAGAACAGACTCGAGCCCAGGCTCCGTGGCTTCCCGGGGCCGCGCACCGACCGCAGCCGCGCACTGAAGGCAGAAGTCCTGGGCCTGGCACTCATCCTGACTCCAGGTCGGCAGCTGGAGGGCCCCAGAGAGTGGGGGCCTCTCGGCGCCTTGGCTCCCCCCCACCGCCACTCCTGCCATCTGGACACTGGCCTGGGAGCCCCACGGGGGGGGGGGGGCGGCTACGTGGGGCCACAGAGCAGAGCCCCGCCTGTCAGCTTCCGGCTTTAACCCGAGCCTGGCCAGGCCCAAGCTCTCCCCACCGCTTCTGCAGTCCCCTTCCCGACGGCGGGCGCCCATCTCCTCGCTCCTAGCACCCGCGAGTTCCTCGGCAGTTCCCAGCTCCCGTCCCTGACAAAATGTGGCCACAATTCCTTGCAAAACAGGATCCGCGTGGGCAGTGTCCACTGATCTCTGGAGTTGCCCGGCTCAGACCCCGATCTGCTCTTCTCCCTGCAGGAGCAGCCCGCGGAGAGCCTCCCCGAGACCCGGTCCTGCTGTCCGTCCGGCCCCCACGTCCAACTTCCTGTCGCCCAGCAGCTCTCCTACCTTCTCACCCTGCAGCTTCGGGGAAGAGGGACAGCGTCCTCTGCTTGAAAGAGCAGGTGGGAAACGCCGCCATTTGGGAAGCAAGGAAAGGGCGTGGGGCCAACTTTCACGACTGGTCCTCGCCCTGGGACTGATCGAGAGAACATCAAGTAGAAAGGGGCCCCCTGGCCCCCAGGAGCCACGGGAACGTGCGAGTGTCCAGTCAGGAAGAGGAAAGAGAAAGCAGCACTCAATGCCAGGCTCACTTCCAAGGCGGGTCGTCGGGGGAGGGGACCCCCAGGAGGGCTGTGGGGACACTAGCGTGGAGGCCTCACCGGCCCCCTCCCGCTGCAGTGAGGCCTGGCCAGGCCTGGAGCTGCCTTCTACTCTCCGAGCAGCCCTTCAGAAGGACAGAGGGGCCGAGTCGGGCCCGGAGGAGAGCAGCCCCCGTGGCGTGCACCCTTCCACGCAGCTCCGGGCTGTGTCTGTGCAGGGAAGACGCCAGGTGCCCAGCCTCGGGCGCACCTGCCTTCCTGTCTCAGAACCACAGAACGGCAGCCGAGAAGTCAGGGGGAGCGGTCTCCACCCGTGGGAGGACCCCCATGACGAGCTCTGCTCCCGCTGTCAGGGTTCTGGCCCCAGCGCGAAGCCTCCTCACCCGGGTGCCTGGGAAGGAAGAAACCCGGGAACTCCTTTCCTGCCCCGCCCCCCGGGGTCCCCTCTAGCGGTCCGTCTTCGAGAAAACTCAGCCCCCCACCCTGTCACCGCTGGCCCCCCGTGGGCTCGCTCCCGGCCCAGCGTCCAGCACGGGACCCCCGCACGGTCTCGGGCCCCACGGGGTGCCACCGACCCGGCTTCGGCACGCGCCCGTCCCGGGTCCCTGCACACGGTCACATCTTGGCCGGCCTTTCCAGACAACCGTCAGCAGCTGGCTGGGCCGAAGGCACAGCTGCAGCCCCTCTCCCAGGGGAGGGGCTCGGGCCGCTCTGGTTCACAAGGAGGTCACGGCAGCCGCAACAGTTTCCAGGTCCCCAGACGGCCCAGAGAGGCCCGCGCCGGGACATGGCACGCGCCGCCGCCGCACCAAGAGCACCAGGGAGCGGCCGGCCGGCCAGACGGACGGACACAGCGCTGGTGCCCCATCGGCTCCGGCACCAGCCTGGGAGCTGGGGCCCAGCCCGAGGACAGCGTGGCAAGGAGCGTGTGGAGCGGGGACGGCAGGGGCAGCGCGACAGCGTTTCCCTCCGTCAGCAGAACGGGGAGCGCGGCGGCGGCGGCGGCGGCGGCTCAGGAGAGCGGTCACCACGGCTGCCTTTATTACCCACCATCAAACAGCAATTTCTTCCCCAGCCTCCTCGCTAATTACCCAGCCAGCGTTCTCATCTCGTTTTATTACTGGAATTAACAACGAGTTCAGAGCGTGGAAAGCTATTAAGATGTGTGATTAAGCCACATTCAATTAGTTTCTACAAACAATTTAATTGATGTTGCAGATAGAATTAACAGAAGGTGATTGTGTGAATGGCTCCGCGGGCTGCAAATGGGGGAGGCTGTGGCGGGCTCTCTTGGGCCAGGCGAGGCTGGGGCGTGGGGCTTGAGGCCGCCCCGGCAGCCCGCCCTCCGCACGCCCCGCCGGCCCCTCGGGCCGCAGGTGACTCACCCCAGGGCCGCGACGGCAGCAGACGAAGCCGCGAGGGGCTTGAGCGCCTCCGGGGGCCCCGCACGGCCCCTCCTCTGCACGGCTCCCCCGGGGAGGGAACCTCCCCAGAAGCCGGGCGGGGGGTGCCTGCTTGCGGCGGTCGACCGAGAAGCCCCTGCCGCTTGGGGAAGATGGCGAAGGGCAGCCAGACGCAGGTAAGGCAGCGCCAGCCGAGCGCAGCAGCAGCAGCTGAAGGAGGAAGTCAGGAAGCAAGAGGGGCGGCCGGCGCGGAGAGCCTTCGCCGGCATGGACTCGACCCTGTTCACGAAGCACCCGGGGACCACCCCCAGCGTGGCCTTCACTCCTACTTTCACCGTCCCCGCACCTTTCCGACCCCATCTGTGTCTTCTGGGTGGAGAAGCATCCACGGGGCAGGGCTCCTGCTCTCGGCGCGAGCCAGTGCCTCCTGACCGCTCGTGTGCGAGGAAGACCTACGTTTTGATGCCAGAGCCCACGGACAGCCAGTGAAGAGCTGACCGAACGAGCGCCTGCGCCCTCGGACTTGCCTTTCACTCAGCCTCTTCCCGAGGTCCTGGGGCCCAGAGAACAAGAGGGGGCCTGGCCGGGGGGAGGGGGGCCAGGCCACCAGAGCCACCTGCCTCTTAAGGAAAGCAAGGACAGGCCTGGAAGCCCCTGGCACCCAGTCCTGTGCCGGGCACCTGAACGCACCCAAGGGCACCCCGTTCCACAAGCCGGAAGGGCGTCTGAGCTCCTCTGAGCGGCCCGGGCCGGCGGCCCGTCGGTTCCCTCATCCTCCTTGACAACAGTCTAGGCAACACTTGCCTGGGTGTGAACTCTCCAGTCACTTTCTCGGCAAACCCCAAAGACAGGCGCTCTGGGAACCGTGCAGAAAAATCTGCGTCACGCTTCGAGTCAAAGTCACGGGTCCGGGTACCCGCCCAGCCACGGGCAGGGTGACCCAGCCAACCCCACCGCCATCCTGCTCCCCACTGCTGGCCATAAAAACACTGTTCCCTCGAGCCTTTACCTTCCTTTCCCAAACCCAAACCACACATGAGCACCGACGCCTTCCTCCACGTCCTGAGACCCCCTTCCTGTCCCTCTCCCCTCCACACTGCACTTCCTCCGTTATCTGAGACACGGGGACAAGCAAAAGGGACACAGCACAACTCAAGCGGCACAGAGCAGAACGAACGGGGATGGAGGCGGTGAAGGGGGAAGCCAAGGCCATCCCTGCACGGGTGGGGGAAGCTGGGCTGCTTCTGCTAGGCTCGCTCCGGCCGAGCTGGCAAGGCACTGCCAGAGGGGAATGGATGCATCTTGCCTGGGGGACCGGGGCGGGGGGGGGGCGGGGGGGGGACGGGGACGGGGAAGTGCGACCAGCTGGGAGTCAGGAGGCACGAGGCTGGCCTACGAATGGGCACGGCTCTGCCCTCTCCCTCTGGGACAGAGGCCCCGAACCTGCAGGAGGCCCTGGGAATTCCTAAGACACCTGTGCCTCACTGCCTCTCATGGACTCTGCCGCGGGACCAGGTCTGCACGAGGCGGCCACCGGAGAAGGACCAGGAGCCTTCAGTGTCTGAGTTAACAGGGAAAGGGCCAGTGCCCGAGGAGTCAGACGAGGAGAAGCCCAGGAGGGCAAGGCTGGGCTCCATCCTGACCAGAAGCAGATTGCCCACCGGGCCCCTCCAGGCTGGGCCTCGGCGCGTCTTCTCGGGCTCCGGTTAGAGCACCGGGGACCCCAGCGCCCCTTGGGTCGGGCCTCCCTGACACCTCCCGCACATTCCGACACAGGCAAGGGGCCCTCGGAGGCAGGCCCTGGGCTTCGGGGCCGGGGGTGGGGCCGGCCCCCGTGCTGCGCTGGAGGGGCTTCGCGGGAGAACTCATTAGCCCCACAGTGGGGCGGTGACAGAGATGGATTCTGGTGACAGCTGTGTGCGGGAGCCACGCGGCGAGGGGAGGGGGAGGCGGGAAGGGTGGGGGAGCCGCCGCAAGGGCCACGCTGCCATCGCCGCGCCCCCCCGTCCCCCGGGCCGAGCCCACACCCTCCAGACCATCCACCCGTCACCACACCACCCCTGGGCTCCCTGTCCCCAGAGGACCCGTGCCCCTCCCGTCGCCCCGGGCCCAGGAACTCAGGGATCCCCCCGCTGAGAGGCTCCCCTAGAGACAACGGGCTGGCAACCACTGGCACCCCAACTTCAGCAACGGGCCCAACCCAGCCCTTTGAACAGGGAGTGCATGGGCTGCACACAGCGGCCCGGCCCGAGGCGGCCGTCCCCGGGGGTGCGTTCCCTCCGAAGGGCCCCGCCACCACGCGGCTGAGTGCTGGGCCTGGGCCGGCGCCTAGGGGTCTGTGCAGTTCCCCAGGAGCCACAGTGCTCTCCTTTCTGAAGGGCAAGTCGACCCCGACCCTGGCTCACTGAGGCCTGCTCCCCAGTCAGTCCTAGACTCCGCCCCCCACGGGCCGCCCCTGCCCCCCCTTCAGTCCTAGACTCCGCCCCCCACGGGCTGCCCCGCCCCCGCCCGGCGGACTCACGTGCAGGCTGGGGTGGTAGGTGAGCAGCCCGTTGTCACACAGTGTCACGTACTTCTTCTTCCACTCCTTGTTCAGGGATTTGCCGCTCCGCTTCAGCAGCACGCCCTGGGGACAGAGGCTGGGTCAGGGACGGGCCCGAGGAAGCTCACGGTGACCCGAGCTAACACCGTGGTCTACCCCGTCCTCCTCCGAGGGGACAGGCTACAGAGGACGGGCGCTGGCGGCTATCCCCAACCGTCCTCCAGGAAGCAGCCTGGGGGGCCCCTCCCCACCCCTGGCCCCCCGGAGTCCTGGGCCACACCAGCAGCAGGAGGCAGCATGTCCAAGGGCAGAATGTCTCCAGGGGTGGGGGGACAGGGCAGAAATCCCTCAGCCGGCCCTAGGATGCCCCAGCCTCGGCGGGGCAGGCAGTGTGGGCCCCAGGCCACTGAGCTCAGGAACCGGATTCTGCGCGCGAGCCCATGAGACGCGGGGGGCAGGGGAGGGACAGGAGCAGTGGGACGAACACGGGCTCCGTGCGAGCAAGGCTGTCCGCGGGTTCTGCTCACGGACACACACTCGGCACCCTGACCGGGCTGGGACACAGCAGCCGCCCGGCAAACGTCTCTGGAGGGCACACTGCGGGAAGCCAGCGGACGGTGGCCGGACAGAGCTCCCCTGAGGGGAGAGCCACACAGGAGGGGCTCAGGTGGGGAGGAGTTCCAGCCAGCGGAGGCCAGGAGAGAGTAGGGGAAGCACCTGGGGTCCACCCCAATGGAGACCAGAAAGCGGGAGCTTGAAGGTATGGCTTTGTACCACCTCCTCCTTAAGGGATGGAGGCCCTGCTCTAAGACCAGGAAGAAGACAGAGACTAAGGGACTCGAGTGTGAGGAAACGGCATCGCTAGGGGCCTGGGGCTGAGGGTGCAGGGTAAACCCCGAATCTCCCACACTTCCCAGCAGAAGGCTCAGTCCTGAAGGGCGGAGGTAGCCAAGGGGCCACTGGGACCTCCTGCCCGATCTGCCCCACGGGAACCGAGACGGAGCCGAGAGCATCCCGCCTTTCAACGGACCCTCACTACCGCTCCAGCCTTTCCCCATCTCCCTCTTCCCGCCGGCCCCTAGAGACAGATGCTGTCGTGGGAGGTGCGGCCTCAGGAGACGGAGCTGGGAGTCCTAGGTCACCTGAGGACACACTCTATGTCCTGGTCCCCGCCAGCGCAAGACCCTATCCTCACGAGGAGCAACTGCACACAAGCGGTATTAACGGCACCCTCACTAAACTGTATGGCTGGAACATTCCAGAAGGACCCCTGCCCCGCGGTCTGTAAAGGCGCCTCAGTGACGTGCTCCTTGTTCCCTGACTGCAGACCACACCCCTCAGGGCCAACGGCCACACTCTGAGAAGGCGGCCCCCAGCCTCCCCCTGCGCCCTCAGGCAGGGCTGCGAGGACGGCCGTGGCGGCCAGCTCACCCGCTCCTCTCCTCCTTCCACACCCCCGGCCTTCAGCGGGGGACTCCGCAAGGCCGCTGTTCTCCAATCCTTCCCACCGGAGCCCTGCCCTCCCTGGCCGGACCCTTCGCCTTCCTCGAGTTGGAGGTCTTCCCTCCTGGGTCCAGTCCCAGCTCCGGGTCACGAGAAAGGGAAGCCAGGCTCCCCGCCCGTGTCCGCCACCCGCCAGCCCTCGACATCAGATCAGCCACGTGAGCTGCCTGGGCCTCACCTTCCCCAGCGGACGGGGAGAACGGCCTCACATGCGGGGCTTCCCCCTTCCACGCAGGGAATCAGGCTCAGGATGCCCGGGGGCCTGCCTGGGAGGAACCCTCTGCTACCCAGCACTCCGGCCCCTCCTTCACCGGGCTAACGAGCTCACCGAGCGCGCCTTCAGCAGGGGTGTGGGAGGACTGGAAGGAGGAGAGCGAGCTCGGCTGGCCAGGGAC
>CM052806.1:87433156-87454005 GCA_028533885.1 Nasua narica | reverse complement strand
CCCCCCCCCCCCCCCCGCCCGCCTCTCACCTGCCCGACCCCGCACTCCTGGACACAGAACGAGCAGAAAAAGCGGGGCCAGCGAGAGGTCTGCCTCCCCTTCCCGCACCTCCTGCCTTCCACGGAGGGAGACGAGCTACAGGGGTTCCCGCCCCCTCCCTGGACAGCCCGGCTGCGCACGGTGGAGCAGGAAGCAATCTGGGGCAGAATGGGAGCGGCGCGGAGGCGAGAGCCCCCAGAGGACCCGTTCCGCAGCCGCCTCCCTCCCAGCTCTGCCAGCCGGCTTAATTGCGGAGTCCGGATTGATTGGGAATGCAAATGGCAACTGAAATGCAATCTCCACTCCCAGCAGGAGTGGGGGGGGAGGGGAAAGGAATGGGATGGGGAGACCGGGACAGGAGGGCGGGTAGGGGGCCACCCCGGCCCTGGGCAGCTGGAGGTCAGGGGAAAGCGCCACGAAGAGCCACGGGGCTGTGAAAACTAGAGCGAGGACGGCCCCCACCTCCACGCGGGCACACCCCGAGCACCCTGCGGGGCCCCGCTGTGGCTCGGAAGCACGCTCGGGTCCTTCCTTGCAGGGTCCACCCCCACTGGGGGGGTCCCTGAGCTTTAGCGGCCTGAACCAGCCAGGCGACCCAGCCGACCCGGGGCGGGACCAGAGCCCCAGGTGCAAGTTCACAGGGCTCCAGCCCTATCCTTCGGCTCTCCCTCCCCTCCGTGTGGGGATTCAGGGAACTGACAAATTAGCTTGTACCCCGAATAGGAAGGAGACCTCTGGAGTTACCCTCATCTCAAAATAAGGGCCCAGGAGAAAGTGTGCGTTTATGTGTCATACGCTTCTGTGTGCGCACCGGGTTTGGGGCACACCCGCCCCCAAAGCAGAGAGCGACAGGCCTGCGTGAGGCACTGGATCTGCAGCACCCCGGAAACGGGTCTGTGGGGTCCGAGTCTGCACCCAGACACACACACACAGGCGAGGACACCCGCCGCTGTCCTCCCCGGAGGTGACCCTGCTGGAGCTGCGTCTGCTGGGGGGGGTGGGGGACACGACGTGTGAGGACGCTCTGGGGGAGGGCGGACGCGGGGACACAGGGCCGGGAGCAACAGGTAGTTCCCTGCCTGCCCCCTGGGACCCTGACGCCCCTCCCGGGCTCTCCCTTTTAAAGGGACCTTTGCCACGGGGTCTGAACCCCACTTTAACACAGGAATTCCGTCAGACTGCCCATGGGCCCCACAAGGCCCGCGTGCCCGCGCTCCGATGACCCAGCCGCCGTCTCCTCTGTAATCAAAACGTGACAGGCTACACGGTCCCTATAGACACGGCATGTCTGGGCGCCGACTCCCGCGAAGATCTGGCCCGAGCCCAGCGTCCTGCCCGAGCCGCTGCCCCCATCCTCAGGGGCACGTCCGCCGGCGGGCTTCTGTCCCCCCTCCCCCCGCCCCCGTCGGCTCAGCAGCCCCACAGCCCTGCCCCCCACAGCAGCATCTCTGCACTAGGACGCCCTGCCGCCTTCAAGGTCTTTTTCCAGCACCTGGACCCACTCAGCGGGTCTGGGAAGCTCCAAGCGTCAGAGGCCCAGCTCAACTCAGCTTTTCCAGGAAGCAGAGGCTCCAACGGAGAAAATGGCACCAATGAGCCCCGGGCGAGAGCAGCCGCCGGCATGCCCCTCGGGGTGCTCGTCTGTGAGTTCCTTTTCTGGGAGTGGGGCAGGTCCGCGGGGCCACCCAACTCCCGAAGCCCGCCGCGCTGCAGAGCCGCGGAGGACTGCAGGCGGCTCTCTGCTGCCCCCGTGTGGCCGCGAGGAGGGTCGGCTCCAGCCCAGGCCTCGGCTAGAACCTCTCTCGGAGGACGCCTTCAGGCCAAGCACCCCAAAGGACCACGGTCTGGTGTTCCCCGAGCCTCATCCCTCATACCCACCACGCTCTGGCCACAGGGGGAAGGAGTGCTGACCTGCTTGATGGGGATGGCCCGGCCGCTCCCGATGCTGTCCACCTTGCAGTCGGCGGCCTTCTTCTCCCGGTCCAAGTCGGCCCCCTTCCGAGACTGCAAGAGAAAAGAAGAGGCGTGTTACAAAGGCCCAGGGTCCACGGGGGACAGCAGCCCACCTGGACTCTCCCGCCCTCCCCGCCTCCCTCCTCCTGGGCAGGCCCTAGCCGTGGGCAGGGCCGGGGCGGCGGGACCGGGAAGGAACGGAGACCACGAATATTCCAACGGGTTTATTCTTACACACGGCACCATACAGAGCAGCGGAGGTCACTGAGCCAGGCCCGCCCCTTACAGAAGCGCCAGGACACGGAATACCGAGGGCGCGAGGAGCACGCAGCCCAGGGGGCTAGGGCTTAAGAGAAGGGAGGGGGCGAGGAGAGGTGGACGGTGGGGCTGAGGGATGGTGGGGAGCACGGGGCACGAAAACCGGGGAGAGCAAAGTCCAGAAGTGAGCGGGCGGTGGCCCGTCAGCGGCACAGACGCCGCACGGCACGGCACATTGCACCGAGCGCGGTCGGCGAGGCCCGAGGGGCACAGTGGATGGAGAGAGAGAGGAGAGAGGCCAGAAGAGGCCCTGCGCCCCTGCCAGGCTCCTGGGGCAGAGCCCGCCCCAACACGGATCCTAGGAAACGGGGAGGCCAAGAGGGGGAAAGGCAAGCGCGCGGTGGTGGCTGTGGCATCCGGAGCGGAGCAGGAACGGCAGAAGTCCATGCAGGAAGGAGCAGAGGGGGGGAGGGGCAGGAAAGCTCCCCCCAGGAGCAGCTGGGCCGGGGCGGGCGCTCGGACGCCCCCGCCCCTCGGGGCCTCGTCGCGCTGGCCTGGCGCCGGGCGTGGGGCCGAGCTCCCTTCTTCTCCATGCAGCGAGCCTGGCGCAGCGCGTCCAGCCGGGCCTGGTCCCCCGGCAGCCCCCAGCCGCGGGCTCCGGCGCTCCTAGCCTTCCCTGGGGGTGGGGGTTAGTTACAAAGGTTCCTGTGGGTCTCCGGAGCGGGGAGCACGGCGGCCGCTTCTCATCTGAGAGCAGTCCCGGGGCCCGGCCCGCCTCCGGCCCCGCACAGGGGACAAGGTCCAGAGGTGCTGTGTCACCACCTGGTCTTCTAATTTGGAAGGAGTTGGAAAGGCCTTTTTGTTGATGAAAAGTTGGAAACAGTGGCGCATATCTGCAAATATCGAAAGAATAAAGATTTTGGCAAGTTATACTCAAGCCCCACACGAGTCGGTCAGCACTGAGGGCAGAGACCCGGGTGCCTGGGGAGAGGCGGCAGCGGGATGAAGAGGAGGAGGAGGACGACGAGGAGGAAGACAAGGAGGACGAGGAGGAGGGGGCGGCAGGGGCCGCTGGGCAGTCCAGCTCATCAGGCAACATTCGCCACCGGGCGGCCGGGGCCCCCATCCCTTCCTGTTCTCCCAGGCCGGGGGCACAGGCCTGCCAACTGCAAGTGGGGGGGCACAACCATGGGAGCAGGAAGAAGGGCCAGAGGCCACTGCCCACAGCCCCACCACCAGCACCTGCCCCAGGCCTCTCCTGGGCGCCACAGCCTCTGCCCCTTCGGCCCGGGGAGGAGGATGGATGGGACTGCTGCCACCAGGTCCCCGGACCAAAGAGCTGGGTGGGGGGAGTGGGGTGCAGCCTGCCCCGGCCAGGCTGGCGAGCCAAGAGGCCCCCCCAAGCCACCAGAGGGTTCCCCGGGAGCCCAGAGCGGCAGCCCCCCAGGACGGGAAGCAGGGCAAGAGTGCCAACAAAATGAGTACATGAGGTCACGGGGGAGACTAGGGACATTGACGGCCACATCCAGGGGTTGGGTCACAGGGACATCGGCCACGGAGCAGGCGTGGCTCTGCTGGGGACAATGAGGAGGGCGAGGAGGTGGCCCCAACAGCGACGATGGGGGGGGAGGTCCCGAGACGCACTCCTAGAGACGGACAGGTCTCGAGGCCTCCTCGTGGACAATGGCGCAAGGGAGGTCACCATGGAAACAATGAAGAGGAAAAATAAGGTCACCACAGTGAGGATGGAGAGAGGGGAAGGGCTGGCGGGGGGGGGGGGGGGGAGGCTGTGCCGTGCGCGGAGCGAGGATGGCAGGCGGAGGCAGCCGAGCAGGCAGCGGGGAGCACAGGGCGGGGAGCACGGGGGCCGCAGTGAGGAGGCCGTGAGCCGGGCGTGGACGGCGGGCCGGCAGAGGGCGGCAGGGGGAGGACAGCAGGCCTGGCAGCGGAGGAAGTGGGAGGTTCAGGATGGGGTGCAGGGAGCAGGGGCGTGGACGGCGGTCACTTCAAACACAAGCACCCGGGGGGCTCTGCAGCCCCGGCGGCAGCGGGCGCGGGCACAAGCAGGCAGCCCAGGGCGGTGCGTGGCTCAATGGGCATGAACAGAAACAAGACGCTTCGAGTCTAGGCAGGCTCGGGGCTGGGGAAGTGCAACGCGCGGCAGGGGCGGTCAGCAGGAAGGGGTGGTCGGCAGGGGCGAGGAGGGGGCACGAGGCAGGCACAGCGGGGACAGGGGTGGGCAGACCGGGCAGCGGTGTGCAGGGCAGGCGGAGGCGAGAATGAATGGGCGAGGCCTGGGGGCACTGGCTCTGTCTGGGCGGGGCTCCTGGGAGCCTGGCAGGGCCTGCCTGGCCAGCTGGACCCAGGACCAGGCTAAGAGCCTGGCCCTGCTGCTCGGAAAGAGGCGCGCGGACTGACGCGGAAGCACTGAAAGATCTGCAAATCCACGCGGGCCGCTCACGCGCCTGCGCCTGACCCGAGACTCTGAGAGGGGCCCGGCCGAGTCCCATCCGGAAGCCGAGTGCGGGGCAGGCACTGGGTCTCGGGTGCCGGGCCTGGACGGCCAGCAGACTGGGGGCACCCGGGGCCCAAGGAGCTGGGCCCCTAGCCGCGGAAGGCAGGTGGGGCCCCGGTGGGAGGTCTGGGAGGAGGGGAGAGGACGAGACTGTACGGGGGCCCGAGGCCGGGCGGTGGGGCGCAGGCTAGGCCTCGGGAGGCGAGACCCGGGAAAAGACGTCTAAGCCCTCGGTGAAGCAACTGTAACAGCGAGTAGAGAGCTAAGGTCACGGAAAAAGAGCGGAATGCGGCCAAGGAGGCCTGAGCCCCGGTTCTAGCTCTGCCAGCTAACCCTTCTTCGTGTAGCCTCAGGCAAAAAACCGCGGGGGCCTGATCCCCAACTGTGGAATCGAGGGAGTCGGGGGGCTTAGAGCGGATGTGTCCAAAGATCCCTCCAGCTGGGACCAAGAAGCCCTCCGGGTCAGAGAGAGTGGGGGGGCCTGCATGCGTGCGCTGCGGGCGGCCCCCCGAGGGCTCAGAGAAACCGTCTGGAAAACTCTGGATGTGCAGGCGGGCACGGGGAAGGAGCCTAGAGAAGCGGCGTGTGTCTGTGTGGATGGTGTCTTGCCGACTCGGGCTGCTGTGGCCCCGCGTCCGTGGCTCTTGCCTGCGCCCTCCTGGCCGGGGGCCGGGCCCTGCCTCGCCAGTGCCGGCAGCCGGGCCGGTGGGAGGGCAGCGCGCAGGGCACATACCGTGAAGATGTTGGAGCGCCGCTTGGACTGCTTGCGGACAGGTGTGGGGGTGGAGGAGGCCGCCACGGTCTCGATGCGCAGCTCCCGCTGGCTGACGCTGGGGGTGGAGGGGACTGAGGAGGAGTAGTCGCTGAAGGCGCTGCCGCCGCCATTCGTGGCCTGAGGACAGAGAGGGCTGCTGAGGGCTGCCGTGGAGCGGGCGCGGGGGCGCGGGGGCGGCAGGCGGGAGCTGGGGACCCCTGCGGTGCGGGCACGTGGCCTGGGGCGCGTGGGGCAGGAGAGGAGGAAGGCAGCGCGGCCCCGAGGCTGGCACGAGCCGGCGGCCGCTGCCCGGGGCTGCCCAGCTAGGGCCCCAGCAGGCATGTTTCCGTGCCCGCCCGTGAGCCGAATCAGGTCCGGGTAAGGGCCGGGGGCCGGGGGCCGGGGGAGCCCTGCCTCACGGGGTGGGGGGTATGTCAGGCACGGGGCAGCAGATCCCCTCGGACGAACCCCCAAGTGCACGACACGTGCCAAAGATGCGGGAGGCCAGGGTGGGGCGTGGGGTGCCTGAGGTCCCCTCCCCGACAGCGTGCGCGCCAGGGGCGGGGATACGCGAGGGAAGGCCGAGCGCGGCCTGGGGCCAAGACTGCTCTCAGAGGAAGCAGCAGATAGGGGACAGAGGTAGGAATGGAAGAGACAGAAGGGAGCACAGGATGGAGACAGAAAGCGCACGGCTACTCCAGGAGCCGGAAACACGCACAGCACAGCGAGGCCTGCTCCCTAACTGCCGGTAGGAGGGTCACTAAGCAGAGACCGCGACCTGCCCCAACAGCCTCCTCGAGTCCTCCCCTGCACAAAAAGAGCAAAATGCCCCCAATGGCTGCCCCTTGGCCTCAGAGCCTCAGGTCCACACCCCGACGTCTGCCGGCTGACGCGCAGAAAGGCCTAGCGCGCTCCCTTTCCTGCAGGTGGGTGCACTCCCAGGGAAAGCCCGCTGTCTCCCGAAGCACTAGAGGAACCTCTGGAAAGGCAACCAGGCCGCCGTCAGAAAGCCAGGGGGCCGGGGGAGCCGGGGGGCCCTTAACACTACAGCCCTCGACAGAAAGTAGAACGGAGGCGGTCGGCTGGACCACTCAAGCCAGCGCACCTGTGCCCACCGGGGCCCTTCTGCGGAGCAGGGGACAGAGCGCGGAAAGTCCCAGAAGGAAGCACCGGCCCAAATGCCAAGGGCCGGAAACTAACCAGGCAGGAGGCGGGACATCCTGGCGGTGTCACGGAAAGAACGCCAGCAGGACGTGGCTCAGAACACGGCTAATACCCCACGCGGCACAAAGGCCGTTGGCCCTGGGGTGGGGGGCGCGTGCTACCCTTGTTACTGCACGGCCCGCTGGTGAGGAGGGAGCAGGCCTGGGAGAGCCCCTCAGCGCCCCCTGAGTATGGTTCCACGGGCAGCGGCTCCCGAGCCAGTCCCCGGGGCTGTGGGGCACGAGGCAGCAGCAGGGACAGGGACGAGCGGGGAGGTGGTCACTCCGGGCCACAGAGGAGGCCAGGCCAGTCGTGCAGGCAACGGGGAGCTCAAGCCAGCGCTTTCACACTAATCACAAGGCGGGAGACCAGACAGGGGTGGGGAGGGGTGGGGAGGGGTGGGGGGACACGCAGGCAGACAGACAGGATGATGAGGGCCAAGGAAGGACGCGCGGCGGGAGGCGGGCCGCACCTGGTTGATGTGCACGGCCGGGATGGAGGTGGCGGACACTGCCGAGTGGCTGGGGGAGTTGGGCAGTGACTTGCAGGGCCCGATGGCCAGCTGCTGCTTCTTCCGCAAGGCCACTACCTTCTGGGCCACTGCAGGGGACAGCAGAGTCAGTTACCCCTCTGGGGAGAAGGAAGAAGCCCAGCTTAGAGCCGCCCCCCAGGGCGCACAGCCCCACCGGCCAGAGCCTCCTGGACCCCCGCTCTGGGGGAGCCTCCCGCCCCGCGCCCGAGTTACCGTCCTGGAAGACGCGCTCCACATTGAGCCCGTAGGTCGCGCACGTCTCATAGTAGGTGCAGCGCTTCAAGTCCGTGGAGAGCTTGCGGGCCCTGCTGTCGTCGATGACCCGCGGGTTTGCGGCACTGATGGCGTCTGCGGGAGGCGGGAGGAGGGACTTTACTCCGCCTGCTGAGAAGCGGTGCCACGGACGGGGACAGGCGGGCGGCGTGGGGTCCGAGGGGCGTGGGCCACACCCCGGGCCAGTGGACAACCCGGAGTGCGAGCATCCGGCCGTCCAGGCCTCGTTCCAGCTCTGCCGCCGACTCAGAGAGGAAATGAGCCAGCCGCTCTGTGTATGCATCCCCCAAAACGTGGACACGATCGTCCCATGGGCGGGAGGCCCCAGCTGGGGATGATCCAGCGCACAAGGATCAAGGAGCTGGTGCCCGCTCTGGGGCGACACAGGAGGGGCTCGGTCAGCACCGAGAGGGGACGGCAGGGGGCTTTCTCCCCTGCCCCCGCGCGCACCCCCCCGCACCGGCCCCACGGGCCCGCTCACCCTGCGTGCCCACCAACACCATGGGCACCTCGCTGGCATTACGGAAGCTGCAGAGGCGCAGGAAGTAGTTGTACACCGTCTGGAAGCTGATCTCATCCTCCAGGCTGAACACGAACACCACTGCGTCCACCCAGGCAGCAAACTGGGGGGACCGAGCAGAATTACCACCCGCACCCCTCTGCACACACACAGCTTTGCCCAGGCCCAACCAGATCCTGGGGAAGGGGCGCCGCGGCCCAGGGCCGGGGCAGGAGCATCACCTGGAGCTCAGGGGGACCTCCTTCATCTCGGATCAGCAGCAAGTAACTCTGGCCATCCACCACAATCTCCTTCTTAAACCGACCCCCTAGGACAGAGTGCACGATCAGGCCCCAAGCCGGGGGAGCCCACAGCTACCAACAGAGGAGACAGGAGGACCCGGAAGGCTGAGGGGCTCCAGCCCGCCCCCCACCGCCCGGCACAGACGACAGCCAGGAGCCGGAGGGGGCAGATCGGCCAGCCTAGAGCCCAGGCAAGCCCGAGATGCTCACCTTCAGGGGACTCCTCCTGGACATAGGTGCCTGTCAGATAGCGGTGCACCAGGGCCGACTTCCCGCTAGACAGGTTCCCCACAATGCCCTGCGGGAGAGGAAGGGGCGAGAGCAGCGGTCAGGGGCGAGAGAGAAGAGATGGGGCAGGAAAGACGGATGACCCTAAGGGCCGGAACCAAGGACCAGAGACGAAAGCTGAACAGAAGTGAGGGGCCGCGGAGAGAGGCCGAGACCAGAGAAGGAGGGGGCTGGAAGCAGGGGAAGCAATGCCGGGCCCGTCGCGCTAGCCCGCGCGCCCACCCCGCCCCAGGGCTGCCTGGGTCCCACCCCCAGATCTCACTCACCACTTTAAGCTCCGGAACCGAGCGGCTCAGGGTCCACTCCTGGCTGTTCACAAAGGAGTCTGCAGGAGAGAAGGCCGCCCATCAGGACTGGGGAGGCGCGCACGCCTGCGCCACCCTGCACCAGCTGTCTCCTCTACTGCCCCTCCCTGGGCCGAGGCCAGAAAACAGCGCGGCCCCGATGGGACCCCGGCCCTCACCCCTGATTCTCTAGAGGGTGGTGGGAAAATTCTTCCGGGGAGGACTGGAGTAATGGTGCCCCCGGAGGATTCTGAGGGGTGTGGGCCCAGCTCTCCTGGCCTGGACCTGTGCCCCTCCTCCCCTCCTGCTCCAGCAAGGTAAGCAGTTCCCACCTCGAGCCACACCTGGGCCGGGCCCCAACAGGGCCCAGACCCCAGGACCAGGTGAGAGGCCTCCCCAGTAGCTCTCAGCTCAGACCCAAGCTGGGCCGGGCACCTGGCCGCTGGGCAGGGGGGCCAGCCTCCCGCAGCGAGTAGGAACATCTCACCCTCATAGGGTGGGGCCACCCACCACATTCCTAGGCGGGGTGAAGAGGGAGGAGCCCTCAGCCAGCCTTGTTCTGTGAGAGGCAGGCTGAATGGGGAGCGATCTATCCAGCCCGACTGGCCCTCCTCCCCGGGCTCCTCCTTGGTGGGAGGCCGCCACTTTCTTTCCCAAGCCGCCTCCTGGGCTTGCCTGCATTCAGGTCCAGGCCCTTCTCTGCTCTGGCCTGCCTCTGGCAGAGTCCTGGGGAAGGAAAGCCTCCAGCTCCCCAGAGCCCCCTCCAGCCCCACGGCCGGATGCATTTTCTGTCCCCTTTGCACTGTAATGGACATCCACCAGCCAGCCCCCCGGGGGCCCTGGCCAGCCTCTCTGCCGGCTTTCCCTCCCCAGGCTGTCTCAAGGAGTAGCTACCACCATCGATCGGGTCCACAAACAGTCCCTCTGCTTTCAGGCAGAGGCAGGAGAGGTGAGGACTCAAGCCCACCTGGAAACTAGAAACACATGCGCTCTCGGTCCCTCCCCGGCCTCAGTTCCACATGGGCCAGAAGGGAGGAAGGGACCCTTCCCCTCCTGGTCTCACATTCCATCACGCACGCCAAGGGCCAGCGGTGGCACCCGGTGGCCAGGGACCCAGACTGGACGCACCTGCAAGTCCTCCCCTGCCACAGCCACCTCCTGGGACCCATGAGCCCAGAGTGCGCGGGGACGCCAGTCCCCTCGGTCCCGGGGCGCAGGGCACACGCACCTCTCCCAGGCAGGCTGGGTTAGTTTTCACCCCCGCGCTCAACAAGGGACTCGAACCAGAGAGGAATCCCCGGCGCTCTGCCGCTTACCGCTCTGCGCGCCCAGGAGCCCCGGGGCCGCGGCCGCCCGGCGGCTCCACAGTGGCTCGGCGGGCGCGGGCTCCCTCCGGCGGAAGCGGCTGGTGAGCAGTCTCCAGAGGCCGGCGGCGGTGCGGGGCCGGCCGGGCTCGGGCGCGGCGGCGCGCGGGGCCTCGGCGCCCAGCAGCAGGTCGCGGCGGCTGGGGAAGGCGCCCAGGGAGCTGGCGTCGCCGTCGCTGCGGGTGCGCGCCCGGGGCAGCAGCCCAGACTCGGCGCGCCGGATCTCCTGGCCACGGCGCAGGCGGAAGCTGAAGCTCTTCCTCAACGCGGACAGGCCGCGCCGGGAGCCCGGGGTGCCGCGCCCGCCGCCGCCGCCGCCGCCGCCGCCCCGGAGCACCTGCCAGCGCTGGCTGCTCCACAGCGACGCGCCCCGCAGGAAGCCCGCGCTCCCCGCGCGGCCCAGCCCCGCGCCCGCGCCCTCGGCCGCCGCCAGCTCCAGGCGGTTCACCTCCAGGAACGTCATGCTGGTGGGCCGCGGCCGCGGCGTCTGGGCCCCCCGCGTCCGGCTGCGCCGGGCCGGCGCGGGGCTGGGCGCGGGGCTGGGCACCGGGCTGGGCGCGGCCGAGCCGGGGAGCCCCGAGGGCGCGGGCGCCGGCGGGGGGCCGTCGGCGGGGCTGCGGCGGCCGAGGCGCGGGCGCAGGAGGCCCAGCAGCAGGCTGCGGGCGCCGGAGGCCGGGGGCCCCGGGGCGCCGGAGCAGACGCTCGGAGGCCGTGCCGGCTGTTCGCGCGCGGCGCTCAGGGCGGCCTGCAGGGCGGCGGCGGCGCGGCCGGCCGGGGCGCCGTGCAGGTCCAGCGAGTCGCAGACGCTGAGGGCGCGGCGGCAGACCGCGGGCCGCTCCCGGCTGCTGCTGTCCCCCGGCGGCCAGCCCCGCTCCATGCTCAGGGCCCCAGGGCGATGGCCAGGCCCATGGCGAGGGGCGCGGGGCTGGGCCCGGGCCGGGGCCGCGGCCGGGGCGCACGGACCTCCGGCCTCTAGGCACCTGGTGTCAGGCCCACGGAGTCCCTCAACGCTTCCACCTCGCAGCCGGCAAGCCCAGACCTGGAGAGGCCGGGAGCCGGCCCAGCAAGGAGAGGCGGCAAGCCTGGCCTGGAACACCCCGGAACGGCGACCTGGCTGGCAGGGGAGTCAGCCTGCTGGGGCAGCCCCCAGAGCCCTCAGAAAACAGGAAATTCCAGCCCAGCGCTCCTCCTTGGATTGGGGCGAGTGGGTGAGGAGCTGTCATTATCAGCAGGCCAAATAAATAACAGTCCTGGGCCCACCGCACACCGAGCCCTGTTTTGGAGAAAGGCGGCCATTTGCTCTTTTTCTAAAGGACCAAACAGGTGTTAACACTAAGGGGCCGGCATTATGGAAAACAAAGTAGGGTCAGGAGGCAAGTCATATGCCCTCTCTGCCCTCAGTCTCCCTGTCTGTAAAATGGGGTGGGGGGGGCTTCGTTTCTGGCCGAGACACTCTGAGGTTGGAAAACTCCAGAAAAGAGTCGCGGGATGCTGCAAACAGCTCTTCTGTTAATGGCCGAGGTCATCTTCTCTCTCGGAGACGATAAAATTGTCTGGATTCCGTGCAGTGTCCTGCCTCAGGGCAGTGGAAAGTCAAAAGGTAATCTTCGGTCCTGGGCCACACAGTTCTGGACAAGTGACTCACTTCTGCAGCCCCGAGGCTCCAGTCTCCTGCTCGCTGGGTGTCCCCTCCTGTTCAGAGGCCGTCCAGAAGTCGGCCGGCCAAGGTGAAGTGTTTGCCCTCGGCTCTGGCCGGAGCCCGACGCTGGCTCTCTCCAAGCACGGACGCCTCTTCATGAATGTGTGGGCCGCACCAGATGCTCCTGAAGCGTGGGGCTCACCCCGGAAGGGGGTACGAGGCCGGGAGCTACCCTGCTGTGCTTTCCACTGCGTTTTATTTTGATTTTTTTTAGATTTTATTTATTTATTTGAGAGAGAGAGAGAGATCTCAAATAGGCAGAGAGGCAGGCAGAGAGGGGGAAGTGGGCTCCCCGCTGAGCAGAGAGCCTGATGCAGGACTCAATCCCAGGACCCCGAGATCATTACCTGAGCCGAAGGCAGAGGCTTTAACCCACTGAGCCACCCAGGCGCCCCTCCACTGCATTTTAAACATCAGTCCTCTCCGAGGTCCTGGAGATGAGCTAGTTTACCACAGTCCAGAAGACCATGAGCAGATCGAGGAACCAGTTTAGGTCGTGGTGAGGATGGGGGGCCTGCGTGTGCTTTAAAGAAATACTACTCCCCAATTTCCTCCACCATCACACACACACACACACACACACACACACACACACACACACACACACACACACCCCGCCCGGGCCAGCCCAACTCCCAATGTCCCTCTCAGCCTCAGAATTCCAGCTTCTGGGTAGAAGCAAAGTACAAGATAAAAGTGGCACATTCCTGAGGGGGCTGGGGTGGGGGAATGCCTGAGGAAGGCAGGGCCTCTCCATCCTAGGTGCTCCCCCAAAGAGCCCAGAGCTGGAAACTCTCAAGTCCCGGGCTGGATCTTCCAGGCCCGGAGAGCCCCTGGGGGTGCTTTCATATTTTCCTGGGACTACTTATTAACCGTGATGGCTTCTCCCTCTCCAGGATGCATGTTCCCCACCTAATAGATGGTTCCACAGAAGAGCCTTTCCCAGGAGACTTCAGGCGTGGGGATGAGAACCCGGCCCTGGAGTCCTGCCTCAGTTCCTCACGTTTAAGTCTCCCACACTCATTTCCCTATCGGCCTATCTGTCTGTCCTCTCTCTCAAAGGCACCCTGGGAATCGCCCCCCCCCCCGGAAGAAGGGCCGCTCATTATGAGCCCTCCCCACCACCAAACAGTGAGCACAGGACTGAGGAGGGACAGGGACAAGGTGCCCAGCTGGGGACAGGCTGCTTTAGAACCATGCTGGCTGTCTCAGTGGGAGAGGAGCCGGAAGGCGTGCGAGGGGCAGAGACCCCCCAGATACACACATCCGCACTGCGGGAAGGCAGGCACCGATGCCTGGTCCCAGAGATGGAAGAACATTTTACGTTCTCAGAGGCTACACCATTTCCCGGTGGCTCCCACGGCACCTGCGGAATCTAGTCCAGGCCAAGTGCTCAGCCTGGATCAGTTCCCAAACCGGCAGCAGCTTCCTCTTCCTCCCGTGGCCATCTCCTTCCTCTCCCTCCTTCCCAGAAGCCTCTCCGGACCCCCAGAAGCTAACCAGAGAAGGACACCTGCCGACGCAGAAATACCGCCGGGCCATCAGGCCAGTCGAGGACCTCGGGGAGGAGAACAGCGCACGCACGAATCTCTCTTCCTCGTTGGCCTCACCGAACGAAGTCTCTGTGTTCGGCCTGCCAAGATTCCGCTCCAGAGAGCCCCGCTCAACAGGGCCCGGAAGAAGTTCGGGCCATCCGAAGAAGCTTCGAGCTGGGACGGCGTACCCAGTATGGCAGTGCCACAAGGAGGCTAGCCCTGAGGAGCTCTCAGCCTCCTCAGCTCCTCAGACACACCAGGCTGGCTCTGCTGGTGGGGGGCAATTTCGGGGGGAATTAAAGATACGGTTTCCCACGATGCCGTGCAGTGTGCTCTCTGGGGGAGGATGGGGACAGGTTTCCCTGGGAGCAGAGGGTGCAGAAGACGAGCTGGGAAATCAGAAAGCGCAAGAGCCGACCCTGGAGGTAGCCAAAGCCGGGTGGGCTGGACCCACCGCGTGGACGGGCCTGGGCCTAAGGGCGGCAGGGGGACACGACTGCCCGGCTAGCGGGGAGGGGGAGGGAACGACGGCTGTGAAGGTGTGGCGTGGGAGGCACGGAAACCAAGCGCTGTGAGCGAAGGGTGGCCCTCAGCCCCGGTACCCGACGCGACCTCGGCCCTAGTCTCCGCTCAAATATTTGCAGGGGGTGACCCGCTGATAAGTGCTGAGGCGTGCCCGGCTGAGGCCACAAGTGCCACCCAGAGCCTGTGCATGTCCTTCCCCGAGGCAGCCAGGGAAGCCCAAGGACGCACGTGGTGGCGCGGAGGGAGAGACCTGGGTTCCTTCCCGCCGCCCCCAGGGGTCCCAGAGCCCCACTGGCCCCGCAGAGGCCGCCAGGCTCCCCGTGCCCACAAGGTGGCAGCAAAGCATCTTCCTGCGGCCGAGGAGGGGCGGAGGCGGGGAGCAAGGTGGCAGGAAGGGAGGCGGGGACCGAGAGCCTGAGCCCAGGCAGGCGGCCAGGGCCACACCCAGGGCGGCGGGAGGCGGGGTGGCCTCCAGCAAGCTCGGTGCGTGGGCTCTGCGCCGGCCTCGCCTCGGGGTGGGGGACTGCGGAGTCCCGGACAGGAGGGGGAAACTCTAGGCTGCCGCCCCCCCACCCCGCCCCCAGCTCGCCCCCTCCCACTGTAATGGGGGACACAGGCCTCCTTCCGGGTCTCGGGAATTGTCCACGGGGACCACAGCAGCAGTTCTCCCTTCGGGGAGGGAGGCTGACTTCTAAGAGATGGTCCCGGCTGGCTAAGGAGATAAATCACAGGCACGATCGTCTTGCAAGGACCCCCAGTTGAGAGGCGTGGGGTGCTCTGGAATGGAGAATGGAGAGAACCAGCTTCAAACTCAGCCTCTGGTAGACGGGTGCCCGTCCACAGCCACTTTAACCTCACTGGGTCTCGGGGTTTCGTCGGCAAACCAGAAATAACCTCACCTCGCCCCCAAAGCTGCTACGAAGACCAGCGCTGTGCCTGCGGAGGGCCCAGCTCCCTGCCTGGCACAAAGTGGGGGGGCAGGGCCCAGCTCCCTGCCTGGCACAAAGTGGGGGGGCAGTAAAAGGAGCCAATGCCGGGTGAGAGAGAGAGCAGAGTCCTGTGGGAAGCGGGAGCGACTGAAACCAGCCTTCTTCAAGCCCTCAACATTGGCCCGGGCCTGGCCACTGCTGGTCCGCGCCTCTCCTCCACAGGACCTCGGAGGCAGACCCCGGACATCCCTGGGATCCCCTCCGGATCACGTCTTTCCCCTGAAAATCTGCCAAAAGCTGTTCCAGGCTCAGTTGTGCCCCCCACCATTCATATTAATCATAACCCCCAGTCCTTTAGAAGGTGACCTTATTTGGAAATAGAGCGTTTGCCAATGTCACTATCGAGATGAGGTCATGCCAGGAGTAGGGTGGGCCCCTATTCCCCTATGACGGCTGCCCCCCCTTTTATAAGGTTTTATTTATATATTTGACACAGAGAGAGAGAGAGCACAGCAAGGGGAGCGGCAGGCAAAGGGAGAGGGAGAAGCAGGCCCACCAAGCTGGGAGCCCGACTTGGGGCTCGATCCCAGGGCCCTGGGATCATGACCTGGCCCGAAGGCAAATGCTTAATGAATGAGCCACCCAGGCGCCCCTTTGACTGCTGTCCTTACAGAAAGGGGCAACCTGGACAGAGAGACAGTGATGGAGAGAGTGACGGGGGGAAGACGGTGGTCCACAAGCCGAGGAGAGAGGCCTTTGCAGGAAACGTGGCCCTGCCTGCCCACTCCTGCATTTCCAACTGGAGACCGGGAGAGAGTGAGCGTGCTGCTGGAGGGCAGTAGGCACAAGGGGGCGGGCTCCCGGGGGCAAGGCAGGTGTGACTGCACAGACGTCTGGTCCCCGGGCCCTCCCAGGAGTGTGCTCAGGGGACCTGGGAATTCCGCCCCCATCTCCCAAGGTCAGGGCACCAGAGAGCCTCCCAGGGGCTGCATTCCCGCCCTCCCGGTGGAGAAGCTGAGGACCCAAAGGGGCAAGTGGGGGTGGGGGACAAAGGGAGGAAAGCAAGAGCACCCTCTACTGGGAAGCCACCCAACCTGGAAACAACCTTCCAGCAACTACTCCGTAGTAGTTTCCTCGTTTTTCTTTCTGTCCACAAGCTCCGTGCTAGGCTCAGGACTTCTGTACGTCCTCCTGACCTTGCTCTCCCTTGCCACGTCCTCAAACCCAAAGAGGGACCGGGTCAGATTGCTCCCCGCTCAGACCGAGAACTGGGACCACAGGCCCTGTGCACGCTGCACTCTGCCACGGAAAGTCTGCTTTTCACCAGCGTCCACACTCCGCTGACCCAGGGGCCAGGCACTTACCATGCTGCCTTGCTCAGGACAGGATTCCTGACTTCGAATGGACCACCGTGCATGCTCCCTAAAGGCTACCTGCCTTTCCATCCCAATTCTGACACATACCCTACATTTCACGTCTTTAAAAGTTTTCTCTTTAAAAAAAATTAAAATAATATTTTTTATAAAGTGTTTTCTTCCTTCAAAACTGAACCAAGGGGGCGCCTGGGTGGCTCAGTCGTTGAGCGTCTGCCTTTGGCTCAGGTCATGATCCCAGGGTCCTGGGATCAAGCCCCGCATCGGGCTCCCTGCTTGGCGGGAAGCCTGCTTCTCCCTCTCCCACTCCCCCTGCTTGTGTTCCCTCTCTCACTGTGTCTCTCTCTGTCAAATATATAATAAATAAAATAAAATAATAAAATAAAATAAAATGAACCAAGGTCCAGCGTAAGTCCCGTGAGCTAAAAATCTGCCTCTTCCAGCCCCGTGGCCCCCAAAGGCATTCCGTTTATGAGAGCTTCACTCCTGAGTAGCAGAATGGCCACTTGTCTGCTCTCACCTTATTTTTACAAAGGTAAGATCTCTTAATAAAGGACAGATTCCAGGGGCGCCGGGGTGGTGCTATTCACCGACTCTCGGTTTTGGCTCAGGTCTCGGGGTCATGGAATCGAGCCCCCCAGTTAGCCCCGCGCAGGGCCCCGAGCGCGGTCAGGAGTCTGCCTGAAGATTCTCTCCCTCTGCCCCTCCCCCCACTCCCACAATCGCTCTCATAAGTAAATCCTTAAAAAAATAAAAAAGGAAAGATTCCATAAAGTATAATAATTGCGCTAATTCTGCTCCAAGGCGGAGGGGCTACGGCAAGCTCGCGAAGTGCCGCCCGGTGGCTGAGAGCCCGGGGACGCGGGGGCGAGCGCAGGGCTCAGGGAAGGGGGCCGAGGGGCAGTGCAAGCCACGGGGGAGGGGAAAAAAGGACTCAGGTAGCTTGAGACCCCAGTGACCAGAAGCCGGAAAGTGTCTGCAGTCCCCTTACAGATTTTCAAAGTGGAGCAGGTAACTTCCTTAGGCTCCGCGCCATCCCCAAGGCCATACGTGCCACTTTCCGGGGCCGAGGGGCCGGGGGCCGGGCGCCAGCAAAGGCTCCGCGTCGAAGGAAGCAGAAGGCCTCTCCGGCAGGGCCTGGACGTGGAGGCCGCCTCCCTCTACCCCTGCCAGCTCAGCGGCCGGGGTCCAGATACTCGGCTTATGCCCGCTGCCATCCCGGAGCCCGGGGGGGGGGGGCTCCCACACCTTGCAGCCCCCTCAGCCTCCCCAACTCATCTGGTCTCTGCGGTAGAAGCCGATGTCTCAGCTGCCCTCACTCCCCTGGGGGCTGGGCTCCTGGGCACACGCAGGCCGGCCCCGAGGACAGCAGAGCCACCTCTGGTCCCCTATACACGCAAGGCAGCAGCCACACACGGGACAGCGCCGGTCCCCTGGTGGTGGGAGCCACTAACTGGTCACGATGAGCACCGGACACACCGTGACCCATTTAGCTCTGACGATAACGCTCCGAGAAAGGCAGGTAACTTCCAATGTACAGATGCGAGAGCTGAGGTACCGACGCCAAAGAGCCTAAGGTCGCCAGCTAGTAAGTGGCTGCCGCCGGCATTTGAACCCAGGCCGTCTGGCTGGCCCCGAGCCCCTGGGCCTCCCTGGCCTGGCGAGATCTCTGGGGTCACAGGCTCGACCTGGCCCCAGAGCTTGTCCTGCAGGGAGCCCCGTCCTGCCTTCCTTTCTGGGTACACACACTGGCAAAGACCAGCCTTGCCCTCCCGAGCAAGGGCCCTCCTTCCAGAAAGACATCCTCCGCCCCCAGCTTCCTCCTTCCCTACCTTCCAAACTAACTCCTGGCCCCGTCCTGCTCACTCAGCAAGAGAAACTGATCCAGGGTCTGCAGCCACCCCCAAAAGGGGGGTTATTTGGGGCTGATAAGCCCTTGGCACGACTCACTCTCATGCTGTGTAGACAGAGCCACAAAGGGGCCGGGCCAGCAGGTCAGGGAGGAGGGGAGTCACTGAGAACTCCCTCATGAGTTGGGAGATGCTTCCCTTCCCTGGGGGAGCACAAACTTCCTGAGCCAAATGGATGTGGTACGCCCCCCCTGCCCTGCAGGGTCTCCGCTGCCCAAGCCCACATGCAGAAGGGACACGGGGCCCCTCCATGTACCCTCCTTACACCCCTTGGTGCCCAAAGGCTCGCTTACCCACACCCCCCGTTTCCCCTGGAGCCTGAGACCTCAGTTCTCCAAGCCCCCCACCCCAAGGCCACGCTAAGCTAACCTCGCCAGCTAAGGAAGCCTGCATGTGGGCGGGGCCGGGAGCAATCCGCCCCAAGGCCTGTTGGATTTAAAGGACAAGAGAGGGGCACCTTGGTGGTTCTGTCAGTAAAGCGGCTGCCTTGGGCTCCAGTCATGATCTCAGGGTCCTGGGATCGAGCCCTGCATCGGGCTCCCTGCTCAGCGGGAAGTCTGCTTGTCCCTCTCCCTCTGTGTGCGCGCTCGTGTGCACTCTCTCTCTCATAAATAAATAAATAAAATCTTTAAAAAAAAAAAGCACTGGAGAGAGAAAATCAGTAAGTCCAACTACATAAACATAAAAAAATCCAGAACAATTAAAAATGACAAGAACCCTAAGAAAAACAGAATTAAAGGGAAATCGAGGGGCGCCTGGGTGGTTCAGTTGGTTAACCGGCTGCCTTCGGCTCGGGTCATGATTTCGTGGTCCTGGGACAGAGCCCCGCATTGGGCTTCCTGGTCAGCCAGGAGCCTGCTGCTCCCTTTCCCTCTTCCACTCCCCCTGCTTATGATCTCTCTCTCTCTCTCAAATAAATAAAATCCTTAAAAAAAAAGGGAAATTGACACCTGGGGGGAGGGCTGAAAAAGGTATCTAGGTCACTGGGTTAGTGTGGCAGATGTTGCTTAAGAAATAAACAAACATAGGGGCGCCTGGGTGGCACAGTTGGTTGAGCGACTGCCTTCAGCTCAGGTCATGATCCCAGAGTCCCGAGATCAAGTCCCACATCGGGCTCCCAGCTCCATAGGGAGTCTGCTTCTCACTCTGACCTTCTCCCTTCTCATGCTCTCTCTCACTCTCTCTCTTTCCCAATAAATAAATAAGTAAAATCTTTAAAAAAAAAAAAGAAATAAACATAAAACCTCCACGTGGGTAAAGAACGTACAAATGGCCACTCATTTGTGAAGAATGGGGGAGAAACCACTCATTTTCATTTGATACTCGAGTAAATAGAAATTAAGAATGAAATTCTGCTCACCTTCCAAAGCCCTGCCAGTGGGCTGAGGTGTGCGGCAGTCCTGGGGCGAGCGTGTGAGGCCCGGGCTCCGCTGGTAGCTCAACTGGGGGGGGGGGGGCACGATGGGGAAGAGAACCTTGGCCCTAGAATCCATGCCGCCGCGGGGACCATCGGACACAGAGGGGAGGACGGAGGCCTGAAGACGTCCTAATGCTTCCAAATAAGTGAAAGCAACACCAAACGCCTGGCAACACAGAAATAAAGGAGGCAAGGAGACTTCTCCACGTCTCCAGAAGGTGGACCATAGCACAACCACTTAAGACAACGTCTGCAAAGCCTTTTCTACCTCACACAGGTGGCGGTGGCACTTCCAGTCATTTTTTTCTTTTTAGAACCAAGACTGTGTGGACCACGGGCCTACGTGCAAGGAACACAACCAAAGGAGGACCGTGGCTGACTTGGAGCAGTTAGGAACGACGGTGATTTTTTTTTTCTGCTTCTATTTTTCTGAAAATGTCTTTTATTTACTGTGTTGTCTACAACATGTACAGGGAATACACGACTTCAGTAAAAAGGAAAAAGGAAATGAAATGACAGCAGCAGAGGACTGTCCCACCTGGGGGTGGGGGCACACGCAGAAGGACACGTGTGGCTCATCAGAAAAACAGGCGGGTCGGCACCATCCTGGCTGGCAGCTCAGCCCCCCAACCCCTGCTCTGTCCAGCCCCCAGCCCCCAACGCCCGCAGCTGTCCTGGGGTCACCACACACTCTAACAAGGACTCATGAGAGCCTTCCAGCTCTGGGTGAGACACAAAATAGGAAAGTGGGGTAGAACTAGTACATGTAATAAATGTACACGTTCCATCTTTTAACATTTTGTTTTGGAGTATAAAGCCACTTTCACAACACACTCAGGGAACTGTTTTTGGCCCCCTGGCACCTCCCTACGGGTGGAAGTTTCCAGAATGAGTGTCTAGTGCCCCCCCTTACCAGGATTTAGCCTCCAGCACTGCACCAAAATGTACCAGCCAACCCCCCTCACGTTCATGGTCACCCCCCCACAGGTTCATGGCCACCCCCCACAGGTTCATGGCCGCCCCCCTCACGTTCATGGCCACCCCCCCTCATGTTCATGGCCACCCCCCACAGGTTCATGGCCGCCCCCCTCACGTTTATGGCCACCCCCCCACAGGTTCATGGCCACCCCCCTCACGTTCATGGCCACCCCCCCACATGTTCATGGCCGCCCTCCTCACATTCGTGGCCGTCCCCCA
>CM052806.1:87391022-87433056 GCA_028533885.1 Nasua narica | reverse complement strand
CATGGCCGCCCCCCACACGTTCATGGCCGCCCCCCACACGTTCATGGCCGCCCCCGTCACGTTCATGGCCGCCTCCTCACGTTCATGGCCGCCCCCCTCATGTTCACGGCCACAGTTCTCATTCACCCTGACTGGCCAGCCTCACGGTATTTCACACTGCATACACTCCACCCTCATCCCACTGTTCCCTGACTTGAGGATATTCTGGAGGCTTTTTTTTTTTGAGACCACCATTAGCTGCTTCTTTGTATGGGGGAAAAAGTAGAAGAGCTGGGTTCAAAGACGGACAAATTTTGTGTGCTAATGGGCCCCATGTCCCACCAGCCCAGCGACGCAGGCCAACACCATCCCTCATGCCAGCATCGAGAGTTCTGTGTTTGCCTCCTGCCACCGGACACGGGAGCCCAGGACCTTGCGCTTCTGATCGGAGTCCCCGATTATTCGTGAGGTTAAGGATCTTTTCATGATCACCAGCGACGTGCATTTCCTCTTCCCTGAACTGTCCTTCTGGTCCTCCGCTCTGCCCGTTTGCCTTTGGAATTTAAAAAAAATCTTCCTCTTCACAGCTTGCAGGAACTCGATCGCAGGCATCTTAAGCATTTAACTAGCATATGTACATGGCAAGCAAATTCTCCTACTCTATTCCCCAGAAATGTAATTAAATCTGTCAATTCTGTAATTGATCATATTAGAACATCTGAGCAACAACAATAACAAAAATCCACGAGACCAGAGCGAGGACACAAAAGGGTGGGCTGGGATGAAGCTCTTCGCGCAGGAAGAACACCAGCCAGGACTCACAGAGGGAACACGCACCTGCGAAAATCACGTGGCCACCCCAGGACCCCTTTGCGGGCACGGATCGCTGACGCATGCAGACCCCCGCCACCCCCCAGCAACGGGAGGGTCCCTGGCAGCAGCTGACTTCCGTGGTGCCCCAGCGCCAGCCCACAGATCACTTAGCAACCACCAAGTGGGAGGAAATGGACCTTCCAGACGTTAGCTCCTTACCGCCACCAACAGCGGGGCCAGATGTGACGCACGACAGGGGGTCATCCAGTCCAAAGGGTTTAAACTGGATCTCATCAATGCCTCGCCCTCACTCCAGGTCCTGGGCAGCTCCGGGGGCAGAGGGAGAACTTCAAGACAGCCAACCAGCGAGAGCATCCAAACCCGGGGCATGGACCTTCTCCAAGAAACCTGGCCCGCCCTCATCCCATCCTGATTTGTTAAGACCAGAAGAAGGGCACGTAAGGTGTTTGGGGGAAACTGAGGAAATCTGCTTATGGGTGAGCTCTGAAATGACGTCGGAGGGTTCCTGTCAAGCCCCTCGGGCGTGACGGAAGTGTCCTGTTTCATGCAAGAATGTGCCTGCGCCGGGAGACGGCAGCGGCAGCTCAGGCCTTCGGAGAAGTGCCACGCCGTCTGCAGCTGCCGACCGCGCCCACCACCCAAAGGAATGTGAGGTGCCGAGCGGGGAGGAAGGAGCAAATGCCTGTTCAGGTGGTGGTTTCTTCCAAAATAAAAAGCTGGGGAGAAAATCCGTCACGTCTTCTCCTCTATAAATTCTAGGTTTCCTATCTGGCTTAAGGGGACCCTTCATATCCCCGGAAGAGACAATATTCTTTGAATTTTTTCCTGTATTTGATTTCTTTTTTTAAGATTTTTATTTACTTATTTGAGAGTATGAGCAAGAGAGAGACCACGAGGGTGGGGGAAGCAGAGGGAGAGGGAGAAACAGACTCCCCGCTGAGCAGGAGCCCAACCACGACCCCGCAGGGCTCGATCCCAGGACGCTGAGATCATGACCTGAACAGAAGGCAGACGCTTCACCGACTGAGCCACCCAGGCGGCCCTAAAAGCTGTTTCCCGGTGCAGCAGCACCTGCTGGCTGAGACCAGTCCGGTCCTGCCCCCGCCCCTAAAAGCAAGCAACCCTGAGCACATCCCTTTCCATCTCTGTCCCCCATCTGCAGGATGGGGGCGGAGGGGGCACTCGCCCTGCAGGGGTGTCCAGCGAACCACCAGGAGGCACGCAGGGCGGCGGCGGGCATGTACGGAGCACCCGCAGGAAGTGACTCTGGCTAGTCGTGCTCTTTCTGAGATCCCAGATCTGATCACGCCACCCTTCACTTAGCACCCCGCCGCCGCCCCCCGCGCCCGCTCCAAGAGCTGTCAATCTTGCGACATTTGCAGCACAAACACCAAGTACTGCCGTGTGGGGTGGCACATTTGAATAGTTTAAAAACACACTATGCCAGCAATTTTCATAATAAAATCAGTATTCCGGTAA
Source organism: Nasua narica (assembly GCA_028533885.1). NCBI lineage: Eukaryota > Metazoa > Chordata > Mammalia > Carnivora > Procyonidae > Nasua > Nasua narica. The sequence continues at coordinate 87,430,764 of CM052806.1, read as the reverse complement.
AACAGTGTCTCGCAGTGCCGATCAAGGCAGCCCGGCAGCCGGGGCACCAGCTCGGCCGCCCTGCCCCAGCGGCTCGCCATGCGGAAGCCGCCTACCGCCCGAGGCACGCTCGCTTTTCTCAGACACAATGTTGATTTTTCTTTGGTGGCAAACGCATGGCAGAGGCTCCCGAGATGAGGGAAGGCCTCGCCCCCAGGACCTGAGCCACGGTCCCCCGGTCCAGCCACCCGCAGCGAGGGTCACGCGGGGTGGGTCAGTCCTGGGCCACCTCCCCCTCCCTCCCGGGGCCCTGATGGAGGGAGGGGGCCACTTCCTTGCTTCCCAGGGAGGCTTCCTCACCGCACAGGGTCCCATTTTAGACTTGAGCCAGCTGACCTGTCAGAGGCATACACCAGGAAGCAGGACACTCGTGTTTTCAGTGATCTCCCAGCTCTGACCCCTCGGGGAGGGATGTGAACTCCAAGAGGGAGGACAGAGAACCAAGAACCTGGCACACCGCCCGCCTCCTGCTTCCGGCCCCAGGAGCCGTGGGAGCCCCCCCCCCCCTCACTCTCCCGCCAGCAAGAAGACACAAGGCTTGTGACAACACCTGGCCCCCACCCTAAACGGCCTCCCGACTTCCCGCCCTGCTCCCAGGGTGGGGGGGAGTGCTGTCAGAGGTCTGATGGCCCGCAGCTCCACCTGCCCCTTGCTCCTCGGGCCAGCGGGGGCCCACCAGGCCGGGACCCCGGAGCAGGATAGAGCACGGCCATACAGGAGGCTGCCCAAAGAACCTCCCGCGCCCACCAGGGCTCCCGGGCCAAGTACGGGGCAGGAGGGCCTCCTGGTTGTTGGTCAAGCATTGTCGGCAAGGCCAGGAGGCCTGCCCAAGACTAGCTCAGGGCTCCATGTCCACAGGGGATGCGGCAAGTGAAGCAGATACCCGCTGGGGTAAGACCACCGACTGCTCTAGGCCCCGTGACGGACGAAACTGGAAAGGAGGACCTTGGAGCTGGACAGACTGGGTTTAGACCCCCACCTGCCTGGGGCCTCGGTGAGGCTCTCTTCTCAAGGACAGTAACACCCCCCTGGAGGGACCCCCGTGCCACTCGGGGCCAAGGAAATGACAAGAGAACCTTTTAACATGGGTTCAGGACAAGGTCTCCGTCCCAAAGGTGCCGAGACTGGGGAGAACGAGAGATCTACAAGATGTTCCTGTGTTCTTGGGCTGGCCGAGGGGGCTCTAAGACGTCCCATTGAAGACATCCCAAGGGACTGCCAGCCTCAGCTTGGAGCAGGCCCTCCTTACTGCGCAGCAGGGAGGTGGGCTGACACACAGCAAGGAAGCCAGCCCAGAGCTGCTGGCTGAAGGGGGGCTTTATTCTCTGCCGCCTGTCTCCCGGGAGTGTGCATACATCTACAATCTCTCCGCCACAGTATAAATATGTATCCCGCTATTTTATATATACATACAACTCAGCATAAATCAAGGGCAAAACAGAAACCAAAAACCCTACAAAAACAGCCCCCGCCTCAAACTCCAGGACGGGGTGAAGAGAACGTTGTGACACTCGCTGGTTACATGCAGCGTCTCGACACCACTGCCATGGTGCCACGGGGCATCGAACGCGCAGCCTACCTCCTTTGGTGCGCCGGAAGGAGGTCAGCGTGATGCAAAAAAGCCTACCCAGTGACCTTGAACCTCCCTGTCCTGCAGAGCTCGAGGGCTGGGCACGCCCCTCTCCAACTCTGGACCGAGGTCTGAGCCAGGACTCAGCACCTTGCCCCCTAGGTGCATCCCCCCAAGCCGGCAGTCTGGGCGGCCTCGTGGCAAGCTGAGATGCACGCGGAAGGCCAGCTAGTCCACAGACCGTGCTGTTCACACGGGCCCCGTCCACCGACAGCTCACTCGCCTGCACGTCCATTCCTGGGTCGGCCCACCAGCCCTGGAGAGCACGGGCCCATCCCGAGGGAGCTGGGCTAAAGGCGGCCATGGGACCGCGGGGCTACCGAGCGCTGGAGATTCGGCCGGTCCCCGGGAGCGGTGCTGGGGGCGGAGCTCGAGGCCGGAGTGAGAAAAGAGTGCTGAAAACCCATTAATAACTTCTCATATCGATTGCGTGTGGAAATGATAACATTTCAGATATACTGCATTAAATAAGACACGATATTCAAATTCACTTCACATTTTTTTTTAACCTTTCTTCATATCACTGCTTGAAAATTTAATGGACACCTACGTACCCGGACGGGGCCAGACTGAGTCACCAGGATGCTGGTTGGCCCATGGGACACACTCCTTGTGACAAGCCGCGGTCCCGGGTTGGGGCCCATCCGCCGGAACCTCAGACAAATCCTGAGGTGGCTCCTCGCCCCGCGGCCTGCCAGGCTTAATTCAAACTCCACCACCGGATTCTACGGACCACCAGACGGGCTGCGGGCACTGTGCAAGGTACACTCACCCCCGTGCCCTCAGTCCTCACTCCCACCCTGCAAAGGCAGCGACCAGCACCCAGCGTGTGAGTGGTGGGCCAGGACTGAGCACAGGACGTGCACCGCCGAGGGAATGGCGACTACCTAAAAAGCCGCACGTGCGCTCGCTGACTTCATTCTCACACCTGCACGAGGAAATGGGTGCTGGTTCACCTCGTCTTGGCACCAAGGAAGCCAAGACACAGAGATTAAGGAACTCGCCGCAGGTTACACAACTGCCAACTAGTTAAGTCTGGGATTCAAATCTAGGCAGCGCGATTCCAGGACCACGTTCCTAACCACCACCCTTGGCAGACGAGGAAGGACGCCCAGCATTCGCTCTACCGCATCACCCGATGTAAACAGTTTAGAATGGTCCAGAAGCCATCACCAAGCAGAGGGGCACTTGGGAGCAACTAAAAGGCACCAAAGCTTCACCACTCTCCACACCAAAGGCTCCAGGGCCTTGTTATAGGATCTGATCCACCAAAAATCCTCAGGGCAGAGAAGTCTGCCGGCCCCTCGCTGGGAGACAGCAGGCAGCAGAGGGAGCAGGGCGAGCCCCGAGTGGGGTCGAGGGGCTGGTGCTGGGCTCGAATCCCACTCTATGAGCTGGGGCTCTGGGTTTACAAGCCAGCAAAACAATAAATTAAAAGGCAAAAGAGAAAGCGCTGTAGGCGGGCGCACCAACAGTGGCAAGGAGGAGTGCCGACAGACCAGAAAGGGAAAGAAAGATACCCAATGTAAACAGGCACAAAAACAGCGCAGACCTATCCCTCGGAAACCACGTGGTGTGGGGTCGCTCTTCTCAGCACCCAGAGGACAGCCCAGTCAGCTAGGCTCGGGGTCTGGGGGCCCCCCACCCCAAACGCTGTCTGAGGGCCCAGGGCCATAGCGTCCCGCCAACAAATGCTCGCTTCAGAGAAATCCACATTAAGGGATTAAAACTATCTTACATGCTGTAGGAAAAGAGTAACAAACCAAGAGGAAAATGAATGAAGGACATGAACAGAATTAAACAAACTGCAAATGACCAAAATTGTTTTTTAGTGTTGACTCTCACTAGTCATCAAACCAACACAAAATAAAACAAGGGAAAGTCTCTAGTGTTGGTGTTGGTGTTAACAAATGTAGTGGGGGGAGTTGGGGGGAGGGAGGGCAAGGAGCGGGCGGTCTCTACCCCTAGAAACGGGCGGGCCTTCCTGGAGGGCGGTGTGGCACGCAGCAGAAGTCCTAAAATGTGCATACCTGACAGTCTCACCACTTCCTTTTGGGAATTTGTCTGAATGAATCAGACAAGCGTATGAAGGTCTATGCACAGGATGCGTGAGAAACCGTACTCTGTAAAAGGCATCCTGCCAGGGCGCCTGGGTGGCTCAGTCGGTTAGGCGTCTGCCTTCAGCTCCGGTAGTGATCCCAGGGTCCTGGGATCGAGTCCCGCCTTGGGCTTCCTGCTTGGTGGGGAGCCTGCTTCTCCTGCTTGCTCTCCCTGCCTCTCTGCCTATTCGTGATCCCGCTCTTTCCCTCCGTGTCAAATGAATAAATTGGAAGAAAAAAAAAACTTTGAAAGGCATCCTGCAGCCTTTTATTTTTGTTTGTGTGGTTTTTTTAAGATTTTTTTTTTTAAGAGAGAGAATGCACACAGGCAGAGGGAGAAGCAGACTCCCAGCCCCACCGAGCAGGGAACCTGAAGAGGGGCTCGATCCCAGGACCCCAGGATCATGACCTGAGCTGAAGGCAGACGCTTAACTGACTGAGGCATGCAGTCGTCCATGCAGCCTTTTAAAATAGCGGCGGGCATTCACTGGGTGCTTGCTCCATGCAAGCCCCACCCCCCGCCCCTTCCAGGCACACCCTCAGTAAGCCTTACGTGGCTGCCTTGTGGGGAGGTTTTATTCACCCCTGTGTCTCTCTAACGCCCAGATCTCGCCCAGAGGAACTCGGCAATCACCAGCTCCTCGAGGAGACCCAGGCAGCGCGGGTCAAGGGCTGTGAGAAGTCGGGCTCAGCCCGGTGTACTGAGGGGAGCCTGCACTCCGAGGACAGGCTGGACCCAAGGCCAGAGAACCAGGACCGAGATGGTCCGAGGGCCCGCGTGCGGAGTCACGGCGAGCTGCACAGATACAAGAGAAGGCGCGTCTCAAAAAAGACAGGTCAAGCACGCGGTGACCTGCCAGTCACAGCCTGGCGAGAACGAGAACTCAGGTTCCCGATGCCCCGGCAGGGAGCTACCAGATGAGGTGAACGCAGGGCCTCCCGTTCTCCCCGCGGGGTGTCTTCCACCAAAATCCCACCTTTGCCGAGAAACGCCAACAACATCAAACCAATCACAGGGTCGTTGATAGCAGATACGCATGTGACAGAAAACAGACCGGAGGACCCGCATCGGGCAGCCGGCGGCAGGTACCTCCGAGGAGGGGAGGCCCGGCACACGTTCCTTCTACTTCCTTCTCCGTCTGAACTGACGGAGCGTGCATTACTTTTGCCACTTCCAAATATATTTAAATGTTTTAAATATGCATACATCTACACTGCTCAGAGACACGACCCGGGGCACCCTTCAGTTGGGGATTCAAGACATCAGAAGATTACAGCAGGAAACAGGAGCCCGAAGTTCTCTTTAAGCTGTATTCTAAGCAACCACAGATTGAACTGAAGGTCAGAAGCTTCCCTGAGAGGCGCCTTAGGAGGGCTGATGGGGCATCTGGTCCGACCCAGCAAAGCTCATTCATCCGTCCATCAGTCCGTCCGTCCATCCACATCCACAGGGGAGGTACCAGCGCTGCAGCTGGAAAACTACTTCCTGCTGCTCCGAGCTGCTCCCTCTACGTCCCAGGCTTTGCAAAATGAGGATGACACCTGCATATCTAGAAGGAGACGCGCCACGTGTTGCAAAGGCCTTGTGACAACGTCCGGCAGGCAGGCAGGGAACGCTAAGCCGTGGGACACAGTACGGCCAATGTGGACGCCCTCGGTCAGGTGCTCCAGCCCACCGCCCTCTCCTACTTCCGTCACCCTACCGCTCAGCTCCATATCCCGAAATTACCTTCCCTTTACCCCTCGGCCTGCAAGTCAGCGAGGGGTCAGAAGGACAGCAATTCTGGTTAAACCAATTTCAAGTTACCTGCATATTAAAAAGAGAAGGTAAACCAAAGGTCCCTGGCTGGGGGTTCCGGTGATGCCAAGTAAGGACACGGGAGTTCCCAGGGCCCCAGTCTGCCCTCCTCCAGGCCTCCACTTCCCTAAGTCTGCTTTTCCAGAAGGGCATCTTTGCTCTCTCCACTGCCGAGGTTCCGAGGCCATAGTGCAGGCTCACGGTGCAAAGGCACAGCGTGGACATTAAGGACTTATGGGTCGGCTTCCCCTCCCACCTGCTCTTCCTGTGGCCACTGCTCCCTCTGCCACTTACCTCCCCCCGCCCCCTCGCAGCCTCCAGAGCCTGCTCCCGGCCGCACCTGCCCTAATGCCCCTGCTTTAGCCCTCACCCGCCGGCCCAGCTCCTGCAGGATTCCTCACCGTCTTAAGTGCCCTCCTGGAACACGGTGGGGTGTAGATAAATTAACACGGGATAAAGTACGAAAAACTCCCCCACCAGGGTCCTCTGGCCTGTCCCCTCTGAGCTCTGTGCCCCGGGCGTGCAGACCACTCCGCTGTTCCTCGAGCGCCACACCATACTTTCTCCCGCCCTTGCTGCCTCTCCAGAGCCATTCTGGCTGCAGAGAAGGTCTCCGGGAGCCGCACGCCTGGGGTACACATTCAACTAAGAAAGGAAATGGTAGAGGAAGGTCAGTAGGCCGAGCTACAGGGTGTGTAGGAGTGACGACTGTCTTCTTTGTAGGGGGTCTTCTGCCGAGCAGACAGCAGAAGCTCAGGGACAGAGGACAGCATGGGGGGGGGGTGGAGTGAGCCACCTCTCTGCCACCTGAGGTCTTACAGCCTGCGGAGGTGATCTTTCCATCCCTCTTCTGCGGCCCTGGAGAAAGGGGTCTTGAAGACCCCGGTTTTCATAAAATCTGAGCTTTACTGCTCTATTCGACCTCGGGGTCTAGAGTGCCGGCGTGGCCCCTCCTTTGTCTCCTCCCTGCCTTCCGCCGTGCTCCATGCAACTGGGCCACACAGTAGGATATGGCCAAATAAATGTATCTGGAACAAATGCGGCTTTCCCCGGTCACTAGCACCCACACAGATACCCTCCTTTTCAAAATTCCTAGAGCTCTTCGGTGCCAAGTCCTACTTAAGCCTCCAGGCCCCCACCAGGCACTCATTCCCGCAGCTAATTACCAGCCCGTCCGGGAAGTGACAAACCCAGATCCCCGGGCCCCCATCTCAAACCTACGGAATCAGATCGCTCGCAGGCAGCGGCGGGAATGTGTACTTTGGCAAGTCCCCCAGGTGGATGTTACCACCGGGTGGGGGACCAGCTACCCCGAGGAAGAGGCAGAAGGGCAAAGGAGCCCAGTGGAGAGCTTTCCTGTCTCCAAAACGGCTGCAATTGCTCTCCACCTGTGTCGCAGCATCCCAGGCAGGCCGGCGAGGGAGGGTCGCTGCTGAGGCAGGCATCCCCTGCCCGCCCCCTCCAAGCCCTACCCAGCACGCCCTGCCCACAGCCCAGGGGCACCATGCCTCTCTAGCCTTGGCTTGAACCCACCAGGAAAAGCTGCACCTGCTGACCTCCCTCGGTCCCAGAGCGCTGCGGAGCCCCACGCCCTGGCGGCCGGCCAGCAGAGCCTGAGGAAGCCCTCCGAGAGTGAGGTGCCGCAGCAATGCTCAGAGGCACTCCATTGTTTAAAAAAAAAAATGTTGGGAGGAAAACAAAGGGGACAGCAACAAGTCACCGGCTGACCAACCCCAATTCCTGCCCAAGGGGTGGCCCCACGGCTGACCAACCCCAATTCCTGCCCAAGGGGTGGCCCCACGGTACATGGAGGCCACGGTGCGCTTCCCGACCCGCTTCCCGACCCGGCTCGGACTCTGGGACCCCGAGGCTGCTCCTCCTAGTAACTCGTACTGGCTCCTGGCTCACTTGGCCCCGTGTCTGTAGGTCCCACGTGCCCAGGCTATCCCCTACCTGGCCTGAGGCCCAGTTCCTCCGCAGCCCTCTTTCTAGGACACAGCCTGGAGACAGACCCAAGCAAGTCCAAAGAGCTTCCTTCCCTGCAAACTCCTACCTGAGGCCCTGCACGACCCCTCTTTTCTCCGAGCCTCAGTTTCCCCCTCCTGGGAGGTAAGACTGGCTCGGAGGCTCTGCCCGAGGCTCAGTCTTCTATCCCTCTACCCCTCCCCCACCCCACCCCACCCCTGGTTATACTTCTTTCGTTCCTTAGAATGAAAGGATGGACACTTTTTCTCCTTCCTTGGCCTTTGGTGGAAAAGGAACTTTCCAGAAACAGTCTACCTCCCCTCAAACCCTGTCCTGAAAAAGGAAAGCTGCAAGTTCCTCTGCTTCCTCCCGCCCCGGCCACAGGGTTAGAGGTGACTGAAGGAAGCAGCGAGAAGACAGGAGGGCAAGGTGCCATCACGCTCCCTCGGTCCCAAACGGATTCCAACTGCGTCTCCTAGGTCACCTTCAGAGCTGGGACAAATAAATCCTTCACCGAAGTATTACCGGAGTGAGGCGGAAGCTTATTACACACTAAGAAAATGTCATCCCTTCCCGCTAAGAGGCTCGGCCCTAGTAAACACAGACCCGCCTCCCCGGCTACGGATGTCTTATGTAACACGCAGACCCCGCTAGGCCCTGGCAGGGGGGATCGGTCAGGTTCCCAGGGAGCAGGGAAACACCCAAAGAAGCTGCTCCCCTCCCTCCCGCAAGAAAGAAGGTGGGGACGCTGCTTTACAAGGCAGCAGTGATACGAATTAGCAGATGAAGGGGCTCTACTGCATGAAAGGGATAGGGCAGAAATTGGAGGAGTTCTCTGGGTCGGTTTTTGGGTGGGTTTTTTGGTGGTGGTTGGGTTTTTTTTGCTGCTGCCTGCCTAGAGCTGGGTGACAAAAGTGGGGAAAGCAGGGGTGAGGTGGGTACTAGAGATGGATTGCAGGAAAGAGGCTGGGAGAAAAGGGGGAAGCCGGAAGAAAGAGGTGGGCGGCCCTGCCGAGAAAGAGCAGGGAAGCAGGGATCAGGAGAGCTGAGAACAGATGTGTGAGGGACAGCGGGGCCTGGTGACAATGAGACAGCGGGTCCCAGGATTCACGACGGCGACACCAAGCTTCCAGGCTAAGCAGGCAGAACATGAGGTACTTCCAAACCGCAATGGGGAAGTTGGTCACGGGGGAGGGCTCTAAGAGGGGAAATTCTGCCTGTCATGTTGGATTCAAGATAGGGATGAGAACTCCGTGCATCCCGGGAACCGTGGCCTTCATGTCACAGAAGAGGCCCAGCCAGAGGCCTCCTGAGCTAGGGTGCGTGTTGAGGGGCGCAGGAGGGAGGGCGGTCACAGGTCAGTGTTAAGGAAGTTGGAGCTGAATGGGAATCCAGCTGATTCCTGACCCTCCCTGCTCAGGGGAAGTGCTCTGCAGCAGATGTCTGTCTTCCCTCGGTCCCTGCTCCCTTCCGTGGCCAGCCCACCAACTCTCTTTGCCAAAAGGAGCTGGGGGTATCTTAGAACCGATGGGGAACTTCTGCTTCCTTGGAAGGGCCGTGAAGCCACAAGGAATGGCCACTCTCCCTGCCCCACCCGCTTCAGATCTAGGAGAAAAATCTGGTCATCTCCTCTCTTCGGGGCCCTGGGCTCGCACAAATGTCATCTCCTGGTCCCCAGCCGCACAGTGCTTCAGGCCATTTACTCAGATCCATGTTAATGAGTTTTTCCTGTCGCCTAATTAGTTCAGAGCGAACTCAGCCTTGAGAGGAAAAGAGGTAAGAGAGGACTGGGAAAGGGCAGAGGAAGTCGGGCTGGAACGTTCCGAGAACAGGGCAGGACCCCAGCTCTAAGTGGGGTCCTCTGCTCTCCAAATACTGAATGCTCCTTCCCCAGCTGGCGGGACCTCCAACAGCAGAAAGGGAGGGTTCAGGTGAGGGAGCCTGAACCTCACACACAAAGATGAGAACATGGTCCTACCTGTGAGGCCCAAGAACTGGACAGGCCCCTGCTCACAACTCCATGTCACCCCCAAACCCCCCTGCAGCTCCCCCTGCGTTTCCACTAAAGCTGCACCCACCACCTGCTGGTGGGCGTCCTCCTCTAAATGGAGTCAGACAGGAAGCAGGTGACCCAGGGTGAGGCCCCTCTGCCCCTTGGGCTCCCAAAGATCACACTGCCACCAGGCTGTCAGTGGGTGCTGCGGGTCGCCACCACATCAGGGGTGTGGGATATGTGCCAGCAGCGTGCACCCACTTCCTCTGCCCCCCTTGGCAGCCAAAGTCCTGGGCCCAAGAGCCTAGAGAAAGGAGTGCTGGGCAGGGCATTGCCCCCGGGTTCCCGCATTTGACGCTCGGCACGGTGTCCATGAAGTCGGTCAGCTCCCCGCAGTTCCGCGCCCGCCTCCCGACCCGTTCCCGGTTGCGCGTGGGACCCCGCGAAGGCGTGTATGTACCGGCCGGCGCCTCCCACGCGGTCGCGCCGCCTGAGCCCCGCGCCAGGCCCGGCCTGCGCCCGCCTGGCAGCGGCAGCGTAGGGGGTGTGCGTTGGGAAAAGGCGCCGCGGCGAGCGCCACCCTCCGGGGCCCGCGGGCGCTGGGCCCGGGAAGGCTGCCATCCACTAACGGGAGGCTCGATCCCCCGCCCCGCCGCGGGGCAGGGCCGGGACAGCGGCCCCACCTCCCGGCCCGCCGAGGCCCTCCGCGGCGCCCACCTTCCCTCGCCATGCCTGGCCAGCTCTGGCCCCAGCCCCCCGGACCCCTGAGGCTCTGAGCGCCACCTGTCCCGGGGGCGACACCACCCTCGCGCCCTAGAGCACTAAGCAGAAAACGTGTCACCTGGCACGGGACCGGCCCCGAGCCCTGGTGTCACCGGACGAGACACAGCAAAGCCTGGACGACCGCTCTGCAGGGCCGGCAATCAGCACACCGCGTGGCCGGGACCTCAGGCGCGCGAGGACCCCAGACGGGGAGAGCGCGGCCGAGCCGGGCCACCGCGCCCCATCTCCCGCAGACCCCGGCTCCGCTCACCCTCGATGGAGATGACGTGCTCCCGGATCTGGTTCTGCAGCGCCAAGTCCTCGATGCGTTCGATCAGGTCGTAGATGGCGTAGATATTGGGATGCACGGATTCGAAGCGTTGGATCTCGGCCCGGATGGCTGCCGAGTTGGAGAGCGCGAACTGCTGGGGGGGCCCGCCGGCCAGCTGCTGCGAGGGGCCGCCGCCGCCCCCAGCCCCCGGCCCCGCGCCGCCGAACTGCCCGCCGCCCCCCGCGCCGCCGCCGCCACCGCCGCCGCCCCCCGGCGCCGCCAGGCTCGGCTGCTGCTGCGGGCTCTGCCCCCCGCCCGCCTGGAAGTTCATGGCTCTGGAGCCGCGGGGCCCGAAGCGGGCCCGGCCAGGGCCCGGGGCGGCGCTGCGGCGGCGGCGGTGGCGGGCGGGCGCGCGGGGCTGGCGGGGCCGGGACTACGGAGCCGGCGGCGCGGGGCTAGCGCATGAGGCCGGAGGCCGGGGGCCGAGGCCGGGAGGCGCCGCCGCGCACGCTGTAGCCGCCGCTGCAGGGCGCTTCTCGGCGCCGCGATCCCGCTGCCTCGGAGCAGCCTCCAGCGGCAACAACAACGGGACCGGGAGCGCGCGGCCCGGGCCCTCCCCCCGCGTCATGCGCACGCACCGCCGCCCCCGCCAGCTCCGGCACACGCAGCCCGAGCCCCCCTCCCCGCCGCCCCCGCCCCTCCTGCGCGCCGGCCCTAGCGCCCCCGCCCCTCGCTCGCTCGCTGGCTCCGCAGCCTCCACCCCCAAGCCGCGCGCTCCGGCCCCGCCGCCCGGGCCCCTCCCACCCAGCCGCGGCCCTTCCGCCTGCTCTCCGGCCCCCACCCACACCCGCCTCGAGGGCCACCGGCTCCGAGTGGACAGCTGCTCTGGCCTCCTCCCGGCCCTGGCTGTCTCTTTCGCCTCCCTGCTCTGGTCTGGGTGGGGTGTCCGATCTTTGGGCAGTGCCCGCGCAGCGCCCTGCGCCTGAGGGTGCTGATGAGCGCGGCGGATTGGCCGAGAAGGGCCGCCAGCCCAGGCACAGCTGTGCCTCACTTACGTGGTCCTGCCTTTAGGGCTGCACAGGCTCCCCTGTTCCCGCCTGAGATCATCCCTGGAGACCACCTTGTCCCCGGGGTTCTCTCTCTGATCGTCCCCGCGACTCTCCACTGCGGGCTGTAGCACAGAGCCTGGAAATCTGGGTCCCCGGCTTCTATTTCCACTTCTTGAGCGCTTCATCAGCAAGGCCCTTGGAAATGGCGCTTTAAACAACAGCCCCTCGCTCATCTTCAGGCTTCTCCTAAAAGACTCCTCTGTGGGACTAGGATGGTTCACCGTCTGCCACCGCCCCAGACCCGCTGGTACATGGGCAGAGGAGAGAAAGGAATCCCATATGACGCCTTCTTCCCCCACTCACCTCATTGAAGAGATTCACCAGAGCCTGCATGGCTCTCTTTGGTCCTCAACCCCTTGCCCATCTCGTGTTCCAGTCTGCTCCTCCGAGGGGCCCAGGGAGCTCCCTTCCATGTTTCGGTTCCTCTGCATCCCCACTGCCAAAGCTGTCTGCCGTCCTGCTAGTCAGCCATCATCCCCAATCTTTGCAAAAATATCTCAGAGAAAGCATGTGCAGGGCCCTGGCCCCAGCCAGTCAGCCTCCCAGGGCTGCGCCCAGATGTCCTCTGCCACAATTGACATATGTCGGGCTTTTTACACACACTTCCACTTCCCAAGCCAAGCTGAGTCTCTTCCCAACAAGGAGTTGCCCCCATCTGGCTACTTACACAACTCTGCCCCAGTACCAACAAGGTCACCCAAGTGTCTTGTACCGTCCAAAGAACCAGGGGCACCTGAGTGGCTCAGCCATTGGCATCTGCCTTCAGCTCAGGTCATGATCCTGGGGTCCTGGGGTGGAGCCTCGAATAGGGCTCCCTGCTCAGCAGAAAAACTGCTTCTCCGTCTCCCATTCCCCCTGCTTGTGTTCCCTCTCTCGCTGTGTCTCTATAAAAAAAAAAAAGGGGGTAGAATCTTATTTAAAAAAAAGACAAAGAACCAGGTGTGAGCTATTCAACACCTGGAGCCTCCCTAGCTCCTGAGATTTAGGTTCTATCTGCATGTTGGACCTTACTGATGTCTTGTACCTTCTCTGGGCTTCATCTGCAAAATACAGTGATTGAGCAGAGCACCTAGTTCTGATGCTGTGTAATTCTGAAACCCACAGCGATCACCTCTTTTATTTTATTTTTTAATTTTTATTTATTTATTCACGAGAGACAGAGAGAGAGAAAGGCAGAGGCAGAAGGAGAAGCAAGCTCACCAAAGAGCAGGGAACCTGATGCAGAACTCGATCCCAGGACCCTGGGATCATGACCTGAGCTGAAGGCAGACGCTTAACCGACTGAGCCACCCAGGTACCCAGCGATCATCTCTTTTAGATGCTTAACTAGAACCCACAGCAAGAATCTGCACCAGGCAACTCCCAGGAGAAATGCTAAGGGCTCAGAGCTGCTCATATGTGTTGCCCCAGCAGCTAGCACAGATCTGTGTTAGGGCCGGTGGGCTTGTCTACATAGCTCTCCCCCATCGTTATAAGAGCCATGTGAGGGCAGGGGAAAGTTTACCTGTGTGATTCACCATCATATTCCCAGCACCTCGCACAGTGCCTGACATATGGTATAGATTGAATAAATGTTTCTAAGATAAATGAGTGAATAGGAGGAAAAGCACTAGTGAGAAGGTAGATCTGGATGTTATCTAAACTGACGTTCCCCGAGGCGGTACCTGTTCCCATTTGGGGCACCTGGTCCCACGAGTAAGCATGAACTGTAGAAACATTAGGGTACATTACTTTTCACCGGGACTGGCCTATAAAACCCAGCACATGAGATCTCTGTGGCCCAGAGGAAGGAAGGAAAAGCCGTAGAAATTCGCTGGCTCAAGCCAGGCGTGGGCTCCAAGTCCACTGTATGGTAACAGTCGAAGGACCGTTTCCAAACCCAGAGTTGAAGAGTGTAGTCTCGTGTAATACTAGGGGAACAAATACCTACCGTATAACAGATCCCTTACATCATTTTCATACTTGTATAATAAGACACTTAATTTCTTCCTTACAATTTCTTTATGAATTATGTCTTGGGAACAAAGCAATTACGATTCAGAGATTCAATAGCGCACCCAAGGTTTCACAGTTAATAAATACGGGATAAGCATTTGTGCCAGGTTCCAAGGTCTATGCTATTTTTTTTTTTAAAGATTTTATTTATTTGACAGAGAGACACAGCGAGAGAGAAGGAACACAAACACGGAGAATGGGAGAGGGAGAAGCAGACTCCCTGAGGAGCAAGGAGCCCCAGGCGGGGCTCCATCCCAGGATCCTGGGATCATGACCTGAGCCACAAGCAGACGCTTAAGGACTGAGCCACCCCGGGGGTCCCCCCGGTCCCCCCTCACCAAGGTCTATGCTTCTAGCACAGTCATAGGGGCAAGGCAGAGAAAGGGACCAGGGAGTCAGGACACCCCAAGCTATTGTGGCCAGCCCTGGGGATGAATGTCCTCAGCCAACCTGATGGGACAGCCCATGCTCTGAGTCAGAGTCAATTTAGGGGGCCCACAGTGCCTTTTGGTGTCCTCTCTGACATAAGAACAGACGAGAGTAGGGGTCACCTGAGCTCCCCAGAGCCTGCATCTGGAAACGCGGGTGCTCTGACGTTTTCTTGCTGACGTCAGTTTTTGGAGTGACAAATGCCCTAGATGCCAGCGGGGGAGGTGGCGGGTCCTCCTATTGCCCGAACCTCAGGAGGCTGGCACAACCCTTAAGCCCGCCCCCGCGGCCCCCTCAGCTACCCGCGGTCACCATGACTAGCCTGCGGATCCCCGCACGTGGGTCAGCAGGACGGAGGGCGGGAAATGCGCACCGCGCAGGACTACAAGTCCCACAATGCTCCGGGAGGCGGGCGGCAGGGAAGGAGGGGTGCCTTCAGGTGTCCGCGACCTCGGCGCCTCCCGCCCGGAAGTGCCCGAGGGTCCGCTATGGAGCTGGCGGAGCCGGGCGGTGAGTCCCCGCGCGGTGACCGCGCCCACCCCACCTCCCCGGGCCCCAGCTGGCTCCCACTCGCCCCGCCCCGGGTTTGCCGGTGCCCTCCCGTGGCTCCGGGGGGCGGGAAGATGGGAGGGGTGATGGAGGAGTTGGGGGTGGGGAGGGCGAAGTCTCGAATTCCCGGGCGGGATCTCGGGTCCGCCTGCGGACTGGGTTTGGAGAGGCTTCCTGAGGAGGCGCCTAGTCGGGCCGCCGCGGGGTGGGGCTTGAGTAGACCCGAGGGGCCAAGTTGGGTGGGGGGATGGCAGCCCTCGGAAGCTCTGAATTGCCTAAGGGCCGAGATTGACGTACGGTGTGGGGAAGCCTTGGGAAGCAGTCCCCTGCCGCGGGTGGGGTTGGGTTAAATGATAACCGGGCTGGGGGCGGGGGACATAGAACCCCCCCATTGAATAATGGAGGAGTAGGTAAGCTTGAGGTGAAATAGACAAAGGAGAAGGTAAACTTTGGGATAGTAGATGGAAGATTAGGTAAGCTTTGGGGTGAAGTTTGCTGAGGGTTGAATTTAGGGGAGAAGTTGCTTAGAAGGTCAAGGCCCTTACATCGGGATGGTGTTTGAATGAATTGGGGAGATGATTAAAGACCTAGAACTCAGGTTACGAAAAGGTAGGACTTGGGATTTGGTTATGGGAAGGGGCACTGGAGGGAACTTTGGGACAGCCAGGTTTCAGAGCAGTATGTGCCCTAGGGTGGAGCATGGGTAATGGGGCAGAGGAATAAGGCCTGGGAGAGTGTGGTGGGGTGCGGTCAGGAGCCTGTTGGAGTTGATGGGGCTGTTGGCCAGGGAGCCAACCCCTCATGGGTTCTTTGTACCTCTTCAGCTCAGTAAGGTGGCAGGCAAGGCCGGTGCCATGGCCTTGATTGAAGGGGTGGGTGATGAGGTGACCATCCTTTTCGCGGTGCTTGCCTGCCTTCTGGTGCTGGCTCTCGCCTGGGTCTCAACACACACCGCGGAGGGTGCCGACGCACTGCCCCAGCCATCAGGGACTCCAGCAGCAACACAGCCCAGTGAAGCCATGGCAGTCACCGGCAGCATCAGAGGGGAGGCCCCAGGAGCCGAGACCCCCAGCTTGAGACACAGAGGTCAGACTGCACAGCCAGAGCCTGGCGTCGGGCTCTCAGCAACGTCGCCATCACCGGACTCCCCCCAGGAGCCCCTAGTGCTGCGGCTGAAATTCCTCAACGATTCAGAGCAGGTGGCCAGGGCTTGGCCCCACGATACCATTGGCTCCCTGAAAAGGTAAGCTGGATGAAGACAGGAAAGAAATTCTAAAGATTGGGGTGGGAGTGATTACAGACCCACAAGGGCCACCAGAGAGATCTGAGACTCCCCCCTCCTTCTCCAGACGAGGGAACTGAGGTCCCCACGTCACATACTGTGCCATTCCCCTGTAGCAGGAGGGGACCCCCTTAGAGGCCACCACCTGGGTGCTGGGTGGAGGCAAAGGTGAGGGCTGGGAGTGTTGGTCTGGGCAAGGGACCAGGATTGCCTGAGGCCTGCTCTCTTACCCAGGTCCCTCTCTCCTCAGGACCCAGTTTCCCGGCCGGGAACAGCAGGTTCGACTCATCTACCAAGGGCAGCTGCTAGGAGACGACACCCAGACCCTGGGCAGCCTTCACCTCCCACCCAACTGCGTTCTTCACTGCCACGTGTCCACGCGCGTCGGTCCCCCACACCCCCCTTGCCCACCGGGGTCAGAGCCAGGCCCCTCCGGGCTGGAAATCGGCAGCCTGCTGCTGCCCCTCCTGCTGCTGCTTCTCTTGCTGCTCTGGTACTGCCAGATCCAGTACCGGCCCTTCTTTCCCCTGACGGCCACTCTGGGTCTGGCCGGCTTCACCCTGCTCCTCAGTCTCCTGGCCTTTGCCATGTACCGCCCGTAGTGCCTCCACGGGCTCTCGGAAACGTCGCTGGCCCCTCTGGACCTTGCTCCCCACGACACGGTGGGCGCTGCTGTCTGCCCAGGCCCACCTCTCCGGCCTGCCTCTTCCCGCTACCCTGGAGCCCAGCCCTGCGCAGCAGAGCGCTCCGGCAGTCGGCCGAGGCGCCCCCCTGTGACCTCCATGGCTCTGGGCCCCGTGCTGGGGCTGCTGGCCCTCGGCCCCCGCTGACAGTCAGTTCCTCAGGGTCAGGCAGCTGCTGTCACTGCCTTGGCCCTGGGCAGAGCCGGGCGACACCCCTGGGCCCTTCTTAGTATTCTGCCCGAGGACCCAGCCACCTCTAGTCCCTGATAGCTCCTTGGGCTGATTTGAAGGCCTAAGGACTGTGGGGCGCTGGGGAGGGGGAGCTGGGAGGGGCAGAGGTATTGCGTGGAACATGTGCAGATTAAATAACTGTGAAGTTTTCACTCCTGGTGTGTGTCTGGGGTTGTGGGCCCGTGGGGGTGTTGGGCAGGGAGCCCTTGCCTTCTGGGAGGAAAGGCGTGAAGGGCGAGGACTGGGTCCTCCGGGCTCCCAACCTTACGCGACCCACCGCCGCCGACTTCCGCTCTCTCTTCGCCCCAGCCTCGGCGCCGGGCCCTTTGGCTCCGCCCCTCCGCCCCCGGCACTGCCCCGCCCCGCCCCGGCTCGGCGCGCGCAGCTTCCCGGAAGTGGGGGGCGGAGCGCGCGACGCCAGGGCGCGCGGGGCCTGACGGGAGCCACGTCTGTGCTGGTCGGGGGCTGAGCTGCGATTGGCGTCCGGACCGCGGTCCGGGGGTTGCTGGGAAGATGGCGGACTCGGTGGCCTGCCGATGAGGAGGCCGCGGGGGGAGCCCGGCTCCCGGGCCCCGAGACCGACTGAGGGAGCGACCTGCGCGGGGCCTGGGGAGCCATGTAGGGGTGGCGCCTTCGGGGCGGGCTGCGGGAGGGCGGCGGGAGTTGGTGTTGGCGACCGTGACCACGGTCTCCTGGCGTTGCCGGGCCGGGGTGGGTGTGGGGGCCCCTGACACCGCCGACTCCGCGCCATTGCAAAGCCGCGCGCTCGGGCTCCACGGGCGCCCTGCGAGGCGGGCGCTGCGTTCTCGTTTCACGGGCGAGGAGGCTTGGGCAGAGAGACGAAGCCACTTGTCCAAGGTCATGCAACTGGTAAGTGGGAGCGCCCAGCATGGAACCCAGGACCGCCCGGCTGCCGACCCCGCGTTCCACCCTCCTTGCCGCTGCCGCCTCCTGCGGGAGGGGGAGGTGGTCGGGAGGGCGTATGGACGCGGCAGACTGGGCTCCAGGCTGGGCACGACCACTAACCCGATCCGTGACCTCGGGCTTAACCCCTTTTCCTCTCTGGGCCTTGGTTTCTCCACCTGTGAAATCGAGGTAGTGCCAGCCCTGCCTACCACCCTCGGAGGCGTGTATGGAGCATCAGAGGAGATAACGTAGTGCATGTGGACTTGCTTTGTAAATATCCCTGTGCTGAGTACACCGAAGGTGCTGTTTCAAAGGATGGAAGGAGGCAGAGAGGGGCGGGGTGGGGAAGAAGACTAGAGCAGTCACAAGGAAGGGTGAACATGAGTGGGTTGCTCTGACCCCAGGGCCCCCTGAATGGGGAGTGAGGTCAGGAGTAGATAGCCGGGTTTTCTCCTCTTTGGAGAAAACCTCACCCCCTTTTCTGGGCTGCCCCTCAGGGTCTCCATCACCCAACTCCATGCTTCGAGTCCTGCTCTCTGCCCAGGCCTCTGCTGCTCAGCTGTCTGGCCTGCTGCTGTTCCCGCCAGTACAGCCCTGCTGTCTGGGGCCCAGCAAGTGGGGGGACCGGCCTCCTGGAGGAGGCCTCCATGCCGGCCCTGTGCAGGGGCTACAGCGGCTTCTGGAACAGGCGAGGAGCCCCGGGGAGCTGCTGCGTTGGCTGGGCCAGAACCCCACCAAGGTGCGCGCCCATCACTACCCTGTGGCACTTCGACGTCTGGGCCAGCTCTTGGGGTCTCAGCCACGGCCCCCTCCCGTGGAGCAGGCCACACTACAGGACTTGAGTCAGCTCATCATCCGAAACTGCCCCTCCTTTGATATTCACACCATCCACGTGTGTCTGCACCTTGCAGTCTTACTTGGTGAGGAGGGTGTCTGGGGGGTGGGTGTTAACGGAAGAATAGAGAAAGACCATAGAAGACCCAAGATCACTGACAGAATTCACCTCTCGGGCTTTGCCAGGAATGGCGGCTGGCCAGGCACACTCGGTGCTGCTCCCCGTGTCCACAGCTGACAGCGGGAGTCCAGCAGCATTCGTTCCGGCTTAGCTAGGGGTGCCAACCCTGAGTCTTTCCAACGCAGGGCTCTAGAAAGCCACCGCTGTTTGTCACCGTTGGCGTGCGATGAGAGCTTATTTGCCACGTTGGTATAAGGTCTTTCCCCGCAGACTGTCGCGAGGCCTCATGGTCACGTGGTATCTCACGTTTCTCCAGTGCTGCTGCTTACACTGTAGCAGCCCTGCCATCCAGAACGTGGAGACCCGAAAGGTGGGGAATTCACCAACTGACCCCCAAGACCGGAACGGAGCAGCACCCCGTTACCAGGCCTGCCTCCTCTGACCCTCTCCCTCTCAGGCTTCCCGTCAGATGGGCCCCTGATGTGTGCCCTGGAGCAGGAGAGAAGGTTCCGCCTCCCTCCGAAGCCACCTCCCACTCTGCAACCCGGCCTGCACGGTGGGCAGAGATTGGAAGCTGCTCTGAGCTGCCCTCGGCTCCTGAGGCGCCCGCGGCAGCACCTCATCCGCAGCCTGGCAGGTGCTGGAGGGGACTGACGGCAGGTGGCGGGAGGGGCTGAAGAGGAGGCGGCAGGTGGTGTCGGCTGGGCTGAGGTGGAATCTAGTGGAGATCTGGCCCGAGGGTCCAGCGTAACGGGCTGTTCTTCACAGAGGCCAGGCCAGAGGAACTGACTCCCCACGTGATGGTGCTCCTGGCCCAGCACCTGGCCCGGCATCGGTTGCGGGAGCCCCAGCTTCTGGAAGCCATTGCCCACTTCCTGGTGGTCCAGGAGGCCCAGCTCAGCAGCAAGGTGGGGTTACCTCCCACCCTGCCACGCTCCTCTCCTAGCCCTCCTCGGTGTGGGGCCCGGCCCCCTGTTCAGCTTGAGCCGCTGCCTCCTGCAGGGGATAAGCAGCCAGGCTCTCTGCTCTGTCCACGCCCCACCCGGCTTGTCCACCCACCCAGCGTGTGGGCCCGGTTCTCTGCAGTTCTCCGCACTCAGCGCTGTCTTAGCTTCGTTGAGCCCGCTTCTCTAAGTCTTCGGGGCCAGGCCCCACGGCGCCGTCTCCTCCGCCAGTTTGATTAATCACGCGGTGCTCCAGACGTTGGTTATGCTGTCGAACTTCTAGTGTGTACGTCGGGGTAGAGGGATTGCTCTGCCTTTACGGAGACGTTAGCAGCTCGCGGGCCAGGCCTCCCTGAGGTTCAGCTTGTGAAGAGTACCGCACACCTGTTTCGTGCTGGGTGAAGGGCTGCTCTTCCTCCACAGGTGGTACAAAAGTTGGTCCTGCCCTTTGGGCGGCTGAACTACTTGCCCCTGGAACAGCAGTTTATGCCCTGCCTTGAGAGGATCCTGGCTCGGGAAGCAGGAGCGGCTCCCCTGGCTACCGTCAACATCTTGATGTCACTGTGCCAGCTGCGGTGCCTGCCCTTCAGAGCCCTGCACTTTGTCTTTTCCCCAAGTTTCATCAACCACATCAACGGTGCGTGGACGGGAGGGCTGGCTGGGCCCCCGCGGGCCAGCGGGCAGGGGAAAGTGGGGGTGGGAGTCTGCAGTCCTGCGAGCCTCCGTCCTGCTTTCCCACAGGCACCCCTCACGCCCTGATTGTGCGGCGCTACCTCTCCCTGCTAGACACGGCCGTGGAGCTGGAGCTTCCGGGATACCGGGGTCCCCGCCTTCCCCGAAGGCAACAAGTGCCCATCTTCCCCCAGCCACTCATCACTGACCGTGCCCGCTGCAAGTACAGGTGGATGGGGCAGCTGAGGGGAGGGGGGACCAGCCTGCAGGATGCACTGCATAGCAGGGGCGGGGGGGGGGCGGGGGGGGACTCTGAACTATCCTTGCTGATGCACTCTTGACAGTCAGAAAGGAAAAAAAGAGGGGGGAGCCTTGGGACATCAAAGGCATTTGCCCAGGGTCCAGTCTCCTGAGCCTTTCCCTATTGGTGCCTGCTCCCCGTCCCGGCTCAGTCACAAGGATATAGTGGCCGAGGGGCTGCGCCAGCTGCTAGGGGAGGAGAAGTACCGCCAGGACCTGACCGTGCCTCCAGGCTACTGCACAGGTGAACTGCCCACGGGCGGGTGGCTGGCCTGGATACAGAGCCTCGGCTAGAAGCCAATGGCCCTCTCTCTCCCCCGACTCCAGACTTCCTGCTGTGTGTCAGCAGCTCTGGCGCTGTGCTGCCCGTGAGGACCCAGGACCCCTTCCTGCCCTACCCTCCCAGGTCCTGCGCCCAGGGCCAGGCCGCCTCTCAGCCCACTACCCAGGACCCTGCCCAGAGGTAAGGGAGGAGGGTGGGGGACTCCCTGCCTCTGCGGACGCCGCCCTGAGCCTGGGTCCGCCCCTGCAGGGTGGTGCTGACGCTGCGGGAGCGGTGGCATTTCTGCCGCGACGGCCGCGTGCTGCTGGGCTCCCGGGCCCTGCGGGAGCGGCACCTGGGCCTGCTGGGCTACCAGCTCCTGCCGGTGAGAGCAACCCCGCCACGCTGCCGCCCCTGCGCCCTTCCCGCGGCCCTTGTGGGTAACCCGCTGCTCCCCTCCCCTGCAGCTACCCTTCGAGGAGCTGGAGTCACAGAGAGGCCTGCCCCAGCTCAAGAGCTACCTGAGGCAGAAGCTCCAGGCCTTGGGCCTCCGTTGGGGGCCTGAAGGGGGGTGAGGGGGCGCACTCGGGGCTCAGGATGAACCCCCCCCCGCACCGGGGGGCAATTTGCACTTTGGCTCTATATTTTGGTTTCTCATTAAAGCCCCTTTCCTTCCCCATCGTGCATCTGGTTTCTGGGACAGGGAGCGGGCTGGGCCCCTCTCCTTTCCCGTCCACGCTCCCTCTCCACACACAGACGGAAGGCCAGGGGTAGGTGGGGGCCGAAGCACTTTACTGCGGGGGAGTGGGGGTGGTATGGGGACTTTAAATTATTCACTTAAATAAAAACGAGGGAGGGGCTTAGAGAGAGCCCCCCCAGCCCCTGCTCCCTCTGTCCGTCCGTCCCTTGGCTGTCGGTCCTGGCAGCAGCTACACAGGCATGGGCATCTCATTGTACTCGTCCACGCCCTCCCGCTCGTCGAACACGGGCTCCGCCTCGTTAGCATCCAGCTGTGGGGGGACCAAGACGTAGATGCCGACCTCAGCCTGGGCGGGGACCCCAGAGGCGGCTGGTGGGGGGGTGGCGGGCAGGAAGCCTTACGCATTTCATCTCTCGCTCGGTGAAGATGCGCGTGAGCACCACCATGCGGAGGGGCACCGTGAGGATGAGGATGAAGGGGAAGGCCAGGGAGGCGGCCGTGGACATGACAGCCCAGAGCAGGGCCAAGCAGAGCAGCTGCAGGGCTGTGAACAGGTGCATTCGGAGGGTCCGAACCTGGGGGGGGGTGCGATGAGACAGGTGAGCTGAGGCTTCTACCGGGCTCTGGAGGACGCCGGTCCCCTGGAGGGCCGTCTGGGTCTGCCACCTCCAGAAGACGGGTGACCCCTTCTCCCTCCGCGGGGGTGGGGGTGGCAGTGCCTTTTGGGTGCTTACCAGAGCCGGTCCCCACCGACCAGATGGGGGCTGGAGAGGGGGCCCCGCAGGCCAGGAGGGGCGGGGGCGCAGGGCTCTCCCCGGCGGGGTCTTACCTTCTTGACGTAGGTCACGTCAGGGTGGTGTTTGGGGGGCATGAGCAGCAGGTGGAGCCGCTCGTAGAACTGGATCCCGTTGAGGGAGGTGACGCCCATGTACAGAAAAATCCCGAAGAGCACGGCCAGGGGGATCTGCCGGAGCAGGTCCCCGATAACCAAGGAGAGGCCTGGGGGAGGAGAGGGAGCAGCAGCTGGCCCAGGCGCTCCCCACCCCTGCGGACCGCTCCGGGGAAGGGTGGAGCGAGAGCGGAACTCACCTACAAGCAAGGCCACCAGCAGCCCTGTTACCCGCTGCTCCTTGACCTCCTGGATCTTGGGCTTGTCCCCAGGCGCCACGGCCTTGCTCATGACGGTGAGCGCGTTGGCGTGAGTGACGGAGCGCACGGTGGCCGCGGCCAGCCAGGGCAAGCCGAAGAGGGCGCAGATGCCGCCCATGGCCACGATGAGCAGCAGGTCCAGGTGGAAGCCGGAGCCCTTCTGCAGCATCCGCTCCTTCTTGGAGATGATCAGCCTGGTGGGGACGGGCGCGCCCTGATGCCCAGCCCGGCAGACCACCGGGTCTTCCCGGAGCGCCCAGCCGGGAGCCTCAGTCCGCTTCTGGAACCCGGCGGTGCCAGCCCATTCCGTCCGGACGAGAGTTCCGTCGGGCGGCGAGGCCCTCTCCGTGCTGCCCTCCCTGCGGTTCAGGACCGCTTCCAGCCTCCCCTGTGCCCGTCCCAGCAAACGTCAGTGGAACGTTCTACTGCCCACAGGATAAGTTCTGGGGACACCTGGGAAGTGCCATCGGTTAAATGTCCGACTCTTGGTTTCGGCTCAGGTCGTGATCCCAGTGATCCCAGGGTCGGAGAACGAGCTCAGCGCAGAGTGTGCTTGAGCTGCTCTCCCTCTCCCTCTCTCCCCTGCCCCTCCCACTCATGCGCGCACTCGTGCTCGCTCCCTCTCAGATAAATACGGAAATCTACAAAAAATGAAATTCTAGGGGCCAGCCCGGCATCCTGGGCTTCCCTGTGAGGGAAGCATCTACTGGCCGCGCTGGGGCTCCAGCCCTTCCACAAACAGCGTTGCTCCTGCCTGCGCAGCGCCCTCGCCACCGCCCCCCCCAGGCCAGGACCACTCACGTGGTGATCTGCGTCTCCATGAAGATCAGGATGAAAACCAGGATGGCCGGCAGCAGGCTGGCAACCATCATCCACACGGGGAAGGAGCTGTTCTCCCCTAGAGGGTTGATGACCCAGCCCCGCTTCTCTGGGGCTGTCACGGAGACCCCACTGGGCACGCTCAGCTTCTGGAGGGCAGAGTGGGCGGCGGTGAACGGTGGAGGGGAGCCCTGAGGGGCACCGGGCAGGGCGAAGGCCGAGGGCGCGCTGCGGAAGAGGCCTGGGGTCCGTGCAGTTAGGAGGCAGCTCCGGGGTCGGGCCGGAGGGGAAGATCCAGAGCCCGGTGCCAGGCGGCATCTCCTCGCCGCTCCACGTGCCCCGCCTTACCTGGGTGTAGGTGTCCTCGATGCCGTAATCCACCAGCACCATGATGAGGATCGCGATGGGCACCCCAAAGTCCCCAATCACGCGCCGCACCTGTGGGCCAGCAGCATGCTCAGAGGCCCCCTGCCCCGCTCGGGCCCCGACTCGGTCACCCCTTCCGGCCCCCCTGCCCCCCCACCCTGCTCCCTCTGGCTTTTCAGCCCACACACCCGGCCAGGGAAGAACCGGCTGTTCTTGAATTTGCGCAGGAAGAAAGCGATGAAGAAGGTGCCGGCCATGAGCACCAGTGACAGCAGCGCGGTGTTGGGCTGACCCCGGGGCCTCCCCTGCCCAGCTGGCCCCGCGGAGCTCCCGTTCCCCGGCCCCGGCGTGGCTCCTGTCACACGCCACGTGCTGTTCTCACTGCCGTCTGCCTCGGAGCTGTTGGAGGCCAAACAGCCATGGAGGGGGTGCTCCTGGAAGATCTAGGGAGAGGACAGAGAGCTCCATCAGCCCCAGTGGAGAGATTTCTGGGCGCGGATGTATGCCGAGTGGGGCAGGCAGGGTAGGAGGTGGCAGGCCTAGCCTTAGGCTTGATTTTTGGTTTTTAATTTTACTTATTTGACAGAGAGGGAGAGAGAAAGAGCTCGTGCGCACAAGCAGGGGGAGGGACAGAGGCAGAGGGAGAAGCAGGCTCCCCGCTGAGCAGGGTACCCGACACGGGGCTCGATCCCAGGACCCTGAGATCAGGACCTGAGCGGAAGGCGGACCCTTGACCGACTGAGCCACCCGGGCGCCCTGGGGCCTGTCTTGTTGATCAAGAAAATGGCTGGATGAGCGTGAGGGAATGAGATTGAGGCAGCTGGGGCGTGGCCGCGGCCAGGCCTGGAGGGCCAGGATCAGGGAGCAGAGGACCGCGGGGGCGTGTCCTCTCCTAAGCCTGACGTGGCCCGGCTCTGAGGCCCAGACTGCGACTGTGTGTGTCAGCTCGGGGGCCTTCCTCTTCCGGACTGTCCGCCACTTTAACAAAAGGCCGTGTTACCTTTGTTATTAAAAACATGAGTTTTTAAGATTGACCGGAAGTCCCGGGATGCGCTGGTGACAGAGAGAGTGGAGAGGGGCCAGGAGGAACAGCCAGCCCACGCTCCGTGGGCTCCTTGGCCCGCAGGCGAGGGGAGCTCTGGGCGACCGGGCCTCCCACCCCGAAGCGAGGGCGAGAGAGGGGCAGAGGGCGCCCCGGCTCCCTCCTGACCCAGCTCCCCCGACAGGGCCTGCTCACCTTAACCAGCTTGTAGAACGTCTCATAGATGAAGATGAGGGAGATGAGGAAGGCAAAGATCTCCTGGGTGAAACGGGACACAAAGCGCACCAGGAAGCTCCCCTCCAGGGCCACCATGAGCAGGGCCAGAAACACCAGCCAGAAGCCGATCCACACGCGGCCCACCAGGTACTCAAGGTTGTTGCTGCTGCAGAACTGGGCGGGGGGCGTCCAGTCAGGGCCCAGAGCCCTGGGGCTAGCGAAGTGGGCGTGTCTGGGGGCCGGGGCAGGAAGAGCCAGCCCCCCCACCAGCCTGTGGGCCCTTACCGAGAAGAAGGCTTCCTCAAAGACCAGCAGGGGCCCGGAGAAGCCGATCACCAGCAGGGGCTGGGCCCCCAGCAGGCAGAAGACCACGCCCTGGAGCGCCGTGGACATGATCAGCTCCGACACCCCAATCAGGTCCTGAGTCTTCTCTCCTGGGGTGGCAGGACGTGGCTCAGGAGTGGGCAGCTGGGGCCCGGGGCATGCCCTGCCCACCTCCCAAAGCCTCGCCTTACCCAGCAGCCCCCCGAAGGTGATGGCAGGAGACAGGGCCGCGAAGTAGATGAAGATGACGGCCGCCAGGCACTGGGGGTCGAGCGCGTCTCGGAAGTCGCTCAGGTAGTGGGGATAGCGGCGCCGCACGTCTCGGATCAGGCCCCCAAAGGGCCGGCCTGTCCGCCGGAGGGGATCGTCTTCCACTGCATCTGCCACCTCTACCATCTGCAGGAGCGCTGCAGCCCGGGCCTCCGTCAGGGCGCCCGCCGCAGCCCCTCCGCGGTCGCCCAGACCACCCCGCCCCCAGCCCGGAGCCCCGCGGGTGCGCGCTCCCTGCCCGCCCGTACTGGCCCGTACCCTTCTCCTGCGCCGACTTGGGCTCCAGCCCAGCCCCGGGGGGCAGCAGCCGGCCCTGCTCCTCCCGCTTCTTGAGCATCTGGCGTTGGAAGTGGGCGACTGAGCGCAGCAGCTCCTCGCCCTGCACTTCCGAGGGCGGCAGCACCACGCTGCAGTCCAGGAAGGCGTTGATGGCGGTCAGCAGGTCCTCCCGCTCGTCGGCCAGGTAGGCTGCCTCGTGGAATTGCTGCCAAAGCAGGCCCGGGGCCGGTGAGGGCGCGGGCGGGGGGCGGGGGCGGGGTCCCGGAGTGGGCGGGGCAGGGCCTGACCTTGTCGGACATGAGGGTGGAGATGGAGCGGCCGATCTCGTGGTAGTCCATGTTGGCGCTGCTCGGGCCCAGAAGCAGGAAGAGGAAGCGCACAGGCACGGGCACCTCCAGCACCGCGTCCAGCTCCACGGCCTCCCGCAGCCGCACGAAGGCCATGGTGGGGCGGGACAGGAATTCCACGCAGCCTGGGGGCGGGGGTGCCACCGTGGGCTAAGCAGGCGCCCAGCCCCAGGGTGGCGCCAAGGCAGGCCTGGCCATCACCACCCGCCGCCCACAAGACCTGCCACGTACCCACAAGGACCACTGTGGCCTCGGCGTTCTCGGGGATCTTCTCCAGCAGCTTCAGTTCGTGCTTGGACTTGGAGCGCGTGATGCCGGCCGGTGGGGCCGGGGGCGGTAGCTCCCGCTGCGGATGCGGAAAACGGAGCTCAGCCCCGCCAGCCCTCTCCGCCCCCCACCCCGGATAGTCACGCCCAGCCGCCAGCGGGGGCAGCTGGGACCCAGTCCCCGCTCCCTTCACCTCTCGTTCCACCTCCAGCCGAGTCTCGGGGACGCCTCCGATAAGAGGCTCGGTGACATGGGGATCGCTCTCAGCCCCCTGGCCGTGGTGATGCCCCAGCAGGGAGCCCAGGGAGCCGGCGGAGATGTTTCGAGGGAAGGAGAAGTCCTTCTCGTCACTCGGGTGGCTGGAAGAGCAGAGGGCGGTGAGGGAAGGAGGGCAGTGGCCAGGGCGGGCGGGCGGGGACAGCGGGTGCGGCCTCACCTGTGTTTCAGGAGCAGGGCCCGCAGCACGTTGGCCCTGTCCTCAGCCTTGATCTGGTCAGAGATGACCATCTGCTCCACCACCTGGTGGGCCACCCCGGGCAGGGTCTGCTGGTCCAGGTCCAAAAGCACGGCCCCTGGAAGGAGGATGGCATGGACGGGCCCTCCATGGAGCGAGGGCAAGGGGTGGAAGGGAGGGAGAACCGGGGATGAGGGGGCGCCCCGGTAAGCACGGTCCAGGGACAGAGCACTGGGCTAGAAACCAGGGAGCGGGGCTCAAGACCCAGGCCCCACCGCGTCTCTACCCACCCCGTGCGTTCCTTCCGACCCTCTCTCCCACGCGCGGCTGTGGTGGGGCTCAGCAGGGGCCACTGAGCCAGGGCCCTCCCAGAGGCCCCCTTTCAAGGGCCGTGCAGCCTCCCTGGGGCGCACCGGGCTATCCACTCAGACGGGGCCACTCTGCGCTGCTGGAAGGTTCCTCCTTTCAGTGAGCCACACGCTGCCTCCCCTAACGTCCACTCTAGGGTCCTAGTTCTGCCCCCCGAACACGACACAGCCCGTCTTTGGCCTGGAGCCTATCTGAAGATGTCACCCTCCAGCCTGGGCTCCTCGACTTCCCCTAAGTCCGAGCTGCTCATGGGATAGTTTCCAGATCTTTCTCTTGGTCACTGTTCTGAACTACTATTTTATATAGAAATGGTAACCCTTGCAAAAGCGACCAGGTCATCTTTCTGTCGAGGTCAACTTGTAGGAAGTTGGAACTAGACGAGAAACAGAACCATTTAAGCAAAAATGGGGGGCGCCTGGGTGGCTCTGTCAGTTAAGCGTCTCTTCAGCTCAGGTCAGGATCTCAGGGTCCTGGGATTGAGTCCCGCATGGGGCTCCCTGCTCAGCGGGGAGCCTGCTTCTCCCTCTGCCTCTGCCCCTCCCCTGTGCACGCTCTCTCTCTCTCTCTCTTTCTCCCCCCCTCTTGTGGTCTCTCTCAAATAAATAAATAAAATCTTTTTTAAAAAAAAAGGTTGTGACAACTAACAGGACCAAGGCCTCTGAGCAGCCAAAACAGGTCACAAAGCCCAGCGATAAGGCACCTGCATTGTTGGCGCCTCACTCAAAGCCTGACAGCCTCCCTCGGAGCCTATTTACTCCTGGTTTCGAAACAATTCTGACAGCAGGTTTCAGAGTCCTCAGCGGCTTAGAAACAGGCCTTCTGACAGCCGCTGGGAGTGCCGTCTTCAAAGGGAAGGAGGCAATAAACAGAGCAGAAACACCAGCGACCTCAAGAGTCTGGCACCTTGGTCCTTTAGTGAAACTGACAGAGCCCTGGAGGCACCTGGCTGGCTCAGCCGGGAGAGCGTGCAGCTCCTGACCTCGGGGTTGTGAGTTCGAGCCCCACGCTGGCTGTACAGAGAACTTAAAAATAAAATCTTAAAAAAAAAATCTTAAAAACCCCACCTGACGCAGCCCTACAGATTAGATCATTTCAGAGAAGTTTCCATCGACAGGCTTTAAAAACATATCACTGTCCCAAACATACCAGCTTCAGTTATCTGAAAACATCACTTAAAGGAGCCATTTGCTAAAAATGCCAGATAAGAGAGCGGTGTCAACCCTGCCCCACAGCCACTAATGACAGAGCCCATTCCAATGACAGGCTATATGACGTCCTGAGACCAAGAGGCTCCTTCCTGGGCTGGGGTAACATTACCCACGGGAGGGGGGGTTCTGGTCCTCCGAGAACTGCCTTAGTCCACGAGATTTACCGGGGGGGAGGGCAAGGCAGGTTACCGTGGGCCAGGGTCCGGCGGAGCTCCAGGAGGCTGCGGAAGGAGAGGGAGGCCACGTGGGGCTTCCCCCAGCGCTCCGTCTCCTCCTCCACATCCTCCTCAAATTTGATCCAGCGTGCTGTTTCCCGCCACTGAGGCTCCTGGTTTTTGTCCAACAGCAACTCATTCAGCTCCACAAATACCTGGGGATAGAAGACGAGAGGGCACGGCAAGGTCAGAGCCGGGGGGCGGGGGGGAGCCCAGGGACTGCTCTCCAAGGCAGCCAGCGTCGGGGTGGGCCTATGAGCCGGCACGGCCCCAGGCAACGTACAGGGCGCAGGCCTCGCCAGATCCTAGCCAATCCGACCCTCTCTTTGCCCCATCTGTGAAATGGGAACGCTGCTACCCACCTCAAAGGCCTGTCCTGGAGAATCAGAAGGGAGCACACAAAACACTTAGCTCTGTACACGACGTAGTTCGTGCTTGGTGAACAGTCCCCGCACACGCACGCGTACACACACGCTGGAATGTCATGTGCTTCCGCGTACATGCATTCAAGAACCGACAAAACGGACTGAGCACAAGACTAGAGCAGTCACAGCGGACGGTACTGAGCAGAGGCGCGAAGGGAGAGAGCGTGGAGAACGTTCTGTGTCTGGGCTCCGTGAGCTAGCTGTGTACACGTGCAAAGTCACCGAGCCGCACACTCAGCCCTAGTGCATTTCACTGGATGCTGACAGACCTCAATGAAAGGGTCAAAAAAATCCACTGGAAGGGTAGGGTTGAGGAGTGGATTGCTGGAGTCTAAGATAGGCAGTGTCCCTAAGGAACTCAGTCACAGCCCCTGATCTATGGTTGTCGCCCCCGGGGCTGTGAGCTCATCTACAGAGCCACCTCTAAGCCCAAAGGGTCCTCATGCTCCTCACAGCCAGCCGCAAGAAAATGGCCAGGATATAGAAATCAACAGTGTCTGAGATGCGAACCAGAATCCTAACACCCAAATCAACCTTGTCAAGGACCCTTGGGCAGTGTACAACCTTCACAACTGCCGATAGCAGCCCTGGTGTTAGAGATTATGGGGGGGCGGGGAGCCTGTGAGTTGGAAATGGGGAGGGAGATAACGGAAGGGCAAGAAGTGGAGAACAATACCTCATGGGGCTTGTGGGGGGCCCGGGGCCGGGCCCGAGGCGTGGGGCCGGGCTCTCGCCCTTCCCGGCCACCCTGCCCAGACCCTTTGGCATTCTTCCGCACCAAGTGCCGCCGCACTCCAGGAACGTCCTCAAACCGGTGACCTACAGGAGGCCAGGGGACAGGGTGAGGCTCCCGCTTCCTCTCCCTCCTGCTCCCACCAGCCCTGGGCTGGGCCCGGGGCAGCACTCACTCTTCATGAGGTCTAGGTCAGCGGTGGCCAGCGTCTGGGCCTCGCTCTCGTCTGTGGGGACACGGGGCAGCAGCGCCTGCTCGGCCCCGGTCATGCTCCCAATGCGTCTCCTCTCCTGCAGGTTGTAGCTTCGGTGCCCGGGCTGTGCTTTGGTCAGGGGACGCGCGGACGCTCCCCCGTCGTCACCTCCTGCGGTCCCACTGGCCACAGCCGCCATCTCCTCCACCGGGGCCCTGGACAGACAGAGCTGCCGTGAGCTAGAGCCGGCCTGGGGAGCCCACCTGGACCCCACCGTCCTCGCTCCCCCATCGCAGTGGGCGCTCATGGGACCAGCGAGCCCCCCACAGGCAGGGGCTGTCCTGCGACCGGGCTCTGCCCTTTACCGGCCGCGCGGCCTCGGACCACCAGCCCCTCAGCAGCAAAGCAGAGGCGAGGCCAGCCTCCTGGGGGGTGGGGGGAGCTGAGGGCTACAGCGGCCGCCAGGGCAGGCCCTCCTCCCTCCAGCGCATACCCCTCCCCGTGGGCTCAAGAGGGTCACGGGTCCCAAGTTTCTAACCAAATGGAGGACAGTCAATCAAAACAGGCCTGTGAAAGTCCAGGTGGCCCCCCTGAACTCGTCCTTACAGGTGCCATCCTCAGCTCCTGGCCCCAGAACAGGATGTGTCCTTCCTCTCGGCCAGTGCGCCCAGCCACACCGTTCTAAACTGCTCTCCCACAGCTCCAAGCCCGTGTCCCCGTCCACGACAAGAAGAGTTCCCCCGTCCACGACAAGAAGAGTTCCCCCGTCAGGCTTTCTTCCCCCACACCCACCCCCTGGTGCTCTCGGGCCCGCTGACGCCCCTGCCCACAGATCTGACCGGCTTTTCCAATGCCGATGTGCTCCCCGAGCCTCCTCCGCCTGCCCCCGGCCCCTGGGCTGCCCGCCAGCGCGCGCCCCGTGCAGACGGCCACCGTGGGCTCGGCGCCACCTGCCCCACCTGTCTCCCCAGTGGGTCAGGCAGCCCGCGCCCTCCCCTTCCCTGCAGCCCTTCACGCTGCCTGGCACCCAGAAAACAACAGGGCCACGATAGTGGTGACCTTGAGACCCAGTGCAAAGTGATTTCCTCCAAGAAGTCTTCTTTCTCCGGCTAATACCCCCAAACTCCAATCCCCCACTGGTAGGGACCAAATCTGCTCTTCAGTGCAGTGACTTCTGTGACGCCACTTCCCAGAGTAGACTGTCAGCTCCCCAAGAGTGAAAGGGGGTCCCAGTCTTCTCACACCTTTGGGGCCCGAGGCGGGTACTTGGGAGGTTACCAATCCAATCCCCGATCCGGCGCTCGATGCCGCCCCACCTGACGTCACAGGTGGGGAAGACAGCGGGGGTGCTTCAACTGCACACCTGTCCCGTGCCAGGGAAACCCACGCTGAGACCTTATTTCACACCACCCTTCAATCCCTGCAACCACCTTGGGAGAAAGGTTCTGTTATTCTTGGTTCGCACGGGGGAAGGCGCAGAGAGGTTATACCTGCCCAAAGGGGCCGGTCTGAGGCTCCCGAGGCTCATGCATTGTCCCCCCACATCATGCCACTGACACCACTAGGGGAGGTCTCTACCTGGGGACACCTACCCAGTCTGGGCCCCTCTGCTGGCCCGGAGAGCCGCCTCCTGCTGGGGCACTGGTGGGGGAGGAGACGGACTGGTGCTTTCTGCCTTTCGGTCAGCACCCTCGTCCTCCTGGAGAAAGAACTGGAACAGGAACCCACGGGGGCACGTGAGGCCAGGCCAGGGACCCCGAAGAGATCACCCCCCAGGAGCCCCGCCCCAACTCACTTGCACAGAAGACGGTGTGGAGGCAGGGGATGGCTGGGTGAGTGCCCGGGACCCCTCGGCCTCACTGGCCTCATCTTCGTCTTCCTCCCCCTCCTCAATGGTGGGGGTCTCCCCAGTGGGGGAGGCTCCAGGGCGCCTGCGAGGCTTCCGTCCTGGGCCCTGGGGTGTCTTGCGGCGGCGTGCGTCCGGAGGCAGGTGGGTGGACAGCGGGTGATGGATGTGGTGGGAGGACTGGCGGTGGTCTGCGGGGAGAGGGGGGCCTGGCTGCAGGCGCACACAGCCCCCTTCCCCACCGTCCCGGCCCTGGACCCCGTCCCTGCTGGACAGGCCGGCCTAAGTGCCCTTGTCTCCCCCTCCCCATCGCCCCCTCACATTCAAAGTCTTCCTCCCCATAGCTGCGGCCTGACTCCTCTCCTCCTCGGGACCCAGCCTCCTGAAGGATCTCCTCGAACCGCTCCACACCCAGAGTGCGGTGAAGTTCATCTTCGTCCTGCTCAGGGAACCCAGGCGCTGTGGGGCCCAAGCTCTCCGGCTCCGGCTGTGAGGACGAAGAGGAGGGGCGGACACACAGGGGTTCACCAAGAGTTTACCCCGAAACCCCACCCTGCTCAGTGCTGGTGCTCTGGGACCCCTCCCAGCAGCCTTCCCCCCAAATGCCAGAGACCCAGAGCCGCACTCCCTCCCCACTCCCCCAGCAGCCTTCCCCTAGGTTCGGAGACATCTGAATCCTGGCTGTGCCTGCTCTGTTCTAGGGCAGGTGGAAAATCTCAGGAGGAATCCAGAGTCTCCAGCCCCGGGGTAAGGCGTGTGAACTGGCCTGTTTGCATAGCTGACGGTGAACCAATTCCCTCCAGCTGGAGCTACGGCCCGGGCCCTAAAAGTAACTTCCGGAGGTGCCCAAGCCGACTCACCTGAACTCTCCCAGTCAAACTAAATCCTAGCCCCCGGCCAGGAGTCAGGAATGCAGCGCTTCCCCTGGTCAGGAATGCCTCCCCCCCCAAGGCTGCACCCACCCAGCCTGGGGCCCCTCGGCCGCTCGCTAGCCCCGCCCCTCACCCCCCCCACCTGAGTCATACTGCAGGAGAAGAGCAGCGGACTGCGGGGCAGCGGTGGGGCGGCGGTGGCTGGCGGCGGCGGCGCTTTGGAGAGCTCAGCCCAGCTAAGCAGCCTGCTGCCTAGCCACAGTCTCCGTCCAGCCCCCACTACCCCTGCCGGTCTCAGCTCCCGGCACGGCCAAATATTTGCTCAAGAGCTTCTGGACCTCAAGGGCATCGGGATCTCCAAGGGCGGGGTATGGAGCCCCCCTCCGTGGTGGTGCCAGTGGCCAGAGCAAGGAAGAGCAAGGGGAGGAGGGCTAAGAGGAAGGCGGGTCCCCCGGAGACACCGAGGTGGGGACAGGAGCCGCAGGGAGTGGCAGGGATACTGGACACAAGATACAGGAGTCAGGGGCTCGCCTCCCCCCCGCTTTGCTTCCCACTCCCCCCATCCCAGCAGTTCTAGCCCACTTCCCCAAGCTCCCGCTCCACTCTCACCAGAATTAGCAGCGGGAGGAAGGCGGCGAGAGGCGGCTGAAGCGAGTGAGTGCGGGGAGCTAGCCAGGGTGGGGGCAGGGGGGTTGAGAGCCCCTCGCACCTGAGGCCGCAGGAGGAAGTCCATGGCCGGCAGGGGTGAACTTGGGAAGGAGGGGGAGGGGACCAGCCCGTGCCCCTTCCCAGTCACGTGCCCTGCTGGGCCAGATGGCCAATAAGGGGCTGATTATGGCACTTGGGGTTAATCATTACACTCCCCAGGAAAATCGGGAGGGGGCCACGTGGGGCGGTGGCCACGTGGGGCCGCACAGGGCGGGCCGGGTGGCACGTGGGGCCAGGGGCGGGCATCACCGCAAGCAAACTCTGCCCAGAACCGCTGTGTGAGGACGCTGCCACCGCCTCTAAGGCTAGGTCAGAAGGGGTCGCTAGGTTAGAGACCCAGGGTCCCTAAAGTTCCCCTGAGGCTAGAGAACCGCCCGGATCTTCAGAAAACAGCCTCAGCTCCCTCCTGGAGGCGGCATGACCGCCCCACCAATACCCATCCCAGACCCTCGAGACCCAGAGACCCAGACGAGGCTGGGGGAGGGATGGCAGCACCCCTCCCCAATCCATCCGAGACTCCCCCTCCTCCTGAGCTCACACGCACACGCACGCACACACGCGCACACACACACACACACACACACACACACACACACACACACTCCCCAGTCTGACAGTGGACCCTCCCCCAGAGCACCTGTGGGGGGAGGCGTGGTGGGGCGGCCAGCCCAGCCCGGCAATACTCACAGTACAGAAGGAATCTGCGCCCGAGGCGGGGCGCCGGGGGGCGCTGCTCATGGCCAAATCTTAGCCCTTTTCACTGTCACTGCGGCTTTCAGGGCAACAAGGCGGCGGCATAACCTGGGGGGGAGGGGACGGATCACGTGAGAGCAGGCCGCTAGGCCCACGAGCGCCCCGGCCTTGCTCAGCCCCCCAACACACGTGCAGCCCGGGGAAGGACGGGTCTCAGGAACTTCCCGCCAGCGGGCACCGAGGGGTCTCCCTCTGGACTGTGAAGGGCTTCAGGGTGCCCCATAGAGGCCAGAGAGCAAAGAAAAGAGTTATTTATAGGAAGAAAAGAAAAAACAGAGAGAAGAGGATGGGGGAGAGCGCAGAGGAGGCCACAGAGGGCCCAGTGAGGAGACAGAGAAGGTGAGAGAGGCTGCAGAAAGGGGGGGCAGGAGCCAAGGCCCAGACCTACAGAGAAAGCAGTAGAAATCAGGGTGGGAAATGGAGGAGGAAAGGACAGGACAGGCTGAGCCAGACACGGGAGCAGTGACCGAATGGTGGCACCCGAGATGGGCCGAACGGGAGAGGGGTACCCTGTGGAGAGGGAGACACCCCGTGGAGCAGAGTGGGGAGGAAGGAAGGGAGAGACTGGAGAGAGCCCCCGACAGCCAGCACAGGGGTGGCAGAGACACCAAACCCAGGGCTGGGAGGAGACACGAGGACTGTGCCCCCTCCCCTGACGAAGGAGGCCCCCTGGGGGAGGGGCAGGAGCCCAGCTCCACTCACTCAGTGGGAGGGAGGAAGGGAGACCGCGGGCACAGGCAGGACAGACCTTTATAATGGGGGAGGGGCACGTGACGAACTGGGAGGGTGGGCACAGAAACCCTGAGGTTCTGCCCTAAGGGGCAGTGCCGATCCCTCCCCTCCCCTAGCCCGAGGCCAGGAAAATCTGAGTGGCAGGGCTGACGCCCTCCTGACTGTGACTGTCGGGGTGTCTCCGGAGGGCACAGTCTGTGGTGGGGAAGCAGAACAGTTGCGGTTAAGGAACTTGCCCAGGGCAAATCCGGGTACTCATTCCTAGTGGGGGAAGCAGATGTGGGGGGGGGACGGGCACTCCAGGGTCTCCAAAGTACTGAAGCTCCGCAGTGTGATGGGGGGCAGTCAGGATTGCTGCAGTTAGGGCTCACTCCGGGAAAAGACAGGTCGGTGTAGGGTCAGACAATATAGGTCTGGGGGGTCAGTCCAGGGTGGGGAGCCGGGAGCAACACATTCCTGGCAAGCACTCCAACTCAGCTGACGCCCTCTTCACCTCCCCCTAGCAGGCCTTCAGCCAGGTCACGTTTGGTGTGGGGGAGGGCGTGCTGGGGGGAGGGACCCCGGTGTGAGAAGGGTCCGTGACGTCCGCGGCACCTGCAGGTGCCCCACTCCCACTTCCAGGCTGTGCCCTCTGCGTACTCCCCCACCCCCCACCCCCGCCCCGCCGGCCCAGAACACAAAGCAGCTTCTGTCCAGAGCATCGGTGCCGATAATCCGGGGTGGGGGCACATTCCGGGGACCAGCCCCGACCGGCCCAGAGGATTAACATCTCCCCCACTCCCGCCCAAGGGATTAGCACCCCGGACCCCCACTTGGGCATTAGCCACCCCCCAAGTAAACTCGTACATTCCACAGCTCTTCGACGGGGGGCTGGTGGGGGTGGAGTGGGGGGCGGAGGGAGAAGGCTAAAGTGGATTTCAGGCAGCACCGCCCCCAACACCCAGCACGGGGCTTCCCACCCAGTCAGGTCCAACTCTCCGGACTCGTCTTTCCAATCCCCACCCAGTTGCTCCCTCTTCTTCCTGACCCCTTGTCCTGACCTGACCCGCCACCCCCTCCCTTCCCTGCTCCACCTCTCAACCCGGAGGTCTCGGGCAGCGGCCCGGGGCCACCCCCAGCCTAGGCACCCGGGAGGGCCTTAAGAATAGAGCAAGGGGTCGTAGGGGAGGGCTGTCGTCTGGAGCCCGCGCAGGAATTGGGAAGGCCGGCGGCGCCTCTCAGAGACTACCCCCTCCTGGTGGCAGGGGGCGCGGCACTCTCACTTTAGGTAACTCTAGAAAGCGGACCCGGAGCCCGCTCCGAACCAGCAGTCCGCGCGCCTCCGCATCCTTCTCCCCAAGACCTCGCTTCCCCGCGCCCCAGTCTCCGCCCCTTCCTCCACTTCCACTCCCTCCCAGCTCCGAGTCCCGAGTTCCCCCCTTTCCTTCCCCCTCCCTTCCTCCCTCCGCGGCCCTGGCCCTCCTCCGCCGCCACCTCTCCGCTTACCCGCTTGCTCTGGACTTCGTGCCCCGGAGGTCTCGGGGTCTCTCCCCCTTGTCCGGCGCCCCCGCGCGCTCCCGAAGACTCCCTAGTGCCCACCTCGGGGCTCACCCCCGCCGCTCCCAACTTCTCCCAACTCAACTTTCCCCCGCGCCGCGGGCAGGCCAGCCCCCTGCGTGCGCGCCCCCCGGCGCACCGTGCGCGGCCCCGCCGCAGCGGGTAGGGAGGCGGGGAGCGGGGGCTGAGACCCGGGGACGGAGGCGCGCTTCCAGGCACCGCCCGGCACCCAGAGCCCGGCGCCCCAGCCGCCACCCCTCTGTCCCGCTCGGTCGCGTGAGGCAGCCGCCCGGGCTTCCCCGCTTGGGACTCAGGCACCCCGGGGACACCGTCTCTTGGCCGCATTAGGCACTTCTGGGCGGAAAGGAGCCCGCCTCACGCTGGGGATCCCAGACAGGAAAACGGAGACACAAAGATAATCGGGAAATTCGGGGCGGAGGAACTTGAAATACAATGCATCGGCGTCAAGATTCTCCCCGTGCCCCCCACTCCCCAGTAATCCCCAGTGCCTCCAGGATAGGCCCTGTCTTTGCTTGCGGGGCGGGAGGGCGGTGGCGATAAGGGTGATGGCTCCTGGAGGCTGTGACCTAGACTTTCCGATCCGGGGAACTTCTGCCTCAGTGATTCCCCGCGGCGACCTCCCTCCTGGAACCCTGTAATAATCATCACCTGCCACTAAAGATTTCTGTATTTCTGGTTTTCTCGACTAAGTCATAAATTCTTCCAGATAAAGAGTATACTTTTTTCTTTTCTTTTTTAATATGCCACTGGGCGAAGCACAGCACTGTGTACGCAGAGAACGTTCTGATATAAACAAGTTAATTGACAAATGTTTATCACCAACTGTGGTTCTGGTGCTGAGGAGTGCTGTTTGGGGCCGTTTTTGTCCAGTTCACAGCCCTCAAGAATGCAATCATGAGACAATTAGAGAGGAGCGCAAGAAAATCTATAATCAACTCCTTAAGGGATGAGGTCAAGGCTGCTCCAAGTGTAGCATCTGTCTGTACTTCTGTGTGTTGAGGGCGGTAGCCAACCTGCCAGCCCTCGGCCACGCCCTGGCTGACTCCGGTGGGCCGGGGCTCTCGAGACTGGTATGGAGGGACTCCCAGTGTTCCAGCCAGCTTGCCTCGGGACGTCAGTTTTGCGAGCAGCTGGAGTCAGGTGGGCTCCGAGACGACAAACGGGGCCCAGAAGGCAGAGAGGGGTCTCTGGTGTACGTTAAATCCAGGGGCACACCTGCCTCTTCCCAGCCCTGTGGTTCAGCTGGTCCCTGTGAAGTCGTTATCAAGGCACGGCTCGGAGTCTTTCCCAATCAATGCTGAGGTCTCCTGATGGTCTAGGGGGAGGTGAGAATCCGTACCGCGGTTGTCAGGAGGTCGTTGGAACCTCAACACCATCAGCCGGGTCAGAGCGCACCCATCCGGGCCGGGGATGCAGGCCGCCAAACCCCAACCCCAGAGGGCGCCCCACCCCCACCCTACTGCGTTCTGGAACGTGTAGCTCCAGAGAGGCCCTTTGCAAAAGAAGGTTGTGAACACGGAAAGGAATAACAAGAGCAGAGCACACTGGGAGTCGCGGCGTTACCGCGGTGAGGTCCGGAAAGCGGACACGCGATGCTTCCTGGGAGTTGAAGTCCAAGGTTTTCCTCCGCGGTCGAACCGGAGTCCCGGGAGGAGAGTGCTGCAGAGAGCCGCCGCGTGGCCTGCTGGGAGTTGTAGTCTTCTTGTTGCCTAATGCCCCGCACACTGCTAGGGAACCTGGCTCTCCTTGGTACTACACGCCCCAGAAGCTCATGCGCAGCCAGGAGGGCGGGGCAGGGCCGGAGGCTGGGGTGCCGCCTCCTCTGCAACGCCGGGGCCGGAGTCTTAGAACCCAGGGCCCGTAGGGGTCCCCGCGGCTGCCGCGATGCAGAAATACGAGAAACTCGAGAAGATCGGGGAAGGTAATGGCACTACGGGATGTTCCTGCCGGATCTTCTTCTGCAGACCCTTCAGCATTCCTTGCAGCCCTGGCTCCTCTACCGTCAGCAATACCCACAGGCTCCGACCTCAGCACTGGCAGCAGCCTTGGCCCCGAGCTCAACCCTCCTTGCAGACACCTCTCCTTCCCGTTAGCATTTCCCGCAGACGCCCCTTCCCAACCTTAGCACTTCCTGGAGACCTACCTGCCGACCTTAGCACTTCCTGCATCTCCAGTCCCTAGCCTCAGCACCACTGGCAGAGCCTTCATCCGGCCCCCAGCCTCAGTGGTCCATGCAGACCTCCGACCTCATTTCTGCCGGCCCTCACTTTTCTCCCAGACCTGTTCACTATTTCCAGAATCTCCGGAAGCACCGCCTTTATTACAGAACTCCCTATGCCGGCAGCTGCAGCCTCGCCTCGCTGCAGACACCCTTGAGCCGTCTGCAGGCACCTTCTCTGCCCCCATCCTCCCTCGCAGAGCTCCTCCATGCTGAGCCTTCACGCGGAATCTCTCCCCTTAGTCCTCCAGGCTGCACAAATAACACTCTCCCACGCTGCCTGTTCGCCCAACAGGGACTTCCTGGGGTGGGAAGGTGTCCCATCTTCACCCTCACCCCGGACCTTCTTCCCCTAGGCACCTACGGAACAGTATTCAAGGCCAAAAACCGGGAGACCCATGAGATCGTGGCTCTGAAGCGGGTGAGGCTGGACGACGACGATGAGGTAGGACTGGGACCTTAGGGCCGGGAAGGGGAGTGAGGGCCCAGGCTGGGTGGGATGTGACTGTTGCCCGCCCGGCCCCCTCCCATATGTAGGGAGTGCCGAGTTCAGCCCTTCGGGAAATCTGCCTACTCAAAGAGCTGAAGCACAAGAACATCGTCAGGTGTGTAGCTGGGCAGGGGCCTCCTTGCCTGTGCGGTCAGTTGGAGGAGGGGGGCTTCCAAGAGGGGCTGGGCCGATACTGGGATCAGGGTTGAGGCTGAAATTTGCAGACCTGCCTGGCTGAGTCCTTCCTCCTCCCTAGGCTTCATGACGTCCTGCATAGCGACAAGAAGCTGACTTTGGTTTTTGAGTTCTGTGACCA